>BSAI01000015.1:15073840-15430486 GCA_036245035.1 Adrianichthys oophorus
TATATATATGTGTATATGTATGTATATATGTATGTATATATATATATGTATATATGTATGTATATATGTATATGTATGCACACATGTGAGTTCAACTTCTTAATTTAAATTTCATTTATTAATTTTCTTATTAAACTTTGTGAGAAACAACTTTTAAATAATTTAACAATTTTTTAAGTATTTGAAGTTTTTCATGAAACTATTCACTCAAGTCTTAAAATGACACAAAGCAAATCTCAGTGGGAAAAGGTAAGCTGAACAATTCTTCGGACTCATAAGCTAAACTAAAAAAAGTTTATATTTTAAAAAAAGGTATATTCCGCGTGGCATGTTTTTAATGCCTTTTTTAGATCTAAAATATTTTTTATTTGTGAGTGTGAGGAAGAAAAAGCATGTAATGAGACGTTTACCTCGTGCGGTAAGGGTTTGAAAACACCTCATTTTACAAGTGAATGGGGTAAATGGAGGCCCAACAAAAGTAGTGGAGTAAAATAAAGTCACACACTGGAATGTTTCCTTTACAAAACAAGCAAAAACCAGGAAAAGCAGCTGCCCGACACTCCTAAATTAAATTAAATAAATAAAATATTTTAAATGTTATAACAGAGCTCTCTTAAATTATGCTAAGTACTGAGGAGGGAAGGGTATTCCATTTGCTGGGGGCTCGAACGCTAAAGACATATTTTCCTGGTTTTCTGTTAAATCTTGGCACAAGAAAATAAATGTGATCAGTGTGACGGAGGTTGTGTTGTGAATTGAATGGAACTAAATACTGCTTTAAATATGGGGGGAAATTATAATGAAAGCACTTGAAAATAAACAGTAAGTCATGATACCTTCTTCTTACTGATGGTGAAAACCAGCCTAACTGTTGATACATTGTACAGAGTATCATGTAGGGGCAGCGGAGAACAAAACGACAGACTATTGTTAAGAGTGTAAATTGGTTGCTGTAGTATTAAAGTAAATAAATAGTCATGTATAGGAAGCAAAAGTTGAGAAATCCTTCTTTTTCTGAAAGGGAGACTAAAGCAGTTGATACAATGATTTAAGGCTGTAGTTTATTGTTTTATTTTGAGCACTTTAGCATGTCTTCAACTGGAGTGGACATGTGTATAACTTAACAAATATACATTTTTTTAAATAATACTTGACATCTTTTGCATTCTGTGAATTGAAAAAAAAAAAAAACCCTCTTTGCTCCTGCTTTTAAAATAATCAATGGTTGAAGTGTAAAAGCTTAATTTGAAAAAAAATAACTCTTTAAAAAAACTTATATTTTCGTTTTAAATGTAAAAGCTTGTGTTCCACTTACATTAAAAACATGGGTTCAATTCAAGCCATAAACCAATAAGCAGTCAGAAACATTTGCTGAAGGTGTTTTATAAATTTTTGAGTTACAATCATTTTTTAACGTGTTTTTCAGTGTAGCTGCACATGATGTTGTGAAAGAATTAATAAGTTACAGTCATACCAACTGATTATTTAGTGAAACAAACTCCAAGTGAATTAACAACTATGAGGTGGAAAAACAAACAAAAGCTAATTTTTCAAGTTCACATAGTTGAAAAAAAGAGACATATTTCCATGATCTTGTTTCCCATCGGGCTGCACGGTGGTGCAGTGGTTAGCGCTCCTGCCTCACAGCAAGAAGGTTCCCGGTTCAAGTCCTGGCTGGGGGACCTTTCTGTGTGGAGTTTGCATGTTCTCCCCGTGCATGCGTGGGTTTTCTCCGGGTACTCCGGCTTCCTCCCACCGTCCAAAAACATGCTTCATAGGTTAATTGGTTACTCTAAATTGTCCCTAGGTGTGGATGTGAGTGTGCATGGGTGTGTGATTGTGGCCCCTGCGACCAGTCCAGGGGTGTACCCTGCCTTCGCCCATGAGTAGCCGGGTTAGGCTCCGGCAACCCCGTGACCCCAAAAGGGATAAAGCGGATTGGAAAATGAATGAATGTTTCCCATCAGCCCTCACTGTCCTTGCTTCATGGTCTCAGGGCTGACCTCAGCATTGCCTTCACTGTGCACATTCCCAAAGAGGCCCTCAGTCTCAGCCAGGAGCAGGGGGGTGATGTATGGACTTCTGTCCAGTACCACAGCATCTCTTTAGGTGAGATGTGGTGAATGGACACCATGGCCTGATAGCAGCAACGCCCATATGGCATACCTGGACCACCAGAGAAGAGCGGGCAGTGTGAAGGCAGCACTCCTGCTGTCCGGGCGCAAAGACCCACAAACACATCCTCGGGGGGCAGAGGTGTGGACAGGGGGGATGCAGAAGCTGCCAGGGAGATTTTTAGCAGTGCGGAGCGGGATAGAACATAAGCTGTTCCACTGCAATAGTCTGGGAAGACTGACCGATGGTAGGCTCCTGTGGGGAGGTAGTGTTTGCTGTCCGGGTTACGGTCAGGGGCAACGTGGAGATGCACCCTACCAAGATACAAGTCTTCCTGCTCGTAAGGGTTACAGCTTCTGTTCAGATAGTGTAAGAGGGTGCTGGGGTTGAATAACACATCATCATCCACTTTGGCCATGAAGTGCGCCTGTGGGCAGAACCTGCGGGTCCAGCTCAGCATGGACAGGGTCTTCAGAGTGAGGTTGGAGTAGTTGTCCACAAAACGCCCTTGAATTAGATCCCCTCTCTCCCGGGCTTCTTCTATGAGCACTTTAGCCAGCCCGGGGTCGGAAGAGACACCCACCATGAAGAAGGTCATGACACGCTGACCCCTCACTCCCACCTCCCCTCCCCAAGTGTCCCTTATGGCCTGCCGGGCTCGCTGATTGGCAGGAGCTGAAGTAACCATGTTGATGAGGTATGGCTTTGCACGCTGGCAAACCAGCGGGCTGGGCATCAGCAGGAAATCCTCTGGAAGGGTGGGGGGCACGCTCTGAGGATATATCCTGACCGCACGCGCCTCTGCAGCCGGGTTCATGCGTAAAGAGGTGATCCATAATTCAATGGAGTCCAAAAAGAGCAGGGCGAGGAGGGATGCGCATGCGACGATTGCGCAAAGATAAGAAAAAAGCCCTGGGCTGTTTCCACGCTTAAAAGTCCAGAGCTTGCATATTCCCCGTCCGACCACAATCATCCTCTGCTCCTCTCCTGCACCACCGATACCGCTCCAAATAGCCTCGTTCCCGATAGCTCCTACGGTTTGATGCGCCTCTCCATCTCCAAAGTGAAACTGGATCCTCTGCACCGGGGCATTTCTTCGTGCCTTTTGTCAGCAGAAGCTCAGATTGCTCATACCACTACCCCCCACTCGCGTTCGAAGAAGTGCGCTTTGCAGCTGCGCATTTGGGATATTCAATTTGATTATGCCTGGAGCCACGCGTGCCCCGCTTAAGCAAGAGCCGCTGCTGCGCCGACAGTGGACACAAAAGGAGAATATTCGCAGTCATCATTTCACCTTTGAGAATATCCTTCCTTTGTTTACATGCACCTGCCATTTTGTTCCTGGTTTAATGCAGAAAATGCACGAAGAGCGTCTGCACGTAAACCCATTGATTTGAGAATCAAAACTAAAAATAGGAAAAAATATGTATGAAATGTTGTTGTATTTTATACTATTTATTTATTTGTTTTTTAAATTTTTTTATTTAATTGACATACTAGACTTTAACCACCCGACACCATTGTTCCTTCGATAACCAGCATCACCAGATTATTTTTAGCGCTCAAGTGACTGAAATGTAACCGAAAGGGTCCTGTCGTGTTCAAAGCCAAAAGATTTTTCAGAATAAAGAATGTTAAGACGTTGTTGTCATTTTGCTACCCTGACTAAACTTTTTCAGCTCAAGTGCTCGAAAGTGTGGCTGAGAACCCATTTATTTTTCTAAATAAAATATTTTTCTAAATAAAAAATTGCTCAGACTCAAAAGACAAAAAAAAAAAAAAGATAAATTATTAATTTATTTCATGGCCCAGTGCCAATTGATCCATGGACCGGTACTGGTCCGCGTCCCGGTGGTTGGGACCACTGGCTTAAAACTGTAATGCATAAATAAGTATTTTGTGTACACAGGTTAGCATTTTGTGTACACAATTAAAATTTTGGGTGCACAAGTTAGCACTTTATTAACAATTTAGCATTCTTTTTGCATTTTGTGCACACAAGTTAGAATTTTTAGAAAAAAATTATACTTTGTACACACAAATTCGTATTTTGTGCTCACAAGTTAGCATTTTGTTATGCATAATGTAAGGTAACTGTGCTTTAGTTTAGTTTAGTTTGGTTTGGTTTGGTTTGGTTTTTCAGTTCTGTTCTTGGCCAAACTGTTGGTCATGTTTTGAGTTGTTCCCCTACCAGTCACTCCAGGTTCATATTGATCATCCACAGCTGTTTTAATTTCTGTTAATTGCCCTCAGCCAAATATTGCCCTATTTAAGTGTCTAGTTTCCAGATCATTTGTTCTTCTCTGTTCTTTTGTTTTTGTCACGTCTTTGTTGCTGCTATGGTTTTGTCCTGTTTCAGTTTCTGTCACTAAGTTTTGTCTCCTGCATTTTGTATTATTCACCACCAGTTCCTGACACTTGAATTTGTATTTTGTGCACACAAGTAAGAACTTTGGTTGTACAAGTTTATTTACATATTGTGCACACAAGTTGTAACTTTGTATGCACAAGTTAGCATTTTGTGCACACGTTACTTCTTGTGTGCATAAATTAGTAGTTGGGTTTTAAAGAATTAATCAAAAGGTAAAGAACTGTTAAAATACTTTTATATTTTTTTTGCCTAATCATACTCACCAGCTGTTTAAACTTCTTATAGTTGGTATATTACTTGTTTGAGATTAGCTAAAGTAATGAAACTAGTTTTTTTAATACTTAAGAAAAACATTTGACATGTTGTAAACAAGAATAAGGGAAAATACAAAAAATGAAACTTTTTACCCTTTGATCATTGTTTCAAAAAACTATAAAAAAAAAAAGGGTAGGACACAAGTTTAACATTCACAGTAATATACAAATTCAACACATTGGCTTTCCCTGAAAGAAAGGCCAACTTTTACACATCGGTAGGTGCTTTACATAAGATCAGACTTATGATTGAGGACATACAGTATACACTTCTTTATGTTGCTGCTAGTCACAAAAACAAAGAGAACATTGACCAGGAATGTCGGGAACACGTTCCCCTTTCTTGTAAAATCAGATATAAATTGCAACGGTGTAGTACACTTACTTCAGGATCTTTGAGGAGTTCTGTTTAATGTATTTTGTGCTTTTCGAGGTTAATGATGGAATTTTGATTTGATAAAAAATATTTTTGAATGATTAATCTTGTTTAACCATGCTGATTGATTAGCCATTGATTAACCATGTTTTTAAAATACGTAATTTAACTGAGAAAAGCAAAACCTTGGATATTTTGTCCTGAAAAGTCACGCATCAACATTTACCATTCCAATCGTGACCTCTTGTGGTCATATTGTGTTGATTTACAAGAAGAAACCCTGTATTCAATTGTGATGGGCCCTTAATTATTAAATGAACGAAATGATAAGCTCTGCCCGTTAAATACTACCGAATTATCTGCAATGAGCTGGGAACTCACTATTCATCTACTTCAATGGTCTTTAACTCACTTTACTCTGGGGCAGCTGGAGGCTGAGTCTTAGCCACATCAGGGGTTCAAAAGGATAGGCTACTTTTTTTTTTTACCATCAAGTGACTTTATTTAATAATAAATTTAATTATTATTTTTTTTTAACATGAAGCGTCCTGAACATGAATGTAACGTTAAAAGTTGTGAATGGCTCTGCTGAACATGGAGCAAGTCTCTGGCAGCACTTCTCACATGTGGCTTGAGGGGAAAAGTATTTGAGACTTTCTATAGCCTATGCTATTATTGCTCAAAGATGATCATAGATAGCCTAAGTCTGGACCTAAACTTGTACTCACACAAGTTCAAGATGGAGAAAATCTTTTCAAAATTGCACAAGCTTGTCTAATTTTCCATTCATCTCTTTAAACGTGGCTTTGAGGTCAGAATTGCTTTGCATGTCAGTGGACTGCTTTTGAAGCATAGGAGGGTAAATTGCACATTTGGGGTAAAAGGCTCTAGCAAAGCTAGTGTCGCTTAGGAATCTTTAATTTTGAAAGGATAGCGGAAGTTTGATACTTGGAGTTTATTTCCTGGTTGCCTCTGGCTCGTGATAACTGTGCGTTATCGCTTCTGTGGAATACCTCGAATTGAAGTGGTCGTTCTTTATTGTCAAAATGTCCGTTTGAATTGTTTTGTTTGTTTGAACAGAAACTGTTCACTTAGGTGTGACACGACGCGGCAATTACTTGACGTTGCTGCTTTGATGTGAATTAGAGGTTAGCTTTGCCCCAATCCGCGAGCCCATATGAGGGTCGGAAGCACGCGGCCCTCGCGGCCTCACTAATGTAGTTTCATAAAAGAAAAGTGTAACCACGAAACATTCGTGGGGCTTCTAAATAATGTATTGCCCCAGAAGTTGTATGTTTATAACCCTTGATCTAATCAAAAACATTTTTCACATGAAAAAAAAAAAACAAACAAAAAATATTTTTCTCTTTAAACGTCCTTCTGAGTTTAATTATTAAAAAAAATGTTGGCTTCTTTTTTGTGCAAATCAAAATATAGAGTGAAACTAAATTTCTGCTAACACATTTTTATCCTCAAATTTAAAAATCGAATTAGATATTTGCATATACAACTCTACAAAATTTTTGGTAAAGTAGCTAAAGTGTGTTAATGTAATTTAGAATCAAATATTATGACGTCACTCCTGTTCGACTCGAGGAGACAGTTGGGGAGGGGGTGTGAGGGTGGAGGAGGCACGCGGAGACGCGAGCGTGAGGAAAGAAGAAAAAAACATCACTAGTACGCTGGCGGAGAGGGGTCACGAACTATGACCTTTAACAGAGGAAAAAAACACAACAAATATATATATATTTAAAAGGCCAATCGCCCTATATCGATGAGCGGCTCGCCACTGAGGTAAGTGTCAGCTAAAACAATGAAGCGCTTTGAGGAATCTTTACAGAGATTAGCTAATATTCACATTAGCCTGTTAGCTTGCGGATGCAGAGCTCCTTCCTGTCTGTCTCCTGCTGCCTTACATTCAGACAACAATCGTATAAAATGAGCAGACTGGTTGGATTATATACTTATAGGAAACGATATTTAATGTTCACGAAGACTGTCATCTAGAAAATTTCAGCTTGACGAATAAAAAAAATTGCCAATTAAAAAGGCTATTTTCCACGCTGATACAGCCGTTAACCTGTGTTTAGCTAGCAGCGCACATCGATGAACTCGACCCTTTTACCTTTGCCATCTAATGACAATAAGTTGGAATGAGTATATTAACATGATATTATTTGTATCAGTTGGATTTTCACACGTATCTATATAATCTTAACGATAACATGTTTATCGTCCAGAAAGAAAAAAGCGCTCTAATATAATCATGTCTAACATATCATCTGCAGTGTTACTGGCTGACTTCCAGAGTCTCCATTTTGTTCTGTGTTGTGATCTCCTCAGAGCAAAGTCATTGGTAGACAAAATGTGGCCAATCAGTATACAATATGAAGCCTGATACTCCTCCTTTGGGCGGTTAGTTGGTGTAGTATCTATATTTGAACTGGTTAACTTATTCAAGTAGATTATTAACACATTTCTATTTTTTTTTTGAATGTTGATGTTCAATCATAGGTATTTTAGCTGCTTTACACCATTTTCTTTGTCATGGAATCGGTTATAGTCACAAATTCTGGGCTGATTTAATCTACTGCCATTAGAAGGGAAAACATACAGAAATTCAGTCTTGAAAATATTTTCTGCATGACTCTTGCTAACTGTCATGTCACTTTTTTAAAATTAAAAGTCAAACTCTTCAGAAGAGTTGACAGTGTGTGTCAAAATGTGGCACAAGACTTCCTCAATTGGCATGTTATGGTTCTGATTCTCTTCAAGTTTGACTGTACCAGGAGCCTTAGGGTTCTGCAAAAGACATTTGCTGTTCCCAGGGCTGTGCTCTTCAGGATAGAGATCACAGATGTTTCTGGAATCCTTGAATTCTTGGAAGCATTGTTCCAGTTTTGGGTCACAACTCTTGTGTGTTCCAGTTACCATTGTTGACAATGAACTTAACACCACAGGATCTTAGCTTGCATCTGTGTTTTACATCTCAACCTAGATATATCCAGTCCATTCTTGGTACAGATGATGCGTTCCGTGGACGCCTTACCTACCATAGCATTGTACACCCTGATGTTATGTGCTAGATTGTTTCAGGGGCGCCTTTTCAAAGCCTGCACCTGGAGTCTTATGTGGTTTGGTAGACCTGGCCTCTATTGATCTTGCATAGACCTTGTTGCTGTGCTGCCATGTTTAGTGCATCTGTGCTGTCTTTCGGTCCACATTTGTGCGTGCAGCTATTGGTAGGATTTTTTGTATCAGCCACTGCTTCTTTTTCCCAATGGTCCACACATGCAGGGGGTTGTCCTTCCATTCCTTCTTCCTCCTTGGTTTTCTGCTGCCTGACATGTTCACTAACCTCAGTTCCTGATGGATTCCTGGATCTTTTGCTGTTTAGTCTTGGATAGTTGTTTTGATGCTTGCTAGCCCTCATCCTGAAGACGAATTACCACAAAAGTCCCATTCTCCTTTTATTTATTACATGCAATTTTTTTTCTTGTGTTTTTGTCATTTCAAAATAAATATTTATGTTGGTATTTAAAGTGTTACAGTCATAAAGTAGATGGCATTGTTTTCTTTTTAAAGAGGAGGAAAGTTGATTAAAAGTTTCATAAATAGTAGAAACATTTTTATTAAATATTAGCAGTTTTAGTATGTGTATAACTTTTTTCACAATATTATCTGAAGGAATGCAAGTTTAAGGTTACACATGTATAGCCTCAATTTTCCTTTAGAGGTTTAAAAATTATATTTTGGAAAGAAAAAAAAACTCTAAAAATATTTCTCCTTGTTAAATGTTTAGTAACTTAGTACCTTGAGTAGTTATTGAGAGGGTCACCTTTACTTGAATGTCTTTTTCCATCCATACTTTTACTTGTATTTTAATATTGTTTTAACAGAATAGCAGTACATTTACAATCTTAAATTACGTTCTAAAAGGCCTTAAACAGGTTTGAAAAAGTCTTAAATTTAACTTTTAGAACCCTATAGGAACTTTGAGTGACATAGAGTATACATTATTATTAATTCCTGTGGTATCTTTCCAAACAGACTTCACTAATGACTCCCAGTCACCATGACGAGCAGCCTGAATCTGCTTTCTCAGCAGACAGCAGACTCTGAACACGAGGCTGAGGTGAGTTTAGAGAAGGAGAATGTCATTGTCCAGTTGGGATTAGGATCTAAATGTACAAATGATTCATACCAACTCTTTTATGCCCTACACACGTGATTCTGATATATCTGTATAACTTAAAGAAATCCTGTGTCAAACTTGGGTAGGGGGAATCCTCTCCATCAGAGTCTGTGATGAGTGAGTCTCCACAGCGGTTTCAGTTCATCACCACCGATCCTGGCACAACACCACAGCAAATACAGGTAACCACTGCCCAGCCACCCACCCACCCCCATGTCGGTGATTGTTGCAATGCTACTTCAAGATAATGTCATTCCCTATAAGCATGAGAAAAGATGTTGAAGTTACTGCAGTTGACTTGATTCCTTTTTACACTCTAAGATTCTAACTGATCAACAAACTGGTCAGAAGATCCAGATTGTGACAGCCATGAACCCGTCCAGTGTTCCCAAACAGCAATTCATTCTGACCACAGCAGACAGTTCAGGTGCGAGCAAGGTCATCCTAGCATCACCAGAGAGTCACAACACAAAGCAACTCATTCTTACTGCGGCAGACAGTTTAATGCCCGGAAGAATACAGGTACGATTCTAATAACGATGTCATCTTACTTATGTGCATTCTTTTTTTCAGATATTTAAACACAGCAAAGTTAAAGCTGTTAAAATGTAGTACAAAATTGGTGGCTAAAGTTTCTCTTTGTTTCTCAGATTGTTACAGATCCCTTATCAATGGAACGGCTGTTAAACCAGTCAGGTGATTTGAGTAGACCGCAGCCAGTGGAATACTGTGTGGTGTGTGGGGACAAAGCTTCAGGTATTCCTTAAAGTTGCTGTAAATGAACACATGATGCTTTGCATGCGCTCTGATGAACTGATTATAAATGTGTGGCTCTCACTGTTGGGCAAGTGAGTCAGATTCACTTTTTTTTTTTTTTTCTTTTTCAGGACGTCATTATGGAGCCATCAGCTGTGAGGGGTGTAAAGGTTTTTTTAAGCGCAGCGTGAGAAAGAATCTGACCTACAGCTGTCGCAGTAAGCAGGACTGCATCATCAACAAACATCATCGTAACCGCTGCCAGTTCTGCCGACTGAGAAAATGCCTTAAAATGGGGATGAAGACTGAATGTAAGTTTGGCTGGAATGCAAAAAAAATGGCGTATAAACCAAATCATTTTTACTAAACCCTGGCCATGTTCCTTTAAAATACACACTCATCTTTTACCCAGTCTCACTTTCTTGCAAGTTAACTGATTAAATAGATATTATTATTATATATTAGTAATAATAATAATAATGTATAGCAAAACGGTCTACCTAAAAAATGGTCTGTACACTATAAATAGAACAGATTTATTTATGAAACCTCAAATCAAATCACATTTAACAAATTAAAGGTTGGGACCTAAGGTTTTGATTTTATGTTATTTTTTTACTTGTTGTTTCAGAATAAATTGCAAGGAAAAAGTTACTTAAAATTTCTTAGTAGAGGTTTTTAAGGTAATGTGGCTATTTAAAATGCACAAATAAATGGGCCAACAATTGGTAACTAACAAAAAAAGTAGTAATACATTTTAAATTGGCAACTTAATGATCCAAGTATGGACCTTTTTTATGGTGTCAAGCTATCAAAATGACAGCATCATTTTGTTTTTAAAAGAGTTAAACACAAACTATTCTATGTTAAAAATATGCTAAAATACACACTTTTAAGGAAATGGGGAAAATTATTTTTGAAAAAAAGTATAGATTTGTCTCTTTTCACTCTTATTTTCGTCTTGTGATATTTGGCCGTAAAAACAATGGACATTTAAGTCATTTCCTTCTCGTGGTCCCAAATAGGAAGTACTTTCTGGTTCTAAGAAGGTCAAAATCCCTTAGAGTTCTATTGAGAAATAGACAGTTCTTGCTCAGTCATTTTATTTGTCAGAATAATCATTCTTGCTCTGATGCCTTTTTCTTAACATCTTCTTTCTAATCCAATTATTTTTCATGATGTTTTTTCTTTATCACAAGTTATTCAAGTAATAAACTGACCAATCAGAACCTTCCATAAAAGTTGTGTGCTTTTCCCAAGCCCACTTTCAGTGGAAGGGATGTGGACTTCAAATGAGCTTACACATGATTGGCGACTGCAGCTCCCCTATAAACGTGACTCAGACCGACTCGGACCAATCGCTGTTGACTGGTTTTAAAATGGCGGTGAATGTATCTGGAGGCAATAGTGATGGATTTGGCCTCATTTCGCGAGAGCGGGGGATAAGGCATTTTCTATGGGTGACGTGACACCTCGTTTCGTCCATTGTTTTTATGTCAATGCTTGTAAATGGCTTGTCCTATTTTATTCCCCAAATAATGTAGTCAACTTTTAGACTGTTATCAACATTTGTTCTTAGCCAATAAAAACAGTCTCCTTGCTGGTAATCTTCAGCTGTCCAGAGTGAGAGGAAGCCTATTGAAGTTGTTCCCAGAGAGAGGCATGCTAACTGTGCGGCTTCCACCCAGAAAATCTACATTCGCAAGGACCTTAACAGCCCACTCATTGCTACACCAACCTTTATCTCTGATACTGACACAGACGGCTCCAGGTCAGTTCATATCAGAGCTCCCTCTTGTGGTTGTCTTAAAATCTGAACTGTTAGTGGTTCGATGATACTTTGTTCCATGTTTAGATCCAGCCTGCTGGACCAGGGGATGCTGGTTAACATCCAACAGCCCGTCATTCAAGCTGATGGTACTTTACTGTTGGCAACTGACTCCAAGGTAGAGTACATGTGATAGTCTAAAAGGTAAAACGGAAAACTTAGTCCCGGACTCAAATCTTTTATTATCATTCTGTAGTTTGGTGTATTTTAGCTGAGTTGTGTGATTCAAAAGGAATCTCTTATTGCCTTATTGATGTCTAGTTGGATTCAGGACATGGAGACCTGGGTACACTAGCCAATATAGTGACATCCCTGGCCAACTTAAGTGACTCGCTAAAGGAAAGCCTTAATGATGGCGAAACATCAGACAGCCAGCAGGAGGCCCAATCTGCCAGTGAAATTACACGGTCAGTTATAAAAGTTATATATTCACAGTAATGTCATAAAACATATTTGCCTATTTAGCAAATTTAGTGATATGTGTGTGTTTGTTGTGTTTTCCATAAAGTGCCTTTGACACTCTGGCCAAAGTTTTCAGCCCACCTGAAGAAGGACTGGAACAAAATCTGGCAGAAAAACCCCAGTGTGTCAGTGGAACCACAATCCAGCTGATTAGAAGAGACCAGGAGACGCCCATCATTGAGGTGGAAGGACCGTTACTCACAGACAGTCATGTCAGTTTCAAGGTGGGTCCAGGCTTTTTTTTAAAACCCTGAATTTGTGCAGTTTTAGAAGAAAAAGCTGAGCAATGTGTTACTTCTTTCTGAAAGAGAATGTTTTTTTTTTAAATAAAGGGTTAATTATGTCCTCTTCCATTTACTTTTTGCTTTAGCTGACCATGCCAAGCCCCATGCCCGAATATCTGAATGTACATTACATCTGTGAGTCGGCATCCAGACTTCTTTTCCTCTCCATGCACTGGGCACGCTCCATCCCTGCCTTCTCTGCTCTTGGGTTTGAAAAGATTTCATACATCCAAGACTTTCTGTTTTGTAATGGCACTAGAATGTCTCCACTTACATTAAAGTTTCCATATGTCTGTGTTTTTCAGTCAGGAGGCAAACACCAGTTTGGTGAGAGCCTGTTGGAATGAGCTTTTTACTCTGGGACTGGCTCAGTGTGCTCATGTGATGAACCTGTCAACTATCCTTGCAGCCATTATCAATCATCTGCAAAGCAGCATTCAGGATGGTATGGATAGCAGTGTTATTTCAAAATAAAATTAAAAAAGAACTAAAGTAAAACACTTATGTTTAACTTGTATTGTTTCTAAAAGTTTGGATTTATGGTTAAAAATAGTGGGTGCTGTGTGAAGGCATCATGATCTGTGTTTTGTTTAGGAGTAGATAGCTTTTTTCTTTTTTTATTTGGGTAGCAAGGAACTTAACATTTATTAATCAATTCTGTTTCTTTTTCAGAAAAACTATCTGGGGAGAGAGTGAAGCAGGTGATGGAGCACATCTGGAAGTTCCAGGAGTTCTGCAACAGCATGACAAAGCTGGAGACCGACAGTTATGAATATGCCTACCTGAAGGCCATTGTGTTGTTCAGCCCTGGTGAGCCTGAACTGAAAAATTGGTGGTGCCACTACTAATGAAAGAAAATACTTAATAATCCACATATGGATTTTACTGTCATTGTTTTTGTTCCTGATCTGACAAATTAGATCACCCTGGTGTGGACAGCAGTGGGCAGATTGAGAAGCTGCAGGAAAAAGCTCTGATGGAGCTGCAGGACTATGTGCAAAAAACATATCCCGATGACACATACAGGTATATGAGTACTAGATATTTATATTGTGAAAATTGGAAATAGTGCTTTCTTGCAGATGGCAGCAAAAAAAAAAAAAAAATAGGGCTGAGCATGTTAACATGTTACTGAGTTATTCTAATGTATACACTTTTGTCTATTTTCCTTTTAAACTTTACATTTTATATAAAACTGAATAATGAAGCAGAGTGTTGAAATTGTGTGAAATAATTTATCAGCTGCCTATCCCTAAATAAAAGTGAACACAGTTGACATTCACAAACAAATTGCATTGTACCATTATTAGAAACAGAAATGTTCTCTGCTCAGAAGATCGTATGTGTTGATAAACTAATGGATACAGTAGGTCTAGATATGTTAACTGAAGCTGGATGTGTCTCCTCAGACTGACGCGCATCCTGACCCGTCTCCCTGCACTGCGCCTCATGAACTCCAGCATTACAGAGGAGCTCTTCTTTACTGGCTTAATAGGCAACGTCTCCATAGACAGCATCATCCCTTACATCCTCAAGATGGAGACGGCCGAGTACAACAGCCAAGACTCTGACCCCACAGAATGACCACATTCACCGCCTAACAACATTGTCCTTGAAACTTCATTGATCACCTTTGCAGGTCCACTCCCCATCTCTGAAGGTTTGTCATGACGTGCTGCATCCAAAAACCCAGCAGCGGTCCTTTGTTTTTAAAGATGTACCGTTCATCTCAATCTAGAATATTTGGTAGAGTAGGATAAATCTGAATGAATGAGAACATCCTTGCAGCTGATGCTTTGTGGGGATCTAAAATTCTTGAAAAAGAAATGTAATAATCTGCAGTTAAAAGTGTGCATATCTCCTTAAATGTATTCATTGCACTTCAGCCTAATTGCATTAACACCTGATTTTATGCCTTTGAAACATTTTAGTAAAACATACCATAGAATTAAGCTGGTTTCATAGATGTTTAAAAGTTTGCCTTTAATGCTAATTTATCAGATAATATAGAACATTATTGTCACAGAAGAAAACATACATTTTATGCTCATAGTTCAAAGAAAACATTTGGCCTTTTTAAAGTGAGACCAAAGTAAATCCAATATATTTAAAAGATACATTGGCTTTTCCAAACATTCACTTTAAGTTTTGCACCTAAAGACTGTTTAAATTTAACCTGTAGAAAACACTTCTACTGAAGCCGTGCTTTGAATTAACAAATTATTTCCAATGCTGTACAAAACAAATGAATGGAACTGTGAGTCTGACGGTTTCATGTGAGATCAGGATCACTTTAGGCTGGGAGGAGAGTCCTGTTTAGTCCCGGTTGATGATTAAAGGTGGGAAGCTAACTCCTGCCTGTTAAAAACTATGTTGGGTAAATAAGAAATGTTATTCCAGTGCTTTTGATGAACTATAAAAGCATAAAACTAGCTAGCACTTTCATTGTATTTCTTTTCAGTTTTGGCCTATTTTCAAAGACTGAAAAGGTGTTTTTTTTTTTGCTCGTGTTTTTGATGCGGTACCTGCATTTATCATGCTCTTAAGTTGTCTGTGCAATCACCTAATCAATTGTTTCCCCTATTGACAATCATTTGTTATTTCTCTCTGTCATATAGGTATCATGAATGTGTTAGCATTTTCTATTTCAATGACAATTATTTCTATTAAGAAATATTCTAATGAATTTTGCTCAAGCCTTTTTTTCTGTATGTAGCCCTGCTACTGTTTGCATTCTAGTGCACAATAATCAGCTTGAACATTCAGGCTGACTAAACCTTTGTGTTGTTTTATGTTTTGTGCTGTCATTTGTTATGATCAATTTAGCTTTTTTGCATACAAAGTGTACTTAAAGTACTTTAGGGCAGGATTCCCTTATTATTAGTTTAAAAAGAAAAAAATAAAGTAAGGCCTTGGGGAAAGCCAGCCTTGACTGTATGGATGTCTTGAAGACATATAGAGATATGCATCGGCTTTCCCTCTGGAATAATGATTGCAAAAAAAGGCTAATATGGATGTACA
The DNA here is from genome assembly GCA_036245035.1 of Adrianichthys oophorus. Classification (NCBI taxonomy): domain Eukaryota; kingdom Metazoa; phylum Chordata; class Actinopteri; order Beloniformes; family Adrianichthyidae; genus Adrianichthys; species Adrianichthys oophorus. The sequence continues at coordinate 15,089,563 of BSAI01000015.1, forward strand.
TAAGTCAGCAAAAATTTTGTTTTGTGAAATTAATGTGAGTTGTATTATTAGGATTTAAAACCTAAGCAGAACGTTTGTTAAAGCACTATTGTGGAATGACATTTGTTTGTGTAACTTTGTTGAACGGAGTGCATGTTTTTAAGCAGGGCTTTTACAATCTATCGGCCCTTATAAGGATCATTGTTATTGTTTTAATTGTGCATCGCAATGCATGAAAGAGTTGCTTAAGTACATTAAATGCAGGAAAACATGTTTGTTTAAATGTTATGGCTTAAATGTATTTACAATGAGCCGCTCTGACTTTAGGATCTTGGAGCATTTTTACTCCTTTTCTTTTGTATTGAAACTCTTATTAACATTTTATACTGTGCGGTTATTCCCTGTTTTAGCCTGAGAATTTCCAACAATGTTCTCAGCTGACCCAAGTTGGTTACAACCCTACATTCTACCTCAGATAAAAATCTAATGTATTAATAATGAATGAGCTCCTCTGTCAGCATTCCCTAATGCCGGCTTCTCTGAAGCCAAAACAAAATAAACTGTTCTTCATTAGATATGACATGACTCCTTTTCTTTTTGGTGTATGGTGTATATATTTTATTTATTTTATATTTTTTCTATATAAAAAAAGTCAACAAATATAACAAATAAATACATTTGCATATAATAACTTAATATCTGTCCTGTAGTGTGTCACAGATGAGATCAGTTCCAGTCTCCTATGGTGATTTTGGTATTGCAGTATTTTATTTTAGTAGCTTTAAAAAAAAAATCAAATTTTTTTTATTTCATTTAAAATTTTATTTGGTTTGTAGCATTTACATTTTGAGATGCTTTATCATTTTAAATGTATTTTTAAATGAAATTTAGTTTAATAAGTAATTGTTTTTTTGCATGTCACTTTTGCTTTCACAAAATCAAAAGTTACATATTTTTTTTATTAAAAAGTGAACTTTACATTTGAAGTTTTTACAAAGTAATAAAAGATTTAGAAAAAAAACTTGTTGACATGATAATTACGTTTCTTTGAGATTATGGATTAACTTCCGCCTGCATGGGGCTCTTTGGCAAGTGACGTCATCTAAACGCGCCACACTACTGTGGGCTTGCTTGCTCTACCCGCACACAGACAATTATCACAACTATTCCTCGTATTTTGTAAAAAACTAAACAAGTGTATAAAAATGCCTATGAAAGGAAGGTTTCCGATCAGGAGAACCATTGATTACCTCCAGAAAGGTGAAATTATTTTCAAAAACAGAGTGAAAATTATGACTGTGAATTATAACACACACGGAGAGCTCAGCGACGGAGCAAGGTCAGTATGTATATCGATGATGCATACGGCTCCACTTTGCTTCCTAAGATAGCAGAGGTTCAGGGATTAATACAAGATTTTGTTTAATGTATAAAAAAATATTGTGTACATTTGGTGTAGACTATTGAGAAAATATCATGTAAATCTATTGGTGAATTAATTATGTATTGCTAATATTGTTACTTAAACACGGTCCTTTACTTTTATAGAAGAGTTGATTTAACTAAGACATACATCAAATGTTAGTATTAGACAATGTTTATTGATCTTGGTTGTATTATAGCAAAATAAAACAATGAAGGGTAAAAATCACATGCATGTATAAATTCCACCCACCATTCAAATGTGTTTCTTTGTGCTTTGTATTGCAGAAAGTTTGTGTTCTTCAATATCCCTCAGATTCAGTACAAAAATCCTTGGGTCCAAATAATGATGTTCAAAAACATGACGCCCTCGCCCTTTTTGAAGTTCTACCTGGGTGCGTATTCCAGAGAGATGTTAATTATGTTATACCTGGTTGTTTTTTCTTTTCTTTTTTTTTTTGTTAAACTAAACTCCTTTGCGATTCTGTACAGATGATGGGGAGCAAGTGTTGGTGGATGTGGAGGGGAAGGACCACAAGCAAATTTACCAGCACGTCAGGAAGATTTTGGGTAAATCAGAGTAAGTGTGACTCACATTCATGACATCACAGTGAGCAACACACATGTTGTGGTGTAATATTGATATAATCAATTTAATGTTTTATTAAATGTTATAGGTTGATGTGATTTACAATTTGCCTCAAACAGAGCCATCTGATTAGATCATAGGCAAATATATGGATTAATCAATACGATTGTCTCACCCCTAGTGAGGAAAAAAAGTCAACTTCTAACAAGAGCGTATTTTTTCTTTTTGCATTTGATTGTTTCAACAGAGATGTGTTACAAGCTGAGGCTCAAGCCAGGATGCAGGCCTCCAACCCAGCAAACTTTGGACCGAAGAAGTACTGTCTGAGGGAGTGCATCTGTGAGGTGGAGGGCCAGGTGCCGTGTCCCGGCACAACACCACTCCCCAAAGAGATGACTGGCAAATATCGTGCTAAAATGGCAGAGTCACAGGAATAAGAGACTGAAAAGGACAAGAGACTCTTTTCTTTTCTTTCTTTTTTTTTGGACATTGGACTATAGTCTGGTAATGAGGGAAAAATATACATATATTTTTGTCTTGAAAGCTCTGGAATCTGCTCCAATCTAGAGCTGCAAGAATCTGCCAACAAAGAACCAAGTTCTTTTGACCCCATCCATCCATTCAGACAGGAACAATATAGGACAGTATAAACTGGGATCACTTTCAAATAAAGGTTACTCTGGTTTTTGCTGCTTTGTATTCAATAAAAAATGATCTATAACCTAATTAATACATAAAAGAAAAATGAGCCAAAAAAGGTTCAAAGCCACCAAAAGTGGAAGAAATTTAAAAAAAAAATGTCAGTGCTCTGGGAAATCTGATATAAACTCAGGTGAATGTTTTCCTGAATCCATGCTTTACCCTACAAAATAAAGGTACACATATTGACCTCAAACAAAACAGTTCTTTCCACTCTGACCAAAAAAAAAAGATGTCCCTATGGGTGTTCGTGAGCAGAAAGACAGATGTCTGTGTCCAAGAAGAAAGCCTTATCCACAAAACTACACCTAACCTGCAGCTCAATGAGCCAAACGCATCAGAAGTAAAAATCCTGAAGACAGAAAGGCAGTTTCAGTTTTGGTCACAACCTCATTTTAAATATGACCTCCAATCACTAAATATTTCACAAAGTTGTGTATAAAAATACGCATCAGCAATGAAAGAAAAACAAAGTGCTATGATATCATTGACGAGATTGTTTTTATTAGTGCCAGGATGACATTTTTAAAGACGAACAGATAGTTGTGACAGTTATTGTGCAGTCAATCTTAAACACAGAGATGCCATTTCCATAACAAAAATCAACTAACCAACACGGAAGAAGCTTGCAGAGAAGTTCACTAAATCATATTAAATGCCACTTCATTTGTTTATTGTTCTGTGCAGATGCCACTAAAGAGCAGGGCAGGAAGATGCATTCATGTCTCAACACAGGTGGACAGAGCTGACAGAAAACAAAAATAAAAGTTCAAGTGAGCAGCACTGATAAAAAAAATACTTGCTGGCATTTACGTAGTGTTAGTAGTTATCAGCTGTTAGTTTGAACAGTCAAATATGAGTAGGTTCTTTTTGAATCGAGCACGTCAATGTTTACCAAATCACAGAGCTGCTCTTTGAACGTATTCCTTTAACCATTGAACAGATACATCACTGAAACATCAGAACTGACAATGTGTTCAACCTTTACATTAAAAAAGCTAGAGGACTAGTTTAAGACACTAACAACGTGACGGTCAGGCGGTGCATGTGCAGACCTGTGTGCTTGCGCAAACAGTTTCTTGGCTCTCTGGAATCTCATGCCTTTTTATGTTAATAAATCAGGCTTTAAATGATGGAAACATGACGAATCCAAATGAATAAACTTCGATTCAAACCTGTCAGACATGTAATGTTGCCCATCTGAGTTTTTAGGCTTCTAAATTTAATTTTAGTAAAGTGAAAAACCAATAACTTGCAGAAATTAACAGCAGTTATTTAACAAATATTTTTTCATCACAGAGGAACGTGACAAAAGTTACTACATTCATTGGAATTTCCTTTTGGGGGCGGGGCTGAGTGTTGGAATCAAGGCAGTTGTGTTTGAATCCAACTAGAGTATAAACATCTACATTTGATCAAAAAAAAAACTTTGTTCATATATTTATTACTTAGTTAGCAACTAGTTTGTTCTAGTTAAAATCACTTCGTACTGTAAATAGTTATGGAAGTTGTAGTTGGTTAACATTGTGGTTATTTATTTGAATTAGTTTGTTTTTTTAATACTAAAACTTCAAGACTGTCCATCTTAGATCCAAGTGTTTCCAAAGTGCATTTAATTCTTCAACAGGAGGAAAGCTCTCATAAAAAAAAGCTTTACTAAAGTTTCTATATTAAAGTTGCTTGCATTTTTTTTTTTTGCTGAAGATTTATAATTCAATTTCAATATTCCTTGATGAGAACACAGACTAAACTCAGATTTCCACTCTGGCTTCAGATGGTCATTTTTACTCCTCCGTAATTCACATATGTGTTTGCTAGCATAACTGTACATGAGCTTTACCTTTCAGTAATAAAACATGTGCATGCTGGAGCAGATTCCAGCTCCGGTAATCATTTAGGAGGTCTAGAATAATGTCTAAAAAAAATCCAGATGTAGTGCTCTAATGTACATCCAATTAAGAAATTGTTTTTATGTGTGTTGTATTTGATAAACCGAATCCAAAGAAACTTTAATGGGTTTATGAATCATCTGTAGGGACTTGGTTTGTAGCAGGTGTCAGTGCTTCTTTTTCTTCTGCTCCTGCAGAGTGTGCTGCAGCTCTCTCAGGTTTTCTGACAGGAGCTCGACTTCGTCCAGACGGCCGTTGAGCTTTGCGTCAAAGATGTAGGCCCTAATATTGTCGATCTGCTGCAGCAGCAGCTCTTCTTCTATCATGTCCACGTCGGGCAAGTCATCATCGTCTTCCCCGTCAAAAGGATTGGTGGAGACATCGGGTGAATTCCCAGGCGCCTCCATGAAAGGATTACTCGCATCTGCGTCGTCCTCCTCAAAAGGGTTCCCCAGTACAGTGTCAGGCTGTTTCACCTCTGAACCTGCATCTTCATCAAACGGGTTGTATTCATTCTTGCCATTTGTTACCTCACTGTGCTCCCTCTTGATGTCCTCAAAGAAGGGGTTGGATGAGTCCTCCTCAGTGGGAGTAAGCTCCTCTTCCTCAAAAGGGTTTAGAAGGCTGCTGCTTTTGGTTTCACCACCAGGGGGAGTTACATGACCTCCCAGGCTCCTCAGTCTTGGTGGGGAGTCCTCTTGGGATGTTAGAGTTGGAAACGCTGTGACAGCAAGGGTACTTGTTTCAGCTTTAGGAGTTAAGACATCTTCTGTCGTGTCCTCTTCTTCCTGGCAGCCTCCAGCGTGGCTGATATCCAATGAGGGCTCCCAGTTGATGGAGGGCTGGGTGGAGCTGACAGTGTTACCCCACTGCCTCCTGTCCTCCATTTCCTGAGCCTCAAGGCGCTGGAGCTCTCCTTGCTGCAAGCTTTCCTCTTTAGCTAGCTTCTCTGAGAGCGCGATGGCAATGCAGGTCTGCTGCTGGTCGTATTCATCTTGCAGCTGACGCAAGTTCTCCTCCAACATGGCTACCTCATCGGCTTTCTGGGCTTCACGTGCCTGACGAAGGAATGACTGAATGTTCTGAATCTGCTGCAGAAGGGGGTCCTCCAGCTCGCTCTGCGAATGGACGGACTCTGCGGAGGGCAACCAGCCGCCGGCTTTGGTCATGCGCGGGGCCCTCTGGGCCTGAGGCAGCTCTCCATTAGCAGGAGAAGTAATCTTTTCAGACTCCTGCCTCCTCCTCAGAGACTCCTGGTTGGCCTGTTCAGCAAAAAAGAGATTTTAAAGAGTTATATTCCGCAGCAGGAAACATAAAAAAAAATCAGGAAGTGTTATTGGATCTCACCAGCCTCTCTTGCTGGAGTCTCCGCTCCTGTTCTTGTTTCCTCTTTTTTTTCAGCTCTTCATATTTCTCCTTAGTGGGTAAAGACATCAGTCCCAAAAGTTTCTCCTAAAACAAAAAACACAAACTAACCAAGTCAAAACTACAGGATGGTTTTGAAAATTTGAAGACTGAAAGTGTTAAAGCAACTTGTTTTAGTAAAATCCTGAATGACTGCAAAACAACTGTGTGTGTCTCACTAGGTTTTGTTCACACACGTAATCACCTGGACAAACAGTGTAGCTGAGTAGCGGATCATCTTCTGGAGCTGTAGCGCCTTTGGATGTGGCGGTGGTTCATCTTTAAGCCCAAGTGTTAAAATCTTCTTACTGACAATAAAAAGAGCATGAATAAATGACCAAAAAAAACTCTCGTGTTTCACAATGGAGGCATCCTTCCAGACTGACACTGACCTCAAAGCATCAATTAGCTCGTAGTATTTCTGCACTTCCAGTCTCAGTCCGCCAGCAGTATCCAGGTTGTATGTGGTTTCTCCAGCGCTTTAAAAATTCAAAAGTAAAAATATGTGTTAGATGTAAAGAAAATGACAAAAAACTGTAGTTATTTTAATCCACGTTTGATGTAAAGCTAATCAAATGAATTTCCCTAAAGAATACCATTGATTTTTAATTGTGGTTTAGTTTGTTTAAAGCCACACACGGATGAAAATTGGGTTTTGGGTGTTTTTAACATGTTCTTGTGGCATTTTTCCAATGATGGAGGACATAGATTAAAAAAAAAAGCTTTAAATTGCATTTTTGAGCATTTCTTAATTTAAATAGTTGTCAATAAGTAGAAGACAAATAAAATGCAATTGGAAAAAGCTCCCTACTCCGCTCCATCTTCGTTTGAGCTGGATTCTGGCTCAAAACGGTACAGTTGGACGGCACTGATATTGCTTGCCATTTACAAAATCAGAAGTCTGAAAAAACTATGTCTGCTTCAGACTGCTGTCTGCTTTGCAAACAGCAAATGCTCACGTGGACTTTGAAAGAGATAAACAAAATGCTTCCATTCTCTGTAATGAAGCGTTATTGTGGTGTTTCACTTCATTTTACTATTGCATGACTTTACCCAAGTTTTTGGTTGTGAGGGAGTTTACTTTTGTCTGGAAATACTCAGAGAAACAACATTTAAGGTAAACTCATTGACTTCAAGGTTCCCTGATTCTGCAAGATACAAACCTTCCTTCACTGCTCTTGACAGAAGGAGCTGAAATGCTAAAACTTGAAGCGGTGATGATGAGCAGAAACTTAGCAGAAATAGGTGACTTTATTTGGGCTTATAATTGTAAAATAAATAGCGCAAACTCGAAAATACATATTGAAATTGACCCCCTTTTCATAGTTTACACTAACTAATTACAAATGTGATTTATTGAATGTTTCTACACTCAACAGACACAAAAATAAAAACTTTTGCACGACTGTAAGGACTTTTGAAATTTGCCTACTTGAGAGATTCAGCCATTCGAATATAGTCAGGAGCCTTTTCATCCACCTTCACCATGCACATCCTCAACCTCTGTCCAAAAAAAAAAAACTTTTACTATAAACAACACAAACCATCAAAGTCACAACAAAAGATAAAACAGAAAAAATGGTTTTCATTCCATTATAATCAAACTTACCTCGTAAAGTTTGACTATGTCTGGAATGTGGTCCTTCTCGTCTAACTTTTGCTGTTTCTTTAGCAGTGTGTCCATACAGTGGTGACAACAGCGAATCTTCTCATCATCTTTTTCCTCCAGCATTGAGGTTACACTGCTTAAGCTGCTGATACTGCCTCTGCGCGAGCCCATACCACTGCTGCCACCTCCTGCAGGGAGAGACTGGGACTGCCCAGGACTTCCAAGGACACACAGAGCCTCCCGAGTCCCATTAATGAGCTTCTCTGTTACAAGACAAAAGAAATCTGACAATGAGACACCCATGACCCTGCCTGACTGCAGACGTCTATATTTCTGACATGTTTTTGATACATACGAGCCAAAGGAAGGGGGACGAACTGCATGCATCTTCTGCACATGATGGAACCACAGAGGCGACAGTGGTGTCGCCTGTTGCGGATGTTGAACTTGTTTCCGCAGTCGGGGCAGAACGGGACGTCCGAGTCATTTACCCACGACACCACCGACTTCTCAATAGCTTCAGAGAAGAATGAAAACTTCTAACTTAAAAAGATTTCACTCTTTACGTTTATACCAAAGAACCAATAAGGAAATACAAACAAACCTCTGATTTTAGCAGAATCTGAGTTGACTCTGTCAAATGACGTCAACTGAAACATCAAATCTGAAAGTTAGAGCAAATTTCCCAACCATCAGAGGAAGAAAGATGCTGTTTTGAAGGTGTACCTTCTCCAATCTAATGATGAGCTTGTTGACTTCAATGACATAGTGATCTATTCTGGCAGCACGATGTTTCTTAAAGACATCCAGGTGACTTCTTGTTGCTCCTTTTAGAGTAGACAAAACACGAGTAAAAAAAAAAAATTAAAAATACATGTCCTACCCTAATATTAATACTTCACTCTCTTACCCAGTTCCTGAGGCTCCCACATATAAGGATCCACTCCACCATAGTAGAAAGACTCATAACTACCAGTGTCGGGTCGGTCCTCTCCATCTCTCTTCAACAGTTTATCTTTGGCTTTTTTTGCCTTCTGAACCAAACCTAAACCACACAGAAAGGTCATAAACAAAATATTGTCAATCCACAAAAGATATCTAGTGTTTATTTGCTAATTGTTTTTCTTATAAAAGAGAATTGTTAATGAAAGCATCAATCTTTAGAAATAAAATCTTATCTTGTTAGCATTTAATCACTAGAAAGCAGGTATGTCCACAATGAAGCTATAATTATTAGTTGTAAAATTTGATATTTATTTATGTTTGCTGACGCACCAAATCCAAACAGCTACATTTTATTATATTTACTGGACTGTCGTATTGCAAAGAGGAAATTGTATTATGTTTTTTTTTTTTACCAAGCTGCGGTCTGATTTGATCCTTACTTTTGAGCTGGCCTCGGACGTGCCGATCGTCCCCTGAGTGCTCCTCCTCATAGTGGCCTTGGAGCTGGTAGAATGACTGGAGGTCCTTCAGGCACAACGGGCAAAGAAAGCCCTCTTTTACTTCACCTGTGCCCTCGAAAGGGGGTGGGTAGCTGGAGGCCATGATGAGAGCTAGAAGCCTTGTTGTTTACCAGAAAGTGCAGGACGGCATAGTGAAGCTTCAACCCACAGGTCACAAGGTGTACAATGTTAGTCTCCTTAGCTTCATGATTCCTGAAAAAATGTTCAAGTGAACAAAAGGACAAAGCAGACTGAGGTTACACACAACTTCAGGTTTAACTGTGAAATTTCACATATTTTCAGGTAGGATTGGAAGTGGTTTTTAGCTTAATTAAAGTTAGAAAATTAATGTAAGAAAGCATTTAATCGCAAAACTGTTGAAAGTCAGTGTAATACAGTCAAAAGTATCCAACTGAAATGAGAACTGAAAGAAAGAAAGAAAGAAAGAAAGAAAGAAAGAAAGAAATAAAGAAAGAAAGAAATGTACACAGCTGTAGTACAAAAGCATTAAATAATAAAAAAAAATGTAACAATGAGCTACAGAGTTTATTTTTTTTTTAAAAGTACCTTTTAAAATTTAAAAGGTTTGGAGTTTGACCATTTCCTTTTATGAATATAACATTTCCCCATAAACTAAAGTCAGTTGAGTTATAAAAAGAAAGTTCTGGTTAATGTTGTCATTATAACAGCTCAAAATGCTTTCTTTAGCTCTGATTATGCATCCTGTTTATAGAGACGGATATTTAAAACAACCGGGCATTTCATATTTGGATGTATTTACTCTAATGCCTTTTGGGACAATGTACACTATTGGCTCTTCCCCAAGATTTATCAGACTTCTCTGTTAAGAACATTGTTCTTGGAATTATATTGGAAAACAAAAACACAGAAATGGTTTTAAATGTAACAAATGTATAATACACACACACACACATATATATATGTGTGTGTGTGTGTATTATACATTTATAATACATTAATGTCATAATGTCAATTCCATAAAACCAAAAACAAAAAATTATATTTTCTCAACTTTCACAAAAACCTCTGATTATTTATTTAATCTTTTTTTTTTTTTATCTGTTGCTTTCATGAAAAAAAACTGCTATGAAATTCCCAAATATCATGTGATCTACAGCTTTTGGATAACCCCTAAATAAATTAGTATTATCGTATCTATGTACCACACCCCTTATTTTTTAATTTTCTGTTTTTTAAGCATTTACTTTGCTTCTTGTGTATTCTTTAAATTACTAAAATTTTCTCAAGTAAAAGAGAAAAAGTTTGTGGAGACGCATTTTGATTACGTTTATTTCCACGGACAATTAGATGAAAAAAACAGTCTGTTCATTTCTAATTTTCAGAACCAGATTTTAAAAAAATAACCCTGCAAGTTCAGGAAAACAGCTATTTTTTAAAATTACTAGATTAAAACAAATCTTAATGATCAGAACAGAAACTCTACACACATAAAGTTACAGCTATAGATGTGCTAGCAAGCATCCCTGTTTCACCACGAAGTATTTTACATTTATTGTTTAGGTTTGATCCAGTCTAAGGCGCAAAAAGGAGGAAATAAAAAAAAGAAGTAACAGGATTAAACGCGTGTTTTCAAATAAAATGCGTAAAGTTAGAAACTAACTCTCATACAGTTATTCAAAGCAAAGAAGGAAAAGTTTAGCCGTAGATGCTAGTGTAAGGGTTCGCTTTCTTTAGCCGTTTTTTTTTTTTTTTTTTTTTTTTTTTTTTGTTTATTTCGCACGCGGACGCTACAAAAACTTCTTAACTAATCAAATATATAATCAGATACCTTCTCCTCCAGACGAAGAAGAGGTCATATGCAGAAGTGTATCCGGCAATAAGTCTGTTGTTGACAGTTTTTGACAGATCTAGAGCAGCAGCTGCAGATGCAGTGGCCCTGCCTGGTCATGTGATTAGCTGAACGTCTATGGGTTGTCGAGAGGGACAAAAATGGAAGGAAAAAACCGCGAACTTACCATCACTTGTGGCTCATTTTCTGTTTCCTCAATTCACTAAAACACACACGACAAATAATGTATTTTCAACTGTCCTATCAGAATTATTATATAGCTATAGTGAGTCAGAAGTTATAGTAGAGGTTTAAAAAGTTGGGGTTCTTTATTTTAGGGACCAACATATCAACTAACCTTCATTATTTAGGTTTAATATGCCAAAAAATGGCATTGTTTTAGAACAAAAATATAGCAACTCATAATTTTCTTTAATCTTGTTTTTGATATTAAGTACGTTTAGTGTGAATCATTAAGGCCTTCTGTAGCTTTTTGACTTTTTATAATTTGGTAAAATGTCGCCACCTATAGGTAAACTTTTGTAAGTTCTGTGATTAATTAGCACATTGATTAGAGACAGCTGTGTCGCTCCTCTCGTGGAATAGAACTAATTAAAAGGAGCAGTGGACACCTGACACTGTCCATCAGCGGCCTTACCACATAATCATGCTCGAAAATGAAGTTCTTTCAATTGATCCAATTATTAACAGGCATAAATATTTAATCCAGAAATGAATGCTTCAAACCATTTTTATTTTTTCATTAAGCCATGACGTAATGCGGGACATTAATGAGCAAGACACTTTATTTTCTGTGGTAGTCTTTATATTTTACAAAAGAATAAAACACAAAAAGTCAATGAAGGGATTTTCAAGCTTTAACGCAACCATTTTTTATTTGATTTCTTCCTTACAGTGTGCCACACCGACGAGCCTGTCGCCTCACAGAGGCAACAGTAATGGTTTATAACTTATTGCAAGCATAAACTATCTAAGGAACAGAGTAGCCTACATATTTTGTAGATCTAATGATGATAAATAACTAACATATCTAAATATGGCAAAAACTTTTCGGAAAACTGTACAGAAAAGTTTAGAGAGTTACGCACAAGCGCCTTAAAGACCATTTCAGAAAAATACTTTGCAATATCTGTCTGCCAACGATAATAGCCCCAAAATTAAACAAAAATTGTATTTTTTTGGGTTTTATTTTGTAATTTATTATAGTGGCTTTTACATGTATTTGTTGTACAGTGAAGCAGTGCGCGCAGATCTTAACATCATACACTATTTGCTTCCCACTGCATCCTCCTCATTCTCTTTCAGTGCAAACCTTTTACCCGGGTGCTGTCTCTTCTCCTCCTCATGACCCTTGTTAATGTTGTCTAAAAAATCAAGCAGCATATTTGTTTTACTGCAATTCTCCGGTTCCAATGCATCACACGGGTTGCCCAATTCCGGATTGGAGTTATCCCAAAACCGTTTTCCGGGATGCTGACGCTTTTCCAACTCAGGCAGGTCTTCCTCCTCAGTTTCTTCCCAGTCTCCATCGCTGTCCTCATCCTCTTGGTAGCGTTTACCTGGATGCTGGCGCTTACTATGGAGCACCAGGTAACGTTTGCCCGGGTGTTGGCGTTTGGAAAGTTCGCTAAGCAGAATGACGGGGTTGTCAGAAACGTGTCCCGCCAAGAAGCGCTTTCCCGGATGCTGTCTTTTTTGGAGTCCCACGATAGAGTGAATTTCATCTTCGCGCTTGCCTGGATGCTGTCTTTTCTGTACGTCCAAGTACTGCTCGTCCTCGTCTTCCTGCCTTCTGCCCGGATGCTGCCGCTTCTCTAGGTCCTCCCTGTATCTTTTACCTGGATGTTGTCGTTTTGCTATCCAATTCTGTTGTGAGAAAGCCCCATCTAGACAAACACAAGCATAGATTCACGCACAGCAAAACTTTATTTCAAGACCTGCAGAAATGCGTTGCGGCGTGCGTAATTACGCACGAACAGTTCGTTGATTGATTACGAATGAATCGGTAAAACTGGGAAATTATTGTTTCCAGGAAATGCTCAATCACACACTCTTTAAAAATAGGAACAACTTTGATTTTAATGTTAATTAATAGAATATTTATGACAGAAATATATGCATGGCGATAACCCATAAAACGGAAGAAATCAATGTCCACAGCCTAATAAAGACATTTTAATGGCATTAAAAAAAGGACATGTAATATTTGGAACAAATCTCTTCCTCTGCATTTTAAAAACGCAAAAGACATTTTACGCACCATGTGTCTCGTCCTCATCCTGCATTTTTTTAAGAAGGGATCTCAGGAGGAGACTTTCTGCTCTCCTCAGGATGATGTCGTCAATGGTGGTGGTTTGGTCCGTCTCATCTTCTGCAGAAATGCTCTGCGCTCCGGACACCGTGAAGTTGCAGATCGCGAGAGAAGCCAAAATGAGGAGGCATACCGACTTCATGATAATTTTTGTCCGTCTGTTGGAAAAATTGGAATACAGTTTATAACAAGAAGAATGTAATGCGTAAATAACAGTTCTGTTCTGTGGGGACTTAGTTAAATGTTTTTTAAATGCATTTTAATACAAAAGCACTCAGGAGTGTCTCTGGGAAGCTGCACTTAAAAAGGTTAAAAGAGCTACTTTCTTCATCAAAATCTTCAATATAAACAAAAACGAAGCTCCATTTTTCATACTTTTGATACAATGATCGAAACACACATTCAAATACAAAAAAATCTTTCTCTTTCTCCGAGGAGACTCACCTTGGAAGTATCTGAATTCTCCGCGCCCCCAGCCTCTCACACCTCTAGAGATGTATTTTTTTTCTTGGAGTCTCACAACAGTTTGTGACCTTAAAGGCCAGGTCTTGAGGTATGAAAGAACTACTTCTCAGCCCTCCATTTATACTTCCCGGTCACTGTCGTCATACTAACGCTGGTGTAATCTTTCAGGATCTCTCGTCCCCATTGATGTCACCAAATCGTGCGCAACTGGATGCGGTGAAGGATTGGCTTTGCCTTGTTTGTCATTTAACAAACAAAGTGAGACAGACAGCACTTCTCCACAAGGCACAAACTAATAAAAACATGCAAGTTTCTGCAAGATAGCTGGAATTTGTGTCTGTTCAGTGTAATTGATGTTTTATTTGAACGTTTTTTCATGCGTTAAGGGTGGTTGCTGAACATGTTTGATGTACTTTCTAGTCACGATGCAACCCTGCTAAATGTGTCAGAGGAAGGTCTGAAGTTTGTGCGTGAAGGAGAGGGATGCTCCAAGCAACAGAACAGACTCAACAAGATGAGACAGTATGAAGGTGTGATGGCCTTTTGTGTGTCCTACTCTTTTCAGTGGCTTCAAGATTTTTAGTATCATTGTGATGCAAATAAAACATTTTCAGAATACTCACTGAAGCAATGAGATGTTTGGATTACAAAAATCTAACTTAAATGAGATTCATTTTATATGAATTCCTAAAAACTTTTTTTTTTTTTTTTACATTTTTTACACTATTAAGGTGTCAATTACTCCAGATGTGGGAAAACTGGGAATTTTCAACTAAAGTACATAATTAAAGATTAAAAAAACTGTACAATCAGAGATCCTTTGCTTTATTTGCCTTCTAGGTTGTTTGTAACAACAATTAGTTTTTTCCACACTTGAGAAACAAAATGGTTTTTTTAAATTCTGTGTCCAAATGTGCACATTGAAATAGTCAGTCGTAATTGAAATAAGTGAAATTAAATAGATTTAAGGGCCTTCAGAAAACCAAACAAAAAAAGACTTAAAGAATATTGACCAAGTATATAGGAAATCTTTACAGCAGCGCTGGAACAGTTTTGTAAACCAATGTTACAAAAAGCAGTCAACTGCACTGGCAAAATCGCATAAGGGTTCAAAAAGAGAGACAATGGGCATCGATCGCCCAAAATTATCATTGTTTAAATAGTTCTTGTTTGAAAAAGCTTAATGATACGGCAACAAAAGCAGTTGATTGAGCCTTCCCATCTCTTACAGCAGCACTCCTGTAAGGCCTGATGATGATGGAAGGGAAGGCAAAACAAAGATAGCAGATTGTCAGCAAGTGAGCTCCTGTTTTGTTGAGAGGACATCATTTCTGATGGAGTGAAGAATAAAGATCAGAAAGTAGCTCGATGACAAAAAGATTAATACATTAAAAAAGGGAGGGTGTGTGTTTGTGTGAGTGTGCAGGGAGGGATTCGTTAAGCATCGTCAACCAAACAGATTCCTGCAAGAAGGTTTTGTTGATTTAATTAGAATATATCTTCAACGCTGACTATAGGTGATGGCAGATGGTGAAGTTTAGACTGGAAGAGGGCCACCTTCTGCATGATGACGCTTCCTTTTTACAAAAAAATCAATACACACACACACACAAAATAAAGGCAAGAGCCCAAATATAGTTTGCTTTGCTGTTTATTCAAGGTGTTGGCAAAAAGACTTGCAGAACTTCTTTGCTGCGCCATTCATGATTCATAAAGATAGTGAGGTTTGGTTGGTGATAAACACACAAAGCATTACATATTCATTCAAAAATAGTTTTTTTCCTCAATCAACTTTATCAGCTCCTACCTCAAACCAGTGCGGTCTCTCAGTACAAACTGTTTATTCAGCTCTCACATCCGACCAAAAAACATCTAAATTTCATCAACATTTAACAAAACGAGTACAAATTTTGTGTTTGAGCAACTATTCCCATCAACATATTATTGCATCCCTGGGTTTCCCTCAGCTGACAGTGTGAGGTAAATAACCCTAAAGTGAGAAAGACACGAAAGAAACAATAAAATATGTAAATGTATTTAACAGAATTGTTTTTATTCACACAGCTTTTGTCAGCATCAAGAAAACATCCATGGGTGTTTTTATTTCCTTTTCTGTGCAGGAGGAAGGATGACAGAACCCGTTTGGAAAGAGACACGATCACTTAGATGTGGATGTAAGCATGCAGCTGTTTGTGTGAAACTGTCGGTACAGGAAGTAAAAATACACAGCAGCAAAACAACAAAGAAACAAACTGCCACAAATGAGGCTGGGCTTTGGTTCTGACTGGTGATTGATGTCAAAGCAACAGAACTTTTTCTTTATTTATAACTTGATCTTTTTTTTTGTTGTTGAAGTTTTAACGAGTATAACAATTAGGCTAATTTCTACTTTGTAAATCTAAAAGAACAGCTTCTTTCTGTTTCAGTCCCTCGTCACTGCTCAAACGTTCCATGTTTTTGATTACTCAGCGGTTTGTGTTTGGGTGGATTACTGTCAATCTATTTAAGTTCCAAGTTTTTAGATGAAAATTGTTGTACTTCATTTTGTTTCTTCTGTTATTTACAGGGCTTTTCAAGCTCAGATATTATTGTCAAGTTTGGTTATTTATAAAAGTTTCTTGCATTCTGCTGCAGATCCACCAATTCTAGACACAGCAAGAGCAATGTTTGTCACACTGTCACTTTAGTGAACACAGGAAAGTGCAGATAAGAATGTTTAATTCTTGTGAGAAGTTAACTTTACCTGACCCCCCAAGTCTCCTCCGTCTGACAATACAGCTTAACCGAAACCATTACAAGCCCAGATGTCTATAACACATACAATTTTAGTCAGTTGACATGAAAAAAAGACAAAACAGAAAAAAGTAAGCAGTTGGATTGACCGCTACAGGTGTGGAAGTAATTAAGCTGTTTCTTCTCATTCCTATAAAGCTCTGATTAAAACTCTTTATTCTTTACCTCCCACTCCTGCCCAAAGAAAGTGTGGTATTATAGACTTTCAGCGCGGAAAAATCGTAACAATTGGTGTTCTGGTCAGGATATAATGAGGATAAGGGAAGGTTAAGTGCGTACTGTGTGGTGTGAAAGAGAATGCTCAGAATTGTTAGCCTCTGATCTCTATTTGTTCTCGACAGAGTTCAAATATATTCACAGTCATGGTAGACGTCTTGGGTGTGGGAAGAAACTTTTTTGCCAAGCACACATGCTGTGCTACATGTGGATAACTCTGCGCTGATCAGAAGCATTTACCACTAAGGAAGATTAGTGGGTTAGCAGCTATCACCATGGCTACCGACTCTGCAAGAAACTTCCTATTAAGTATTTGCAGCACAAGGCTGTGCAAAGGATGTTTGAAAAAGAGCCCCCTGTTGTTCATTCCAATGAAAATATGACTTTTTTAGGGTGAAAACTTAAATATCTGCATCAACACTACCTCATTAGATGCGTTTATAGACACAACTGTGAGTTAGATGATGCTGTGGTTTTATTCTTGGTCTTCTCAACTGTTATTTCTTTGGAAAACCTGAAAAGACATGTTTTAAAATTACTTCAGCATAATAATAATGACAGAACAAACCATTATTCAGTTGCAAAAGAAGCACAATTCACGTATCTCTGTCCAATGTATGCTTTTTATGGACAAATGGGCGAAATAATTAACTGATTAATTGGTAAAAAATATTTTGGAAGGAATAGGACACACTTTTACAGGTTAAATTTACACCACACACAAAGTTTTGCCACAATATTGACTCTTTTCAAAATCAATTGTGCTTTAAAATTGTCCAATGTGGTTAGAAATCTTAATTTCGTCACATCTGTGCAGAAGCTTTCTGTTGATGTGACCGGTTCTGTTGTCTTAACACCACAAGGATCTTTTGGTTTTGTGCATGACTGTTTCTCCTACTCAGGAGCTTTCTTTAGTTACCTCCTTCAGTCACCTCCCTCACCCTAAACATGATGACTGAAAAGAGACAGACAAAAAAAAGGAGATCAGGTAATGCTCCCAAGTGAACCAATTAAAATTGCCGTGCAGTCCACAATGACCCATTCCAGTTCCGGTAAGTGCTTTTCGAGGCTTTGGTGTGGACTCCCCAGTTATGACGTGTGACACAGGAATGTAAAACTGCCAATTTACAAGCAATATTTAAGCAATATATAAAAAAACTGCATTACTCTGAGAAAAAAGCATGGCTTGCATTAAAACAAACATTGCTTTTTTTTTTTCAATTTTTTGTGGGCAGTAACCCAGGTAAATATATAAGAGCACACAAGCTGCAATTTGTGCTCAAAAATGTTACCGGTGTTGCAGCAAAGCACAAGTCTGCACATTTCTGCAGCTCTGTGTGGACTGAACGGAGAGGTATGGAGTGGAGACCTGTCCCAGGAGTCATGGAGGAAAACCCATCAAAGAGATGATCACAAATGTAGCTATGACAGTGTGTTCAGCGAACTCTGCATATTTATTATTTCACATTTAAATGGCAAAAGCACACTGTTAATTTCTAACACTGAGATGTTTTTATTTTTTAATTATCTATTTGAAACCACATACATTTTAAACCCCATTAAAGGAAAAAAATGGATGATAAATGACACGTTGGATCACCTCTTCATTTAAAAACATTACATTTTTAGGAACTGATGAAAAAAAAACTGTTTTAGTTTGAAGCTAAAGGCTTTTTCTGCTTGATTCAGGCTTTCAGCAGCTCAACAGGTCAGTTTTCTCCATCATATTTTTCATTTCATACATGCTTATGTGTTTTTAGATACTAAAAGCATTGAACTACAAGCAGCCCCCCCCCCAACAAATTGCAACTTTCACGACAGCTGTCTTGTGAAGTGTATTTTTTGTTAGCTTTGGTTCAGTTTAAAAAATCAGCCCAAAAATGATCAAACAGTCTGTGCTTTGCTTTAAAAATAAGTGAAGTGAGTTTTTTTTTTAAACCTTCATTTTAGCTTGCATAATATGAATCTCAGACTGCAGTTCCAGTACTGCTCTTGATGTAAGCAAAAATAAACCTTTTATGAAACGGAATTACTGCTTCTCATTTTTTATGTGGAAATGTTTATTTTTTTACATTTTATTTTACAAATTAGCGCTGGATTATTCAGTTGCTTTAGTGGGGTTTTGGCCTATTTGGGGACTCTATTGGTTGTGCTTATGAACGCTGTTTGCACTCACAAATAAAGCCAGAACCAGCAGTCAGATGTTTTAAAATTGTGATTGAAGTCTAACCTCATTGAAACATGGCTTTACTTCTTATGATAAGCCGGCGCCTAAAATGCATTACATTTCTGTTGAGAAAAAAACGGAACACTTAAAACTCGCTAAGTTTAGACAACTTGCAACACATTTCAAACAGCATTTACTACAAAAGTCTTAAACACATTTTAAACAGTTTTTAGGTCGATTGTCAGTTTTCTTTCTTTAGTTCGTTGTTATGCTGCTTCTGTTTTAGTCAAGTGGTTAAAGAAGTTTACATGAAAATGTATTTTGAACATTTATTAAAAATATGTGACTATTGACACAAAGCTTTATACTACCTTGGTTTTGTTTCAGCAAATTAGAAAAAGTGACAAATGAGTGACTCACTAAAGAAATGAAATGAAACTCTAAAAATGTCCCCTATTATTTTAAATATGTGATTTCATTTAAAAAATTGTTGCCTTTGAGGCATTTCCTCTCAAATCTACTGGCACACTGTCAAGACCCACGGACATGCCAGCCTGTCATGCAAGTGCAAACTTCTTTTTTTTATGAAAAATGTCAAGGGTGGGTTGCATGGTGGTGTAGTGCTTAGCACTCTTGCCTCTCAGCAAGAAAATCCTGGTTTAAATCCCTGCTGGATCCCTTCTGTGTGGAATTTGCATTTTTTCCCCTTGAAATGCATGGGCTTTTTTTCTGGGCTCTTCTTCCCACAGTCCAAAAATATGTATCATAGGTTAATCAGAGACTCTAAACTGTACTTAGGTAGGAATGTAAGTGAGTACAGTTTTATGTCTCTATGTGGCCCTTTAATAGACTGACAGACCATCCAGAGTGTACCCCACCTTTGAAAGGGATTCAGCGGGTTTGGAAAAGAGATGATGGAGTCATCAGTGTGTAATCTGAGTCTTATGTTTCTATCAGACTTCCGGAAAATAAAAAGTTATTGAAGAAGTGCTGAAAGGCCATAATGATCTCAGATATCTCTAATAAGGTTGCTTTTATAAAAAAGCTTACATATTTTGGATGAGCATTTGACAACAGAAGAATCAAATGGAGTTTGAGCAGCAATGAGTATGAATTTCAAACAGTATCTGAGTACCCACAGTGACACCCTGAACCCTGAAACAGGTACCTGAGGCCCCTCCGTCTGCCTTCTTGAATGTTCTGGATTGATTCTTTGCTTCTCCAGTTCACAGTTTAAAGTGTCACTCAACCACTGATGTGCAGATGAGTGCACATTAGAAAGAACACATTATGAAAGGGGGCTGGGGGGGCGTTTTAAATATAAAAAAAGCCAGATGTGTCCCTTTTTGATTCCATTTAATTTGCTATTTTTACTTCTGGTAAAAGCTAGACCAAACACTAGTAATCTCCATTACTTGAATTTGGACATGCACTCATATCTCAGGGGAAAAAGAGATTGAACATCCTCAATAAAGTTCAGGAAAACTGACTGAAAGTTGAAAGGTGAAACCTCCCATCAACATGTTCATGAAAAAAAAGCTAGGAGTGGCAAGTTAACAGGACAAGACATTTGAATGCGACAGCAGGGGTGTGTTAGGAGCGCCGTGTAGAGGAAGACGACAAGATGAAGGCTGACACTGGAAAACAAAGTGACACAAAAAATAAATAAACAAATGAAATAGCCAGTGTGTGAAGATGCTACAGAAACCCTGACCTCCAAAAGTGACACCAGCCTGACAGAGGTCACTGCAGCGGGGAATGACTGACAGCTTACAGGGGGTGCTGGTGGAGATGGTCGACTGAAACTCAATGTGTGTCGAGAGTAGCAGCAATGCAGATTCAGATTCTGTCTATATATTCTGTCATCACTCAAGGTTCATTTACATGCTCATGAGAGATTTCCATTATCCTAACACTTTTACATTTAATGGTGCATTATTTTTTTCTTGCTTTGTCAACTTTATGACGAATTGGTGACCTGTTTTGACCTTCCCTTCACTAAGGAAACAAGAGAATAGTTCAGAAAACCAAAAAATTAATTATTCACTACTTGAGTTTTATTCATTTGGGCTTCTTAAGGAGCATTGTGTCACTTTTTATAGAATAAAACCTTTCAGGAGTAATCCACAAAAGGCCACTCCTCCTGGCTGTAGGGAGTTACTGTGAAAAAGTGAAAGGGCATAGTGTGGGGCAGAATGAGGGGAGTACAAAGTTAAGGAAAGGGGCTTCTCGTCTTAGTGAAATGAAGGATGTCTGTCTACTGTTTACTGAATTAAATAAGCATTTAATTCAGTAAACTGACAGACATTGCTGGGTGGCTTCGTGCTAACAGGCAGAACTGGCCTTTATGAGGTTATTTTATTACAATGTGGTTTGAAGCTTTTTATTTTTATCTTTGTTGCATCTTTTGTCATTTCTTTTGGGGTTTACGTTGTTCATAAAACCATTTTTTTTCTTACAGGGGTTGGGGATGTCCATGGTGAAGGTGGATAATAAAGATCCTGAATATATTCGAATGGCTGACCCTCTTCGGTAAGTAAGATTTAAAATTTCTTACAGTCCTGTAAGTCTTCCAGCTTTTATTACTGTATATTGAATGGGGGAACATTCATATTATCATAGTGGATAGTTGTAGTTAGTGCAATCTTTAAAAAAAGAATATCAATATATATATTTTTTTTCACACTATTTATTTTATAATTATGATTTTTTGGAATATCTTTTGTCTATCTTCAGTATTTCTAGAGGTTAGAGATCTTTTTAAATTAGAAAATGATTTTGGGTGCAAGATTCTGGCTTTGTATGGAAGAGAGATGCTGGAGCTCCCACTGACAAGTCTAACAGAGAAGTTTAAATATACCAACATAAGACTGAAGATGATCTTATTATTATTCAGGGGTGGAGTTGAGTTCAGCACAGCACCCAACATTTCTGCAGGAAACCCTGTAATTAGACGTTCCAAAAAAGCTAAAAGTAAACTAAATTATGAGCACAAAAGTTCCAAATCTGGTTCATGCCTTAATGCTATTTCTTCTACTTATTTGAGTGGGTCAGTTCTTTTTAGACACAAGTTATTTTTTAAAGTTTTGGAAACAGAATCCTAAATGTGTTTACTATGACAGGTTGTTGGCCCACAGAATATATATATATATATATTTTTTTTTCTCTAGTTGTAAACATATGTAGACATTTCCATTCATCTAAAGCTAGCTGTCTTAGTCCTGACTACATCACAAAATTTCTTTACACACAATGGTCAGTCCCACTGTCATCCATGAGTGCTACATGTGTATTTGTTTTGTTTCTTCTTATATATAAATATAGGACTGCACTTTGGTGTAGTGATTAATGCCCTTATTTTAGAGCAGGAAGGTCCTGATTCAGATCCTGGCTGGGTTCTTTCAGTGTATAGTTTGCATGTTCTCCCCTCTGCATAGTCCATGTGGTTTTTCTCCAGGTATTCCAGTTTATTCTCTTCCTGCTTTGCAGATCAACTGGTGATTCAAATTTGACCTTCAGGTGTGAATTTGAGTGTGATTCTCAGTGGGCAATCGATGTTGAAATGACATCAAATCAACATCAAATCTCGACCTTAACTTAATGTCAAAAACCGAGTTGAATGTGCAAATCAAATTGTTGTTAAAACTTTAATATCAGTCTGACATCATTGTCGAGTTGACAACTGATATTGAAAAGGCGACAGATCAACACCAATCCTCAACATCAAATTGAGATCAATAACAACATGAACGTGCAAATTAACTTGACATCATGATACTTATCGCTTTTTAATGTCATGTGAATTTTAAATGTGGACCAATAAATTAATGAAACTAATAACAGAGATGTAAAATGTACAATAAATGGCTTATTGGAATAAATACACTCCAAAAAAATCATTTGTTGGGTGAACACAAGAAAACTTGAAAAGTATTTTCATCTAAATCAAATGGGTTAATATAGCAATAAACATTTGTGCTGGGAGATTTTGTTTGAATGCATCAATTGTTGCTGCGACTCACAGCTGCGACTGCTGGGATATGTTGCATCATAAGGTCCATTCTAATTAGAAAACATCAAAAATGATTTTAAGCCACATACTGAGATGTAATGAAGCCTAAATCCTTCAGAAACAGAAGAAGCATGGGAGTCAATTTGATATTAAATTAATGTCAGTTTGATGTTTGAAGTGTCGCCATCAAACTGATATCGAATGAACGTCTCAGCTGGATTACCCAGCATTCTTAATTTTGTTTTTTTCATGTGAAATTGAATTTCTACTGTTCTTTTATTTCCCACACAAAAACACTGGTATAAAAACAAAAGTTAAACAACAAAAGTTAATGTTGTCCACGAATTGGATCAAATATTGACCCAATTTTGACATCAAGCCAACATCAAGGTGCCAGCTGGGCTGTGATGCTCAGAAATGGACTGACATGGGTGTATTCCACTCTCACCCATCAGTAGCGGGCTAACAAAGTGGATGTATTAACAAATAAATATGACTTTTTACTTAAAAATTCGAAACAAGTGTGTCTGCATTTATTTATTTATTTTTTTATCATTGTACATTTTTATTAAGAGTGAGAAAATGCACACTCATGAATGTCCTCAGACATCGGTGGAAGAAAAGTTGTGGATTTGCAATGTTTATTTTCAAATTTCATTTCTATCTGCCACTGAGTGTCTTTTGCCCAGAGAAACCCATTATCTCTCTAAGAGCTGTGTATTTATTTCTGCATGAGACTATGATTAGTACACTCTTTGCTTCAGTTCATTTACCACTGTGCTCTCGTAGTCTCTTTGTGAGTCTGTTCCCTCTCAATTTTACACCACTCTATCACTGTCAGGTGGTGTCTGGGACCAGCCATAATCAATCCAGAAGGCACAGATCTTTTAGTCTTCATCTAAAATGGTGGATGACAAGTTTTAAATACTACCACCTTCAAGACTGATGGCAAGGAAATATTTTAGATTTTTTTTCTCTACTTTTTCATATTTATACATTGAAATATAACTTTTTTTCTGTAATCAATCTGATATTTTTATGTGTAGTGTGTTTGGTAGTGTTTTATTGAAAAAAAAAATCATTATTGTATTTTCTGAAATCCAGTTTAGAATAGTTAATTATTCTGAAAAATTGTCATCCCTACTGATCTTAGATGGGGAAATTAACCTTATTAGAAATATATTAAGATTATTTAAAAACATATTAAACGCCAAATAAGATTAATTATGTTATCTATAGCAACTTTACAAAAACATGAAAGACGTAAATAAATTGGGAGAAATTACTATCTGAACCTCATCGATGTGTGACACAATAGCATTGTTCACTTAGTGCAGCTTTGTTTGCATTTCAAGTGCTCTGCAGCTGCACGCTGTTGCGCTGTCACGCACAAACCATCAATCTTCTGAAGAGGATTGTGGGACTGAGTCTGTCTTCAGAATATCATTTCCAACATCCTTCATAGTAGTTCATCTAATTAGAGAAAATGGCAGGAAGAAGCAAAGCATATTAAAAGTATATTCAGCATAAAAAAGGGAATGCCACAAGATGGAAATCTTGTTATTGTTTTTATGCAATTATGTCATATCTATTGCTTTGTGGAAAATGCTTTTGAACTGTGTTTTTATTTACTGAATTATTTTTTTAAACACAGAAAAGTAATTAAAAAATTAACAGTTGTGACAAAGTCGAAATTAAACTTTTACAGTGTATTTTTTTAATACTTAATTTTATTGTTCAGCATGGAAGGCAAAATAAAAACAATGTGACCATAGCAAGAACATTTTCTTGTGCAAAATCACATTTTTTTTCTTTCTGGATTTTAAACAGAGATGGGTTTTTTCTATTGTATTTCTTCAAAGATAGTGAAGCTTGGCTTTGACTACAGAGAAATGTGTGTAATATGTGATATAATGGAGCAGAGAAAAGTGCAATGGTTCACGGGCAGAACAGTTCTGGGGATACTGGAGCTCATTGGCAGGGTTCACAAGGAGCACCTGAAAAAGTATTGCACAAATCACCTCCAGAAACAACAAAATAAAACACACTTTTGGGGGGAAAAAAACTCAACAAAAACACGATACCAATTTAAAAATCACTACATCAAATTAAACCGTTTTGTTTAAACCAGAATCTTTATTTATCCTGAAGGAAAGTCAATATCTGCTTGTTCCACAACAATAGTATATCTGATAAAAATAAAGAAATAAAACCATAAAAACATTCAAAGATCAAAATCTTGTCAATATTTGCCAATAAAATTGTAATGTTGCATATTACTACCATACAAAATGAATCATTATTCTAAAATATTATGGCAGTTTATAATAGTAAATAATAATAGTAATAGTAGAATAATAATAATATAGCGACAGTGTATAATAGTAGATTGGTTTATTTTTCAAGGTTTCATTTGATTTATAACTGCTGTAGGGGTGACAGAGGAGTTTAAGGTGGAGCTGGGATTACATCAGGGATCAGCTCTGAGCCCCTTCCTGTTTGCAATGGTGATAGACAGTCTGACACATGAGGTTAGACAGGAATCACCACTATGATGTTTGCAGACGATATTGTGATTCGTAGTGAGAGTAGGGAACAGATGGAGGAGAAGATGGAGAGGTGGTTAGCTGCAGCAATATGTGTGTGAATGAGAGGAACCCAAGTGGAAAAGTGAGGTTACAGGGAGAAAAGATAAAGAAGGTGAAGGATTTGAAGGATATCTAGGGTCAACAGTCCAGAGTAATGGAGAGTGTGGAAAAGAAGTGAAGAAGCGAGTGCAGACAAGTTAGAATAGGAGGGAGAAAAGTGTCAGGTGTGATGTGTGATAGAAGAGTTTCAGCTCAAATGAAAGAAAAGGTGTACAAAACTGTGGTGAGACCAACCATGTTGCTCAGCCTATTAACAGCAGCACTGAGAAAAGACAGGAAGCAGAACTGGAAGTAGCAGAGATGAAGATGTTGGGGTCCTCTTTGGGAGTGACCAGGATGGATAGGATCAGGAATGAGAGACAGCACATGTTGAGGGTTTTGGAGATAGAGTCAGAGAAGCCAGACTGAGATGGTTCAGACATGTCCAGAGGAGAGACAGTGAATAAATTGTAGGAGGATGCTGAGTCTAGACCTGCGGATGCAGTGAACAAAGACATGAATGTAGCTGGTGTTAGAGTAGAGGATGCGGAAGACAGGGTTAGATGGAAAAAGTTGAATCGCTGTGGCGACCCCTGAAGGGAAAAGCCGAAAGGAAAAGTAGAGGAATTTGATTTACAACTTACATATGAATTTATTTATCAAACTTATAATTAAAAACACTTACTATTTGGTTATAAAAAACAATTAAAAAATAACTATGGACAGAAACTGAGCAAAAGTGGATTTTTCAGTAATAGAATCTTGAATTGTTGCTTTGAAAACTAGCAGTGCAGTTTTTTGACAGTAAAAAAAACATTACTTAAAGAAATATATGATTCACAGGCTTAATAAATCACTATTGCATTTTCTAAGTATAGATGATTTTTTTTTAATTTAATAGTGCAAACCTAATACTAATATATGGCATTTTAGGAATAAAGCTAAAAAAACTAGTAGTATAGTATAGTATAGTACAGTACAGTACAGTACAGTACAGTGTAGCGTAGCGTAGCGTAGCATAGCATAGCATAGCATAGTATAGTATAGTATAGTATAGTATAGTATAGTATAGTAGAACTGCTAGGAATGACAGTTGCCTTTGTTTCTGCTTTAGGGGAATGAAACCCCCCCAAAAAAGCCTTTTAATAACGTTTTGTTTCCCTGTAGGCTAAAAAATGGCTAAAAAAAAGATAATCTGGTAAATCTGAAAATTAAATTCTTGATCACAGAGCTCTTCAGGTTTCCTGAATTTGGACTTTTTGGTATGGAAAGATACATGCAGGTAGTGTGGAACAAAAGTATGACAAATGGTTTTTTCTTGTTCTTTCGTTTAGATTTTCTTTGCAATGATGACCAACCGTTAAGGAAAGAATTGCAAATAAGGTGTTTATAGGATTCTATTTCAGAAAGAGATCGATTTCTTTTTTCCTGCTAACTTTCTCCTTCATCGCAGACATTCACTTTACTTTTGTTTTTGTGGCTTTTCATGGCTCCTCCTCATATGCTGCTTACCAGGCTTTTTGTGTTTGCCACAGCGATTGTGAAAGACGTCTGACATGCTTAAGGAGAGATTTGTAGAATCCTCAGAGTAATTTTTTTTTCATCCCTCTACATAAAATGAATATAAAAAAATGACAAATTCATCTGAAATGAGGACTTATTAAAGGCCCAGCCTGAGTGAGCTGAAGGATGACAGAAAGAGAATGATACTGTCCTTCAATGCAGCTGGACTTTTTAGGCTGACTTATAAAGATGTTTCTCTGCTCATCTGAATAGGTTCTTCAGTTTTTCCATTATTCCAATGTCTAGATTTACCTTTTAAAGTCCAGCTGCCCAGAATAGAATCCTGTGATAAGAGGACCTGGATGACTGAGAATGTTTACAAAGATTTGGAACTGCTGGAGAATCAATCCAAGGTTTTGCTTATTTCTAAAGTTGACCATTCTGGCTTTGCTTCATTGACGACTTTAGGTTTGAGCTTCAACGGAAACTAATTAGTGTTATCCACTTGTTTTAGAGGGCTGCCCGGTTAGTCCTAAAAGTGGGAGAGAGCAACAGCAGGCGATTGTTCTCTCTATTGATCTGTTCCCAGGAGATAGGAAAAGGTGTTGTTGTGTTGCAGCCTGTAAACATTACATTCAAATCTTCATTATCCTGTCAATGTTACAAGAGATGCACCTGCTTCAGTACTAATAACATTCTTTCATTACCTCAGAGTCAAATAAAATGAAATTAGAGTCAACGTAAGGTTGCAACTTTTGTTCTGTAGCTTCATCTTTTCTAAAGAAGTTAGGTTAGACTGAGTCCCGTTTAGAACATTTCTGTCATTTTATCTGAATTCTGGCCATATTGTGTCCCGTCTCCAGAGAAAGCAATACAGCCATTGTTTACTGTAAAGAGCAGGTCTGACAGCCGTGTCTGCCCCACCAGCTTGATTCTCTGCAAGTAAAGAGCAGATGAAGATGCACTATCTATTTGTGTGGTTTGAAGAGTTTGTAAAGGTCAGACTGCAAAAGTTGATTTAGCAGCAGATATTGTTTTGCCAAGATTGAATTGCTGTCAGAGTCCTATTAAGATGCTGATGGAAAGATTTAGCCTTTAGAGGTAAGACTCAGCTCTACACAGCTATTTTTCAAAAAGATGTACAGTATTTCTTTTTTCATTTTTATTGCATTTTCACCAAAATAAGGCATCATATTCCAAATTTACAGTTTCAATTTTTTTGTGTTTTTAGGAAAATTAAGCTCAAAATTGCATTTCTGAGTAGTTCTTTAAATTGTTAGGAATCAGGAGCAGACATGAACATGCCATTTGAAAAAGAGCTTATTTGTGACATAAAATGCACTGGATGGGCCACGACCTCGCTGCTCCGCTCCATAATGGGGAGGGGAAGCGTGGTGGGGTTGCTCTGCGCCAAAGGTCCCACCCACAACTCAGCGGCAGATTTCTGATGCATTCCAGCCGCTCTGCAGAAACTATGTCCTGTAAAACAACACGTTTTTTGATTTTGCCCCCCAAAAAACGACATAATTATAATCAAAAGACCACCTGGAACACTTTTACAATAGATCAAAAGTGACTGGAGTGGGACTTTTTTGTTCTACCTTTGATCGCACTCCAAGGGTAGAAAGAGTTGAATCAGCGGTAGAATGAGTGATAGTGCTAGAAAAAAATTAAACAAGAAGGAGAAGCTCCACACATGTGTGAGGAGAACACACAAACTCCACACAGAAAGGACACATCCGAGATTTGAACCAGGGTCTTCTCGATGTAAGGGGAGACTGTCCTGGAAGAATTTGTTGTCCACTACTTTTAAGAAATGTTATCCATTGTGAATGTGATGAAAAGGGTACACAACACTATTTTAAAAGCCCTTGCATTTTAACTAGAGTTCCCAACCTTGTCTTTTGTAGTTCAACTTGTTCTTTTTTGCAATCACTTAATAGTTCAAATATGCTTTTCCTTATGTTAGAGCTGGAAATATCATGGAAAGAAATAGATTCTCTGGATTTATTTGTGCCGAATTCTTGATTTGTAACTCATACATTACATTTTGTGCATAACTTTGTGTACTTGCAATTGTGTGTTCACATGTACTCTCGAATTTCAAAAACTTAGAAATACAAAATGTGATTTACAATTCAAATTTTAAAAAAGTCGTGTATTTAGACTTTTTTTTATCTTAGTTATTGGGACATTGTCAAGTTTTTTACTAGATATTACTCAAATCTACGATCAAATTGGCTGATAAGAAAACTCTGATGACCCAGCATTCTAGCAGCATTTAAACACATCATCTATGTACAAATCTGGAGACGTGAAAGGAGTCTCACAACCCTTGTGCCCTTTAACTCCAATCAGTGCATCGCTGCGGTTTTGTCTGTGTATAAGGCGATTGGTGCTTTGCATGTGTAGTAGCCATTTTTAATTCATAGTTAGTTTGAAGCTGGTGTAATTTCAAGTTGTGTGTGTGTAAATTGTTTTTTTTGTGTTTGTAAGTTTTTAATATTCAAGTGTACATGTGAATACACAACTGCAATACACACATTTATGCACAAACTGTATTATGTGAGCCACAAATCAAGTACAACACACACACACAAATCCAAAGTTACACACAAACAGGCAGACACAAGTTGCAAATCAAGAATTACGCACACACAAATTCAGTGAGTCTATTTTCTCTCCATACGTGTTAGCTAATTAACCACACGTTCTGCATTTGTCACTGAAATGCATCTTTTGTGTTCTAAAATTGCAAAAACACGCAACTTTTAGACCAATTTTCAAATAATACACTTGAATTTAACTTTTACATAATTACAAGCATGTTCTGACTTGGATAGTCTAGTGCACTTGGGCTAATCCATCCATCCATCCATTTTCAAAACCCTCTTTCTCCCTTTCGGGGTCACTGAGGTGCCCGACCCCTTGAGGGTAAAGACAGGGTACACCCTGGACAGGTCACAGGTCTGTCACAGGGGGACTAGGGTTAATAGAATATTAAATGCAGATAGGGCTGCACGGTGGCGCAGTGGTTAGCGCTCCTGCCTCACAGCAAGAAGGTTCCCGGTTCAAGTCCTGGCTGGGGGACCTTTCTGTGTGGAGTTTGCATGTTCTCCCCGTGCATGCGTGGGTTTTCTCCGGGTACTCCGGCTTCCTCCCACCGTCCAAAAACATGCTTCATAGGTTAATTGGTTACTCTAAATTGTCCCTAGGTGTGGATGTGAGTGTGTGTGTGTGTGTGTGTGGGTGTGTGATGTTGACCCCTGCGACAGACTGGCGACCAGTCTAGGGGTGTACCCTGCCTTCGCCCATGAGTAGCCAGGTTAGGCTCCCCGTGACCCCGAAAGGGATAAAGCGGATTGGAAAATGAATGAATAAATGCAGATAAATTCACACTCTTCCTTTGGGTCTGTAGCTCTCACATGTTCTCACTTTTGAGACACAGCAAACCCTCAGGCATCGAGCAGTTCCACCAGCTGTTTGTTTTAAAACAATATTGCCTGAAATGAACACAGAGCAAAAGAAAAAAAAGATGAGGGAAAAGAAAAATCAGCTCATCAATTAGCAAACATTTCACAGTCATTCCACAAGTCACAGTTATTTGACGACCAACCAACCAAAATAAAACCACAGAAATAATACAGAAATCTATCAGAATGATTTCCTGGCATTTTTTGCCAGCATTTATAAGCATCACATACTAGCAGACTTTTTTAGTCTAGATAGGCTTGTGTGTACTGTTTCAGTTACCTGTCAATAGATATAAACTTTTACTTTCTGCAGTTTGGTTGCAGACAAGAAAACTTGGAGTTGCATTCATGCATTCATGCTGTGCTTTTGGGGATCCATGACCCTTTTTGGGTTTAAAAAAACCCCCAAAAATTCAAGAGACACAGATTCAGGACGATGACTTGTGATGAGACCAAACAACGAATAAAATACAACCCTTGCTTCCTGTTTCAGGTCCCCCTGGATTTTACTGTGAAGAGCATATTCTTTTTCTTTTTCTTCCTTAACACAGTCGTCTCCAACATTGATGCTGGGCTGAGCTTATAACCAGCTTGACATCATCTTTTGAAGAAGATTATTGTCAGTCTTCTTCACAATGTTTCAACCAAGATTTTTTAATAGATTTATTCATTTCGAGCACATATAAAATAACAATAAACAAATGCAATGACATCACATATCATACATACACACACATACTCATACAATATAGATTATACAAATAATACCTTTCAGTATTTCCATATAGCTGGATACAAATTCAGATGATTTTAGACTTTTTTTCCAATGTAGGTGGAAAAGGAGGAGGAGGTGATGTGGGATTCATTTGTTCTTGAAGAAAATATGTGGACAAGACTATGTCCTAAAAATATATTACTGGCTTTTTGTGCTCATTGAAGTTTTACAGCAGATGAACAATCTTCACGGTATTCATGAATTTCAATGGACCTACAGGTGACCACTTAAAATATAGACAGTCTCACTGGAAACTTGTTTTTTAAATCAGATGAGAATGTTTTTCGTTTGGGACAGAAGGCTAAGACAAAAGCCTGACAAAGGTGGGACAGATGGTGTTTCATTTATGCGAGTTAAGTTAATTACAAGATCACTTTAGTTAGGCTTTTTTGTTTCTCCTGACTTTCTATTGAGCTGGACAGAAAGTAAACTGATTTCACTAAAAAAGGCAATGAAAGGGAAGAAAACATAATGGGATAGTGATTGTGGTGCTGGTGTGTGCTTTTGTTATGTCCCTTGCAAGCATGTGTACAGACACACAAGTTTATGACATTAAAGTTTTAAATAATGTGTGATTCTTTAGTGTCTTATTTACTTGCTGCAAACTTACTCCCCTGTTTGCATTTAATGCACGTATTCCCAAAGGGGTAAATGGATTTTAAAAAGATGAATCCTAATCCTTTGACTGAGATGCCTTCTTTCTCTCATTTTCCTGTTTACTGTCTGTGAAAAAAACAACTTGTTTTTCTTAGTTCTGGTGAGAAAGGCTTTTGGGAGTGTAGTTATCTGCACACATGTAACCTCAGTTGGCTTGAATGACTATATGTGAGTCTATGTTTTAAAGAAAATAGTTTTGTGATCAGGTCCAGAGCTTAAATACAAAGTTGTGCAGTCTTCAGCCACACTCATTCTGAAATTGGTTTTTGGTCTAATATCAAAACTTCTCTGGGCTCTGATTAGGAGCCATTGGACTGCAGAGAGCACATAATTGTTCTCAAAAAACTGTTAGGTTGGGTTCTGCTTACCTGAGTTCAAAGATAAAAAATAAATAAATACAAGAATACAACACTACAAATGTAATTGTATCTGTTTTATTCATGACCCAAAGCAGCTCATTTGACTTACTTTGCATTTTCTGACTTGATTACAAAGACAATTTTAGAAAAACTGTGATTTGTGCACAGAATAGAATCCTCTAGT
This sequence comes from Adrianichthys oophorus, assembly GCA_036245035.1. NCBI lineage: Eukaryota > Metazoa > Chordata > Actinopteri > Beloniformes > Adrianichthyidae > Adrianichthys > Adrianichthys oophorus. The sequence continues at coordinate 15,121,972 of BSAI01000015.1, forward strand.
GTTTGTTGTTCTAACACAGAGGAAAGGTCTAGATTCTGTGGTGGTGTTTGACCAGTCTCTTGCACCATCCTCTGCATCCCCGACCTCCTGTCTCTGCTTTCCATCAGACACCCCATAACTGTCCTGCTGCTTTGCCATCCTGCCAACAGACGCCTGCCTGCTGCCTCACCGAGAAAGCCAAGTAGCAAAGAGGCTGACAGTCAGGATGACTCACCACCCCCAAAGGAGTCCTGCAAAGCAACCCTTAACCTCGGAAACTACAGTACCTATAGTCTAGCTTTGAGAATGGAAGTATGTGAAAAAGCTAATACCCTGACATTGTTCAGATATATGGGGATATTGTATCCCCAGAAATGGGAATAAAATCTACATATATTCTTGATGCAGTTCTAATGACTTCCTGTCACCCACATTGTGTGTGTGCTAATGCACCCTCATAGGATCACTAATGCTGGTTTTTAATGAATTCCTTGTCAACAAGCATTGTGGCCCCTCTTGTTCTCAGGCTTTAGCACAGAGTGTTCGTAAATCTCAAGTGTGCCTGAGCCTACATGCACTGATTTCTATTGCTCATTCTCTTCTATTGTAAGAAATGCAATCCTTGTTTGTTTGTTTTCACATTTTTCACTTTGCAAGTCTTTCACTGGTCCCGTTGATAGCATTTAACCTATACTTTGGATGATTTTAATCTTGTAATATTATTGTGATTGTTTACCATTTTACACACTAGAGGGGGCATCGTTCACCACAGATTGACTTTTGCTGACTATATGGCGCATCATCAATGAATGGTCTTTTTTAACATAAGTCATAAATAAGCTGCACTGAACTATAAGGTTTCTTAAAGTCCCACTCCAAATAATTTGTTTCTATTGTAAAATCATTCCTAGTGGTCCTTTAATTATGATTATGCTGTTTTTAGCCTAAATCAAAAATCCTATGTTGCCTTTTTAAGACATGCACTATATTATCAAAAGTATTTGCTCACCTCCCTTGACTCACATGTGAACTGAAGAGCCATCCCATTCCTGACCCATGGAGTTCAGTATGATATCGGTCCACCTTTTGCTGATATTACAGCTTCAACTCTTCTGGGAAGGCTGTCCACAAGGTTGAGGAATGTGTTTATAGGAAATTTGCCCATTCTTTCAAAAGCGCATTGGTGAGGTCACACACTGTTGTTGGTGGAGAAGGCCCGGCTCTCAGTCTCCGCTCAAATTCATCTCAAAGGTGTTCTATAGGGTTCAGGTCAGGACTTTGTGCAGGCCATTCAAGTTCATGCACATCAGACTGTCATCTGTCTTTATGGACCTTGCTTTGTGCACTGGTGCACAGTCATGTTGGCAGAGGGGGCCTGCTCCAAACTGTTCCCACAAGGTTGGGAGCATGGAAATGTCTAAAATGTTTTAGTATCCTGAAGCATAAACAACCCCACACCATCATTACTCCTCCACCAAATTTCACACTCGGCACAATGCAGTCCGAAATTTACCGTTCTCCTGGCAACCTCCAAACCCAGACTTGTCCATCAGATTGCCAGATGGAAAAGCGTGATTCATCACTCCAGAGAACGTGTCTCCATTGCTCTCGAGTTCTGTGGCAGTGTGCTTTACACCACTGCATCCGCCGCTTTGCATTGCACTTGGTGATGTGTGGCTTGGATGCAGCTGCTCGGCTATGGAAACCCATTCTATGAAGCTGTCTGCGTACTGTACTTTGGATAATCTGAAGGTTACATGAAGTTTGGAGCTCTGTAGTAATCGACTGTGCAGAAATATGGCGACCTCTTTGTACTATGCAGTTCAACATCCGTTGACCCCTCTCTATCAGTGGTTTACCACGTTGCTGTTGATCCCAAACTCTTCCATTTTGTAATGACTGAACTAACAATTGACTGTGGAATATTCAGGTGTGAGGAAATTTCACGACTGGATTTGTTGCACAGGTGGCATCCTATAACAGTTCCATGCTGGAATTCAATGAGCTCTTGAGAGTGGCCCATTCTTTCACTAATGTTTGAAAACAGTCTGCATACCTGAGCGCTTGATTCTATACACCTGTGGCCAGGCCAAGTGATTAGGACACCTGATTCGGATTATTTGAACGAGTGAGCCAATACTTTTGGTAATAAAGTGTATGTCAGACATAAGATAATTAGTCATAAAAATTGATTGGAAAATGCGCAAACATCCACATATACTCGTAGACTAAGTAATTTAATTGTTACTCTTAATCATAAATAAAAATATTTGCATATAGTTTGAAACAAAATTAAACTATTTAATATTAAGGTTGTCAAAAGGAGTTCAGCATATTGCTTGAAAGGGAGTGGGAGGGAGCTAACTTAAATAACCTCAACCGCATTACTTTATTTTCCCTAAATTGTCATTACCCAGTTCTTAACTTTTGATCTTTTGATCAGTCATTTATACTTTACCAACACAGAATCAGGAATTAGGAAATACTCAGAAATGCAGTTTTAATCTTAAATTACTTAATACATGTTTCCATTATGAGAAAATGCTACAAGAATATGTTTAAAACACCAAAAACACAATTTTCATCGGAGTGGGTTTTAAGCGAGACAAAAGAGTCAGAGATAAATCAGTTAGTCAGTTAGTCTTTATTAACTGCTTTCACAGTAACTCTATTAGTTTGTAACATGCTACACGTTAGCCATGCTAGAACTGTTGGCGTATTCACAAAAGCAGGAACAACACATAAATAAAAATGTAAAAAAACGGTGATACAGCTAAGACAAATACTGTCTAAGCTAACCTTCAAACTTGTTAGTAACGTAAAAAAAAAAAAAAACCCGCAGACACAACTACAAGTTAGCCATGTTAGTGTATTTACCGTAACACCCGACCAAACAATTTGACAAAACTATTTGTACCTCTCAAAATTGCATGTGAATGACAGTTTGCAAGATTTACCAATCAGAAAAAAACACAATGCTGATGTTTTTTGTAAAAAGTGTTAACATATATCTGCATTTTAACTTCTAACCATACATTTTTATGACAATCGGTGAGCAGCATGAACATTTTAAGCATCCTTTAGGATGTGACATTCAAATCTGTGATACTGCTCAGTGAGATTAATGCAGCGATCTTGAGCTTAATCTCTTCAATGGTGCTTTAAGACGGCTTCCTTCTACAAAACAGTGAGCAGTAATTGAGGGTTTGGTAACCAATTATTAAAAGGGTTTCTTCACAGCAACTGCCACCTAGATGTTACCTATTGTAAATCGCTGTGAGTAAAGAAACTCCTAAAAGGAGCTCATAGCATTTGAAGACAAAAAAATTATATCTGCAGGAGATGGCAAGATAGCAAAAGGTTGTTCTTGAGTCGACGTGCGTGTGCGGTTGTGTGTGGTCATATGTGACAACGATGGTGCTGTGTGCTGTAATGGAGAGGAAAGAGCATTAGGCACACTCAACACTGAGGCAGCAGGAACTTGCAGCAGAACTCCACAGAGCCCTCTCCAGCTGTAATCAGCTGAGGGAGAGGGGAGTCACACCTTCTTCTTCTTCCATACAAACAATCTTTGTTTCTTTGCCACCTGTCTCCCTCTCTATCACTTGTTTCATATTACAATGAAGCATATTAATTTAAGGCTTCCATCCTGATAGTACTCCTGTCATTTAACCACGAGCTTTATTAGTCCAAAAATGGATTTTGCTGGGTCATATATACCTTCAGATGGTTCTCTTTAATTATAAGTAAGCCCATCTTTCTCATTTTCCTTTGCTCATCACCATCTACTGGTCTCAGTTGAGTTTTCTCCTTTAGAAAGACCATCTTTGTGCCAGTGGTGAATCCCTAGCCCCCTTAAGGGGGACAATTCATGAATAAATGAACAGAACTTCAGAATGAGATTGCTTAATTTGTTGCACAACATCCTGTGTGTGTGTGTCAAGGTGAGAGTCCAATTATCTGAACTCTACTTATGGTTCTTATAACTTTGATTCAAACACAAAATCTCATACCAGGACTTTAATCAACTTAGCTGATTATTTTTGTCCATCACAACAATTTTTTTCAGGTTGTTTGTCTTTATGTAATTGCCAAATAAATTTGCCTTTTTTTAATGTATTTGTTCTTTCTAAGTTTTGAAAAGTGTGGTTAAACATTAAAAGAAACATTGAAGAATACATCTGTTCATATATTCATTTTTTTAATTTGAAAGTACATTCATGTACACATTTTGGGATGATAGTAAGACTTCAAGCGCATAGGTTCTCTAAAATTACTCCTTGTTGTTTGAGCTGGTCTTACCACCCCAAAGCTTGCAAGTCTGGTCAGAGAACTTCTTTAGTTATTGACTTGATATTTTCAAACATGGTTTGTGGCCCAAAGATGACAGAAAATGAACCTCCTGCAACAAAGGTCAAATTGACTCGTTTCAGTTTGTTGTTTCGATGGTTTACTGTAATGTGAATAAAGCAGGATTTGAAAATATGTTGGCTCAAGAAAGTCATGAGTAGAGTAAGCAAGATTTTAATTCAGCGTGCATCTTCTTTTTTCAGGCGACAGCCAATTTGGAGGTGCTACTCTGGGAGCAAATGTGTCGCCTTTGCTCTGTGATGGATGGGTCCATGCAGATGTCGCACTGCAGGTATTCTCTCGCTCATACAGTAAGGTTTCTAAATGAATGTATGGTGATATTTTACTTGGATTTAAGCTATTTTTCAAGTCAACATTTTAAGTTTGGTCAAATATTTCCCTGTGGCCACATTCTTCTGTCTTTTGTCTCGGCAGCAAGATGCCAACTGTCAAGATGTGCAAGTAAAAGACCCCCAGAAACCTATTAGCAATTGCTACACTTGAAATAATTTCAATTAATTTATTAGACAATTTATTTTAACTTCGGGAATGTGGCCAATAACAAGCCCAAAAAACAAAACCAGGAGACAAAATGTTATAATAGATGGAGCTCATGCTAATGTTTTCTAAATCAGGGCTAAGATGTGTGACACATTCTCTCATTAGTGCTAAAACATTTCAAAAACTTACAGAATACTATCTTTCAATGTCTAGAGCATTTTCCTTTTTTTCTTCTTTGTTTTTTTTAACCAGCATGTTGTTGACCCTTTGACATTGAGGGCCCCTGGACATGTGTCCAGATTGCCGTCATGGTAGATCTGAACCAGAGTCCAACCCTGCACTTCAGCAGAGCTGCAAAAACTCCAAAACACAGACATTTCTTTCATGTTGTTGTTTGGTGAGTAAGCAGAGCCATTAAACTACAAGAATTGAATCATTTTTTAAAAGTAGAATCATGATGCATAAATCTGCAAAATGTTTCACAAAACATTAAAACACATTAGAGGAAAAAATAAAAGTCCTTTTTTTCTGTATGTCCTTACTCAGAAGTTGCTTCAGCTGAGCTGCAATACACAATGGTGCATTCGATTTTCTTATTAAAACAAGATGAGTCTTTGTTACTTTTTCTTCCAGCAATAAAATGCTCACCTCTTTAGGTTTTTTTTTTTCTTTTTAAATACAAGGTAGGTTAAGAAAGAAGTGAATATGTTTTTGTTTTTTTTTATTAAATCACAATAGGCCATTCCATTGTTCTGGAAGACAAGCTTTTATTATATTAAATTATATTTACTTTGTCCTCTTGGCAAAGAAACAGACATGAAAAATCTTCAAATGTCATCTGGAAATGATTTTATTTACCTACCTTCTACAGCTTTTAATTTACTCAGCTGAATGTGAAAACACAGGGCTTTACAAAAAAATAAGAATAATCCCAATAGTATGCTTGTCACCATATCCCACTTTGATTACAATCAAGTAGCTACAACAGACATAAAAAAGCCATAAGTTGCAAAGAAACAAGTTTTTCTTTTCTTCAAGTTGCCAATTTTGATCCTTGGTAATGCTGTTAAGGAGTTTAATCCCAGTAAAAATATGCCAGAAAACATCCACAGTTCAGTGAGCGTTTCCTCAAACACAGCTAAGCATATGATCCCAATCAAATCTGGATCCGTCATGTTATAATGAGGAGCTACCAACTGTCCCACTCTACACTTTTACAAAAAAACAACCTTTCTGCACAACCCGTAGAAATGTTACATGAGGTCAATCTGTTTTTAACCTTCAAATGCCTGAATCTTGAACTGTGTGCAATGCAGCTGAAAAAACAAAATAAAACCCTGTTATGTCATATGTGTCTGTTGAGTTAACTTAAGTGATTTAATGATAACATATCAGCAAAAGTGAAATTGTCATTCTACTTTAAACAGTTCTCTTGCTCCATCTCTCTGGAGATTTTTCACTCAGCATCCCAGATCAATAAGACACAGTAGCTCTTTGTATTTTGCAAAAATAATTCTTGTAAAGCTACAGACACACCGGGCATGTGATACTCTTCAAGAACCTGAGCTTTGCGTGTTCTTGAACATGCATTTAACTTATGGTAGTCTATAGTGTTCACACTGGACAAGCAGGGAGGGGCTTCTTCTTCTTTCTCTACCACCTACAGTTGGAAGAGGATTGGTGCGAATTGTTGTAATGGCACAAATCTCGCTCCGGGGTTTTTCTTTCAGCTCTATTCTGAAATACAAAAGACTTGGTGATTCAATTCCAGCTGGGAACAAACCGCAATTTTTTATTCTCTTTTTATTTTTCAATTTTCAAACAGGTGGCACTTCCCTGACTGAAATGGGACTCCATCCATACCACTACCAAATCAGAGTCCCTTTTTTGGTCCAAGTTCAACCTTGTTTAAGTTGCAAGGCGCATTCAGTGATCAGTTGTTTTGTACTTGGAGCTCAAAAACAGTCGTAGAAAATAGCGTAGCTACACATGAATGCATGAATTTTGAATGTGGAAGCCTGAAACCGGTTTTTGTGACTTCATTCATTCATTCATTCATTTTCCAATCCGCTTTATCCCTTTCGGGGTCACGGGGTTGCCGGAGCCTAACCCGGCTACTCATGGGCGAAGGCAGGGTACACCCCTGGACTGGTCGCCAGTCTGTCGCAGGGGCCACAATCACACACCCATACACACTCACATTCACACCTAGGGACAATTTAGTGTGACCAATTAACCTATGAAGCATGTTTTTGGACGGTGGGAGGAAGCCGGAGTACCCGGAGAAAACCCACGCATGCACGGGGAGAACATGCAAACTCCACACAGAAAGGTCCCCCAGCCAGGACTTGAACCGGGAACCTTCTTGTTGTGAGGCAGGAGCGCTAACCACTGCGCCACCGTGCAGCCCCATTTTTGTGACTTTACATTGATTTTTCATTAGAAATGGCTCCTTGAAATCGCATTGCTGAGGGCAGTGTAATGGTAGCTTAACTGTTGTGCACTTTGACTAAGACAACCACCAAATATGCAAGAAAAACAATTCTTACATCAATCCACCTTCTACTCCTGCTCAGTCTTGTGTAAGGTCAAGGGGGTGGGGGGGTCACCAGAGTCTTTCCCAGCAACTGAAGGGTAGCAGCAGGGTACACCTTTTTACAATAATCATTTACACGACCCAACTTAATTTTTGGATACATACACTTGTTCTAGTCTAAAGAGACTCTTTCGGTTATTTTCTTGTTTGATTTGTAGTCAAATAGTTAAGTAAAAGGGACATTCATTCATGGAAATGCCTAAATGGTATAGGGCTATACATTTATAGCTCTATTCTCTGAGCAGTTCCATGACTGTAAAACAGATTCAAAGAAAAGCAAGTATGCGCCTAATCTTTACACATTTTGAAATATCTCACAAGCCATCCTTCTGTCCTGGGCTAAATAATGACTACATCCACCCTGGCAGCATTTTGGCTTCATAAAGCATTTTTGTTTCAAATCCTGAATCAAAATGAGCCATTAAGGTTTGCTTTGGCTGTCTGGAGTGGATTTCTAACTCCTCAAAGAACATATTTTCAAACTTCTGGGTTTTTTCCTGTGAACTTTTTTCTGTTATACGATGCAGATGTTGTTATTCTACTGTTTGTGTTGTAAATTTATTTACTCTTTTTTCTTTTGATTTGCCTCCTTCAGCTGCACAACGTTCAATTTTAGTGAACAAACTCTTTGAATAATTTAGGTAAATAACAGCTATTATCTAGTCACAGTTTTAAGCTATGCTGTGGAAATTTGATTGAAAATGTATTCCTAAAATGATGCCTGTTGCAAGTCAAATTTCCCTTGAAACATTAGTCTTGGCAAATATTCTACAGGGAATTATTTTGGGATACTGTTCACTACTGTTTAGGAAAACTTACGTTTGTTTTATGACTCCACAAAAATTAATAGAAGTCAAGCTCCAAGGTTAAAAAACAAGGGTCCCCAAAACAAATATCTATGTACAATTTCATACACAGAAATACAGTTTTTTTAGGAAAAGTGTGTAAGGCACCATCTGTCAAACATTAAGTGCAAAACATCATGATTTAGGGTTGAAAGAATGAGATGCATCTGCATAGCTATCACAGCATTCTGCAGATGCATGCACACTCTGGTATGTGAGCCTAATTTGTTTAGGTATTCATGCTTTTGCAGGATAATGACCTTATGAAAACATAACTTTTTGGTAAACTTCAAAAAAACAAAGTAGTGTCCAGCACAGTCTCCAGACTGAAACTTCACTGAGCTGGTTGATGATAAACTGGAGAGAAGAGTAAATGAAAACAACTCACAAAAACTACATTTCAGTGAACTTCTGCAATTGAGGTTAAGAAGAACTTCCTGAACAATATTAGATTTTTTTCCTTGTATTATGATTGCTACGCATGGGTTAAGATGTTCTATCTCAGGTGTATTTTGTTGAGATGAACAATATTTTCGTTTATGAACTATTTTGATCTTTTTTTTTTTTTCATTTCTTCTGTGTCTTCATTTGAAAGTACTAATGAGTTGTTTAATTTTCCATGAAAATGAGTGTATGTCAGAGTCACTGCTGGATTCTCAGAAGGAACAGGACACATTCAGAAAATAGTTGCTCAGCAAACCCCAACGGATCACAGCTGATTTGACAGCACGAAGTGAAGAAAGAACTCTGAAATATTTTAGACTAACACAGAAATGTTAACAACTACTGGAAATAAACGTAAACCCAGAATTGATTAAGGTTTTGTTTTGACTGAACAACATTCTTACTTGTATTTTAAACCATTTTTTGTAATCCGCTAATTTCTGTTTTGGCTTTTTGAATTGATAAGCTTCTCTTTTGACACAATCTTGTACCTATCTGCAAGATGCAAAAATCAAGTGATTTTTGTTTCCCAGAACAAATCAGAAAACACAGAAAAGCTTGTAAGCTTGTTGTTGTAAGGAATCTTTGCAACAACTTCCCATTACAAAAGTGAAAAAAAGATCATCTTTAACGGAAGCAAAAAAAACTTAAGAAGACTGAAACAAAACAACCAGACACCTGAATACTAATCCACAACAACAAATGGCAATTAGCCGAATTCGCATTCTGTGTGAAGATGCAGAAACACCAAGGAAGGATGCAGCGGGGTCCTGACCTTATCAAAGACCGAGCAGCTGTGGGCATGGTCAGAATGCAGAGCAAACCTTTATTTATTTATTTATTTCGGCAAAAGCCAAACTCTGTGGTCATATTTTTTTTTCTATGTTTTTCCAAAAGGTGAAAATTATCGACCCTCTATCAAATAGCTTCTTGCAGAGTTTTGGTAGCTTTTGAGACCTTGCAGTCTTGCACAAATTGATGGACATTTTCATTTCAATTCCTTGTCTGTTCAAAGCTTATTCTGAATGTCACAAGCTTTGAATTTTGAAGAACATCTGCATCAATATGAAGTTTTGCAATGGTGACGCACGTCGTTAACAGACGTGTGTTGATGATGAAGAAGGATGAGGAAAGGTGTGTGTCATGATGCTGAAAGAGGTCAGGTGAAGGAGGGATCAAATTTCCCAGTTGATGATATATGTCCCAGACGAAGAAGATAGAGCCTCTCAGTCCCCAGGCTTTTCCATGTCTGCCCCCTCCCACTGTGCCCTCACTAGGCTGGGGATCTTTGGCTGTCCATCTCCACTCCTTTATTCCGGCCTCTTCATTAGGCCCAGCCTGTGAGATTGCATGCTCTAATTGACGAGGGCCACTGAGAGCCAGCATCCTCGTCTGCCACTGTCTCTGTGAAAGGGTCGCCTGGCAGCAGCCGCTCCCACTAATCTTTCCCATTATCCTTTGCTCTACTGTGGGATCAGGAAAAAAAAACAGCCTGCCTTGTTGGTGCGTATGAAACATTTATGCATGCCTCTGTTTGTGAGCGACTGTAAGCTTTGCTTGAGTTCTTCGTCTGAACAAAAATGTGGGTAAAAACCACTTCCAGAGGCACTTACTTACCAGTTTACTCGTCTTACATAAACTAGCTCCACCAAGCTGTCTGTTCTGCAAAAGAAATGGAAGAAAAACAGAAGAAAACCTCTGACATAATCACAGAAGTTTGCTCGGGTAAATATTCTGCCCATCTGTCACATCCGTCTCACCACTGAACTCACATGTGAGAGTGCAGCCTTCGTCTCATTCAGTCACTGTGATGATTCACACTACTCATATGTCCAATTTCAGCTTCTAATCATCATGATTGAACTTTTAATCTATAAGTTAAAATCAATTTGCAGCATGATGGTGTTCATTTGCAGGATCAGTTAAAGTCTTCAACTTCCCACAAGAGAAATCCCATCCTCCAGCTCAGATGTTCATCCTGTCGCCAAGACAACAAACATGCTGAGAAGAGTCAGAGGCTTGAGAGGAACATAAAAAACCTTAAAAGAAATAATGATGTTATTTTGTACCAGTTTGTGCAAGAATATAATAATAATTCATCATTACAAAACATTTTGCTTTAAAGATGATCTTTTGGATGTGTATAATTTGTGCTGTTACCCGTGTCTCCGGTTTGTAACGTAAAACAAGCTCTTTCATGAAGGCAGTAAGTTGAGTGTTACTGATTTCTTTCTACTTAATGGGATTTTGAACAGTTTTTATTCACAGCAATTCGAGAGCGAAAATCAAAATTTCAGCAAGATCGTAAAGAGAGTTCAGAGTATCTCTGGGTTTAAAATTGGAAAGAAGAGCATTGTACGTGTGTGTGCAAGCAAAGTCGTAAGGAATAGTATGGGCTTGGAAAGAAGAGGGTTAAAACGGACTTTAAAAAAACAGTGATTATAAAACAGTTCATTTTGTCTGCTCCTTTTAGAACATAATTTAGTTTGGAAATTTTTTTTAAAAGGATTTGTGCATTCAATCTTCAGATTATCCAAACAAATTCCTATACGCAGTATAGTATTTAGTATTTAATTCAATTTTGTTTAACTTAAACATTAAAATGAAAAAAGTAAGAAAATACTTCCTGATCTTGGCTTCAGAAAATGACAGTAAAAACAATCCCAAAGGTCTGAACAACACAGTTCTAGCAAATATCTGATTTTAACATGTTATTGTTAAAACGCATCGTTTGCTCACTTTATTGGGATTCTGTCTAAAATTTGTCACAAACAGCTACAGTGCCAAAATTTAAAGTCACAATGTGTCTGTCTACAAGTAGAAACTTGGATTTTTCTGCTTTTACTTGTAGACACTCATGGCTGACAGGAAATCAACAACATAATACCTATAGATATTTGTAAATGTTTGGCATTTGTTTCTAAACTAAATGAGAAGGGGACAAAAAAGAAATAACCAAAATAGTGGCCAGTATCTGATGATGTTTCTGCTTACACTTTTTCCTGTGTAACATTGCCACCTGCTGGTTGGTTTCGCTTTTTCAGCTAAATATATAAATATGGCATTTGTACATTAATTGCGGAAAAAAGTGAAAGATTGAGAGATGACAAACATTTGAAAGGTCTGACCTTGAGTGCATATTTGACAAAAGAAAGCCATATTTTAATATCATGTTTGATGTTCATAATGTGTATGCAGAACAATCATTTTGATTCAACTCAAAAATAAGCTTTTGTGGGCTCATTAAATATTTTAATCATACATACAAAACAATCTAAAATACCTGTTTTGTTTCCATCAAAAGTAGAGATGTAAAGATTAATCAATTTCTCTTTCTACAATCCAAGCAGATCGTTCGGTCTGAGGCAGAATTAAGTCGACCTATAGTATTAAAAGATGGTTAAAAAATGAGAAAAATCAGTAGATGAACTGATATTGGAAAATACCATTTGGATTGAGACATAATAGGTTTATTTTACTATAACGTAAAAACAAGTGTCACCACATAGGACCATATGATGACAGCAAAAAATGATCAAGCCATCATTACTGTCCAACGTGTGGAAACACTGAATTTTACAAAGACATGTGACCATTGTGTGGTATCATGTTCTAATAATGTTCCCCTTGTATAATTTTGATGTGAAAAAAACGACAGCGGGCTGAACTTCATTAAACTAAAATGGGAATGGATTTGACATTAATTCTTGTTTACTTGTTGGTTTGATATTTAATTTACACTTGATTATCTTGCAAGAAAAACGAGAAATCTGGAAAACTTCCCCCGCACTGTTCAGTACCAGGTATTTATCTCTGGGTCACACTGGTTGAATTTTTGGCTAAAGATGTCCTGAATCAATTTTCAGGTCAGAGAATTGGATCGTTCAATATTAATCAGAATCGAAATCAAATCAAACCTTATTTTTTAAAAAGCGCTTTCCATACTTCGCGCAATGTGAAGCGATTCACATTTAAAAACAAAAACATACATAAATAGCAACCTAACCCACCCTTCAACTTCCCCCTCCCCTCCATTAACACATACAACCCATGACCTCACACATAATGAATCCTTAGAAAAATAACTTCTAAATTAAACTTGAAACAAACTTAAACATGGATCTGCTGTTAAAATTAATAGAATAAACAAGCAGATAAAATCAACTAAAAATGGAAGCGAATCAAATCGTTGCTGAAACAAATCATTACACCCATAGTCAACAGCCTTTTTAAATGTAAAATCTAAACTATTTCATTTGAAGTTTTCTTATTACTTGGACTGTACAAGAAAAATGTCACACGTATTTTCAGAGTTGTGATGTGTCATACTGCTCACCAGATGAAAGAAGATGAAATCCCACTGCAGATTTAAGTTGAATTAAAGTTCACTTTTGTTCTTGTCCTGTCCAGTAGCTGAGCAAACGGATAAGACCTGAAGGCCTCTTATCTGTTTACTGTTACAAAAGGGAGCTGTGAATCTTCTGACCCACAAGGTGTATGTTTGTATAAAGACCTTTTACATCTGAGACATAACTTTATTTATATTAATTGTGTTTGTATATATTTCTTGTGGGTAAGTTAGAAATGGGGCAAAGGGTGCAAAAGAAAGGGGAGAAAATGGGGTTGTTGGATGATTTAGAAGAAAATAAATGTCATTTCATTTTGGATTCCAGCTGTTGTCTGCATGCAATTATGTAACTTTTAGCAGCCTTTTAGCAGCCAATTTAGGCAAAACTTTTAAAGGGCATCTATCAACATTTTATGAACTTCTAAATAAAAAAGACATGTTTGATCCTGGCGACCCACACAACATTAGAAATGACTGGAAATATGGTGTAAATCCCAAGTTCGTAGAAAGTGGAAGAGTGAGTCATCTTGAGATAACACAATCTTTGATTTCCCGTTCAGTTTGCGCCATGACGTCAGAAGGAGGCTGTGAAGCGTGAACAGAGGGCGGCCCGTGGTGTTGACGGCACCCGGAGGCTCGGAGGAGGTTTGTTGCTGGCTGAACGTCTGTGTCGGTTCCAACAGTTTGCTATCACCCATGTAAGTGTTTAATGTGTTTTTGAGCGCCATATATGAAGTTATTTTATGTTTCTTTTTTTCTACAAACATACGTGCTGAGTTTTTTTTTTCACGACTCATCTGCAAAATGTTAACGGGATATTTTCAAATGACACACTAACGGCACTGTCAACCTGAGTTCGTTGCCACATTGCTGCCGCAAACACAGTTGGCTGCCAAATCATATTATAGAGTTTTTTTTTTTTTTCCCCAAAGAAGTCTTTGGACATATAGCGAAAGCCCGTCCACTAATATTTCTGTTGAGCGTCAAGTACGTTTTGTGTTACCCAGCAGGCAATTGTGAGGCTCATCTTTCGTAACGGTCCTGATACTTCTCCCCTGCAGTGTAATCATAGTTTTTATTTAATGGCATTTCGTGCGAGACGGTTTTGTGCTAGCATTATTGAAGTGCTGGACATCAGAAGCAGCTTTAGCTTTAATGACAATCTAGTTTAAAGTGTCATTTTCAGCCGGCGCTGTCCAGAACCATGTGTCAGCGGGACATATGTTTAGTTCTGCATCTAAAGTTTCACAAGCGAGATTTGTCAAGTTTCTGAGTTACATTTTCTCTTATTAAGTTACCATTATGGTCTGATTAAAGATGGATATCTGCTTTTTTGTTGTATTTGAAGCCAAAACACTTATTATCAATGTTTATGGATCCATTCAGCCATGCTGGCAACTACACATCTAGGATGTTTCCAGAAGAACCCATTATGCCACGATAGTTTTTTGGGGTTTTATTTTGTTGGTTTTAGGCAGAGTTGGAGTGGCATGTTATTTTCCTTTGGTCCGAATCGCTGCATCGCTGTGACTAAACCGACAGGTTTGCTTTCATCCCCTTGCATCCGCCTCTGATAACTGCTTCCATCTGTGCAGGGATGTGCAGGGTTGGAACGGTCTGGCATGTCACAATGTATCCCACTATCTGTTCAGCTTACTCTGCTAAGTGGCTGAGAGCTTGGCTGCCCCTTCAGGGTGCTGCGCACACAGCCATTCACATCTCACTTTGATGGTCACACCACCATGATGACGCTGCCCTCCTCCTCCTCCTCTTCCTCCTTCTCATGCTGCACTTGCATTTTTGTCCTTTTTTTTTAGTTAAAGCTGGTTTTAGATGTGAAAATAGGTGTAGTATTATTTTGTGGTTGTATGCATGATGCGTGCAGGATCACACCATGTGGTTTTGAATGATGGCAATGCCCATCCGCTGAAATGTACTTGTGTAACTCCTCAGTACTGGAAGGGGTGAAGATGTGCTTATAGATATCAGATTTCATGATTAACAGTGCGTGACAGTTTCATATGACTGTCAGAAAGGTTTAATTTTCCCTTTTTTGGCTCAGACACTCAATCAGATGAATATTTTTTGTGTTTATTTGGCATCTTTAAAAAGTAATTGTCAATTGATAGTAGTTTTCATAAAAATGCAGAATGTACATTTTGGCACTTGACTGTCTGCAAATGTTTCATTGATCTTATTTGATCAACTATAACTTCATTTGAATTCAATTTAAAAGCTCATGGGGAAATAAATACAAACAAAATGAATGCAGAAATTTCAGAAAATGGAAAAAAAAAGCATCTTTCACTCACAAACAGCAACACATAATATATGAAACCATGCTATAAAAAAGAGCAATTTTAGGCCTCTAAAAAGTTCAATGAAAAAAACCCTTGCAACATCCAGGTCTTCTGAGAAAATGTGCATCTTGCATTTTTCTGAATGCTATTTTTAAGTAGTGTTTCTAAAACTGCCTATTAATGTTCCAAAAAGATGACAAGGAGCATGAGGTGACCATCTGACCTCCAGCTCCCCAAAGACAAGTCTAGTAAAAAAAAAAAAAAAAAAAAAGGGGGGGGGGGACTCACAAAACATCAATGCAAACCACAAAACACACAAAACTTGTACAAGACCAGTCAGACGTTTTTAGTCCATGGCCAGTTTTTTTATTAGGTCATTGTCAGAATGTTTTAGCTGACTAGCATATATATATTTTCTGCAACCTAGATGAGTAATTTTAGGGAAGTAAATGTCTTTTCCACCAATTTGATACCAAAATTACAATCTCTACGTTTTAAATACTTCATAGATTAACTGTTATGTCACCTATTGGATAATGACAGAGTTTAGCAAGTTATCATCTCTTTGAAGTCATCACCCTAGCAGTGCTATATTTTAATGATTTAGGTCAGAAAAAGTGAATACTAATAAAAATTTCCTGCATAAATATTTTAGCTTTTTGTGACAAAAGCTGGAATAACTGGCCACACAAGAAGCATTTTTTCTTAAACTAATGATGAAAGTTTTTATTATGTGTTATTTGATGTTTTTATTGTTCTTGGTAGTATGTGAAAATGGCCCATTGTGTTGTGAGTCAGTGCTATTCTACCCCGATGAACCTAAGCATTGCCATTCTGAAATGTGCTTGGAGATGGAATTATACTCCTGCTCAGTCAGTAAGTTCAGGTAATTAATTGACATGTTGCTAACTGAAATGTATGAATCTTTTTATTTCCCAGCCAGAGGGGCTTCACTATTTGCTCACTTCAGTTCAAGTTATTTATTTTTATTTTTTTGTGGTTATGGTATATCTTATCATTTTTAATAATAGAGATATCAAACAGTTATTTGAAAGCCTCCTCTTTTGTGCTTTTGCTCTAAATAGTGCATGAATGTGAGAAAAAGTTAAATAAAATCAGTGTAATTCTGATTTGTATTACTTTTTAATGAAAAACTGCATGACTACAATAATGAGAAATAGAGAGTTTAACATTTTGAAATTACTTTTTGTTTTCCAGTTCAATGATCTCTAATACTTGCATTGTAGTCTGAGCCACCAGTCAAGAAATTACTAAAGTAAACATGCAGTACTTGTACAGTCCTCTTTCATGCCCTTCTTTTTATCATCACATTTTTTTATAATTTCATAGCACATTAGCATGGATCTTAAATTAAATCTATTTAGAAAGAACATGATTATTTGGGTGGAATAAAAAAATATTTTGAAGAGATTTAGGCATTTATATGTATCCAACAACTTTGAACTCAATTACTTTATTTTTTTGTTTTTGTTTTTTCTTTTTCTTTTTGCTAGTTCTAACTCCCACACTACCAGAGTGAAGGTGAGATTCCTTTATAAAGGCTTCGGTATCTAGTGGCAACGAGCTGCCTGCTTCTCTCTGATCCCTTCCTGCAGAAAAAACTGCAGCACTGCACAAGTTTCAAACATGTCTGTTTTGTCGTGGATGTTCTCGGAGACTAGTATGAGAATTGCTATATAATTTTTTCAGCAAATTGATCTTTTTTTAAGTTCTAGTGAAATCTGTCTCATATGCTTTGATAAAATGTTGTGTTGTCAGTTTAACTGTTCTCTTTCTAAAAACATATACGCATCTGCTCTTGCTTCCTGAACTACAACTTTCCATTCTTATACATAGCATTAGCATTAGCACATAGCATTTTGCACAGGATTCACATTCAATGGCTATTGAAATATGCTGCATCATATATTATGCAGCAGGCACAAGTAAAAGAAAATAACATTTATTCTCAAATACATTGCCTTTATCCACAATTGGTCTGCATTGATCAGTGCCTATGACAGCTATAAATGGGACATAAAAACTGGTTAAGAGCAACAACTAATATGAATGTTGTTCTCTTGTTGCAGCATCTCCTACATTTTTATCCTTCTTGTTTTTCACTCACAAATGTAGATAATAGTACATGAAACAGACGAAGCCGTTCACATGAGTATGGAGAAACTTTGTCAGTAGTGTTAAGCCATTGCTGGTTAAAAAGATTAAACTGGATTTGTACATTTTACAAAGGTTTTGTGTTACAGGGAGTGAAGCACATCATGTGTATTTTATACTCAACAAAACTTAATATACTAGTCTCACTACTTTTATTAACTTAATTGCTTCTTTCCCCATTGGCAGTGATGTGTGTTCTTGAGTTTGGGCGTCTCAGGATTGCTGTCAGCCTTTTTTGCCTGGTCTGTCTACGTAAATGAGCACAAAGTCACATAACTTTCTTTCACTTTTGCATTTTAAAGCCCAGTAAGAGATTTTGGAGTTATATTTTTTAAAAGTGGTTGTGTTTCTGAACAGGGAAATGAGGGTTGAAGGCATTTTAGGTAGTTGTTTCTCCAACCTAACTGTTGAATGCCACGATGTTCCACATAATGCTTTTGATCAGCAGATTTGCAGTGCAGATGTGGTTGATACTGTTGCATGGCATTGAGATATAAAAAGATCCAGTCATACTTGAAAATGTAATATGTCTGTAACTTAAGAAACTAAAGCCAAAACTTCTGATAAGAATTGAGTCTCTAATACAAACAACTTTATGTGGAGCAGAGTTTTCAAGAGTCGGACATTAAAAGGTTATCAAGTAGACAACTTCGTAATTGAATCATTCATGTTTTGTTGGAAGTTTAAACCTTACATCCTTAGTTTAAAGAAAATACTATCCTATTTAAATCAGATTATTGTCTCAGATTTTGGATTTAGTGTTGATCCACAGCCTGTATGTTGAGTCAAGTGTCACAGTTGAAGTTGACGTCAAGAGTAAAGCTTGGTCCTGCTGTTCTCCATCAACCTCAGAGGTGAAATAGAGGAGTGTCAGGTCACCTGAGCCTGGACATTTAGTTGAAAACTTATTTATGTAGGTGATGTTATTTAATAATAAAAGAATCCCACTAGGTGTAACCTAAAGCACCAAACATATCTTGTTCTGTAGGTTTTTGCCCTCTGTTGTGCAAAGTCAGCATCAGCCCCAAATGCAATGCCTTGCTCTTTTTGTCTTGGCTGAGTGACCCTAATACAATCTTGGGTATGGGGTTTCGCTTGGTATGTAGGTGGTTTCCCGCCAGATGACATTTGATGATGCCTCTCCATAGCTGTTGAAATATGAACGTTATGAACACTGTTAAACACTCATCAACTTTCTAAGTAGGAGCACTTTGAAGAGTTTGAACTATATTACATACTCTGATAAATTAATTTACTGTCCACCTAATAACCTCTAATGAAATATTCATTTAATAAAACAATGTGAGAATAAAACCTTTAGTTCCTTTACTGGTTAGAAACACTTATTCAGAATTCTGTGTTGTTGCAGTTAATTGAGGCCATTATCTTTTGGTTGTACGTGTAAAATAAAAAAATAAATAAAATCCTTGTTGCACTGGTGTGATATTCAGCACATATTCAGAGATGTGCCACTAGAGAGATGTTCCACAAACAAAACCTGCACAGTAAACACAAGCCCTCCAGAATACCACATGCATTAGACGAGTATTCACTGCCAGACCTCACTTCTGTTTTCCCTCAGTGTTGTTGATGACAATGAAAGACTAATAACTCAAAGAAATGCTGATCTACTGGGTTACCTTATATTAAGTTCTAGACTGAAAGTGGTTTGTAAATAAATTATCAATCGACTAAGCATTTGTTTAAATGTCTGTAAGTGCTTTGGTGCCTAAGGTCAGTGGAGAGTGACCATAGTGGTATGAATGGACATGAAGCAACTTTAGATTAAGATAATGTTAATCATATTCAGTGTCTGAAGGCCATCTGTAAGCACACACTAAACACAAAATATTAGCAAATCAGAACCTCATTTTAAATCTTTATTTCAAACTTTATGTAGTCAAATTTTACCTTACAAACGAGATAAGGATATGATCCCAACATTTTTTCCAAAGAGAATCCATAATTAAAAAAAAAAAAGTTTGAAGCTTTAATAAGTTATTTACATCCAATCTGAATCCCCTGCTCATTTTTGTCTTGTGTGCATGTGGAGACTAAATGATCATATGCCTCTTTCCTGGAAAGTTAGGAACAACTTTGCCATTAGGGCCTCCCTCTGGGCTTCATTTTGCACAACAGCCCTATGTCCCTGCCTTTTATAAGTAGATTACCTGTTGTACACCTCTTTATGCAGACACACTGCATGTGAGCTAAACCTCATACAGTCAGCCAAACAAGCTGTGGACACTAGGATTGCTTTTATTCAAAGCGTGTTCTTTTTCTCCTTGTGCAACATTTATATAAATTTTTTTTTCTAAGTTTATCAGATGGGAATACTTGCTTCTTATGACGGTTTGTGTGGTTCGCTGAAGTCATCTCTTTCACTGTGCCAATTTGAACAACTCTGCTATTATCTGCCTCCAGCCACGCACACACAAATGCACGCACAGAACTACAATAACGATTGTTCCTGTTTCCTCGCTCTGCCGTCATTATGCAGCTGCTGAATGAGATATAGTCCAGTTTCCATGGGTTAAAGGCAACACAAACACTCATACATAAGTAGATTTTGCCACACCATATCATTACATGTATTATGCACCTTTATTCTTGTGTTTTCAGTCAATCTGACAGAAAAAGACATATTTTGTTTATGCACTCAAACACAAACTTAACGGACAGAACTCTCTGGCCTAATTCCGCTCTTATTGATGTGTGCCTGTCAGTGAAAGAGGCAGAGCACAAAGAGCTTTGATGGGCCTGCATGTGTCTCACAGGAAACAAAGAGCGATCTATTCCATGCCAGCTTGCAGACTCTTCTGGAAACACAGCATTGGCTTGTTGAAGCTGTGACTGTGTTTTGAACTAACCAACTGTTTGTTTAAAAAAAAAAAAAAAAAAACTAAAGATGGTGTGTTCAGCGCCATCTTTTATCTTCATCTCACATCAAATGTAAACTAAGATTGAGCTAACATTAATATAAGGTAAAGCTAGAGTGCAGGAAACCTTGTCTGCCGAAAGAACTCTTTTAAAATATTTTAGGCAATAAAGCAATTATATCTAGTGTTTCAGATTATACTTTGTAAAGAATGATCTGCTTTGCCTGCATTTAGCACCTTGGTATTTAATAAATAATCTCCCAAATGTTGTTCTCTTCTAATAGGAATAATATGTTAAGTTTTGTATGCATAAAATAATTTAAAAGAATAAAATGATTTGGATTCATTTTTTTGAATGACTTACTGTACTTATTGTGGTTTTTGTGCCAAATCTCTACGTGTATTTACATTTTTTGTTGTTTTCAGTGTTACACAATGTAATATCTTAGAATGGAAATAAGTGCCAAAATTCTGAATTGACGAGTTGTTTTTTTCTAGATTACAGTGGTATTTTTTAATTTTGCACATTTTAATTGTAAACCAATTTTAATTGGTTACTAATACTTGAATTAACTGATCATATGAACTGGACAAAAGTGGAGCGGTCATTAATATATTAAATTTTTACATTAAAAAATCAACTAAGTGTAGTTTTGGCATTAAAAAAGCTAAAATTGAGAATTGGGTTTTTAAGGCTGATTAATTTTTTATTCATAATTTTTTAATCTCATACCTAATGGATGAAAAAAAAACTTTAAAATTAAATATAGAGTTATCTTCACACTAAGGTCACTGTCCAGGTGGCCATTTGTCCCTTATCTTTGACAGTATTGGGACATGTCTGATAAACATGCCAACTCACAGGAATGTCCAAAGCTGCCAGTCTTCAACATTGAGTTTTTATCTCTATGACTTTGATTTTTACTGTTTGTTTATTAAGAAAACTGTCTTTCATGTGTGACATTAAAATTGTGTTTTCAAACAGAAATATGTTCCATTGCCAGCTGGGCTGTGCTTTGCATTAGGAGATTTCTGGTAGTCTAACAACATTTCATGATATTAAATACTTCAGAAAGGGCTCTTGTTATTGATGATCCATCTGGTCTAGTTGCATCATCACTTCATCTAGGTGGATCATCAAGACTTGCCTAAACTAAGTACAGAAACAGGCATGCACACTAAGTGCGACAATGAGGCATTGTCCTCTAAAGGCTTCAAAAAGAGGATTTGGCCTCACTATAAAACCACAGGCAATCAAGAAAGCATCCAATCCGGGGTTAGGATCAGCTCAGGGATGAAGGAGGGGATTTATGGACACAGAGGATTGGGCACATGAGCCAAAACGGCACCTAAGGTTCAGAGACAGCTTCTTGACAAGATTAGTTTATGTTTGATCTCCTTCACTAACCAGCTCCCAGGTAGCAGCCGATAGTGGTTAATCATACAGGCCATTTATCCTTGTTGCTCTGTCAGGTGTTGTGTGATGGATGCCAGACCAAAGGGTAATTTACATTAAAATGTAATTAAGTTGAGTGATTTGCTTGCCAAGATGACTCGTATATCATTATCAGAAGTGAGTTTTACTCCCTGCAGTTCTGAAAAAGATGAGAAAAGGTTTTTTTTTATTTTTTATTTACGATTACCTGAGTTTAAAAAATATCCGCATTATTTGTTATAAAAGAGCAGTTTGTTCTTGCCTTGGTGAATTCTGTAACGTTTTGGTTGAGTGGGCGTATGTGGCGGTGTTTGCTGCAGGGCATCTGTCTTTGCTTTGTATGCACTTTACTTGGTGCAACAACAAACTGCCAACTAAATACAGGAATGATTTGCTGCAGAAGTAAAAAATTGTTGCATTTTGGTGGGAAACACGCCAAGGTTTTTGCACCGCCTCACCAACAGACAGGTTTCTGCCATACATCATATTTGAAAATTACAATAAACTTTAGCTTTGTTAAAATTTCAAAGTTCAGTATTGCTCAAAAAGTGTACATAATTTTAGTGGTACAAATACACAGGAGCATGTGAGAACTCTGTCGGTTTTACTTTGAAATGTACAGACAACACCTCAGTTTCCTAAAACAGAAGCGAGCTGATGGAAGAGACGTTGATTAAAACTCAGTCTTTATTTGGCAGCAGTCACATTTAGGGCTTTGTAAACACACAGGCTGAATTAAACAAGTCACTATCTACCAGCCAGAGGATTTCAGTTAAGTGGAAATGGTTATTAAGGATTACCTTCCACAAACAATAAATACTACGGTTTTACGTGCACAAATGCAGCTTTTCCTGGAAAGGATTATGATGCTTTTGTTGCTCACCCCCATCTGTTGGAACAGTTGTATTTCTTAAAGAGAGGCAAGGTTGGACTGATGCTCCTCAAGGCTCTGAATGGTGCTGCATCTCTCCTTCAATCATGAATTGTTGAAGCTACTGATGCCATGGGGCAGCTTTGGCTGCTCGCCCAACTGTCTGTCTAAAGTAACTGTGCTGACTGTGGTCACAAACTCCTTTTAACTGTGCAGGAGTCAGACTGCAGGAGATGATCGTGCAATTTTTGTTAGTGACACCATATTGTTAGCTTTCGTTTGCAGTAAAAAGCCACTTGAAATTCCTACAGAATGTGCACTAAGGACATTTTTGGAGTAGTAAAAAAGCTTCTTTGGAAGGGAGTGAGACTGAAAATCATATCTCACTTCCCTCCCTAGTGTTTAGTCAGGGAATGACGTATGCTGGATGGAGACTTGAGTTTATTTAATGTTTTGCTGTGCTTAAAGACCTACTCTAAACTGCTCAAAACTGTACGGCTGGATATCTCTAATATCACTCACCATTTTTGTGAAGGGGGACCTTGTTGCAGAAAAGATGCCAAACACATCATTAGCTAGAAGTGGACATTTCGCAACTTTAGCTTTAAGCAGATCTATAATAGAAGATTCCTAACCTTAACCCTAACCCAGATATGTAGTGTTTTTGGTTTTAAAAAGGCAGTTTTCTGGTTGAATACTTCCAGCTAATGATGCTCTGGCGCCATGTTGCTATCTGCGCCCAGGTCCTCTTGATTTTTGTTGCACTGGTAATGTTAGGTCGAAACTACTGTATGTCCTAGAAAATTTTTAAATTTTGGCTAAAAAAAAAGCATAATCATAATTAAAAGAACACTGGAAATGCTTTTACAATTGATCAAAATGTGATCGGAGTGGGACTTTAAAACAAAAAAAAAAGCCAGCAAAATGTTGTTCCACTGCTAGAAGTCCTTGACATTTGCCAGGATTTTATTCTTTCTAATGTTTTAAATGCATATTTCTCACCATGAAGTTGACACAAGAGAACATAAGGTTGAAAAAAGCAATCATTATCAGTGATTTTAATTGAAATATAATCCAGTTTTTTTTTTTACTATTTTCTTTCTTAGGTACTCTAAAAGAGTAAGCTGCTTTAGGATGACTAATGGGCCAATGGTAAGTGATTTATTTCTCCCTGATGGGAATTATTGTGATACATTATTGCATTTTGTCATTTATTTTGTCTTTCTTTGTGATTTCATTCCTCTTCAGCTTTCATACACAAAGCTGCTTACTATTTTAAAAACATTCAATTAATTTAATTTAATTTAATACAATTGGTAATTGTACTAAAAAATAAAGTCAGCCATCAAATATAAACAATTGCTGGTTGCTAAACTAATTTAAACAGACTAAACTAAACTGGCATCCCTTCCCTTTGACACTCACCATGCACACCATGTTTTGATATTGGTTTATATGACACCTGGTCACAATTTGTAGCTAAATTAATGAGGATTGGAGAATCTAAGCAGTACTCTGTCATGTAATTGATTTTCTTTTTTTGGGTCAGACCAGCAAGGCTACTTGGTCCTGAGTGAAAAAGATGCATGCTCCCATTTGGACCCTTTCCCCCCTGCCTGCAAATGACCTGATCTCGACCTCCATCAGAAAGTCTAATCTCCAGTTCCTCAGTTTTCCTCTGTACCTTGTTATTCTCTGTTGTTCTTCTCTTTCGTCGTCAACCCATCCTGACCTTGTACATTCCTGACAGATACAGAGGGAGGCTTAAGCAGACTGTTTAATTGGACAACTCATCCCTGCTGTTTCTGTGGTGTCAGCAGGGCCATATGCATCAGAGGACCAATTGTCAAAGGGTGCAAGAGGGGTTTGGCCCTGGTTCAGATCCTGAAGCTAAAGCAATGGCAGGGGGTTCACAAGAACTGGGGTTAGAGAGTGCTTCACCTCACTCAGAACCACATTCTTTAATTAAAACGAGCCAAAACACCAAAGAAAGAATGGGGTTTCTTGGCCGGGGCTTGAAACAGCTGTTCCAGCTGCAGCGTAAACTCCTCTCCTCCTCTTGTTCCACCATCCACTCATCATCTTCCTCATCATCATCCTATGTAGTGTCCACAGGTGGCACCTCCCCCTCGACTCCAAGGGTCAAATTTGAGTCTATTTGCTGTGACTCTGATTATCTCTCTGCCCCTATGGTTCATTCCACAGCTGGTCGGGCCTCAGCCGCTAAAGGCATGATAAGGCGTGGGACTAGCCTGCAAAGCCGGCACAGCAAAGGATCCGGGTCTACAAGTGGGGACCGGGATCCTCTTTTGAGAGGCAGCCCCCAAGCCCCACAGCGTCGCTACACTCATGATCCACAGCAGCATACCAGCCGCAGACGGTCCTCCTCGACCACCGAGACCACACCCTGCAGCCCTGTGCCTGGATACAGTTCTGGAGATGTGGGACTGTCATCAGGTTACCAGTCTACAGAGGAGACAGACAGGGTAAGTGACAGCAGTCATTAATCACTATGTCTATACACTTACTTGTTTTGCAGAGAGCAGTCAGTCAAAGCTGTGGATGAAGGCGCTGGTCATATGCAGTAACATTTACCACTGGCTTAGCTAAATAATTTGCACTGCTGTTCCATGGTTTTCCCAAATGATGACAGATTGATAGAACTCTGTGAAAACAAAATTAATCCCAACTCAGAGCAAATATAATCATTGTACGTTGTTTACAATGCAGAGATTACAACAACGTTAATAAAACATGACTTTAAAGTTTGACAGAAATGGGCTGCCCATAGCATAGACATGTTTTTGAGTCAGTTTAACTCATTTAGTTAGTAAATTACTACCTGACCAAAATGTCAATTCGAAGGTACAAAATCCAGCCATTGACCTCTGCAGATTTCTGATGCTTTAGGAGCGGACAGTTTCAATCCAAAGTCAATGGTGCAGACACGATATGAGGTCCTGTGGCGCGATTTAAGCTACGGGCGTGGCGCGGTGGTCCAACAACAGGTGCTTAGGGGCTGCATCTCAGCGATGCGGCAAGAGTTTAAATATCTGAACTTTGGCAAGGTTGTGGCGTTGAGTCAGCCAGTCAGGGAATCAGCTTTGGGCACTTGATGTTTGGATCCATGGATGGATAGATGGATGGAAGTAAAATGTTCAATTCAATTAAATTCCCATTAAAGCTCGGTTTTAACCCCATTTGTTCATAGGAAAACCTCTTCACCTGCAAAAATAGTTTATTATTACTACCTCAGAAAAAAGTGCACCAATTTGTACTGCAGAAAGTTTTTCATACACATTTCTTTTCCCTCATTTGTGGATTTTGTTAAGCCACTAGAGGTCGCTGTCATCTCAGCTTTCATTTCAAAAATAGATTCAAGTGGATGTGATGTTTACATTTTCATGGTTTTTGTTTGTGGTTCTTATCTTTAAGGTAATTAAATAATATGTATCAAGGAGTTTCAGAGAAAAAAATAAGTCTGTCTGTCAATCCCTTTTTAAACAGCTGTATTAATCACCAGTGTAAATTTAAGGGTTATAGTTGATAAAATGTAAAAATACATGCCAATACTTAGTTCTTTCTGTATGCTTGTCCTTTTGTGTTTTTCATACATGGAAAAAAGGCAGACATTTGTGCTTCATTAGTCTGTCTTCTGTCAAAGCTGAGCATCAGCCTTAAATTGGTCGGCTGAAAGAGTCTGGCAGATATCAGAACTAGACTCACTCATCACTTACATCACCTACTAACTTCATCGCCTGTTTCTATATAGTAAAAGAGCAAAGTTATTAAGGTAATCCAAGTTATCGCTGTGGATACCCTGAAACTTGCGTCAAGCTCTTTAGATGTACGCCCTGCTTTTGTTGCCATAGTAACAGCATGGCTGACCTTGGAGGTGCGACATCCTGTTGTTGAGGGTAGTAAGCTTGTTTGAAGCTGAAATGATCCAGGATGATTTCTGTCATGTTTAGTGAATTCTCCTCCTTCTTTCCTGTCCTCTCCTGGTCTCCCTTGGTTCTGTGGTTTTCCTCCCTCATTTCCCTCCCCTTCTCTCCTCCTCTGTCCCTGGAGGGAATTAATACGAGCAGTCAGCTGGTGCCTCCTCTTTCTCGGTCTCTAACAGCACCTCATTCTCTTCACCCCACCCTTCAACTCACTGACAGGAAGCAGGAGGCAACCTTTGCCTTGTCCTAGATGAGTAAAAGCTGAGCTCTATCTGTTCTGGGCTGTATCTGTGTGTGAATTTTGAGAGTTCTGCCTTCAGAGGTGGATGTGGTGAGGTGTGCACATGTGTGAATCTAAGCTTTTATTCAAATCTGCAGTCTTAACACAGAGTTTAGTAGGGCATTCACAGAAAATGATTAACAGTTATTGTTGCTGTTGATTGTACCTGTATAAATATTAGACAACCCACCCCCTCCATTTTGAATAAAAGTGGGGGGGAACCTATCTAAGCTGTCTTTATCTCCACCAAGTCCCCACCCCCCTTTCTCTTCTCCACCCTCCCTTGTGTTTGCATAGTAGAAAGCGGTGTGGACCAGAAATGTGTATGCACATGGTTGTTTGGAGAGGTTAGCGTGCCTTTAGCCCGTGTGTGTGTCTGTCTGTGTGTGTGTATGTGTGTGTGTGTGTGTGTGTGAATGTGGAGTGCACTACATAAGGCAGTGTGTGTTTTGGAGGGGTTTGAGGAGAGAGGAGTAGATCAGGGGGCTCCAGCTGTGGATCAGTCAGTAAGTGAGGATGGTGCAGCGCTTCAGCCTTCGTAGACAATACTCCAAGGTAAGCTTTGACACGTGCATCTTTGCCTGTTGAAATAATCTGTCTTTGCATTTTTGGGTTTTTGATTCAGTTATAACCCAAATGAGAGCTTTTTAAATTTTTAGCTGCAAGCAAAACCACCTCATATTTTTTAATATCCGGGCGAGGCATTGCACTGATGTATCTTTTTAAGTTTCTTTTTGCTTCTATCTTTTTTATCCATCAGTTTATTACAATGCTAGGCAACATTGTTGTTGTTGAGACATTAATCTGTGTTTTGGTTCTTTTGTTTAGAACAGACGTCAGAATGATAAAACTGTATGCATAATAACCTTATCACCTCTCTGGTGAATGACATTTCCTAGGGCTGGTATGCTTTTTCTGTGGAATAAACTGAGGCTTCTTTTTATGGCTGCAGTGGTTAAGTGGTTTGTCTTCTCAGGTTATCCCCAGCTTCCTGTTAAGCAACAACTCACGCTACCAAAAAGCTTCCCATAAATTCATTTTAAGCCCTCAACAAGAGCTTTAATTGTTGTAAACATTTTCTGTGATTATTGTTGATTAGATAACACTGATGACTCACTGTCAATGGCTGCCCGCTTGTCTTCAAACTGTCCCTTGGTGGTAATGTGGGTGAAGTGTGTTAAAACCACTCAGAGCCTGCTGTTGTGCAGCTGGTGCTCAGCCTGTGGCATTAATCATGATTAGCTGCTGATTAGTTGATAGACTGACTCCACCTTCACTGCTCATTTTTATTATTTAGGGTATTTACACTTGCAGATGCAGTCACGTAACGTAAAGTAAGGCAAAAGTCCAGTTCTCGATGCAGAAATTCGGTGGGATTAAAAGCGTCTGATATGCTCTAAGGTGCAGATACTTTATTGTTGGGGTGTAATAACTAGATATAGTGATGTTTTAGGGAAGAGGCTGTTCAACTGAAGTAAAATGTAAGCCAAGCCCTAAGGCTGATCCTCTCATGTCTTGAGATTTCAGTTCCTGAGGAAGACTGTAGTGTTTCTTTAGTAATAGTCTCCTTTAGGGTCTGTCTACAACTTCTCCCCTTCACTAGTGGCAGATGGGATTTATTGGAAAAGAAGGGGGTTGGGTTGATGACCTCTCCATAGATTCACCTCTCTTTTTATTGATTTTTGGTCAGCTTTTGTTCCAGATCAGTAATACTATTTTAAGTCTTCAGATGAATCCTACAAGACCAGAAGGATAAAAAAATATATTTTTTAATAAGAGTAAAGCACAACATAATGAAATTTATGTGTATTGAATGAAATAAAATTAAGAAATGTCAATATAATTTTACATTTTATGAAAAATGCTCAAGTTTCTACAGTCATTTATGGTCTCTGTACAAAATGCGCAAACCGTTGAATACATGTTGAACATTAAACTAGGTCGAACTTTGACCAATCAGGGACTCTAAGTAGGTTGTGAGGAATGAATAATGTCCACTGTGATTCATGGAAGTGTCAGTGTCGAAGTGTAGGACATGCACTAGGAAACAATATCAATAGAAGAAGAAGCCCCTCCCTGCTTGTCCAGTGTGAACACTGGGGCTAAATACAAGGATTTAACCTACGTTAAAGACTCAGCATGCCTTTGTTTACACACCCTTCCGTAGCTTACTGCTTCTCGCAAGTACAAGCTAACATTTGTGCAGCAAAAAGGCCGGCGAGCAATATACGAGCCAAGCAGCTGTACAGTTTTGATCCTATTGACAGTCAAGACGAGGAAAATGAAGACATTAATGGATCTACTTGTTTGCAAGTGCAGGATTTAGAATTGGAGTGGAGAAGGGAGACTTTGGCCTGCCCATGGCAGTTACTGCGTCACAAACCCAAACTTTTTCAAACCGCTGGTTGTCATCTGCTCCTGATCCATCATGACTTGAATGGAGAAATACTCAGAAACACAGTTTTAATCTTAAGTTCTTTTATGTATGTCCTCCATCATGAGAAAAATGCTCCGAAAACACTTTAAAAACACCAAAAAGATCTTTTCTATGGGAGTGAGTCTTTAAACATTACTGTAGACAGTCTTATTTTGATTACAATAAAACTACACAGAAAAGGTTTAAAGTATTTCCAAGTAGCTACATTTTTATTTATTTGCTAGTTAGAAAAGTTTAAAGTTTACAAAGACCCAAATCTACTCAGATGAACTGTGAAACATATTCTGGATCGGTCTTTTAAAGTCCAGTTGTTCTGAAAAATAAAAACAAAATCCTACAATAACATGCCCTAGCTGGCTGAGAATCTATATAGACAGACATTAAAGATCAATTTGATTTATTATATTTCTCAGTGCTGTTACTGTGTGACAGAGTGGCTAGGAAGAGTATCAGTGGCATAGAGGAACCGAGCAGCACCTGATCCCTGAGGCTTGTTCTGTCCTTGTTATTTTAACATCCTCATCCCTTTGCTCTCATCATCATTGAGTTTGAGGAGGAAAGGATTTATGACCTTTGAAGAAAAACAGCCTGGTTTGTCCTGAATTCAGTTTGGCGATGTAATGTTTCCTGAAAAGCTCCAAAAGAGGAAGACCAAATGCTGTTTTGTCGCTCTTATTTCATGAGGCAGACAGTTTAATACTTTCTAACATTGAATTCCTATGAAACTAAAGCTACAGCAAATTTTTCATTAGATCTAGGAAAAGCAGATTCAGAAGCTTGCTGTTAATTTTTGTATTCATCTGAGTTTATATTTGCTTAGAACAGAAAAAAGGTTGTGGTTTACACCGGAGATGACATCAGTGAGTTTTGCAGTATGCAGTTCTGCAGTTGAGTGTGTTCTGTTGTCAGTAATGTTAAGAGTTTGACAGGAAAAGCTCAGGTTTCACTTGGGTTTCAATAAGTTTGGTAGGCATGAGAAAAGTTTTTTCTGCAAACAATTCAGTAAAAGACAGAAAACCTTTTTTATGAAGTTTGATTGCACATTTAAGCATTTTTAAGTTTTAAAATCCTAGATTTCTTCTAGATGGTTTAGATTCTTGTAGATCTTAAGCATTCACTGAACACTTGTCCTCCAATTTATTTTTTATTTTATTTTACAGTTTTTAAAATTTGAATATTTTACCTCAATGTCTCCAAAGGAATGTGTTTTATTTGCAATAAAACAAAACGAACGTTTTAAAAGAAAGCTTAACTTAAGGGCTGAACCGCTGTTTGGTCAGTTTTTAACACTTGGCAAAAAAGCAGATCTAAAATGCATGTTTTTGTTCTTTTTCTTAGCAGTCAAGTTCAGAGTTGCAACTTGTAGAAGTTTAGATGAGTCAGAGTGTGACAAGAACTATAAGGGGTACCTGACTTTTGCACAGTACTGTGCACAGTTATTATTGTTTAGTTGCTCTCAAACCTCGTCAATTTTTATGAGATTATGTTAACACACACACTGACAACACACACACACACATATATATATTTACACGCACACAGGCGCACATCATCTGTACATTTATTGTGGTTACAGTGAAGGTACACTTCAACTGAGAAGCAAGCTATAATAAACTAATCCAGGAAATTACATTGATTTAAAAAAAACATGCATCATACATTTGCCCAAATGTATTTATAATTTGCTTTTAAAAGAAGAGGTTTTAACACCCTAACACCAATTTTAGCATCAATGTTGTGTTTTGTATTATGTGCAAGTTAAATACATTTCGAGGAAAGTTTTTACAAAACACCAAATAGCATCTTAAAAACCCCAAAGTAATGTATATTTTTTCATCTGTAATGCCAGTGTCCGTCTAGAATTTAGACAATCATTCAGTACCAGAACAAACTCTGGTATTGATTGCCACTTGTGTACAATGCATGTCCTTTTCCTGTTTTCCTATTGATGTCTTGAATTACTTAACACCACACTTTACTGTGTCTTTGCTTTTCTTATGCACTTGTTAAGGCAACTGTTTATTGAAATAACATATATAAACACATAAAAAAAAACTCTTAACAGAATTAGTGCTCAAATGTATCTACTTTTTCAGTCTTTGAGCATTTTCATGGCTTTGTTGTGGATCTTTGTGTGTATACTTCCTCTGTTGTGCTATTGTTTGAATTCTCATGCAGCCTAATTGTAATAGAAGAACAAATGGAAGTTTTTTTTGTTTTTATTAAGCACAGTATTTGCTAGTTAGCTTTTTGTCCGCATTTTTTTCAGCAGTTTTTTTAAGCGTTCTCAATCCTTACCTTTGATTTAATGTCTTGAGGACAGTCTTTTTTTAGCATTCACCTCCTCGTCACCGCACTCCCTCTCATCTGTATCCAGGCCTCAGACAGTGGAGCTCATCTCCATGGAAACGAGTAATGTTCAAAGGGGGCCAAAGTGGCTTTGCCCAACTGAATGCATGCAGGTTGCCCAACTGATCTCATGGCCAACTCCTCAGCATGTTTGTTGCATTAATGACCAGTTTGAGCGGAGAGCAGAGTCTTGCCTAAAATTAGACTCTTAAGCAATTTGCCAAATCCTTGATGTGTGTCAAGTAGGTTTTCTTCAAAATGTTTATGTAAGGATTTTCTTTTTGTTAAGTGTTTTTAAAATGTGTGGGGTTCTTTATTTGATTTTTATACTCAGTTTTCACTGAAGCATCTATCGCTTTTTGATCAGAAGTGGTTTATGTGTCATGAAATTCACAACTGTTAAAGAAAGGAAAAATATCTCTGTGTTGTTCCAGCACCATGGAAAAAGAAATAAAGTAGTATACTCCAGACCAGGGATAGGCAACTCCAGGCCTTGAGGGCTACAGTGTCTGCATGATTTCCAGATATCCAAGCCCAACTCATGACTGATTATCTGGTTCAGGTGTGTCCAGCCAATTAGAACATGCCAGAGGATGGTATGTTGGAAAACATGCAGGAATGCGACCCTTGAGGCCTGGAGTTGCCCATCTCTGCTCCAGACAGAGAAACTGCTACTTTTAAGGCTTACTTCTTTCTTCACAATACGTCATTCCAAATCCCTTGTGTTTCGCTTGTGTCAACCTTTGCCTACCTAACTTAACCAACCTAACCTAACCAATTTGCCTCTAAGTTGTGGGCAGGACCGTTGGCATGGAGTAAGCCTACATACATCTCCCATCATCCCTTTGTTTACACTTTCTCTTGCTAGCTTACAGCCACTCACAACCCTAACCTAATATTACCGGTGCAATAAAAATGGCGAGTAATATTGAAGCTATCCAGATGTACAGTTTTGAGCCAGATTCCAGATCGGATGAGGAAAACAAAGACGTACATGGCTCTGTTTGTCTGAATGTTGATGCAATGGAATGGAGCGGAGCAGGGAGCTTGTGTCCTTCCAACACTAGCATCTACATAACAGCTACAGTTTAATCAGATTGGGTCAGACGTTTGAGTGGACAGTCGTCTATTTGTTTGGTAAAACTGATGAAAAACTCATCCTTACCCACTGTTATAGTGCTTTTTTCATTCTGTTTTTGTGTTTGAAAGAAGTCTTCACCCTACTGTGTTCATTTTGATGTCTTCCATCCACCCTGTTTATTTAGGGTGTTGAATATTCATTCATATTTGCACATACCCAGATCTGCTGCTTAGCATTCATGAAACCCGACACACCAACGCCTAGAAATATTTTTTAAAAATGATACGTGAATGAGATTTCAGGGAAACTGTGCTGATGTGTGTGAATAAAATCTTGTGCGTAGAGGATGGAGTAGAGGTGTTATGTTCTACAGGTGCGTAATATGTGCATGACTGTGTTGGTCAGTGAAATAGAGTAATGTGAGAAAGTTCTACTGAGGTTGGCAATACTTGTAGGCAGCTTTGTGATTCACTGTTGAGGTTCTAAATAAAAAAGGTGGTTCTTTTTTCTACTGTTATTAATAGCTCTGATAAAGTGCAGCTTAAGTTTACTTCTCAGAGGAGTACAGAATTATTATTTTTAACTATTTAAAGCATAGGAGTTTTGTGAGGTTTTTTCTTTTAATTTCCTTGTAGATGTTTTCAATTCACATTATTTGTCATATAATAGCAGACAACAGTGTTTTGGATATCTTGTTATTCCTCTTAGACAATCAACTCTACTTCCTTTTCTCCCTGTTTTTTGCCTGTGCATGCAGTTTTGTTCAAAAATTTGAACATGTCGGTAATGAGTCAGTGTGGATCATTCTTTGTGTTTATTTTTGGCCTGCAGCTGGCCCTTCCTTTTCAGGCTAGTGTGTGTATTTGTGGCCTTAGTGTGTGTAAGCACATTTATCTCTGTTGTTTTCTCAGCCTTTTCAAAAGCTGTCCCCCGTTTCTAAAACAGTTGTTCTTGTCTAAAACGAAACACAAAAATATGATCAATAAATGACAGTGATTATTGCACGGCACCTATCTCTTTGCAGGTTATAGAAACAAAAAGAACATTATGATTTTTGTTATGGGCTGAGGAGGCAGTTAGGCTGCTGATAAAGACTGAGTTTGTTAGCAGCAGGTTGTGGTTTAAGCCTAGGTTTGATCACAGTTTGGTGATACCAGAAAGAGCATCTGGCTTTAAAAAGGCTGAAAAATGTATCCATGCTATAAAAAACCCACTTAATGAGGAGCATCTACTTCATTGCATTTCAGTTATTAGAATGTCCCCAAAACAGGGAATGAATATATTTCCCTCTTATGCACAGTTTTGGTTAATTTTATTTTTCAGGCACTGAGAACCTTTTTGTTCGATTTGACCTACTTGTCTGTTTTTCCAGACACTCATCTCATACATCTCTGTGAGTGTGCTACAGATTTGTTTTACAGGGAAATTGTTCATTCCTGAAGGAGATGAGTTGGGAGAAGGGCAGCCTCTGCAGCATCCCTGCCTGTCTTGGCTCAGTCTATCATTTTTGTTATACTGATCAAATATGGATGAGACCATAGATCGCTGAGCTCAGCTATGCTTCTCTGCACTGACCCACTTATAACACACACGGACACACATTTCAAATCTGATCACACTCTTTAGGAAAATTTCACATTTCTGTAAAGTATTATTGTTGGGTTTTTTTTTTTTTTTTGGAGTCTTTTATTTTGTCACACAATTCTGCCTCAATTAAAAATAAACATATTGGATTACATATTTATTTTGAAAACCTGATTATGTGTTTTGTTCCAAACAAACCAAAATTTTATTGTGAAAATCACTTTTATGAGGGTGTTATATAGTCAAAGTTTGTCTCTTTATGCTCCCTTTATTCTTGTCTTCCATTATCTTGTTAACATACATATACTTTTCACCACATTCATAGTATTAACCCTTAAGCCCCTGTGATGTGACTCACTGACATGAGGCTTTCAGGCTTATTTCTGCATTTCTGAAACAACAACAAAAATAACATATAATTAAATGATGCAGTGAAAACTATTACTGACAGGAATCTTGCTGGAAATGGGAGATCAGAAAGAA
Organism: Adrianichthys oophorus; assembly: GCA_036245035.1. NCBI lineage: Eukaryota > Metazoa > Chordata > Actinopteri > Beloniformes > Adrianichthyidae > Adrianichthys > Adrianichthys oophorus. The sequence goes on from BSAI01000015.1 coordinate 15,156,853, forward strand.
CTTTAATTACCATTTGCAAAAGACAGCATGTGACTCAAATTGGGTTAAAGCCTTTTCTGTGGCTCCCTCTGGTGGATTTATGTTGCAATTAGTTTTCCTTTTGTGTTAACTGCACATAATATTGATCCTTAAATGTATTTCTTCTGCATAGTCATTTTACTTGTGAATTTTATTATTAGAACCTTATTGTTATTCATTATGAAAAGTGAAAAGCAAAGTTCTACAAAAGCTATAACCTATATTTAGAGTAATTTAGATATACTATTTATTAATATTATTTGGAAGGTCACGTACTAAAAAGTAAAATTACAGCTGCTGTTGATGTCATTTACTATAAACCAACTAAATGTATACGATTTTAAACATAAAAAACATTAGGATACAAACATTACTAATATTCTCCAAATTAGGTCATGTAAAAAAAACAAAAAGAAAAAGTCATTAAAAAAGAGAAAATTGAAATTCCTAAATTTTGCAAAAGATTTTTGGTTTTCTTGTGCCTGCGACTGAACCCCTAGATTTTCTCAGTCTGCTAATTAGGAGAACATCTCAAAAATGTTGTTTAGATTGTAGCAGGCTCATAATGAGAAGGACTTCCTTTAAACTAAATACCTCTTCAAATTACTCACATTCCTAAATATGAAAAACAAATGCCTCCCATTTGCTTTATTCAAACATTGTGGTTGTTCTTAGATGCCAAACCAGCCATTAAGTATCTTTACAAAGTGGGCAGCAAAATCAGCACTGGGTCACAATGCGTGGCTAGACCAAATAATCTCCCAAGGCCAAAGAGCTGGGACTGTTTGTTCCAGATTTTTCACTCTTCTGTCTATGAATAGGGTTGCAGGTTTTTTTTGCCTCGCATTTTGGCGCATGCAAGTTGTCCAGTATAAAGCAGCTCTACATTTTAGCTGTTGCCCTTGTTGTTTTAATGTTGCATAATCAAGTTAGGTTAAATTCAAACAGAAACTGTCTAAATAAAACGCCAGCCAAAAGAAAACTTCAATTTTGACTTCTATGCACATTTTATTTTCCTGAAATTGCATATTTCTTTCTTATATACATTTGTAATAATGATAGCACATATGCTTTTTTAATACCTTGAAATGATGAATGAATGAATGATAAATTAAATTCAGTTTAGAACTGCCTATCACTTTCAAATTTCCTTGAGGCATCTTTCTATTTACTCTCTAATAACAACAAATAGTTGCGCCATTTGCAACAAACTACCTGTGTTTACTTGTTTTTACAGTGGATTTGGACGAAAATAGTTTGAATCACATTAAATTTGCCATAGATTCCATGACAAATAACTGTTAGGTGTTTTAACAAGACATGGCAGGCTTTAATTGGTGTTTTACACACCTTATAGTCATATCCGCCTGTGTGTAACATGTCTAGTGGTTTATGGAACTGCTAACATGGGTGTTAATTATGCAGTAGTGTGTATATAAGTTGGGAAGAGCATTTTTTTTCTTAGAAAGTTACTGGCAAACACCTCAAAGAGAGATTAATGGTCGTCTCCCATCAGTCTGTGCAGACAGTGCTCTCAGTCTTCTGCCATTACCCCAGACCGCAGCTCAGTAAAATCTGTCACCATTTGCTGTCGTGTCATGGTCGGGGGCAGTAGTGTTGTTGCATCATAATAAATAATTTTTATAGTCTTTTTTTTTTTTTTAGTCCGATCAGTAACTTCAGAAAAAAAAATGCAACTCAAATACAAAGTTTTCAAAAGCCCCGACCACTCATTCTTTTCAATACTTATTTATCGCTCACTGGTTCACTTCATTTCACCCTTTGTCTCGACTCCACTATTGTTACATCATAACCAGCCTCTTGTTTGTCTCTGATGGATTTTTCCAGAACAGTTTGGCTGTGTAACACATGCCTGGGATGAAAACAAGAGTAGATCTTTCCTCTGAATGACAAGATTCCTTTGCTGGAATGCTCCTCATGGCTAGTTGCAGGAGAGTTGAAAACAGAGGCAGTGAGTGCAGCTAGTGGAAAATGTATCATAGCTGCAATATTGACGTCATTTTTTGGTAAAGGTGTTTCAACAGCAATTTAGTTTAATTTTTAATCTGTTCTGCAGAAGTCTAGTATATCTCTTCTCATTTAAAGATGAAGCCAAGGCTGACTCAGATGTTCTTGTATCGTCATGGCATTAACGTGATTTTAACATCATATATAGTCTTATTCATTCATACATTTTCCAATCCGCTTTATCCCTTTCGGGGTCACGGGGTTGCCGGAGCCTAACCCGGCTACTCATGGGCGAAGGCAGGGTACACCCCTGGACTGGTCGCCAGTCCGTCGCAGGGGCATATAGTCTTATTGGTTCTTTTTATTTATGTTTTAAACTCATTAACATACTTCATACATGCAGTTTCTTCCTATTTGTTGTAACTGGATGTTTCTAAATTTATTCACTATTGTGCTTTATATTTTTTCTCAAGATTTCTTGCCAGTGTAGCTGAAAGCCTTAATTATAATGGTGTCAAAAAAACGGAGCTATTATCACTACATCACTCAAAAAATGTAGTTTAGACACAAAAAATCTGTTGTGGTTTGACACATGTCTCATTTTTAATCATTGTTTTGCCAAAAATATTCATATGTCTAGAACCATGGGATTTAGCTCCTTCAAAAAAATGTAACCTGTGATTTTTATTTTCTTTCATCCACTGAATGCAGTTGTACATAATTATTTACTGGAAATGTTTAACACATTTTGAGGGGAATCTTTATGTGCTTTGTTGAATTAAAAATGTCCTGCTTTCATAGAATCTTGTTCTTTATCAAAGCCCAACCATTGTTTGGCTCCCATTTCCTAACAATGAAAATAGAAGCCAAATTCAAAACAGTTGTGTGTCAATCAAGGTCTTATACTCTAAATTAGTTTACTCAGTTAGTTTTGGGGCTTGTTCTATTTAAACACTCTAGTTTAACTTTTTTTTTGGTCAACTTAAATTAGAAGGTCTTTGAACCTCCCTTGTCTTTGCTTCTTTCTTTTTTGCATTTACCTGATGTTTCATTCATTCATTCATTTTCCAATCCGCTTTATCCCTTTCGGGGTCACGGGGTTGCCGGAGCCTAACCCGGCTACTCATGGGCGAAGGCAGGGTACACCCCTGGACTGGTCGCCAGTCTGTCGCAGGGGCCACAATCACACATCCATGCACACTCACATTCACACCTAGGGACAATTTAGAGTGACCAATTAACCTGTGAAGCATGTTTTTGGACGGTGGGAGGAAGCCGGAGTACCCGGAGAAAACCCACGCATGCACAGGGAGAACATGCAAACTCCACACAGAAAGGTCCCCCAGCCAGGACTTGAACCGGGAACCTTCTTGCTGTGAGGCAGGAGCGCTAACCACTGCGCCACCGTGCAGCCCTTACCTGATGTTTGATTTGGGAATTTTCCAAAGAGTTTACCACAGTATGCGCCTGGCAAAGTAAACAGTTAGGGTTCTAGCATTTATGTCATTAGTCAGACTTCAATCAGATCTTTTCCAATTCTTTTTGGCCTTAAACTCAACATCTATTTTGTGTATTTTTGTCATCTGTCAGTAATTTTTGGACTTGAGTTCCCCTCCCTCCACTATTATGTCACTTCACAGCCTTTGTTCTATTTAGGGATGTAAATGACGCTGCAAAGGAAGGTGTTGTGTTGAGTCATCCTGAAGGCTTGGATGTTTAAGTTTGTAGGAGGAGTTGCTGGAAGGCACATTCAGAGTATGTGGAATTCTTTAAAATTCACATGAAATTTTCTGCTATTTTGTTATATTTCAGATTCCCACCTAAATGACACAAACTTCAAATTAAATAAGTTCAGTCTAGAGATATAACTCTGACTATTTGACTTATTCTATGAATTTAGGAAAACATTTGAACAATTTCCACAAATGCAATCCTATTATAAAGTATACCAAAATGGTGGGAAAAAACTCCACTGTATCAAGTATTGCCACACATTCAAAAGCATATTGAAATCCCAAGCAATAATTCCAGTGTGTAAACATGCTGGAACAACAGCAGACGTAGGCTCCAGTCTTTCTTAAACATAACTTCAAGCTATCATACCAAGCATGATCTCATTTAAAAGTCAACACTCCACAAATTCCAAAAATGCAGTGATAATATACCTATATAATTTGTGTAATGTTTATAACTGTTGATGAAGTCTAATGGGGCCCCCCATGAACGGTTTGTGTCATCAAACTGCAGCTTACATGCTCTCTGAATGAAAAATCTCACTACAAAGTGATAAACGCCAAAGATCTGCTCAGCTCAGAACGGATAAAACGGCTTAAGTTTGGTTTAGCTTGAAGCCTCTATTTTTTTTCTTGCATGCCAGCTCATATAAGATGGTTCCCCCGTCCCTTCTGACCCCTAAAAGGTTGTAACTGAATCTCTTAAAAAATGATGCCACAGATTTGCTTTAAAACATCTAGCAAGTTTTGGCAAGCTTTGCTTGCAATACAAAAGGATAGAAAGCAGGGAGCCCTTCGACAGACTGGCTACAATACACTCTCATTCAAAAGTAGCTGGGAAGGGCTCCAGCAACCCCGTGACCTTGGGCTCAGAAGATGAATAGATGGATGGATGGCAAGCAGGGACCTGACATTACACCAAAAGATTGGTCAGATTTACTGGATTTTACTGGATTTAGGAACTTCAGTCAAATATCAGTTATAAAAAAATCATAAGTCTCTAACCATTTTTTTACATCCCACTACCCGATGAAGTCAAAATGGAGGCAAACCAAAAAAGAGAAAAAAAACTCAGGTACAGTCAAAAAATGTTTGCTTTTTGATGTGAACAAACAATAACTATATTTACTTACTGAAAAATTTGGCTAACGGCACATAATCCAGTTTGTGTTTTTTTTCTGAGTATAGTGTATTTTTAATTTTTAAAAGTTTTCTGTTTTCTTTTATTTTTGTTTTTCTGTGTTCCAAGTGTATTTAGTGTTTGTATGACTGACAGAACATATTTTTCTTTTAACACTTGCAATAATCCTACACATCTAATTTTATTTATTACAGCTTCTAAAATTGTTGAGAATTGCTGAATTTGAGTGGGTGAGTGTCTTTTTGCCATCTGTCTCTCCCAGAGAAAGCCCCATGTGTTATGAGGTTACAGCATAACATGTTATACAAAAGTTTTGAACACACATTTTTATTTATATTATTATTGCTAGAAATGATGATGATGATACTTTTTTTGTCAAAACAAGACTATTCTGTAGAATAATTTGTAATATTTTAGAAGCAAAATGTGACAGGCAGAAGCACAAAACAGCTAAAGGAGAAAGGTTGGAATTTCTCAGGTTTACTTCGTTCCAACATCAAGTACAAATATTTAAAATAAACTGCTTAAGAATGTAATATTTTTAAAAATATTCCTTAACAAGTACATTTGCAATTCTATGTATCTACAAAGAGTGACTTCACTAAAGTATTCAAAAAATTGATGTAGATTTCAGATTCCTTTGGATCATTGTTCTACGACCTTTATCAAGCCACAGATCAGTTTCGTATCAGACAATATTTTCACAGACCAGTCTGTATGAGGCTGAAATGGACATGGTCAACAGTTTGAGTGACTTTTTGACAAGCGTCAAGAATGAGTCCAATGTAGTGGGGGGGGGGATCCTGTAGTTTTCCAAAATAAAACTTCCTTCAGAATCAGATTTTAAATAAAATAGAAAAAATGTAAGTCATCTTTTTTTTGTCTCTGCGGCCCAGTGCCAACTGTCCCACAGACGGACACACAGATTGAGTTTGATCCCACTGATCAAACTCAAAGGTTTTTTACGAAGTGAATTTTTTATTTTATTTCTGGGCCACTGTTGGTATCCATACGTGTAATTTGAAATTGTACAATTCACATTCTGAATTATTTTCTGAAATAGATTAACAAAGATGATGCTGTAGTACTTTATCTTTTCTCAAATAAGAATAGGTGAAGCTTTTCAAAGAAGAAAACTAGATTATCCTTCACAGTGCATAGTTTGATGTTAGAAAGGGCCAAAATAATATCTGAAACATCTCATCTTTTAAACTGATTGGCTCAGGTATTGAAACATACAATTGAGAGGTTTACTCTTTATTTGTCTTCTGCTAGAGCTAACCATAGTCTTTAGGGCTGAGTTTGTTTAGAACCAAAGCCCCCCTTCTTCAAGAGCCTTTCTCACAACCCCTTACTCCTTGCTTCTTCTCTTGGCTTTTCTTTTTCAATGACAGCTCCTGGTGGGCTCTCTTTTTTTCCATCTGCTCTCTTCCTCCTCTCACATCCGTTTTTTGGCTCTCTGCTTCACTTCTTCCTCTGGGGATTTAAAGTTCGATGGACTTTTTGAAGACTCAAGTTCACAGTAAACTCTTTATTCCTTTGCTTCTTCCTACATCTGACCTGGTGAGACTCCAAGTGATTAACTGCTTCTGTTCTGACATCCCAAACCCACATCGGAGGGGTTCTTTGTTCCAGCTGAGTCCCGCCCTCTCTCTCTAATGCATGCTGGCATTGACAGTACTGCCTGTCAAAACCCATATTTTATCTCCCCAGTCCTGTTACTCTACTAAGCACGTGTTTGCTCTGAAGCACATCAATGGCCTTTGAACAACGGCTGCTCTGTTAACTGGCAGCATGATTCTGTCTGCAACTATCCATGGAACTGATTTTTTTGAAGGTTATCTTCAGCACTTTGTGGATTCTGGATGTTCAGTCAAGCCATACAGTTTTGACTCCTAGTTGTCGAGATAGATGTCTGTCAAGTGGACTTTAACTGGACTTTTCCTAAAGATTGTCCTGACAGATGACATCTCTTCAAGGACGTTGCTTTTTTACACTCAAAGGTTTTTACCAAGAAACACTTACACAGAAGAAAGATAAATTGGACTTCCTGTCTAAGCTGTGTCTCTTTCCTATGGAGGTCATCCATAACCTGGTAACGTCGGACACTTCTCCACTAGCTTCTTCCACAATTGTTGGCTTAACTTGGATATGCTTTGTTTTAGATACAGTCTTTCTTATGTGTTTACTGATCATTTTCTTTCAAAATGTAGTTGTTTTTTTTTAACTTCAGGAAGGTGATACTGTCTGAGTAAGGTTAACTTCTTGTTGTTTAGTGGATCTCTGGGTTTATCTCAAAGGGTCTCCCTTTTCCAGACAGTCACACTCTGCTGCAGGTTAAATGTATGTGTCTTCCTTTGCAAATGAATGTGAAAACAAGACTATGTGCTGAAATAATGCAGACTTTTTTATATTTTATTTTACTAGTACTAAAAAAACGTTGTGTGTAATGTATGTGCAGAGAAAACTGATCTGTCAAACGCTCTTTGTTGTTGCTTCAGTCAGTATCCTTAAAAGAAAAAAAAACAGAAACTGGATTTATGGTAATGCTTGGTTTTGCTTAATAAAACATGAAAGTATACAACTTATATTTTTAAAAAGTTGCTTTAAGGTCAAATATGGTATGGTAAAAAGCAAAACAACTAAATGCAGAAGTGTAGCTAAGAAAACTACACTTTGCTGCTGAACAGTCGTTTCAATTATTATTATAGACATGGACAAGTTCTCTTACAGTTCTCAGCTGAAATGAGTACACCCTCTTAAAAAAGTACTAAATTAATTAGTAGCACAATGAACAAAAGGACAATTTCCAAACTTTCCACAGGGATGAGGTTTTTTTTTGGAACACTTAACTCCAAAACATGAAATGAAGGTGAATAATGTATTTGAGATAACAAAATCTTCAGTTTTACTCAAATAGTTGAAGCATCAAAAACTACTACATCTAGTATTTTGTTTGTGCACTGTGATTTTTAAGGACAGCACCAAGTCTTCTAGACCTGGAATGAACAAGTTGACGATATATTGCAACATATCTTTTTCCATTCTTCCAGAATAACCTCTTTTAGGGCCTGGATGCTGGATGGAGAGTGATGCTCAACTTGTTGCTTCAGAATTCCCCACAGTTGTTTGGTTGGATTCAGATCAGGAGACATACTCGACCATTCAATCACCTTCACTCTGTTTTTCTTCAGGAATGCAACAGTACTTTCCATGTGTGTTTTGGATCATTGTCGTGTTGGAAAAGTGAATGACGACCAAGTGCACAGAGTGATGGCAGCATCTTCTCCTTCAGTTTAGAGCAATACATTGTTGAGTTCATGATACCATCAATGAAATACAGCTCCCCAACACCAGCAGCACTCATGCAGCCCCACATAAAGACACTGCCGCCACCATGTTTCACTGTAGGCACCATGCATTTTTCTTTGAAATCTCACCTTTATGGCGCCATACAGTTATGAAACTGTTAGTTCCAAAAACAATGATCTTTGTCACATCACTCCAGAGTATAGAGTCCCAGTAGTCTTCCTGTTTTACAGCATGGGCCCTAGCAAATTCTAGGCATGCTTTTTTTATGCATGGGCTTTAGGAGAGGCTTCCTTCGATGATAGCCATGCATGCCATTCCTCTGCAGTGTGCGCCATATGGTGTCACAGGAAACGGTCACTCCAGTTTGGCTTTCGACTGCTTTAACTAACTGCAGTGAGCTTGTATGGTGATTTTCTTCAACCCTTCTCATCAGAAGACTCTCCTGTCGAGATGTTAACTTCAGTGGACGGCCTGGATGTCTCTTTAAGATGGTTTCACTTCCATCTTTCTTACATTTTTGGATCACTTTTGCTACAGTATTTTGACTGATGTAAAGCTTTGCTGATCTTCTTGTAGCCCTAAACTTTTTTGTGTAAAGAAATTATTTATTTTCTCAGATTTTGTGACATTTCTCTTCCATAAGAAGCCATTTCTGACAGCATGAAATGGGAAGGGTTGTTCTTTAAGTAATGCAATCACCTGTGGTTGAATGCCTGTTCATTAGTATTTTGTAGTCTTAAGTGTGGCTTTCTCCTAATACTATACTTGGGCTGTACTCATTTTTGCAACATGGGCTTGAATGAATTAGTTGGGAAAATCACTTTTTTGTTTGTGCAAATTAACAAATCTTGTTTACAATCAATGGCCTACATTTGTGGGAGTATTTTGTAGTATAATATCTCATAGAAAATGTTGATTCTGAAAGAACACTAAAGGTTTCCTGAAAAATGTAGTGGGGTGTAGTCATTTACGCAGAGCACTGTACCTGCATTTTTAATGTTGACATTTAGATCATACTAATAGTAGATAAACAACTACTGTATGATCAAAATGACAAAAAAATTAAACAATGTAGTTCTAGTATACACAAATGTCTATCTTACATCCATATTAATCCTTATTTACATTAAATTCTGCAGATAAGACAGGTTCAAGGGCGGCTTACCCAGCCTAAAAAAAAAAAAAAAAAAAAAAATGGACATGCCCAGACAGCTCTCCTACGACATCCACAGATGTCACCGGGGAGCTGTGGATCAAGGTACAGCTCTGAGAAAGGAACCTGATTCAGTATCATTTTCACCTTTATACATGAAACTATTTCTTACTCTAGTCTTGGTGTGGACACTCTCCCACAAGGCCTCTTTGTGACATTGACTGTCTCTGTTTGTTCTCTAACCTTTAGAACATTTTTAAGATCTGTCATTCAGATTGGACCAGGACTTTTGACAAACAACGCGTATATTATACTGGAGAGCTTGAAGATTGAATTTGATTTTGAATCGGAAAAGAGTATTTTATATTTTTGCTGACGTTTTTGACAATTACTGTAAAAATTGAAATGCATCATAACTTTGAATCCATTTTCCTCTACAACACTGCATTTAGTGTTTGTATTTGTTGCCTTATCAGGAAAACAACAAAGATGAAGCAAACAAAGAGTATTGTCTGTTATTTGTTCATTTTACGCTAAACTATTAGTATTTTAAAGCCTAATCACTCATTGGATAATTAATTATGGTGTTTGATCCAAATAAAACAGATTGTCTTTCCACGGGTCTAACCAGCTTAGCCTGGATCAAAGGCATTTACACAACCTGAGTCTAGCAGCAGGCTGACCCAGTTTAGAAACATAAACAGTCAGAGTGCATTGGTGTGTCTTTGTTTTAGAGGGAGAGAATCATTGAGAAAAAGGGCAGGTCCAAGCAGACCCTTTGTTTTTTACTGATAAAGTCTGATCAGGGAGGGATCAAGTGGCTCATTCAGTTGCAAACATGCACAAGCATTAAGCTACACAGATTCTAGAGGTTCAGTACTTGTTGCCTTGGTTAATCTGCACATTAACAGGTTTGGTTTCGTTAATCTTGAAAGCCTTCATTTCTTTACATTAGAACTCAATATTTGCTAATTACTCTGCTCAAGAAGATGCCCTCAGTTTGCTTAGTATTATTACTTTTTGTGTGCCTTTAAAATGTGCAGCAAAAGTAAAAAAAAAAAAAAAGAACCATAACTGTAGGGACAATGTATTGCTTAGCTATGACTGCTAACAGTGACGATGTTTTCTCTATAATAAATGTAATGTATTTTATGGGAGCCGACAACGGCCTACCCTATTTTTTTGTTTTCTCATAACGAGCATTTCAATAATCCTGCAGTTGCTGTCAATTTGATCAGTGATTAGATGAGAGGACCACGCCATCTATGTGGTTATAAAATGATGCATGAGAGAGGCAGGATGTAATAACTGCGTGTAACTCTGGACTCTGGCTTTTTAATTACAAAAAAATGTGTTCTTTTGTGGTAACGACATTATCTCGTTATCACGAGAAAACGGGCAAAAAAGAAGTAGGGTAGGCTGTTTTTGGCTTCCAAAGTATTTTTAAGCACCTTTTAAAGTCTGCTAAGGACACTTGCAGTTAAGAAAAGCACAATTAAAGTACAGTGACAAATAATCTAAACAAAGAAAGACAAAAATGACAACAAAACTGGCAGTGAAAAAATAAACCGTTTCAACAAATGGGTTTAAAGGTTAGATTGATGGTGTCAAAGACTGCACTCCAAGGTAGACAAGGATCAGGAGCAACTGTCTGCATCTAGGAGATAATCGGGGGGTTTAATGAAAGCAGTTTCAGTGCTGAGACAGAAACCAGACCAGAATGGATCAAAAATAGTTCAGAGTTAGGTGGCAATGAAACTGGTGGTGTTATTAAAGCTTTTTGGATCCGAACAATATATATATTTTTTTATATTGGGGTGATTGCTGCAATTTTAAAGACTGAAGGAACATTTCCAGATGAAAGAAGAAGTGTATAATGGCAGAGATATGGGTAGCAGAGACTGACGGCATGATTTAACCCGTGCTGTAAGGAGGGGATGAGGCTGACACATGAAGGGCTTGAATTTGCAGATGGGTTCTGAGGTTACAGGAACACTAGGAAGTTAAAAACTGGAGAAAGACAACGAGAGATAAAGGGAGGAGAGAGAAGGGAATCCACAGAGGCACTGGTGCACTTACAAGTCCCTCTCCAGTCATCTTTTGATGTATTGGAAAAGCGTTCCTTGTGGTCTTTTGATTATGATTATGCAGCTTTTAGCCAAAATTAAAAAAAAAAAAAAAAACTTGTTTCCTAGAACATAGTTTCTGCAGATTGGCAGGCATTTATCAGAAATTCATCTCTGAGTTGTGGGTGGAACTGTTGGCATAGAGCAACCCCACCCCCACCTCCCGTCAACCGTCACCAACAAACTTTTTCAAGCAGAATTTTTTTGTCTGCTCCTGATTCACGGCAATTTGAATTAAGAAATACTCAGAAATGCAGTGTTAAGCTTAATTTTATTTTCATATGTCCTCCATTATTAGAAAAATGCTACAAGAACAAGTTAAAAACATTCGAAACACAATTTTGATCAAAGTGGGTCTTTAGAGTTCTCTGCATTTGAGGAACCAAAGCTAGAGCTGGAAAACAAATGACCAACTGCTTCTTATACAGTTGCTTTATAACTTGCATCTCGGCTAACAAGGAACTTTCCTGGTCAACGAAAAGGGCATTGTTTCAAAGCCATTGTGTACAGGTGTACAGATCCTCTTATCACAGTATCTTAACCACTGTTACTGTGAACTCCAGTTCAGAGAGTCTATTTGGCTTGTTCTTTGTCCTATTTATCTTTTAGTAAGAAGAAATGTAGTTGCTAATGGCTCTGTTCATTTAATGCAGCAGGAATGACTACAGCTGTTTGTCATGTTTACCTGTCTTTCTATCACCCTGTTGTTGTGCTTTAATTTATGTATTGACAAGGTAACCCTGCTGATGATTATCTATAAATTTTCAGTTGCCAATAATATTGATTTGTTATTTTGTTCAAAAGTAAAAATGGTTTTAAGCAAAGAAAAATATTTTCAATTGATTAGGAGGCTGATTGATTAACAGTACTCTTCCACTTCTTAAAAGAACTTCTCTTTGGAAACATTTCTGCTGGTGTGTTTATGTGGTGAAATAAGATGTCCAACAGGTTTTTCCTGCCTTGTCCTTCTTGTGGCAGTAAAAGCAGTGACAGACTGAGAGTTGATACGCTGGTATTGCAGCCTCGACTTGCCTCGAGCCCTGAAGTTAGACAGCTTTGTGAGAAAGCAGGAAGTGAGGCCCCTGATTGACTTGTACTGATTTCTTTTTTTTTTTTTTTGATAATTGTTTAATACTTAGCTATCTAACAGACTATTCAATGTTTTTTTTTTATAAATACAATTCATGTGTTGCTTCCGAATAGATAATTAAACTGTTAATAGATTATAATGGTTAATGTTAATGGTTATAAATTGATGAGAAGCATTGGTAAAAATAGAATAAAGCTTAGATTTTTTTTTTGTTTATTTGATTGATTTGATTGATTTTTTTTCAATCATTGATTGTAGAAAATACAAGAAAAAAAATCCCAAATTTATCAAACTCATTACAGAAATAATGAAATGCATTGATTTAAAAAAAGATGCATTTGATTCGTTAAATATAGTGATTATTAACTAGGTCAAGAAGAGCTTGATTTATTGCTTGAAGAGAAGTGGGAAGCAAACTTACATCATCCCACCCCTACTGAGTTATTTAATTTTATAGTTTGCATTAGAAACTTTAGCATACACTTTAGAAAATGTAATAAACACCTTTTTTTCCAAAAGAAAAAAACACTTCTTATACCGTGTAGGTATTTTCGAAGTTTATTTTTGGCCAGGTAATCCTCCTTTCGGTAAATAGTGACTGCCCTGATCTTCGTTTGATGATGAACAAATGCCGCGCCGCGCGCGCGCGAGCTGCCCTGCAGCTGACGGGGTGATGTCATACCTGGTTTCTGAAAGGCGGGGCGGGGAAAGAAATGGGCGGAGCTTTTGAGGTTTAGGTGGTTTTCAACTTTTCACAACACGCCGGGTGAGTGGAAGCTCGGAGGCATTTAAAGAGTCGACGCGGCCAGATTATTGGTATTTACGAGCCAAAACTAGAGGCGAAGTGTTGAGACAGATGAGAGTACTCGACTTGCCACCACCGCGGGGAAAATGCACTGGGAACAGTTTCTGCGTTTTACCAATGGAAAGGTGAGCGCTGGTTTTCATTCTAATTGAAGGTGAAACGCTCGCTGTTGTTTTTAAGTTAAACATAAAGTCAAACATGAATAGTTTCGGTGTTTGGAGTTGGCTTTGGATGAAGTTCCTTTTATTGACGGGGGCTCGTCATCTCTTAGTCATGCCGCTCAGAATCAATGCAGGTGTTGTTCTTGACCCAATACGGTGGTTAGAAGGTGCATATTACATGTTAGTCATGTCTTGCCCTGGCTACTGAGCCTCTACGGTGTCCGGGCAGGTTCAGCTCTGTGACCTGAGTACCTCTTCATCCTAAAAGCATAGCAGACCTGTGTTTCTCGGCCCTCAGGTGAGGAAATGCACCACACCTCAACTTTTCTTATAAAATAATTGCTCCTCAGTCAGTGTGTCCGTCTCATTATGGTTCCCAGAATTTTTATTTATTGTGTTTTCTTGGAAATTTTTGTTGGCAAATTAACAGTCAAGCTGGTGTTTTCAACAGGAACACCAACTAAATATGTAAAACTCAAAATTTAGTACATATAACAAGATTAAAATGTTTTTTTTAAAAGTCATGATTAGAGTAATAATTACAAAATAAATTATTTTTTCTGTTAAAGTCAGCTCCATTGTTATCTTAAGTTGTAAAAAGTGTGCTGAAAATGAGTTTTTCTTCTTAACTTTCTTTTCTTTGTTAAGGCTGAAGGGGAAGTTAAGACCTTAGTGAAACTGACCAGTAGTGGCCTTTTAAAGCTGACTCCATTTAGCCTCCTTCCAGACGACAGGCAACAAAAAAGAAGTTTCAAATTTAAGACAGATATCAGCAAAATGTCGAAGAAGGAACCATGTGCAACTCATGGTTTCTAACTGCCCTATTTTTTTCTTTTTTTTTTTGCTTTGCTTAATTCCTCTTATTTTGTAATGACCACCTCCCTCTGTTTACCCATTTGTGTGCTTCAGATTGACCGGCTGGAGGTGACTGGACTTGGCCAAACACCTTTGAATGTCTCTTGTGGGACAGACGGTTCATTTTCTGCATCTGAGGATGGCACCCCAGACCCTCAGCGCACCAAGCAGGCCATTGCCCAGCTGCAGCAGAAGATCCTAAAGCTCACGGAGCAGATCAAAATCGAGCAGACGGCTCGAGATGACAATGTTGCAGAGTATCTTAAACTGGCCAACAATGCTGACAAGCTGCAAAGCACACGGATTAAACAGGTGCAGTGCTTGCTATTCATCGTGAATTTTATACAATGTAATCATAACAAAATCTTTTTATTCAAGAAATAAAACACAATTTGTCATTGTTTTTTGGTTTCAGGTATTTGAGAAAAAGAACCAGAAGTCGGCACAGACCATCCAGCAACTTCAAAGGAAACTGGAGCACTACCATCGGAAGCTGCGTGAAGTGGAGCACAACGGCATCCCGCGTCATTCCAAGGATGTTCTGCGGGACATGCAGCAGGGCCTGAAAGACGTGGGGGCAAAGGTCACTGGCTTCAGTGAAGGGGTGGTGGACAGCGTCAAAGGAGGCCTCTCCAGCTTCTCACAGGCTACCCACACAGCTGCTGGAGCCGTCGTCTCCAAGCCATGGGTGATCGCTACTCGCATTCGCAACAAATTTGGCAGTGCCGATAACATCCCTTCCCTCAAGGACTCGTTGGATGACCCCTCAATAGAGGAAGGTGTGACAGGGGCTGGAGGACGATCTCTGGGCAACACTGGCCACCACCTTCTGTCCAGCCCAAAGTATGGCAGCGAAGATGACTGCTCCAGTGCTACATCAGGTTCAGCCGGGGCCAACAGCACCACAGGGGCTCCCGGAGGTCCACCAAGTTCCAAGGGCAACACATTGGAAAGGAGCCAGAGCTCCAGTTTGGACATGCTGCTGCAGGAGCTGCAGGAGCTGAGGGAGGGCCAGGCGAGGCTAGAGGAAAGCTTGGATGGTTTGAAAACCCACTATCAGAGGGATTACACAGTTGTTATGCAAGCATTGCAGGAAGAGCGCTTCAGGTAAAAAGAAAAAAATGAAACACAAAACATACCATGCAATAACACATTCTTAAAGAACGTACATGAACATTTGTCTCATGATAGGAGGGAATTCTCCTTGATCTTTTAACCCTGTGTCATCAGGAAGCACTGCTTTTAAAGAAATATTCATAAGAAAAATGACATTGTTAGATGTACATGTAACATCCCCATGGAATGTCATTTGCTCTACTTTTGTTGTGTCTATACATCCATAAGTGCAGTTTACAACAGTAAAATCTGCATTTATTCTTGCAGCCTCTTAATATTCTCAAATAAATGTAGCTAATTTGATTTAGCAGGTTTTTTTTCCATTTCAACAGCTACATCAAAAAAATAAAGGTGTTCTAAGAAAGTGAGGTTAATGTTTTAACTGGCACATCCATGAAGGTGGAGGTATCAGTGTCCCAGCCTGAAGTTCAAGGTCAGCCCTTTCAAAATATTTAGAACAAGAGCATAAAATTAAGAGCTGAACTTGGAAAAGAACATTTTTCTTCCTTAAATGTCTGCTTCCAGAGTAATCTATTTTTGTCTCTCAAAACCAAAATGATCTCCATGAGGGAGGAATTACCAACAAGCTCTTTTTAGTCTTTTCATGGGAGAATGATTGTCCCTAAACCTCACATCTCCTTGTGTAGCTGTCCGCAGCTGTGCATTAAAGAAAACCAGATGCGGGAACTGAAATAAATTGAATGAGAATATTATTTTAACGATTAAAAGTACGTTCAGTTTTATGTACACGTCCTGAGGGAACTCTTTAAGTATGAAGTTCATTTGTTGTGTTTTGACTTTAGTAGAAAATTTAAATGTTTGGTTTTTATTATATATATTTTTTTTTTTTCTGGGAAAGGAATGATGTTGATGTACATTTTTTTCATGGCAATCACCTAACTCACATCAAAAGGTAACAGGTCACGTGCCTTATCATATTTATTTTTAACTTAAGTCGTCCATCCAGTTGCCTGTGCCTGCCAAAATAAACCAGTTTAAATCCTTCTCCAGGCCCCTACAGGGCTCGCCCCACTGGTCAGACATGCTGTCAGCTCTCTGATTGGCTAGTTAGGTCATCAGATGAATAAGCACATCGTAATCTTGTCAGGGCAAATCACTAGTCCGCTCAGGTACCTATGTGATTCTTCCTCCAGGGACTGTTTCTTCTAATTAAAACACTTGCTCCTTTATCCAAGACAATTATGGCAAGGGCTCAATGTGCTTTTACTTTGATGCTCAGGTGTGAACGCTTGGAGGAGCAGCTCAACGACCTGACAGAACTTCACCAGAACGAGATCCTCAACCTCAAACAGGAGCTGGCCAGCATGGAGGAGAAGATAGCCTACCAGTCCTACGAGAGAGCCAGAGACATCCAGGTTCGTCTATCAGAACTGGATCCACAAACAAACCATGCACCCAAAATTCAAAACAGTAAAAAAAAAAAAAAAAAACACAAGTGTTGGTACAACATTCCCTCAAGTTAAAACTGAATTATTGCTTAAACATTTGTTGTTTTTTAATTCCAAGCAGCTTTCTATACAAAGAGGTTAATATTCCTTGTCCACTGGAGAAATGTCCTCTACTTTACCAGTTCTCGAAGAACTTAGTCCTTTTAACAGTTTCTTTTTATTTGATACTGGTTTACACCAGAGTCAATCATTATATTTCAAATTAAGAGATAAAGTACAGTTAAAAATGACACAAAAACCTGTCAACCAAATTAAAGTGTCAGAAGAAAATAGCGGATTATAAGGCGCACTGTCAATGAATGGTCTATTTTTAAAATTATGTCGTTTATAAGGGGCATCAAGCGAGTTAAAAGAATCATAGTTACGTCCGTCTTTCAGTCTTTATTAACAATATTCACAATAACTCCAGAACTTGTTTGCGACACACTACACATTAGCCGTGTTAGCGTATTCCCAATACCTTTAACTACCAACTATGTTTGCAACACGTAAAAAAACAGACTGATAGAGCTAAAACAAATGTAACCGTTACTACGCCAACTCCCAACCTTGTTAGTAAAGAAAAACAAATACAATAACAGCCAACATGGTTTGAAAATCTTAAGAAACAGACTGACATTTTGAAAAAGGATAATGTATCTTACAAAAAAACTTTGATATCAGTAACCACAACCAGAAACAATCCATATATTAGATGCTCCAGATTATAAGGCGCACTGTTGTTGTTTTGAAAAACATTAAGGCTTTTAATTGCATCTCACATGAATTTTAACGTTGCAAATGTCAAAATAAAATCTTTAGTCCTTCAAAGAGATTACTTATTATTAATTATTGTCTTTTTTACTTGGTGATCCAATCTCTTAACCCACTGGCTCTCCTAAATTCATCTGTTAGGTTTTTGTCACCGTTTTTAGTCACCAGTTTTTAGTCACATTTTTAGAATAAGCATTTTAAATTGCTTCATCTGCTTCATTTAAGTCTATCTTAACCTCCATACAAAGCCTGCAGAACTTCAGCAGACCAATGTTACAGAAAGCCTCTGTAAGTAAATTAACGCTGCCTGTAATGGTAGATGCGATTGTGGCAGGCTCAAGTCAACTCCCAGAGTCAAGAGGCATTGTCTCATTGCGCATGTTGTTTTGTGTAAACAGGAAGATTATTCTAAGAAATCCAGGCTGTCCCATTAGCTTCTCTGTTTGCCCAAAACAAAAGCATTTCCTTGTGAATGTCTCATCTGATTCCTGGCTCTTCCTGTCGTCTGGCATTTTCTGTTTTGACTGCATTTCCTTCCTGTGACAGCAGGGGGAGATAGAGGTCTATAAATTGTAGATTTACAGTGAGTGCGCTTTGTCAACAGTTACAGTAAATTACATTGCTAAAAATTAAAATGTAATGTTTGCTTAGTCCATACGTTAGTGTGGTTCATTACAGTGAAACAGTTACACACTATAGAGAAGGTTGTGATTTTAAAAGTGTTTGGAAATTGTGACTTTATATTTTTTTTCTCTCTTCATTCCACTTGTGCAGGAAGCATTGGAAGCATGTCAGACCAGGATTTCTAAGATGGAGCTTCAACAGCAGCAGCAGCAGGTCGTCCAGTTGGAGGGGCTGGAAAATGCCACTGCACGAACTCTCCTGGGAAAACTTATCAATGTGCTGCTGGCCCTCATGGCTGTCCTTCTGGTGTTTGTCTCAACGGTGGCCAACTGCGTGGTCCCTCTCATGAAGACGCGCTCACGCTCCCTGTCCACCCTTCTTCTCATTCTCCTGCTGGCATTCCTGTGGAGAAACTGGGACGCTCTGTCTGGGTACACGCACCGTGCCCTGCAGCCCCCAGGATGACCAGATTGAAACCAGCGTGTTGCTGACTGTTATCCCACAGGAGGCTTGAAGAATGTGGCTGCTCTGAGGTGACGCTGTGCACATTTTGACAAAAGCCTAGGATCAAGATAAAAAACAAAATACAAAGCGGAAGCAATGGGGTCGACGCTGACATTTAGAAAAGAAAAAAAAACTGTTTACATTTTGAAATGAACTGATGTGGTGTTTTCTCTCACAGGATGCAGCATTGTATTGTTTTTATCTTTTAGAGTTTTATCAATTATAATTTTATTTCTAATAATGTTATTTTTAAAGTAATTTTATTCAGTACCATGTAGCATTATGCTTTTCTCACTCTATATGAAGGGGAATTTTATTCAGAACGGCTGAAGGATCATCCTGAAGCTCCAGCTTGATTGCTGAGGTTTGGGTTGATTGCCTGTCAGAGGCGAGCTTCTCCGTGATTTGGTGGATTTGAACCAGTGTTGTAAACATTTTTTAAGGGGTTGCTCCTTTCTTGCTGTGATGAATTTGACAGAACCTGTTTGAAGGACTTAACATGAATTTTGTGTCAATATGACTCTAGAGACACTGGGCTTCCTTAGCATTTCTATTAGCAAAGATCTCCTGTTTTAATTATTTTGTTTTTATAAAACATAAAAAATATTGATTGGGACAATTATGAATGTTACATGAAGACTAAACAGGGGAAAAGCTATGACATTCTGCTTTTTAAAAAAGTCATAAACTTGCACAGAAAACATCTGCTTATTGTCTACCATCTGCCATACTTGAACATGTGTACAGAGCATCATGTTATCATTAAGAAAATAGCATACAATCTTTGTTTTATTGTTTCAAAATCTCGTCCAGGAAAAATCAATTTCCTCCCACTCGTAATGTTTGATGCGATCAGGTTGGAGATGAGAAAGCACTGGTGTTTGTCCAGCTCTTTCTGTTGGGTCAGGAAGGATGCCGTCATCTCCACTGCCATTCAAATTTCTCACTGCCTCTACATGATGCTATACTAACATGTATTCCCTTGCAAAACAGTTTTGAAAGCACTGTAAATGTTTTAATCACCCAGTGCCAAACTTTAGTTTTAAACACTGATGTCTAATCAAAACCAAGAGGGCAAAATGGAGATGCTACCCAGAGGGTCTAGTTTCTTTCCACATTCAAAATGAATGTATGTTACAGGGACAGCTGTGTCTTAATAGTAAATGGAGCTTTTCCAATTGCTTTGTTTCCTTAAAAATCTTAACCCATCCTTGACGTTAGCTCTTCGGTTGTGTTTTCTGCACCCCAACTCACTGAGTCGAGTTTTTTTAGATTGGCTTTTTGCCTTTTCTTATGCGCACAACTAGTTCTCACTCAAGTCAAAGAAAGTATTAAAAAAATTGGTATACTGAATCACCCTAGCTTGAATTTCATGCTGAAAGGCTGAACTGTGAACTGTAGAGCTGCACTTTAGCACAGCGCTTGATAGTCTATAGGTTCAGCTGCAAACCATTTCTATAGAGACTTCAGAAGTTGTCACTCTTAAAGCAAATGCCCTCTTTGGAATAGAAGGAGTTTGAAGAAAAAGGCAACACAAAGGGATTTTAGCTTGTTTTCTTGTCAAAATGAGAGTAAACTTGACTTCCCTCAGGATTAACCTATAGTTAAAGTGGTCTTAGATTTATTGATTTATCGATATCTCTGAAGGAGAAGACGGGCAGAGCTGAGGGTGAGCCAACACTCGACCTTGCGTGTCACCTCAGTGAAGCCTGTGATGGTCAGTTGTGTGCTAAACCACTTCAGTGCCTTCTGATGTCCTTTTCTAAGTGTGGAATAAATAACTTGCATTAATGAACTTGCTGTGTCAGCAGTTTTATTTTAAAGCAGTTTTTATTTTATTTTGTACAGGGCCCTGGACATGACATTAAAAAATAATGAATTGTTCTCTAATCTTAATACTTTGTGGCCTTTTAATTACTATTTTGTGTGCACAAATTAGAATTTTGTGGTCACAATTTTACATTTTATTAGACTTTTGTTAGCATTTTGTGGCTAGAAATTAGTATTTTATAAGCATTTTGTGAGCACAAATTTGTGTTTTAGCAGTCTATTTTCATTTTCTACTACTAATTTATGCACCCAAAATACCAATTTGTGGCCACAAAATATGCCTACTAATTTGTGTCCATAAGATGCTATTTTGCACACAAAATACTAATCCTTACAAATAAGCATTCAAATTTCTGAAAACAAAATACTAACTTGTGTGCACAAATTTGTATTTTAGTATCTTCGATTCTCACTACCAATTTGTGGTTACAAAATACATATTTGTGCAAAGTGTAAAATTGTGTTCACATATACTAATGTAGGTATACTACCAAATACTACTACTTGAAGTACTTGTAAATGCTACTAATTTGAGGCCACAAGAGCCTAATTTTTACTCGCAAAAAGCTGAGTTGTACCTGCAAAATGCTAATTTCTGTAAAAAAAAAATTCAAATTTGTATGCACAAATTAGAATTTTAATATATTCAATTCCTATTACCAATGTACGGCCACAAAATACTTGTGTGCCCACAAAATGCTTTTTTTTTTTTAGCTTTAGCTAAAAATTAGCTAAATTAGCTTTTTGTGGACACAAATTAATATTTTGTCCACAAAAAGCTAATTTTTTCACATAAAATGCTAATTTGTGCACGCATAATACTGAAACGTGGTCACAAATTGTTAATTTAATTGAACTATTCATGTACTTATTCACTTTTTGTCATTTATTGTCACTTATTGTAATTTTCACACTTAAAAAAAAATCCGATTTGTTGTTTGACCGCTAGATGGAGCTCTTTAGCCTGTTAACAGGGGAAGGCGCGGTTGGTCCTTGTTTTTGTAGCTCTGGGAGGGAGGAGGGCTGCCCATATCCCGGCGCACGTTAAGTGGCACTCCTTATCAGCACGGATGCAGGTTGGTTGCAAAGCTCCTCGGCACTAAAAGTTATAGAAATGAGCAGCAGGAGCAGCATACTGTTCTCCCTGCCTCCTTCCTCGCGTCTATTACATGAGGCTGACAGACCTGACCCTATCTGAGCCACACGAAGACCTAATGGGGAAGGCGGGTGATTATGTTGCACTTTATCAGAGCGCCTGATTTGATGCGTGGCTGTGCGCCCTATCAAAATAACGCCTAACGCAATTAGCTGCCTGTCTGAAAGCTGCAAGTGGCCGGAGGGAGGCTGCGAGAGCGCAGGCTGCAAGGCTGTCCCCAGAGGAGTCCACGGCGTATACAGGCGGTTCCGCGCGCTTTAGCATCAACTTTAATTATTTGGATCCAAGATAACACTTCTCTGGCTCGCGTTTGAGCCGATTTTATGCAGTGTCTGACAAACTGCATGTCATCCCTCTGTAATCATTACTTTCTATTCAGAGATGTGGGAGCATATGCACTCCATCCAGAGTAAAAAAATTAAAAAAATGTCAGCGGCGTTCGTGCATTCTTGAGTGGGGGCGCATGTGTTGAGCGTGAATATTTATGACTTGCGAGAAAGCTGTGTTGGATGCGAATGTCAAGGCCCGGGAAGGTGCGCTTATGCGTCCATCTGGTAGCACTTTCACGCTTCCTACCATGCCGCATGCGCTTAGAAAGAGGAACCTCCAGATCTGCAGAACTAATCAAAGGGCCAAAAGAAAGGACAGCTCAGAGAGTGGCACCGTGACCCGCCATTAACCTTTAGATAGGCGTATCCACAGCGCCTGGATAGAGACTCACCAAAAGCCAATCTTAAAAAAAAAACCAGAGTAATATCTCATATTGAGTCATTCTTACATTTTGTTCTAACCTGAGCCGATATGTTTGACTAAAATCCTTAAAGAAGAAAAGAATAAGACTGGGATCATTTATCACAGCAGACTGAGCGCCCTCGTGGGACATGCAATATGTCACAACAGAGAGGCAGCTCCATTCGTCAGCGCTAATGAGATGACACCCCTACTACCATTAAAGTCCAGTTTTTCTTGCACTTGTCATTTATTAGTCGGGATGTTCAAAATATCGATTTTTGACTAAACCATGAGTGTGAACAAGTTTCCAGCCTACTTCTTCCCTTCTGGTGCGCACACTTTACGCACGAAGAAAAAGAAGATTTAGAACATTTGAAGTGAAAAAAATAATACATTTGGAGCTATTATTGTGGCTCAGCATGTCTCATGAGACAGGCTGCTGAGCTGCGCTGCTGGCAGGCAGGGGGACAGAGGCAGAGGAGGCATGCAGCCTGGAAAGGAAGCACGACTCGCTTATCGCGTCATTCTGGGTTCAGGCGTGAAGCAGGAAACAGCCTTTCCTCTCCCATTGTCGCTGTAGGAACAAACGGGAGATTTTTGTCTTTGCTCAATGCACCTCTCGGCACAGAACACGCGGAAACCGGTCAGAAGGAAGAATGCCTCCTTCGATGGAGATAGCCGTTCTGCTTCTGGGCGTCCTGGCTTTGGAGACGCGCAGGAGCGCCAGCGCGCTGCACATCCAACAGGCGTTCGCGTCTCCAAACCAGACCAATAATTTCGTGGTGGACCCGGTTTCCAGGAAGGTCTACCTGGCCACCGTCAACACAGTTTACCAACTGAACAGGACCTTGCTTGTGGAGGCGCAGAAGAGAACGGGACCGGTGGAGGACAACCTGTTGTGCCATGCGCCACAGCTGCCCCAGGCTCCGTGCGAGCACCCCAAATCCCTCACAGACAACTACAACAAGCTCCTAAAGCTGGACCGGGAGCAAGGGGTCGTGGTGGTGTGTGGATCTGTGTATCAAGGCTTCTGTGAGCTGAGAAAAATGGAAAATATCTCCGAGATAGCGGTGGTGTTTCCTCCCCAGGGCGAGAAGACCGTCTTCCCCAGCATGCTCAACATCGCTGCCAATCACCCGAACGCATCGACTGTCGGGGTCATCTTCAGGAGCCACGGGGGGAATTCAAGGTTACTAGTTGGGGCAACATATACAGGGGCTGGAACCCAGTTTTTCCCCAAGAACCACAGCAAGGAGGACTTGCGTTTTGAAAACACCCCGGAGATCGCCATCCGCTCCTTAAACATCAAGGATTTATCCAGACTTTTCACCTATGATATTAGCCCCTCAGATGAAAACGTGTTCAAGATCAAACAGGAGGTTAAGACCAAAAACAAACTGAACTTTGTCCACGCCTTCATCCAAAAGACTTATTCGTATATCGCCTTCAACAATGACGCAAAAATTGGGCACAAGGAGAGCCAGCCCAACAGCATCCTCGCCAGGATATGTCTGGACACCGACAACCCCCGACAATTAGCCGGGCTGGAGAGCAGGAAACTCACAGAGTCCTACATCCAGATGCCGCTTCAGTGTGGCTCTGACAGGGACATCTACAACCGCCTGCTGTCTGTGTACTCCGCGGAGATCAACGCAGACGACGCGAGCGGCCCGCAGCCATACCTGTTCGGAGTATTTTCCAAAGCGGACAGACAGTCCGCTCTGTGCGCCTTCAGGTTTGTGGACGTCGAGGAGGAGATCCGACAGAGCCGCATGAACTGCTCCAGCTCCCCCAGCAGCGATGTGCACGTGCTGGACAGCGTCAACCAGGGCTCGGGGTCAGCCTGCATCCAGAAGAAAAATTTGCAGGTGAGAAAATGAATAAAAAAAACATGCATCAGTCTTTTAAAGTTACTTTATTTAAGGATAAAAAGTTCCATAGAACATTGGATTTGATCAAACTTGTCCTTATTTGCTTGCAATTCATGACATTTTCCACACAGGTGGTTTGGCAGAGAGTTTTACGCCCTTTCTGACACAACTCTGTTCTTTATCCGGGCTGGGGACCGGCACAGGGAGACCCAGACTTGGGCCCCCTTGTGGCTACATAGTTTAGGCAACAGCGTGAAGGGGTTTGCCTAAAGACACACTGGAGCTATCCAGCCGCTTAAAAAATAATTTCATAATAAAAATAAAGCTGAATCAATGATTCTTTTTAAGGGTTTTTGGAAACAGTACTTCAAAATGCTGCGATAAGTGAAATTCCTTCAAACGTATTTGGATGGTTTTGTTTTTGAGACAACGGCTACGATAATGACTGCTGCGTCTCACTTGCTTTCATGCAAGAGTCATCCCTCTCCAACCCGAGGCTCATGACTCAGAGACAGGATCTATCATGTAAGGAGGACAAGGTCATCAAAGATCCTCCACTCCAAAGGCTGTGGGAATATGGAAACTCCTCTTCACATCCAATGAAGCTCACCCATAAAAAGGAGTTCAATAGAAAGTTTTTCATAGTAACCTCCAAGCTCGTTTTACTGAGTTTGCTCCGCTTATCATAATTTAACGACAAATCTGGAGCAATGTTAGTGGACAAGCAGTTGCTTTGTTTCTGAACACGTGGTCAGATACTATCATGTATTTTCCCCTCACATACCAGCCTGAGATTTGGTGCTGATACTGTTTCTTAGGATGTCCTACAACCCACTCACTGTATCACTTGGACAAAAAAAAAAAAAAAAGGTTGCCTCTTTGGTTTTGCATTTATCGGCAGCGGATGCCTGATGCTTTTTGTTGTTGACAGTCTGAAGGCCGGCACTGACGGAAAGTCACACACAATTTATGATAAGAGAGGCGAGCTGCAAGCAGAAAAGCTCGTGGGAAAAAGAGCTCTACAAACATTTACTGTGCCTAATTCTTTCAGTGTTTCGCCTTCTCCTTTTTTGTTTGGCCCGTGCAAACTGAAATATTCAAAGAATTCCCAGCAGACTGGAGAAATCGTGGTACTGATGTTTTTCCGTTGCTCGCTGAAGACTTGACAGAAGCAAAGCCTTCTGAGTGTTGAGTGGCCGTGGAAGCCCATGTCAAGTACTTAGCCGGGCCTAAAAAGTCTTTTGGAACAATGAGCAGCTTTATTACAGCATTTCTTCTCTTGCTGAAGTTGTACTACTGGGTCATAAACTCTGTTTGTACCGTACCCTTTTTTAATCATCTACATCAAAGTCAACAAGAACCCTTTTTTTTGTTTTCTTGTATTCCAGTTGACACCCAATCAGCTGGACTGCGGCGCAGCCCACCTGCAGCACCCTCTGGCTCTACAGAGGCCCCTGAGGGCCCTTCCTCTGTTTGAATACTCAGGCATCAGTTCAGTATCTGTGGATAATGTGCATAACCTCACTGTGGTTTTTTTGGGAACAAGTAAAGGACGACTCCGCAAGGTGAGGCCGACAATGTGCATGTGTGTGTTTGTGTGTGTGTGTGTGCATCCCAGCACCTCTGAGGCTTCCAAACTTGTGTAATCCCACGACGTAACAAAGTTGCAAAGTGGGCACGCTGAAATGAAGTTAATGTGATCAGGGCCCCAAGCCCCAAACACCAAGAACACTCAGAATTGCATGCAGCTGCTCTGATGTGGCTGTCAAGGAAGCAAACATACTGTAGGTGTGTGATGAAGCATTTAGAGCCACTTTAGGACAAACTGGAATTTTTGCTTTTATCTTGTAGCTTCTCAGTTCTGTCAGCACTCAACCAACATACACCCACCCCCCCATTATGCCCATCTTGAACCTTAAGTACTCCTAATCATCTACTTAATGACCCTCAGAGATGGTTATTGTCTGGGAGATCAACAGAAAGCCGTAACACAGTGTGACTCAGCCCTGCCATGTGCAGAGCCCCAACCTCGGCTTTGAAACATCTGCAGACGGCGCAGCTTGTGAAAACTGTTCCTGTGCAATTAACAGCATACCTTAATTCTTGTGTCAGCCACATTCCTTGTTGCCCCTCACTGAGCTCTCTGCTGGTGCAACAGGCTGCCCCTCAGACATTAAAGGAAACAAAGCGAGCCCACTCTGACCGCTTTCTCCACTCCATTGTTTTGAATTAGCCGTCTGGTTCTGACGACATTAAAATCCTGCTGCAGCAGACTTTTTAGATTCTTGTTTTCTTTGGCTTCGAGCATGCATGCTGTAATTGTCCTGTTGGAGCGGTTTACCTGATGCACCACACTGGTTGGGATGCTGTAAGCAGTGGTGTGCATGAGTGTGTTTGCATGTGTCTGTTAGCTAATTGCAGGTCTGACTGTGTCTTTAGGTGTTGGACTTTGTTTGCAGGCCTGCATGAGCGGTTTAGTGATCCCATGTGTTTACTCAGATGAACGCATACCCTGCAATTATGTGCTGCGTGTGTACTTGTCAGCCCAGTCATACACAAAATCTGGTCTACATGTGACCCTAAACATTTTTTTGTGCTTTTTAGTAGCATGACTCTCACTGTTTGTCAGTGGATCTGGTGTGTGGTAGTAGTTGTGTGTGCCCTGAGGATAGAGCCGTTACAGGGGTTAATGGTGCTGTGAGTGTGCGTAATGTGATTCCAACTGTGAGTTTGGCTGAGACTAAACATGAATGCGCTGTGGCTGAGATTAAGTTAGACCTTTTTTACTGTCTTTGAGAGAGACCTGACTGAAGTAATTTGTTATTACATGCATTTATTTTAACAAACTCTCCACCCACCCTCCATTACATCTAACTTCAATTTTCTGCGTCCCTTATCTCACCCACTTTTGTCTGGTTTTACTTCGTCCACCCTTCAGCTCCTCTTTTCTTCATCTCAACCATTAAAGAGCTTTGATTGTGCAAACAGAGTCCATCTCTTTCTTGCCGCCGAACTTTCATTCAAGTTCAATCTTTCTCTTTTCATTTTACACACAAACACGCACAAGACTGCAGCACAGCTGAGCGCTCCCTGGTTGAATGAGGGCCTTTCATCTGCATGAAAGCAGACACAGAATGGAGTCAGAGCGACCTGCAGTACAGCAGGTGTTTTGTTGGTTGACCGGGTGGCGTTTTGTGCCACAGCTCACCTCAGTACTCCTCCTCTCTGCTTCTATTCTATTCCCTCTCCAGGTGTGTGGGCTGCTGTTTACTTGCATCTCGCAGTGTCCTTTTTTTTTTTTTTATTTGCGTGTGCATTTTTTGTCGCTGGGGTGCAGGTTGAAGGCACAAGCCCAGCTGCTTACCACCACCGATGTGTGTGCAGATTGGTGGGTGGTGTTTAAACAGGCACTGATGTTTGGAGATTAAGACAATGCTTTTCATCACAGGTTTACTAAGCCTCTGTCTGCTCCGGTTTAACATTAATCAGTATGTCTCGGTGGGTGGTGACGTTTTTTTCTTCTGTGCTTGTGTGACTGCATGTTTGTGTGCACAGCGGATGGAGAAGCGACACAGCCAGCACTTGTCTCCAGATGCCGACCAGTTTGCCAGTTCCCCAGGATGCTGGGACGTCTTCACAGTAGACAGACCTGACCGAAATTGCAGAAATAAGAGCTTTTACTGTTTGCGTGACAGGAAGTCTCGCTAAGCACAGCTTGTCTTTGCTAGAATATTGTGTGTCCCCATGTGCACGTCCATGCGTGCACATATATGTTTGTGCATACGTGAGAATATGTCACCATTTTATTATCTTTGGCTACAGGAAAGCCACTGTCAATAAATCACTCCTTGGCAGAGTAAGATTAGGCACAGTGGCTGGACAAAGACCCTCCCAAACTGTTTAAGAAGCTGCAGATAAAAAAATCAGCAAAAGGAAAAAAAGGAGAACAAACTGACTTTCCTAAACCCTGTTTTTCTTTTAAACACATGACACTTACTGTCTGATTGGGCAATAAATGAGTCAGAAGATCAAACTTTTTGAATTGTTTCTCAAAACCCAGCCAAGTGAAAAGCTTTGGCATAAAAATTAGCAAGGAGAATCAAACTTTTTCCAGTCTTCTTCAGAAATCAACAAACAGCAATGTGTCTTTGTAGCTGCATCCAGAGTTTCTAACCTCACACAGACTGCTGATGGGAAAAAAAAACATACACAAGTTTGCAAATTCTTTGAACTAAAATGTTTTCTTTCTTTTTTTTTTTTAAATCCTCTTCACAGTTGACCCTCTTGTCGAACATGACCGTGGCCAGTCAATCCAGTCTGAAGCTGCCATCCAGCGAAGCGGTCCATCCCATCATGACCTTTGACCCCAGTGACAGGAACTTTCTCTATGTCATGACCTCTCACCATGTAAGAGCACCACAAAGGAGCAGAGCATCTAAACGTCGCTTCTGTTGCACTCATTTGTTCACACCCGCTTATCAGAGAAAAACCACAAAAAAAAAAAAAAAAAACTCAAAAGACTCTGATTTGCTCTCTTCCGTCAGATTCTTCCAACCTCCTTTTTAGCAGAAGACTGCCGTATTTGTGGTAAATATCATACTTCCTGAATAGCTTTCAGGGCTGCATTTCAAAACCAATTGGTTTCATAACGGTGGTGCAGAAGATAACATGTGGATGCACCTCCAGCTATTATGTTACACTGCACAAATGCACCTTATTGTCAGTCGACTCTACTGAGATTAAATCACTGTGCTTGCTGCTGGAGAGGCAAGGTTTGATATGCACGCTGATAAGCTTCAGTTGATTTTAGATATTGCATTAGATCTGTTGTGTTGTATTTTGGTGAGCAACATAAAGTATGACGCAAAAAACTTTTACTTTCAATCTTAAAAATTTCTGCTGAAAAACGAGATTATATTTTGGTATCACAACTTTTTAGGATGTTTCAATGGATAGGCTGTTTCATGTAAAGGTAGAAGAATGCATTTTGCCTTTGCTACTGTTAGAAATGAAAGTCGGTTCTTGTATTGAAATATGTTTGTTGCTTGAGTGGTATTAGTAGTATGCATCGTGGACTTTATTGATTATGATGGCACAAAAGGGAAAGTAAACAAAATAGTTACAAATAGTTAAATTTATTTTATAATTTAAAATCTTATGTTTTCCAGTTCCTTGTCATTTCAAAAGAATGGTGAAATTTGGTGTTATCACAGAAGATGAGGTGACGTCAATAAGTTCCTTGCTTTGTTTACACATCAGTGCAAATCGCATAGATGACCCAATTATGTAAATCTGAGGAAAGCAGCCTAATCTAACATCTGAAGAACAGCAAATGCAGATTTTTTTTTTTTAAATAGCATCTTGCCAAAACCCATTTTGCTCAAAAATCAAATTTGTCTCTCGAGAAAACCTTTGTGCTTTGTTGTAACACTGGTTCTGTTAGCCCAACCCTCCTCTGTCTTGGCAAAATTACTTGCTTTCATCTTTCGAAGAAAATGCTGTGTGTTTTCTGTTTTCTGACAGATGCTGAGAATCAAAGTGGCAGAATGTGACCAGTGGAAGAGCTGCAGGAGCTGTTTGGGGGCAGGTGATGCCTACTGCGGCTGGTGCACTTTAGAAAACAGGTTGGAAACACCCCCTTGGATTAAGCCTTTTTTTTGTCTTTGACTTAAAATCTGCACGCCTGCTCTTGTCTTCACTTTAAAGTCCCGATCCGATCGTCTTTTGATCTAATATTAAAGCGTTCTCAGTGGTCTTTTATTATGATTATGCCTGGTTTTTTTTCGGCAAAATCCAAAAACTTGTGTCATTTTAGAACAGAGTTTCCGCAGAGCAGCAGTAGTTAATTAGAAATTTTCCTCTTGAGTTGTGGGTGGGACCTTTGGCATGTAGTAAGCCTGCATCCACTTCCCGACATCTTTCTGTTTACAGTCTCTCCTGCTAGCTTACAGCCTCTTACAACCCCAAACTAACATTACGGTATAGTTTTGAGCCAGATGCCAGCTCGAACGTACATGGAAATATTTGCCTATAAGTGAATACATCAGAATTTAGGAGCAGGGAACTTGTGGCTTGCCGTAGTAGCTTCTACCTCACGCCTAAAATGTTTTTTTCTTCTGCTCCTGATTAATAACGACTTGAACAAAGAAATACTCAGAAATGTAATTTTAAGCTTAATTTTCTTGATATATTTCCTCCATCGTGAGAAAAATGTCACAAGAAGATGCTAAAAACACCAAGAACATAATTTTCCTTGAAACAGGTCTTTAAACATGAATACCAACATAACTCATATTAATATTCTTGAGCTCTGGACACACTCCTGCCATGTGCTTTTCCGACATAATCAAAAAGCTTGAAAACGGCAGTTGCTCTGCTCTGCTCTGCGTTGTCCAGCTGCAGCAAAGTCATCGTCTTTATGTGAAGTTATTGTGAAACAATACATGACTGATATCATAAACTAACTCAAGTTGTTTAAACATTGCCTCAGTAAAACCACTGACTGTTTTCCAGATTTCACCATCTTTTTCCAAACTTATCATTAAATCAGCCCCAGAGCGTGTGTTTGCTTACTCAGACTTTTGTTGAACCACAATTAATTTGTCTTTTCTTCAAACACCGACATGGGAGTAACATCATTGTTTGGAGCTGTCTCCCGACTTCCTGGCAGTTTTGGTTGGGAGAGCCTCTGCAAGAAGTGACTTGGCTGAAGTTGTGCTGTGAGCAAATGAGCAAACGCCGTGATTAATACGGCTCTGTCAGGACTGCTTGTCTGGCCCTGTCATTGCTGGCTTTTAGGAAGAATATGTACGCTATCGAGCTGTGTTTGTTTGTGTGTGTGAGTTGCTTGGTGATTAAAGCAGATTAGATGAGATAGTGAGTTTTGTGATGAGCTGCTCTGCAGCTCTGGAGGCTCTGTCGCTGCCTGAGACCATTGGAAGCTGGAGGAGTGTAACTGTCGAATGAATGTGTGCATGCGGTCAAACCGCCTCACTGTCATCTGCCTGTTTCTCTCTCCTTCATTATCGAACTGTTGTCTCTTTATCCCGGCCCCTTTCTCGCTTCAGTGCGTTATTTTACCCTTGTGATTCGCCCTGTCTCCAGCTTCCCTTGCCCTTCCATTCTCCTGCAGCTCTGAGAACCCAGCCGTCCCTCTCTCGGCCTGGTTCTCTGTCTCCCTAGTCTTCATCTTCTCTTCCCCCATTGCCCTTGTCCTCCTCTCTTCCTCTACAAAGGAGTGTTGATTGTGGGGGAGAGCACACTGGTTCTTTTTACAAAGAAATGTCAAAGTGTGTAAGGGTGCGTGCAAGTGTCAGCACTAGTGTGCGTCGCTCTCAGACATCTCCAAGCTGCTGTCATGAGTGTGTTTGGTGTTTGTCCAATCCTGCTGGTTGGGCAGGCGCTGTGGCCTCAGAGCCTGAGGGATCAGGAGGTTGAAGTGTGGGGGTGGATGGTCTCCTCCATCACCTCTCTGTCTAACAGCACTACAGTCATTGTGGACAGAGAATAAAAGGAACCGCTAGATTTTAATCTGTTAAGTCACCACAGTCTCTGGGTGCCCGCTTTGATTAAATGCATGATTCTGACGTCTCTCAGACTGTTTGCGTGTAAAGCGAGCATAAAAACATGTCTCTTTGCTTGTCGGAGGCTGCATTGTTGTCAGAAAGATAGCTAGTTTCTTTGGCACAGATAAATACCTGGCTCTGATTACTCTTTTTTATGCTGGTACAGGTTTAATCTGCCACATGTCACAAGAAAGCACTTAAATATCTTTATTTGAATCAAATTATGCATGACGTGCCGTCTTTGCTATTCACAAATTATCGTGCTTATCTGCACGTGCTTATCTCACAGTGGCAGTGTGTGTGTTTGTGTGTGTGAGCACTTCAGGAGCTCAGATGTTCTCCTGCCGGATAACAGTCTTACTGACTTCCCACCTTATCAGACACTTAGGAGGTGATGAGTTTTCACAGGTCATACTTCAGCTGCAAATTTCGACTGTTTATTTTAAGGAGCAATTTAAAAAGCTTTTACAGTCGTCAGTGTGCAGAGAGGGAAGGCAAGAGTAATCAGCATAGATCAGCGTGGTTTTTTTAATCTTTTGATTAACGGTTTTGTGTCACATACATCAATTATTTTGGCAAATTTTCATCTCGGAGAAGGATTTGACCAAATTGTTTGAGTTAGCAGGCGGGATGTAAACACATCTTAGGAAAGAATTCAAGACACACAGAGAAAGAAAAGATTAAATGATCCCAGTGACTTAACATTAAAGCTGCTTGTTGATGTGTAAGTGAGCTTGCACATCTTCTGCTTTTGAGATGTAAGACGACACTTCCTGTTTGCTTACTTTACAGTTCACGTTAACTGTGAGTAATCTGCACACAAAAGTCCCCAAGTCTTGGGTTTGCTTAATCAAAAAAAAAAAAAAAACCTCCTTCCAAAGACAATGTGTTTTCAGGAGAAAGTTGCAGCTTTAAATTTGCTCTAAAACTGCTTTTCCTTTTGGAAAAGTGTTTGTTCCTTTTTCAGTTTCTTTAGGGTTTCCATTTCATTCTTAACTGCAAAAACAACACCTAATAGGCCCAACTGCCTCCTAAATCGTCTGTACTTTATGATGTGAGTGAACCTGTTAGTCTACTTTTGAATTTTTCTTTGAATTTATTTCAGGTGAACTTTGCCTGTGCATGTTTTCTCTGTGACTTTTCCTTTAGTCTTTCACTTACAGTAACACACTGTTCTTGATTTATACCCCCACCCTGACATTTTAGTCAGCACTTTTTCAGAGGTTCTGCAAAAAATTAGTGTTTTTTCATGTTGGCAATTAAAATATATCTTTATGACCCACTCGAATAAGACTTTTATTTTTTTTGTGTTTTGAACGTGTTCTTGCAGCATTTTTATCATGATGGAGGACATATGTAAAGAAAATTAGAATTAAAATAGCTTTTCGGAGTATTTCTTTCTTCAAATCGTTGTGAATCAGGGAGCAGACAATAAAATGCAGTTTAAAAAGTCTCATCAATCGGCAGGACACGAGCTCCCTGCTTCATTCTGATGCATCCACTGGCAGACAAATAGAACCATGAATGACTTTGTTTTCCCCGTCTGAGCTGCTATCTAGCTCAAAACTGTACACCTGAAAAGATGTGATATTTCTTGCCACTTTTGTTGTACTGGTAATGTTACTTTGTGCTTGTGGAAGGGGTTCTAAGCTAGCAGGAGAGAGTGTAAACAAAGGGATTATGGGAAATAAGTGTAGGCTTACTCTCTACCAATGGTCCCGCCCACAACTCAGAGGTGAATTTCTATTGAACTCCTGCCACTCTGCAGAGACTATGTCCTTGGAAACAACACAGGTTTTTACATTTTTGCTAAAAACAACATAATCATAATTAAAAGAGCACAGGAACGCTTTTAAAATTGATCAAAAGACGATTGAAGTGGAACTTCTTGTGCATTGTCCTTCTTGGCACGTTGACTATAGTAAACATGTTAAAAAAGTTAACATTTGAATCTGTGGTAGTAAAGGTATTGAAGACAAAAAGTAGACGTTCTTATGTTTATTCATTCCCAGGTACTAACTTATTTAATATTTATGAACATATAATAGTCAGACTTGTAAGTTCTTGAAGTGTTTTTTTTTTTAAATCAATGTTTTGGTAACTGCTCTCTGAAAATCAAGTTATAGTGAATCCCCAGGTGTGCTTCTAGTCCAGCTTTAATAATGAAAAAGAAAACAAAAGCTAAGCCCGCACTCGCTATCACGCTGTCCATCCCTGATTCCATTTTGGCGTGACAGTTAAGAGTGTGTTCAGACTTTATGAGTTTGTTTGTGTCTGGGCTTGGTTTCCATTGCTTGCGGAGCCGTTATTTCTATTTTTAGCTCATTAACTGACCTCCTGGCTCTTTTGCGTCCATGTGAGCCCGTGGGACTGCAAATGTAGAATTTGACTTTCCCCAAACACCAACGCTCACACTTGCAGGCATGCAGGCACACGTGCGCACACTTTATTTTGAAACAGCAGCTAAAGTGTGAGAGGAGAGTGGGATGTGTCAAATTCATTATGTGGTGTGTGAGAGCTTGGCTAAATGGGGCCCTGTTTGGTTCCCTTTACTCTGGGGTCACTTTGTCCTTGGGGTCTGGTTGCAGATAAACTGTCCTCCGAGCCAACAGTGAAGTTCATAAACGAATCGGAAGTTGCCAATGCTCGTTGAATGCCCTTTTATAATCCCTCTGTCCTAGACGTTCATTATACTCACAGATTGTCACGAATGCACACTTTATACTCAGTGTGTCCGAGTAAACAAACACACATTCATGGATGCTCTGTTGGTCCATGTGGATTAAAAATCATACTGGTAGTTTTGTTATTCTGGTTTTTTTGGAACTGGCTCCTGTTCTTGGTGCTTGCGGGATGGGTTGCCATGGCAATGTGTGTGACCTGGAGTCAAGTAGTCTCTTGTGTCCAGCTAGGCAAACTGTCAGCTGAAGTCTGAAATGTGACATTAGGAGACCAGAGCACCTCATAAATCTGCAGGAAGCAGACCGTAAAACCCAACAGTGAGAATTTGTCAAGTCTTAGAGTGGAGCAGACAGAAAAAAAGTTTGTGTTTTCTCCACAAACAACAAAATGTTGACCTTTCAGCTCTGCTTTTTGGACCACCACTCCTAATTATTAACTGTATCCCAAACAAAAGTATTGTAATCTGAATGTTTTATGGGACTAAACATGTGTTCCGTACAGACATAAAAAAGCATACAAATCCAAAACCTCTTCGTGGCGTAATTTGATCTAAAAGGAAAACAGGACGAACGTAATCTGATTAAAATGTGGCCCCACGTGCTTCATCTTTGTCACTATCTGTGCAGATGTAGCATCCAGAAGGAGTGCGCTCAGGGGCTGTTGGCACGTTCCTGGATCAGCATGGGTGAAGGCCCCCAGCAGTGTCCATCCATTACTTTGACTCCCCCAGAAATCAGCATCTCCGCAGACATCAAGGTACTGTATTCTCCTTGTGCTTGTATCGCTCTCACATCCCTCTCATGAAGGTTGATATTCATAAAGGCACGGCTGCAATGAGGCTGGTGTATTTACAGCTGATGAGTCCCGTGGATTTATAACCCCTCCTCTCTGTGTCTCCCACACCTGTTATTTTTGCTCTGCTGATAAATTCATGACCATAGCGTTTGATGCTGTGGCCAACACAGCCGGTTCTGTGCCAAATGGGTCCGTTTCTCATGAAGCTGACATTCAGCTGACATTCAGCTGCTTGTTTTGTTGCCTCATTGTCGCCGTTCTCATAGCCCCGCAGTTTAAACGCCAACTCTCAGCTCGGAGCCACGTGTGCTCCTTTGTGCGAAACATTGCTGCAGGAGGAACAATGAGCAGCCAGATGTCCGACAGCTTTTCAACCTTTGAAATTTGATCACTGTATGTTAAAAAGGGCTATTCCGCCCACACGGTTATTTCAATAGTTTCTGTAATTAAAGTTGACCTGCCTTCAGTTCTCTGAAATAGAATGAGCTATAGGAAACATGTGAGTGGTCAGTTTCTTCTGGGAAACTTACAGATGTTTATTTTTGGTTTCATTTTAGCTAATTTTTTTCAATTTTTCCTAATTTCTAAGACAGTTTGAAGACCAAACGTGACTGCTGTGCTCATTTTATTTTTATTTAAAGACTCTTGATTTCATGTTATTTGTATGGGCTGCTGGTCCTTCAAAATAAACTTCAAATTCCAAAGTTTGATGAAAGTTTTCCAGACTTTCAGATGAAAAATCCATTCCAATGTATTAAAAAATATGATATCTTTCAAAAACATAATTTTCCTAAAGCAGTGAGTGGTATGATCTAAGATACATTTGAACAGTTGACCCTTGAAATGTGTTATTTTTACACAGCTAAAAAATGATGAGTTCATTTGCTCAAGTCATCAACTGTCCATAACCACTTCCTCTGTTTGACTAGATAAACAAGTCATCAGCAGTCTGATTGTTTTGTGTTGTTTATATATTGTAGTATACTTTGTCAAACATTCAACCAAAGCTTGTTATGCAGCTGATTGTGTGAGTTCTTCTCCTGTTCTCTTCCGTACGTTTTTCGGCATATAAAAACTTCTTCATACTTTCAGTGATTTCAGCAATCTTGGTATCAAAATGTTCAGCTGGTTCAGGACATTATTGCTTGTACTTTTGACATTCATATACTATATATAGTTTTTGAAATATAGAGCAGAATATGCCTCTTAAGAAGTGAATGAGAAATTCTTCAAATCCTTCAAAACTTTGTCCACTTTGAAACCTATGAACTTCTGCATACTTTCAGCTTGAAATACCATTTAAACTTTAACATGTTCAGCAAAGATTGAGCAATTTACAGAGTATTCAGCTTTTTTAAAACACCTTCTTTTTTATGCAAATAGAGTTAAAGTTGTATTCAAATTTTAGGACATTTTTCAGTTTTCAGTGTAATTCAATGGATGGAATGTTCTAGAATGACGCCACGGCTAGAGTGGAGCAGTTCAATTTTTTAAGACAAACTGCCGCTACTCGAACACAGTTCAGTGTCAGAGTCATGATTTTTTCAGCAAAACGTAGGACATTGGGTCTGGATTGAAAAATGTGACTTTCAAACCTGTGGGGCAAACACATTTGCATCTACAGCCCCTAGTCTGACCCAAAATTCCCAGCCATATTAGGTCTTCTCGCTGGTTTTTACACTAAATCATGTTTTTAACTTGCGATTGTGAGAACATACTTCAACTTACAGCCATCAAACTTTCACACATTGTAGGCCAAAGGTGTGTGAATCATACAAGGGCTCAACATTTTTGATTAGTGAAAGAGTTTTTGAGATAGGAACATTTGTTTGGAGATAGCACATATTGAAGTTATTTTTAGCTCAGCAGATTAAAAAAAATCTTATTTTTTCTGATCAAATGTACATAAAAACTTTATAAACGGAACTAGTAAAATATAACAATGAATTTCTCAATTTGTGAGCTTTTTAAAACTGAAAGAATTATTTTGATCTGACATATAGTTTAGACACAGCGTCAATTTGTTCGGCCCAAAGTCTGTCCATCCCAGACTCTTCAGTGTGTATGGTTAAGTAGATGACATGCAGCTGCACTCAAACAGTAGACCTTGACTTTGAACCCGTTACTATGGTGACGGCACTCTCTTTCACACACACAGACATACTGATACATGCTTTGCATAATTCTAGGGGACCCTTGATGCTTCAATGACACATGCATGTCTTTATTTACTGTTTGCTGTCAATCCATAACAGATCCACTTCATTACACGTGTTTGGAATAAATTCAATATGTATCAGTCAAGCCTTTATATTAGTATCATGCTAGCTTTATGGGCTATGTTTTCATCTTTTATAGTAATTTTCAAATAATTTGGCATTAAGCTGTTATATTAATGTTATGCTAGGTCATTTGGCATCTACTGAGATTGTAAAGGTTAAATTGGCAAGTTTATTTGGCGTTTTTTTTTTTTTTTTTAAATTTAAAAAGTTTTAATTTATGTGATTTTTAGCCCTATTGAAATTAAAATGGGACATTTTTCAAATCCTTTACAAAACATTGTGCACTTTTGAACTTATGCAATCTTGGTATTCAAAACAATCAGCACATTAAGGATATATGTGTTTGTAACTTTGATATTCATACCTTTTAGGCATTTTAAAAGTTTTCGCAATTTTTGTTTTCTTATTTTCTATAAAAATCTTCAAATTCTTTGTGCACTTTAAAAACGTATGCAATATTGGTATCAAAAATGTTCATCGTGTTGAGGACAGTCATGCTTGTACTTTTGGTATTCATACCATTTAAGCATTTTAAAATTTCAAGCAATTTTTAGGTTTTTTTTTCTTCAAAATTTTTCAAAATCTTTTTACACTTTTAAAACCTATGCAATCTTGGTATCAAAACATTCAGGACATTCAGAACATTCATGCTTGTACTAATAACTTTAAGTTAATGTAATATTTTAGTAACGTGGTAGCTTTTTCTGCTAAAATGGAATCTACTGAGGTTTTTTTGTGCTAATTCTGAGTAAAGCTAATATTTTAGGGATATTTTTAAATATTTCCTTATTTTACTTATTTGGAGCATAGTAACAACTCAGTCAAGTGCAGGACATTCATGCCTGTACTGTAGGTATTCATACCTTTTACGCATTTTAAAATTTTAAGTTTTAATTTCAGTTTTTGCAATTTTTCAATAATTCTTCAAATTCTTTGTGAATTTCTGCAACTTTAAATCTTTTAGCAACTTTAGTATTATGCAAATAACGTTAGCAGTTTCAGCAAACAGCTTCAGCATATTCAACAACCACATTCAGCAGGCAGCACTCACACTTGCATTGTAGCGGGTAATGGAAGTTTTCTAGTTTTATTTATGTCTGTACTTCTGAGTGCTTTAAAATCTTTGCGCAAATATATTAGGTGGAGGATTTAAATCAGCCATACAGGTGTTTTGCCTCTCAATTCCCTGTATTTAATTCCCCTTTTTTTCTCTTTTAATTGTGCAAAATAATAAAAAAAATCAAATCAAATCAATGCACAGATTGTTTTTTCTGTTACATCTCGATGTTCTGCATGGAAAACTTGCTTTTTGGCGTTCATGCTGATGTTACATTTAACCACTTTTGCAGACCCTGCTTCCTCTGTAATAGCAGTATTCCCTCAAATTTGTAACCTCCATCAGCAGGACTCACTCAACCCCACAAAAACTTCCTAAGAAAGACTTAAAGATAGTAATCTTCCCCACGTGGGATGCTCTCTGTGGCAATCAATGCAATCAGCACTTTCAGATGTTATTTACTCACAACTGGACTGGTCTGAGCTGTTTTGTCACTACGAAATAGATTGAATCAATACCCGGCTTGTTGCTATAATTTTATGGCTGACTTGTGTTTAAAGAGTGCCAGCTTTGTAAATCCTTGTCCTAACATGCAAACTGCTGTTTCCGACACCTCCCTTCAGTCAGTGAATCATGTAACAGACTGAAAACAAAGCCATAATTAGATTAGATCCATGATCTCTGACGCTTGGAATATGTTTGACCTTTAATTACAGATGATAATTTGATGGAAGCCAGAGACGACAGGCCATTAATTGGTTCATTAATTGTGGATATTTGCTGATTGTGAAGGTCATTCCACAGAGGACTCTGATTACTGGCTGATCCGCAAACAGGAAGCTCGTCTCAAGGTAGTCTCCCCCAAACAGGAAGCAGCAGACAGGAAGTGTGGTTCTGTAGTCAGGAAATGATCAATCCCGCCCAACAATTGGGACGATGTTGAAGACATGTCAGCACATGCTGCTGGCCATTTCAGCTCTTACCTGCTGAGAGACAGAATATGCTGTCTTTCCATTCCTCCCTCCTTCCCAGCCCCATCACCTCCTTTCCTTCTCACATTGAAATCATTTAGCTGAAACTCAGACATGTCAGAGAGGTGTTATGTTTCTCATTATACATCTGTCAAACTTCAGCTCAAACCAGATTTAGATGTGAATGTAGCACTCCACCATCTGTTTCTTCATTACAAACTAGATTCTCTGTTTCTGTGACTCGATTTCTGATGATTCTTGAGATAAAGCCAACAAACTTCACCCTTCACCTCAATCTAACTGCTCACCGTCAATTTCATTACAGTTCTGAGGTGACTGTTCATATTGTGTTTTTTGTCACAGGATGTTGGCATTTTGATTAATGGAACGGTTCCCGATCTGATCGGCTCCCATGTGGAGTGTGAGTATTGGCCGGGAGTTTCCACCGCAGCTACGCTCCATCTGGACCACGGTCCCGCTCAGATCCAGACCTGCCCCCTGCCTCCTCGTGAAAACTACCATCCAATCCTCCCCGGCACAGGTGAGACAAACAGACAGGCTTCAGTTTGTCAGCCTTTGAGAAGTCCTTTTTATCGAGATTCATCCCAGTCCAGTTCATGTTATTTTATCTCCAAATGCTCCTATGATTGGCGTGTGCAGAAGTCCTGTTGAAATCTTTGTTTATGCAGATCACCGGAGCATTTCTGTGGTGATAAAAGTGAATGGCACATCCGTGGTGTCTGGGAGCTTCATCGTCTACGACTGTGAGAGGACTGGAGCAATACATCCCACAAAGTCGTGAGTGTCATGTTTGATGAAACTGGATGTCTGGTGCCTCTTGGCCAACTCACAGAGCCATTTTTAACCATATACTTTATACTTCATTGAAATATAAGACTTTACCTTCATTGCCCAAATGACTTATACATTTATATTAATTAAAATGTCTTTCCACATAAAGACATCGTATGATTTAAGTTGACTTTCCAAATTACTTTAGATGGTTGTCATTCTTCTTGGATGTAAAACACAGATTTTGGTAATTTTGTTTGTAATCTGTCATTTGTTAGCAATTTTGCCAAAGAAGGAGTTCATTCTCCTGTAGAATAAATCAGAATAACTCCAGCTAACGGCTAACTGAAAAAAAACTGTCCACTATTTCACCAAAACTTTTCAGCGTGGGTTTCTAAGGATATGTCTTTTTTATACTGTTGCATTGTTTGCACTTCGGTACGGTGGCCCTGAAGTGCAAATCACACCGAAAAATCACTCATTGCAAAAGCAGTGAAGATCACAACAATATAAAAAAAAGCAAAAATAAACAAATAAAACATTACTTTTTAGAAATCAAAACAAAATTCCTGAAACCAAAGTACAATTCCATAATAATGAAACAAACTAAAAATGAAACGTTTTACAAATTGATTGCTTTTTCTTTGACCACTTTAGCGCCATCGCATTTCTGTATACGTTAGGCGTTTTTGTTTTTATTCAGTCTGTGTTCTTTGGTATCTTTGCTTCTGAAAAATGTTCTCAAAACAAATTTCTTAAATGAGACTAAATACCAATTGTATACCTAAAGCAATGAGACCTAGCCAAAATATCACCCAGCACACATTACAGGATTGCAAACACCCAGCTCTGTGAGTGTCCTCTCTGCCTAGTCTTCTAAGCAAATGCTTTCCCCTGCTTTCTATTTAGGCTTGGTCGGGTAAACACAGCCAGCGTGTCCTATTGGAGAGCTTATTGTGTGTTTGGCTTTCTCAAGGCTTCTCAGCACAGGATCAAATGTGGTATTAAAATGCTGTAAACGTTAAGCCAAGGGAAATTAGAAATGTAAAGCATATGTGACTGATTGTGCCGATGTTTGTCAGTGACTTGTATTGCCTGGTCAAAATGGTGGTTTTTCCTCAGTCTGGAGGCAATCCAGCTGCATGCTGAACTGCATCAGAGAAT
Source organism: Adrianichthys oophorus (assembly GCA_036245035.1). Lineage (NCBI taxonomy): Eukaryota > Metazoa > Chordata > Actinopteri > Beloniformes > Adrianichthyidae > Adrianichthys > Adrianichthys oophorus. Next base: position 15,198,578 of record BSAI01000015.1, read on the forward strand.
CTATCATCCTGCGAGTTGATCCTTCAGTTTAACTGATTCAATAAGATGAAAGAGGTTTCTCTCTTTTGTTCATTTTTGAAAGCATTTTCGAGGTGTGAACACAGCAGTTGCAGGTACACGTGTGCATGGCTCTTCGTGCTGGTTGAGGTCCAAGAGTGTGAAATTAGATGGAGGTTTGTCAAAGGTGATAATGAGCAAAGTGCCATCCTCCCAAGAAGAGCACCGGGCTGTGAAGTGCGGAACTGCAATACTCTATCTGATCTTAATTACTCCATGCTGGTTTTCTTTTAACACGGTTGTATGATCCACGTTACCTCAATGACATGGAGTGGAGTGTTTGTTTTGTTCTTGGAGTAAAAAGCGATCACTCAGCTTTACGCCACTCTCAGAAAAGAATGTCTAAACACCAGTGGGAATTATCAAAGTTATCAGATTTTGTTTCTTCATCAACAAGCAGCCTATTTCCTCACATTCTATGGGCCACCATAAAAAAACATAAAATCAAATTATGAGAATAAAGTCATAAAATTATGAGAAAAAATTGTATTTTTACAAGAATCAAGTTATAAAATTATCAGAAAATAGTCATCATTTGATGAGACTAGTCATTATAATAAAATAAAATAAAATAAATTATAGGAATAAAGTCATAATTTTACTAGAATAAAGTTGTAAATTGGTTCTCCTGAGCCCACTTCTTATTACACTTCTTATTAGTGAGCGTGGTTGGCATAGAAATGATGACTCAGACCTACTCGGACCAATCACCGCTTACTAACGTTGTCCGGTTCCAAAATAGCGAAGTCGGTAGCGTGAAAAATAGCGACTGAATTTACTTTATTTCTATGGCAAGACATCACCCGATGTTTTGTCCATCTCTTTGTTTGTCAATGGTCCAAATGCATCATGACATATAGATTCCTAAATTAAAGCTTTTTAAATGGGCGCATTGATGGATTTAGTCGGCAAGTAATGTTGACAGAGGATTAAACAACCAACTTTTTTTTTTTTTGAAGTATGGCTTTTACCTTTAAAATTACAACTGTTTTCTTGTAAATTTACAACTTCGTTCTAGTAAAATTGCGACTTTTCTGTCATAATGTTACAAGTTTTCTTCTTGTAAATATATTCATTTTTAATTTTTAACTTAAACTTATTAACTTTGTCATACAGATGAGCAAGGACAGTAAAGACAAGGCTTTTCTATAAAGTCAAATACAGCATTATGACAGCTCCCAGCAGAAATTACTCCCACAATCTGACACACTCCAAATAAAAAGGCCCAGTTAAAAGCAGCTGGCACATTTTCAAACATTTTTTTTCTTTGTATAGCTACAGTTAATAATCTTAGAGTAAATTAAGTAAGCCGAGAGGATTATACTAATCATACCAAATGGGACATGCTTTTACTCTCACAGAAAGCTACAGTCTCCTCTGCTTTGATGCAGCATTTGCAATCGTCCCCACTTGGAGGAGATGCTCTACATGTTAGCAGTAAACCACCTTCAAGAGGAGGTTGCTCCTGTACACAGTTCACACTACAACACAGGCATAGTCATACACAAACCTTGTTTCCCTTTCTGCCCAGCAAACTCATCCAATCAGACCCAGGAAGCACGAGCAGCAGAGCTTGTAAATCATACTTTGGCCCACGTATGAGGAGTGCACGGTTCTTTACTGTCGCTCTTTACACTGCTCTCAATGCATAAACAGTTGTAAATCAACCGATGCTGACAACCTCCACTCTGCACTAGATGGAAAGACTGACAAGATGAATTTCCTCTGCAGATTTTCTGTGAAATTTGGGTGCAGATTAGATTTTTATATTTCATGTAAAAAGATCCGTTTACAGTTACAATTCTTTTGATTAACTTTGGTTATAGGAACATAAAATCTATTTCAGCTCAAAATGTAAAACTTTTTACCAACCTCGTGAGCTGCTACTGATTATAGAACATGTAAACACTTTTATTTATTTATTTTTTTTAACCAAAGTAATGTGTTTTTATGACCAATAATTTTCTAGGAAACACTAAACTGGAAAAAGAACCACAGGGGTTAGGAAGTAAGCCAAAACAAAGTTAAACATGTCCCACATTTCACCACAAATAGTTAGTACATGACGTGAATATTATGTTTAGAGAGGGTTTTTCATGTTGAAGTTCCTGCACAAATGACAGGTTTGAAATATCAATTAAATCATCAGTGGGATGTCCAGATTAGATTACAGATTAGGATTTTAAAGGATCCAATACATTTAAATATTTAGTGTATTTCCATGAAGAAAACAGTCTAAACCAGGAAAGCTTTAATATTTTTTGTGGTGAAAGCTAATTTTGGCATGGTGGACCAATGGTCCAGAGGGACCTGCTGCAGACAAGATGGCTCCTGACATCATCAGCTGGAAGCAGAGATTATACAATTTACCCAAACGTGCTCAGATGTGTAGAAAAACTTTTATCAAAGCTTAATCTGGGAAAGCCCATTACTGTTAAGGTTGCCAGTTAAATATTTTTTTTGAGTGACGGGGGGACTGAAAGACTTCAAGAAAAAACAATCTGAGTGTACTTATAAAACCGAGTTTAATGAGAAGAGAACATGGCTCTCTGCTCTCCTTGGGATATATTTTTGTGTCGTGTTTTTCAGAGGGAAATCAGTTGACGCGTGTGTTTGTACTCGTTACCTTGCTAGGACGTTTTCTTGTCCTTGTTGGGACCCATAGGCCTTTTTTTTTATTGAGAAAATCCCCCTGTTGATGCATCACGGGGTGGTCACTGAGCTAAGTGTTAATGACAGCTAGACAATTGTATTGCAACCTCAGCCGTCAACAGAGCCGCCCTCTAATTATTGGTTCTCCCACTGTCTCAAACACGCTCTCCTATTGTTGGGGCTTTTCTGGTTTTAGCTCAAGTGTTTCATCTTTTTTCACTCTCCCTTTTCTCATCTCTTGCTGTCTTCTGGCTTCGGTCCCCCACCCCCTCCTTCATCCAACTCTTTCTGAAAATGATCCCTCCTCCTGAACGCATTTCTCCTTGACAGAGATGTGATTGAGTATGTGTATTTAACCGCTCTGTCCACTGAGAGGCCCTGAGAGTGCAAATCTGCCTGTGTATTTAATGTGAGTGGTCATTTGACTCGGGGTGGGCACTTTCGCAGGGTATTTGCTGTCAGTGTTCGGTCAAGCAGAGAGCATATGCTAACAGTGTGTGTGTGTGTGGGGGTGGTTTAGGTGTTCTACTTTGACAGAAAGGGAGTCAGTAAAAACAGTAAAGCTTGCAACTGATAAGAGGCTTGAGGGGTCTGCTTTTAATCAGAACACACGTTTTAATTACAAGCCTGCATCCTCTCACACCCACCTCACTCCTTCTAATCCAGACCCCCTCGGAGTGCTGCAATCATGGGAGGCACTATCATTTCCAGTGTGGGACATCAGTCTCCTCCCGGAGGCAATTCTGTGATGCCCACTCTGCTCACACGCTCACAGCACTTTCTATTTTGGTAGGTTATCTAGAAGACAGACACTTTTTGGTATAAATATCTCTAAATGCTGGCCTGTATTGTCTCCCATCTTCTCCCATGTTTCAACTGGAAACAAGGACACTTGGCAAACAGCAGTTAAAAACCACCAGATAGTTTCCTGCATAAATATATCTTTGTGTGAGGTTTGTAAAACTGAAGGTTGATCTCACTGAGACAGAAGAGACAGCGTGCATACTCATGCATCATCATTTAGCAGTCAGAGTTTGATCTCAGCAGATTTGGCCCAGTTTGACCTCTGCTGGCTGTGCTGTTACTGTGGAATTAGTGTGTCTGCTGCTGTGACTAATCATTACTTCCCTTTATTAAAGCTTGATGTTGATGTCTGCGATCAAGTCATTCTCTCTGTTTGTGTGCCACTAAAAATGGGTTAGACGAGAAATGTTTGCACGAGATCATGGAATTTTGGGGATGTATGTATTCAGACTGGACACATTTGGCTCGCCTAAAGTGAACCAATTAATTTTCCCAGATAATCCAGAACAATTTTGCAACACCCAAACAGATCCTGGTCCGGTACCAGGAACTTATCTTTCAAGGTGGTCTTGGTTCGTTTCCAGTCAGACTGAGGTCCGGTTTGCTCTGCGTTTGCTCAGTCTGAATATGCTCCATGCTCAGAGCAGAACAACTGAACCAAAATGGCCACCGTAGCCGCTCATTATGGGATGTAAACAAAGTAGCGGCACAATGATGAGACACATGAGCTCATTGAAATGTGGTCAGGTGAATGCAGGCTCATCAAAGCAACTTTTAACGTGATACACATTGCTTCTCAATCTATGTCATAAATACTTATCTTAGACGTCATTTCCTCAGTAACCCTCTTGCAGCATACCTCCGCCGTACCAAAGTATCAAAAGCAAGTATTGTACCTGACCTTGATACAGACGTTCAAAATTCCTCAGCGAAATATAAAGTTTGAATAAGTGAACTATCCTGACAAGGACTGCAGTTTAGGATTTTCATAACTCTTTCTCTTGTTGCTTTTCCTCACCCTCATAATCCCAGGCCAATGACTGAAGAGATCTTTAGTCATGTGGTTTTGTTTACAAGCTTTGGTTCAAAACAGAAATGTCCAGTTGACGGCAGTCTGAATGTAGACGAAACATATGGTTCAGGACTCAATCCGGACCAAATTACCACGGACGCGGTCTGGACCAACTGACTTTCCCAGTCTGAATACACTCTAAAATTTGGCAATGTTTGAGTACTGGTTCTAGTTGCAAAGATGTGGGTGTCCATGTCTTTTAGATGTGGGAGCTGCCTCACCACCCAGTGGAAGTGTTACTGGGACCAGGAGAATCACCTCTGCGTCTCCAGTAAAGATGATTCAAAACACAACCTATTGGAGGTGAGTAACTTGCTTTCCAATCTATCAACCAGATAGATTCCAGAAGGAGCTCATTATACTGATGTTGTTTCATACGAAGCCTCAGACATAATCCAGACTGCTGTCCAAAATCTGTTCTGTAATGATCTGAGCTAAGACTTTTTGGACAATAGTCATCGTGGGGCAATCCACTGTGAGGTTCCGCTGTGAGTGTCTCAACAGCAGTACATAAAAATGTTGAAACGGCTATAAAATCTCAGGAGGTTCTACTTAACAGACTCATAATGGGGCAGTGTGCCATTTTAAAGCTCCTCTGACCTTCTCTAAAGTCGTACTGCAACTGGTTTGAGTAACAAAGTAAAAAAGTAAAGAGAATCAGTTAGAGCCGTATGTGCACACGAGTTAAGACTGGATTTACGTTTTTATGGAGCATGTGCCTGGAATAATAGATTATGCGGATACATTTTCAGCAATTAAAACCCAACAAGATTGAAAGTTCTCCATAAAACAATCAAATGAATGGTTTTACAAGCAAAGATTTTGAAAAATGACACTGCATTTAGGAGTCCCGCTGCCTCATTAAAAGCCATACTTTGGACACTTTCATGACGACACCATGGTCAGCCACTGCATCATTTGTGTTCCTTTTGGACTTTAACTGCAGAGCCAGATCCCATGGCCCCTGTGGCCCTGCAGATTCTTCCCCCTAAGGGTTTGATTTCCCATTAGATACTGCCAGCACTGTTCTTGTTCTGTTTCATATGCTTTTCATTGCCATGCCTGTTTGTTGATAGACTTTGGATCCCATTAGAATTGATTTAACAGCTGCTGCTATAAAATTATAACTACATCTTTACAGCAAAAGCAGTAAATCTCTGCAACTCTTGTTATGTTAAAACTGAAATAAGAAAAGCAAACAAGTGAGGGCATGAAAAGTTTTTAAACTGTTCTTGGTATTTCGATTAGCTAATTTTAACATTTTTTTAAAGAGAATTTTCTACACAAGGACATCATGAAGCGAGTCCTTCCTGCTCTGCTGAGCCCATCACAGTGCTCAGCGGCTCTGTTTTTCCTAATCTCTTAACGTCATTCTATTTGAAGCCATTGTTTTCCCTCCTCAAAGCGGGACTTCACCCTCTCATATCCTTTTTCTTCAGATAAACAGGACAGGTATTCTGGGTTGCGGATGTGTGCAGGGGAGCCTTTGTTTTCTTAAACTCCTGCATGTCATTTCCTGGCCCTAAACGCCTCTTCTCATTGCAGAATGCAGCTTCCTGTCCCAAGATGGTCCCTTCAAAGGTTCCTCCATCACCGGCAGGAATGGCCCAAGACTTCACCCTGTCCCTCATCAACATCCAGGAGGTATGACGGATAGCCTGCAGCTACACGGCTGAGGCTGGACTGTTTCCAAAACGCATGTTGTGAAAATGATTTGAATAAAACAAGCATATGGTGTGTTTGCTTCTAGCTGAGTTCAAAACAGATGGATTTAGCGTGTGCTGTGATTTGGGTCAGTGAAGAAGTAAAACTTGACTCGTGGTGTGCTTGAGATTTAAAAAAAAAAAAAGAGAGAGAAAATACCTTCATGACTATACTGCTCTTCTCATCTGACTGTGCATGTTTCTTCCTGCAACCGCCTGGTTGTGTCTTTGTCAGCACAGTGTATAAAGGTCTGAGACAGCAGACGTGGCATCCCTCCCTTTTTTTTTGCTCATTTTCATTCCTAATTCAGCAAGTCTCACATCAGTTATTGCAACTCCCGTTCTCAAACTTAATCCACAGCGAGTGAGCCAGAACCTCATCCTGCGCCACTGATAAGGAGGCAACAGTGGTCTCCTGAAAATTCCAGTGCGTGGTCAGTCACACGCCTAACCCTGGCCGGCTTCTCAAGCCCTTTTCTGGTGTGTTACTATGGTGACAGACAATGAGTCACACATACGCACACTTCCTCCGGTTAGCCTGGATGTGATCGTCCATTCAACCTAGCCCTTAATGTGAAAGTTGATTCAAGCTGACATTGTTTCAGTAGTGTCTTCTTCATGTCAGCTAAGCAGGAACTTGGCTGTCAATCACGTTTGGCACGCATCACTGTCATCGAGATTCTTCTGATCTTTATGAAAATTCGAGAAAAATATGAAAGAAAATTGGTAAAACAGCATGAAAAAAGCCTTTGAACATAAACAAATACCTAAACGTTTCTTCTCTATTAAACATTAGCTCACATTGAACTGTTGCCAAAGAAATGCATCAAAATAAAAGACTCTTAGAGAGTAATGGTCTTGTTTAAGGTAAACTGACAGACAAATGACTTCCTCCACTTTACATCTTTGTCCTTTACTGCTCTTACTTCTGTTGGCCATCCTATAGTCTTCACCTCGCACGTGTTGGCTGAGAAAAACTGAGCACTCATTTTGGGAGGAATAAATTCACACTCATTATTCTGACTCCCAGTTGAATTCCTGAGCTGTGGGAGTCCAGATGTTTATGAATATAAATTTTGAATGTCTTTTTCTGGCAGGCGGAATTATTATGGGTTATATCCCTTTCATGGTGTCATTTCAGAGTTGACAATTGTTACCAGACCCGTTTTGCACGAGCATCTCTTTGCGCACGTTTAATACCGTGAGCTCAAGCTTTTTTTTATTTTTCTAATTCAGAGAACAGCGTAGTATCACATTTTCCTGGCTGTCATGGTGTAAAAAGCATACAATTGCTTAAAATAAGTGTTTTGCATAACAGAAGGAGAACTTGGAGTGTGACTTTGGAACGGAGCAGCAATATGAAGCCACATGGCTGGACGACTCAACCGTCAAGTGCAGCGGGGTGACAGTAAGTGTAAACAATGCCTAAACAGAAGTAACAAGTGTGTCAATCTGGTCTGGGATTCAGTCCTTACTGTTTCTATTTATTTCATGCATTATTTTACTGTCTACACTTATTTGTAACCTCTCTGAAATAGTCATTTCAATCTATTTGTGAGTTAAAGTCCCACTCCTTTAATCTTTTGATCTATCATAAAGACGTTCCCAGTGATCTTTTAATTTAATTATGCTGATGTCATTTTTTGCCAAAGTTAAAAAAGAAAGTGTCGTTTTTTTTAGGACGTAGTTTCTGCAAAGCCGCAGTAGTTCAGGGGAAATTTGCCTCTGAGTTGAGGGTGGGACTGTTGGCACAGGGTAAGCCTGGCCCCACTTCGCATAACCCATCTGTTTACGCGTTTTCTTGCCATTTTACAGCCCATTTAAAGCCCCAACCTAACATTATGTTATAGTTTTGAGCCAGATGCCAGCTTGGATGAGGAAAACCAAGATGTACATGGATCTATTGTCAACAAGTGGATGCTTCAGCATGGGGTGGAGCAGGGAGCTTGTATCTTGCCAATTGTATTTTCTAGGTCACGCCTACAATCTTTTTCCTTTTTTTTTTTTTTTTAATTTTTAATCTCCTCCTGATTCACAAGAATTTGAATTGAAGAAATTTTAAGGTTAATTTAATATCCTCCATCATCAGAAAAATGCGACAAGAACATGATAAAAACACAATTTTTATCAGAGTGGGTCTTTAACATGAGATTATTATTGTTTTTTTTTATTATTATAATATACTATTATTTATATTACTGTATTGACAAATAAGCACAACTTGTTTTACTCATCCCTCACATTTCTTTGTCTATACTTAGCTGTCCACTAATCAGAGGAGTCAAGTTTTCTTCCTTAATCTGAGGAGCAAAGGAGACTTCAGTGCTCAGAGAGAGGACATATTCATTGACAGTCCTCATCCAATTAAAGGTAAGACATGAAACCCATAATTAAGGAGGTGCACCAAAAAGGAAAAGAAAAGTATAGCTCTCAGTCATCCTCCAATCTCTTTCTCAGCTTCTCTCCATTTGCAGTGTCATTAGCCCACCACCACAACAAGAAAAATAATCTGACGGTGTTTGCCCTGAGAATGCGTTTCACCTGAGAACAGATGTTTTTTGATGAGATGGGTGGATGTGAAAAATAAAGCATCACTTGAAGGGATAGACAGTGGTATAGCCACTTTCACTTGTGATGAGAGCAGTTTGTGTAATACAATACATAATTTGCCACCAACCAGTCATTTAGCATAATGTTATGGTCTGCTGACACCTAATTACACACGATAATTACGGAAATAGGCGCTTCGGTATAAGGGGGTATCACTGCCTCTTAGAGGCGATGCCCAAAGCTACTGCTAGGACAGTCTGAGCTCCATGACAACAGGGATGATGAGATGTGGCATGTGCAGTTGAACTTGGCGTGTTGTTCTGTGGCGCGGCTACAAGCCAAGCCTTTGCTTGTCCCGGTCCCAGATGTGCTGTTCCCAGTCCATGTGTCTCGCAGGTGTACAACAGCCCTGGGCCACATGCCACATTCTGTTTAACAGCAACGACTGGCGTTTCGCAACGTGCGGCATCATCACATTTTAAAGTGACACACACTTTATTATAGACATGCAGATCCACGCGCGCTGCAATGTGGACACAATCGCTTACACAGATGCATGTGCAGCAACACAATAGGGACATCTCACTGGGAGGTATTTTGGAAGATGAGCACAATCATCTGTTTTTTCTGGCTTTGTTCTCATCTTCCTGTCACTTCTTTTGTTTTTTTCCCCCCCTACTTTATTTTAGTAGCCATGAATTTGTCATCCTTTAAATGCTTATGCTGGATATTTAAACCAAGTAGACCACATGGTTCTTGCATGAAAAAGGGAAAAACTGAAAGACAGGGCAAACACGCTCAAGTAATGTTTTATCACTGCGGAAAGTAAAAAGTGCATGCAGACAAATTATATGTAGATGACATCACATGCTTAAGTAATGTGATAAAAAAACAGCTCAAAAAGCAGAGTTTGTTCACAACTAAAGGTAGATTAGTAGATTTGTCCTTAAAAAGACGAAATGAGGTCATGTGTTGCTCTTTGTTAAAATATAAAATGCAGAATATTTAACACCAAGATTATAAAACCACAAATAATCAATAAAACAGCAAAGTAATGTTTGCAGTCATGTTTGTTCCTTATTTCTTACCTTCTTTATTTCGTAATGAAAGAGGTTTTTGGGTTTTTTTGGGTATTTTTTAAGCAAAATTCTTGTTCATATTTTTTTTCTCTAGTGAGAAAAAAAAAGTGTTATTTTGATATTTTTTTGTTTTATACTTGTTTTCATTTTGATTTAGTTTTCCTTAGTTAATTCAAACATTGATTAACTGGTCATATGTATCCATGTGCATCACTGACACATTTCCAAGCAGTCTGGGTGGGGGCAGGACAAACCCGAGAAAGGTCAAAGATCCATACTATGACCGCTTACAGAGACGGAAAACTAAAAACACTCACACTCATTCAGGGGGTGCAATATGAAGGCTTCAATGAAACCAAAAACATGTTTTTTGGACTGCATGAGAAAGCTGGAGTGCCCATGGGAAACAGCCACAGATACACACATCCATGAACTCATCACAGAAAGACCCCAGTGGATTTTCCAACCAGGATGACTCTGCTTTTATTTCACCTAAAAAATGTATATTGCGTTTGAAAAGAAAGAGTACCTTCATCCTCCTCAACTCTGATTTAGAGGGAATTGACTTGTAATGAGTGAAGTGTCAGTTTAAGATTAGTCTTGTTGCATCATGAAAGGTGTTCATCTTTAGCCAAATCATGATGAAATGTATTTCCCTTTGACAATCCCTGTTATGCGGAGCAGCCAAGACAAGCGTCACTTAAGGAAGGAATTCCTGCTTTAAGTGGAACTACTTGGACCACTGATTTTACGATTACTGTATGTATCATGCTAATTAACCCCTTCATGCCTGACCTTATGTCTAATTCTAATCAAAAATTCTTCAATGTTTTTTCTGTTCAGAGTGATGCTAAAAAAAGGGAGTCCTGGGTTCAGTGGTACATTGCAAATTAGCGGCATACAGCATGAATGAATGGGTTACTATTTGCTTTACAGATGTTGTTCACCTTTCGGCCTATATCTTCAGAGGTTATCACTGCTTGCTCACTGATTCGCATAGGTGCTTTGGCAGAGATTTTTACACTGGACGCCCTTCCTGACACAACTCTGTATTTTATCCGGGCTGGGGACCGTCACAGGGAGACCCAGATTTAGGCCTCCTTGTGGCTGCATTGTTAGACAGTAGCGTAAAGAATCTTGCCCAGGGACCTACACTGGATGAAGCTCATTGCGCACCATGGGATTCAAACCCTGGCCAGTCCCACACTTAACCAACCGAGCCATCCAGTAACCTCAATATTTCATTTAGAGATATACTTTATATTGAGAGATATGTTATGGACTTGATTTCCATGAGTTTCCTACCAGTGTGTTTTGATCATTATTTTTTTTGACACTGGTCTATTTCTCTCCTGTCTCCCATCTCCCTCTAGTGGAGGTGTACAACTGTGGAGTGGGAAGCTCGGACTGCTCCCAGTGTTGGGGCCGCGAGGTGCAGGGGCACCTCTGCGGCTGGTGTGAAAACAGCTGCAGGCCGAGGGATGACTGCCAACCAAACGAGAACCAGTGTCCTGCTCCTGAGATTCACAGAGTAAGAGGACTTTGGACCACAAGCCCTTACACCTCTCCTCTCCTCCCCACACCTCCACCTCCTTTCTGCACTAATTTTCAAACGTTGAGTCATGGGTGCAGTCTCATGGTGAGACTCCCTCAAGGCCTGTCTGTCCAGCTCTATTTGAGATGGTTTGAAGAGTCAGCAGTAACATTAACAGCAGCTTCACCGCAGTCCTCCAGGGACACAGCTCAGAGGATCTGCCTTTTCTTGGCACAAGAAAGCCTCTTGCTCTATGTAATAACAATATCTGTGTGGATTGGGGGTTGAGGGCTATATTTGTAGACTTTCATGAAGAAAACCACAAAGCTCTAAGAAGAATTCATGAGAGATTTTCGATTTTGAACCACAACAAGAGCAAAGCCACTCTGGTAAAAGGAATTAATGAGTGTTTATCTGACACAGGATCTGTTTGTGGTCATGTCATCTTCATCGTAGGTGAAACCTTCCATCCAACAGTTTGTGGATCTCATTTGGATGATCATATTTGCTTGTTCTTGTCACTCTAATAGAAGTGAATTTAGATACAACCTCCAGACCTTTTTTTTTTCTTTGCAGCTTATAACAGCACAGTCAAAGTAGGCGGTCATGGGAAGCATGGCTCACATGAGACCCAGTGGGCCTGAACTTCCTGTAGATAAAACCTGCTCGGCTTGGGAGAATAAGCAAGCAGAACAAAGCAAGTAGACACACGGGTGTGATATTTGTCGCTCACACACACACACACATAATCCCACAATCTGTCACACAAACAGTCCATATTGAAGCATTCTCGATTATCCTTCATTCTTTGTAGCTGTCAGCAGACTGTGACTAACATGATGCTCTGCGAGAGTCTAACTGCAGCGGACTTCTGACGTGACTTAAGTTAGCTGGGCAGAGATGCCGTATGCATACTATTGTTGCAGCGCTCTCACACACACCCCTCTGCCGATTGCAGGGGAGCTGGTTGGCGTCAGAGAAGACTGGGGCTGTGGTTCAGTGGGGTGCATGATGCAATACTTTGGCAGCATGTTTTCCTAGTGAATCCACAAGGATTAGAGCCAGAGCACTCCAGCTTACTGGCAAAAAAAGAGATCTTCTCTCCCTAAAAATTTACACACACTCCCACTGTAGCAGCTCTTTGTTGCACAGCCCTGGTTAAGGAGTGCTGCTAAAATAATGAGACGTGTTTATCTTCAGACTGTCGTGTCACATACAATCTATTCCACATGTTAATCGTGCAAAAATATCAATAATAAAATAAAGGATTTGATTATTCACTGAAAAGTTCCACATGTGACCTAATTGTGAAAAATGTTCTCCATTGACTGCATTGACAAAGACAAAGGAGACATTTGTTTTCAGAGGCAAGTTCTTTGTTCTCATGCGATGTGGAGGTTAGTCCGCCGCTGCTCAAGCTAACTCACATCCGCATCCAAAACAGGAACTCCTAAAGATGTTCATCCAGGAAATAAAGACAAAAACAGCAGAGTGACTCGGCTGAGACCTGAACAATTCGGAAGTGAGGATGTTTGACAGAGAATGGGCGGAGAAGGGTGCAGCACAGTGAGGGGCTCTTTCCTGTTTTTGTCCACTCATCCTCCCTGATTAGGAGTTAGGATGCAGAAGAGCTGGACTGACACGAAGATGAAAGCATCAGAAGAACTTCTAAATTATGGCAATAAATTAGGACAAAGCTTATTTATTTCAGGCATTTAATTGGGCAGATTGAAAAAAAGTACACGGGTGCACTCTGCATTTGCAGCATCTTTGATGTGCACTTCCTGTGTGATTAATCACTTCAGCGTTTTGTCTGGAGGTTTTTTTTTGCAGAGACACTCACACCTTGCAATCTCCCTGGAGGGCTGGCAGAGTTTGTGCTGTAAATCAAGACTGGCAGACTTGTAAGAGGTGTAAATGAACAGCATGCAAGTGGCTGTTAATGTCAGTGCCCAATGGCACCACAGAGACACACCAAGTGCCATAAAACACATTGGGATAATAAATAGCTGCATTTTTCTAATATTCTTTCACAAATGTGAAAACATGCTTCTTCTTGTGGTTTTGTGTTGTTTTGAAGTATACAGTAAGTATGAATTGATTTTTTTGTAGTCTTTTTGTTTGTGCAGCAAGAGGGCACACATAACCTGCAAACTTTATTGTAAGCAGTGCAGAACAGAGTGGTTTCTGTATTTGACATTATGAAGCCATTAAATATTGTTTCTTTTTTTAACCACCTCCTCTTTTCGAAGGGAAATGTAAGGCTTATTTATCTGGGCTGCCATTCTAGTGGATTTCATACCATTCGGATTCCTTGCCAAACCTTGTCCCCTCCACTAGACCAAACAGAAGTAATGTTTTCATTTTCAGCTTGGTTTCTGATAGAGTTGGAGCCGGACTAATAACACAGAGGGGTCACTGTGACCTCGACACAGCCTGGAGGTTGTTTAGAGGAGCACACACGCTGCTGGTGCTGTTGGGCTACAGTGGCAAGAAGATGTCAGATTTCCTCTGTCTTGGCTTTGGAGATGCTATCTTTAAAGTTGTTTTCATAGTAACCGAAAGGGGTGATGGTCTTTCCCCCTCCCCTGTGAATGTGAAATTAAAACACCAAAAGCGAGGGCTGAAATGGCGCGTGAGACTACGCCTCTGAACAACGGCAGAAATAGGACTGAGGAATTTGACGGAGCAGATGCAGGAAAACAGATGAAAGGGACAAGCGCTGTGCATTAATTCCCCTGTTGAGGCTTTGCTCTCTCCCCACCATCATCAGCATTCACTCTCCTCTCGACACTCGGTTCTCTAAATTGCCTCCCCACTCATCCACCTTTCTGTTGTGCTCTCCACCTCGCCTCTCTAGACCTCCCTTTCTCACTCTGTCTGTCTCTTGTGGGACGTGAAGGGGGCTCTTAGCTTGCTCTTTATTTGCATCTGCTATAGAGGATTAGAGGCTGAAGAGTCTCAGACTGGCACAGTTAAAAGTCTTCTTTATGTGTGTCTAAACCTAAACCGTGTGTCTATTAATGAGATCCTTGCCTCTTTGTGCGACACACTCCATGTCAAAGCCAGAGGTGGCAGCTCCTAAATCTCATGTTATATTAATTAACATGTATTATTTGTAATCATTTTGTTATAAGAACTCTTTTATTGTGCATGTTACAGCATTTACGCTTACTCTTCTTTCTCTTTGTTCATGATTTCACTCTGTCTTTGTCAGATCTCGCCCCTGAGGGGCCCTGTTGATGGAGGCACAGTGCTGACGATACAGGGCAAAAACCTTGGTCGCAGGGCAGAAGGAGTGAAGGTCTCTATAGGGGATGTGCCTTGTTATCTGCTACCTGAGCGCTACACAGTCTCTGTTGAGTAAGTATAACAACATTGGAGTATTTACACAGAATTTTGCAACATTTGCCGTTCCCCTATTTTTACTCCGCCACTGCGGTGCTTTGGAATGCGTGCCAAAACCTCGTCCTTTTCCTTAAATAAAATGATTTACGCAGTCCAAGTGGCAAACGATGGGAGAAGTAAGCTTTTGCTTTGGATTGCTTTGGATGATTTTTATTTAAAGCCCCGTTAAAATATGCAGTCATGTCAGAGCTAGGACTTGTGATGATAGGTGACAATTACTCGTGGTCATGGCAACCAGACATGCTCTCAGGCAGGTGAGTGTTCAGGTGGAAGACGAGCAGAAATACACGCATGTACACACATACCAACATGCACAAACTCACACATAAACTTTCACACTTAATGAAAAATGCTTCAGACACGACAATCTTAAACGTATGCTTTATTGTCTGACACATTTTTGAAGAAGACTTTTCTAGAAGGACTTTACTTTTTTGTTTTCCGGTGTGCACTTGTTTATTTAACCCAAGACCTAAAAAAAAAGAAAAAAAAAATCTAAATTCTTGAATTTTTTTTTTACTTTTTATGAAATTCCCCAAAACGTTGCAATATGTATATTTTTTTACTAGATATAAATGGTATAAATGATAACACGTTGGGTGAATTGGTACTTTTTTTGCTCACAACAATGTTAGTTTAAGATGTAAAAATATCGACATGAATGTTTGACAAATTTGATTGATTGATTTGATCACTCATATTTGATTCACGCATTTTTAACATGGGTTAACTGTCTTCTAAAGAATTAATTATCAACAGTTTTTGCATTCTTTCAATACAGCAAGTAGTCTTTAAAAATAATAACAGTAGAGGAGCTACTCTCACCAAAAAGTTTTGAAAATTACTAAAATCTTTTCTGACAAAAGTGTTTTTTTTTTTTCTTAAGATTTCTGCAGCCATTTTGAAATGAGCAAGAAAATCCCTTCTACTACCCCTAGTGGAATGATGATAAACTACAGGGCAGAAAACATGGACCAACCTATTTATAATGGACTTAAAGGAAAGTTTGAATCATGCTGACTTATAAAATAATTAATGAAAACACAAAACTATGAGTCTGAATCAATTTATTGTATATAGGAATAAAATATATATTCTAAATAGGTTCCTATATACAGTCAATGGTCTGAATTAAAAATAAATTGTTTTGGGACACCTTAGTAAAACTGTGTTTTCAGTAAGTGGATCAGGTTTCCAGAGTATTGTTAGTCAGAGATAAAAAATTACATGTTTATCTTGATAAAAAATTCAGTTTGATACAGTAATTCAACAACTGTCATCACAGTTATAATCAGACAGATTTGAACTTGAACATGGTTTGAACATTCCTGCCATTTTCTTTCATCCACACTGTTGTTCAGCTGCGACTCTTGTTTAAAATATCAACATTTTTCTACATCACATCAGACCAAAAGCATACATAAACCAAGACTTCCAATCCTAATCTCCTCTCAGCATCTCATTTGCGGTAGAAGTTATCACAAAGCTGAAACTTTGGTTTTTAAAGAGAAATTTGTATCAAAGCAGAAAGCATATGTTTTCTCTAAATCAGACAGCAAAGCAAAAGTTATAGGCTTTGATAAAAAAACAGGATCCAAACTCAACCTGAAATGTATTTTTCAACCTTTTTTTGCCATGTAAGACCTAAAATCAGCCATCAACATAAAAGTGGATATGCGGTGGATTTCTGCATTAAATTGTCAGAGTAGCCCTTGTAGTTTCAGAAAAGCAGTGCAGACAGTTCAAATGTGGCATTAAAAACATTTAAAAAATCAGCTTTGGGAGATTGCTTATCAGCACCATCCCTGGAGAGCTAAGGAATTAATTGACTGAAGCAATGAATAGAAAGTAAAATCTTTTTGAAGAAGACAGTGGGAGCAAGGGTTAGGGAGTTTTTCATAACTCAGAGATTATGTTGTTTCTAACTTTATTTCTTGGAGATAAAATTCTGTGATTTCATGTGGCAGAAGTTGCTTTTATCCTCCTTGGATTGGGGTTTTGTCAGAGGATGCTGGGCTCCTTCTTTTAAGCATTGTGCCTTTCAGTTTCCTGATCTTTTACCAGAGCTCTCGCAGTCAAAAAAAACTTTTTCTAGTGAAAACAAAAGCTGCAGTTCATGTGACTGTGAGATTGTGTTTGAGAAAAAGGATTCAGTTATTAATTTTCCTTTCACATGTGTCAGCCTTGTCCGGGTCTTACAATGACAGCGATCCCGAGTGTGTTGACTTTTGACATATTAATGTGGCTAATTTTCTGACACTATTATTATGCAGCAGATGTCTAATTTTGGACAATTCGGTCGCTATCACCCCATAGCTCAGCGACCATCATACTGTTGCCACGGAGACAGCGGGCCCCCCTCTTTACAATGACATTGTAGAACTCAGTGGAAGTCAGTAACTCTACAATTACATTCAAACTTCCAGTTGGTATCTGCAGCGCTGCTCGAATGAAGCTGTTTATCTGGTCTTGCTCCACTGAAGCTAATCATTGTTTTAGAACCAGTTCCAGGATGACCCATGGGTCTGACCTGTCACTCCAGCAGCCCGACATGTTCCCCCGAGCGCAGCGTGTCAAAAACTGTGAATCGCATTTCACTCTGGGCTTGATCGCGGCTCATGTCGTCATCACTCATTGGCTGCTATGACAGCAGAGAACTTCCACTTTGTTGGAAGTTCTGAGGCTGTGACAAGCCATAACACCTCACTGCATCTGACCCCATCGGCACATTTGACTTGCTCACACATGCACAAGTGCGCCGACATGCTTCTGTTTTGTGGCATTCAGAGACTAAATGAGCATTATCAATGTACTCAAATTGAAATAGTTTCAACTTCTTGATATCTTTTTTAAACTTTTTCACAGACTGTTTATAGAAGTTGTGTAATTTGTGTACTTTTTTTTTTTTACTCTTATAAAATCGTTCCCAGCGGTCCTTTAATTATGATTATGCAGTTGTTAGCCAAAATCAAAACGCCTCTTCCGTTTTTTAAGACATATTTTCTGCAGAGCAGCATGAGCTCATTAGAAAGTTACCTTTAAGTTGAGGGCAGGACCATCGACCTTTTGTTTACACTCTTTCCCGCTAGCTTATAGCACCCCCAAAGCCCAAACTAACATTAGCTTAGCAACAAAAAAACAGCAAGCTATGCAGGCGTACAGTTTTGAGCCATATGGCAGCTCAGACGAGGAAAACGAAGACGTCAATGGATATATTTGTCTGGAAGTGGATGCATCAAAATTAGAGTGGCGTAGGGAGACTTTGGCCCGCCCATTGCAGTTGCTGAGTCACAAACTTAAGCTTTTTCAGGCCATGGATTTTCATCTGCTCCTAATTCAACACGATTTGAATAAAGAAAAACTCATAAACACATCTTAAATTCTTTTATAAGTGTCCTCCATGCTCCAAGAACAAGAATGCTCTAAGAACATGGTAAAAACACCAAAAGCACAATTTTCATTGTAATGGGTCTCCTTCAAATTCTGAGGAAATGTCTCTTTCAAAATTTTTGATCCACACTGGCTCGTGCTGAAAGTTTGGGCACAAACTCAGGAGCGGGTGTGTTTAACCCCATTTAGCACAGCTGTTGAGACAGGTTCCCGCTCTTCTTCTAGAAGGTGAAAGTTCACATCTGTGAAATTGTGCCGCTCTTCAGAAGTTGTGCTTCTCTCAGCCGGCGTTGACATGTTAATTAATGGCTCTGTCAGTGTGGGCAAACGTCATTTATTGGAGTGCTGCTCTGGATATTTGCCTACAATCTTCTACGCTGCCCTTGCTATCATTTTTGCCCTTTGAACAACACCTGGAGTATTTGAAACCAGATACGCACAAACCTGATTGGTGAGGATCCTCGTCAGCCATGGGAAATAACTGACATGAGGGCACTTCAGAACATGCCCAAAATATTACCTTTTGATACTTCTAACAGTGTCGAAATATGGAGCAAGGGCCATAGCAGGCGCTGTGTGCTCGTACTGTCAATCATCACGCCCTTTGCCTGGAATTATGCTGTATCAACAACCCTTAGAAATCTGCCAGTTACAGTATTTCGGGTAATTGCACAATGTTGGATGAAGTCATGCATACTTAAATGTGTTAAATAAGTGATTTGCAACGAAGGGAATGCCTCCTTTTCTTGTGAACCTCAGGTTGAACAGAAATGATTTGGTGTCTGTTTTGATGATTACTTTAAAGAAAGTACATTTTTCCAGATGTTTTCTCTGTGAAAATGCTTCAACCCGTTCAGATTTACATTCTGTAATCATTTTTATATGGTCTAATTGTCAGAAAACCTCAAGGACCTCCATGCTTTTCAAATATTTCAAGCAATCTGTAGTTATTTGTCATTGTGTCCCAATAGTTCCTCAGGTGCGGTCGTGAAACACATACATCCAACAAATTACATTCTTGAAAATTTTTGCAAGAGGCAGAATTTCACATTGGACAACTTTAAAACCCTGTTAAAATGCTACTGGTGGACTCATTCACAGCTCCTGTCTGCTGATAGCCTTTTCTACGTTTCTATTCTTCCAAAAATAATGACTTCTTATTTGTCATATGTGCTCTGAATAATCCAAAACATTACGATGCAGACATCATATAATGTGATGTGTTTTGATAAGACTTTGAGGTTGAAGAAGCCTCACGTGTTCAGACTTCATTCATGCTTCACTGCCTCTTATTTCCCTCAGGCTTGAACCTGTGAATGGTCATGTTTCATTTAAATTGCCCCCTTTTATCATTTTTCTCTTAATTAAAGCGTGTTAAATTATGCGTTTTCCTCCTGAAGAGTGCCCTTATGCCAGGTAATTGGAACGAGTTTAATACGAAGGTAATGACTTTTTCTTTTAACCTGATGTTCTTGTTATTAAGAAGCAATACAATGGAGCTCGCTATCAACAAATCGTCAGCATTTTCAACAGCTGCTTAGGTGTGTGAACAAAGTTCACGGATTAATTGAGCTCATTAAAGGTTGCATCGGTTCAGGCTTAGATACAGTTAACAGCACAATTCAGTTTTAGTTGAATAATGCCTGTAATTTAAAAACTCACTTAAACATCGCCGCCTCTGCAACCCTGACACCGTGACCCCCCCCCCCCCCCACCCCCACCAACCCCACCAACCAAACGCTGATTTGTCCGGTCTTTTATTACCACACACAAGTCTTCCTGCATGAGGCGCTCCACTTGTGGAAATTCCTCACGAGTCTGCTGTCAATCATCCAATCACTGGCGGAGAATTTCTAACCACTGTAGCAGCAGGCACCTAACTAAATAAACCGACAAGCTGTCAAGCTGGAGGGGGGATCATGTGAGGCGATAAAGGTTGCATCCGACCTACTGAAATGTATATCCCACTGAGATCCCAGAGCATTAGGTCCCAGGGCCTCGCCACCCCACCGTGTCATTAATATGAGACGTCCTTGTAGAGCCCACGCCGGTGGCACTCAATTTAATCACAACCAGGAGGCGAGGGAACAAGCCTCAGCTTCTCCCTCTGTGGTTAGACACATCTGGTCAATGGAGCTTTGAACTTTACATCCGTTAATATCTGATATCTCTGGGCTTTATTTGATTCCATATGTAAATGATGAATTAGTTCATATCTACCATTCTCAGAGATTAATTGTATGTCTTTGTTTAGCCGCCATGATCACATTTCCCTCACTTGCAATTCGAGAAAAGATTTTCTTTTTTTTATTAAATCCGTATTGTGCGCCATATTTCTTTTTATGTGTGTATTATCCATATTGTGAGGTTTATTAAAGGGTCTCCCATTGTGCTGTGATGTCTCCAGGCTTGTGTGTCGCACTGGGAAGTCTGTGCATGACAGGACGGATGTTGTCCAAGTGGAAGTTGATCAGAGTGGGAATGGCGTGTCAAAGGAGAGCTTCTCATATTTAGTGAGTAAAATCCTCCTGCAGATTATTTGCTTTCTGTCTCTTACTCGACACTCTTCTTCTATGCTCTTTTCTCCCATTCTCCTCTGGGAAAGTCTTCCTGGGAATGTCGGTTGAGTGTTAACAGATGTGTTTTATGAGTCAAAGGAATGCTGATGAGTAGGAATCTTCAAACATCCGTCTGACTCCCAGCTAAGCACTATTGTCATTCCGTTTTCTGTTCCAACCTAAACAAATATGATGATTATTAGAAAGGTCTTTTGCGCTGAATTTATCACTGGTCAGAGAGAACTAGCCAGCAGAGTGTTAATTTATCTCGACCCATGAGGGAAAAAAAGCACTCAGCTCATGGAAATACCCGTTAAGTCCCTTTGTTTCTCTTTGTTCATGGACAAAGGGTGTTTCACAATTCAGTGCTGGAACAGTCCATCATTTCAACAGCTTCTGTCTGTGAGGCATCCACAGAGAAGAAAAACCCAATCTACAGAGTCTATTTTGATGTTCGAAGATGAAGAAAGTCTAAAACAACAAACAATAATCTGGACTTTTGTGGGAACTCCTTCTGAGCTTCCTTGTGAAAGAGTGTCTGTGGAACACAGGCAGAGGGAAATCTGATTTAGAGACAGGACACGTATCTCTACCGCATCTCCTTCCTCAAACTTTCTGATGGAAACATCTGCCTCCTTATGCCCGCTGCAGCACACAAATGTCCGCTGCATCCCCATGCACAGAGGAAGTGAATCCTGTCAGCCTGGATAAGAGGCTTTCCTGGAGAGGAAGTTCATGGTGGGGATAGAAAGTTTGAAAAGATCAGGAGAGCCGCTTAGCTGCAGAGCTGGACAGGGATATATATTTTTGCCCAAGGAGCCTTCTGTGTTTTGCATGTTTCACCGTCTACGTGCAGGTTTTCATGTCGTAAGCATGAACATCATTGTTTTGTTTTTTACCTGCAGTAGAACACGACTCTTGGGAGTTTAAGCCTTAAGGCCTGCAGCACTTTAACATCATGCAGTGTGGGCTGTCTTCAATTTCCTTCACTAATTTACTGTTATAGTCAGCAGCTGTCTCAGCCAATCTCTACTGACTGGACAGATGAACCTCACTGGATGAGGGGAAGATTTTATCTTGAGTCAAGCACACAATTATAATGCAGGTGGAGTGAGCCTGTCTTTTCTGATGACAGGAACTGTCAGAGATACATCTGATTCATAACATTCCCTCCAATCCAGACCCCGAAGCTGCTGTACCTCGATCCAAAGAAAGGCTCTCTTTCCGGGGGAACCAGAGTGACCATCAGGGGAGAACATCTGGACATTGGCTCTCAAGTTAGAGTAACGGTCAACAACACACTGGAGTGCTCCATCATAGAGTGAGTGCCAGTTAATCAGATTTCAAAGATTTTCTGTTTTGTGTTTAAAATATACAGATTTTTTTTTTTTTTTACAGTTTTGTTTTTTTCGTTCGTTTCGAATATTAAGAAACCGAGTGCACAAGCCTGCATCATATGTCAGAGCACCAAAATAGCTCTATGATTTATGAGTGAATTTGCCAACTGCAGTAAGCACGAGTTAATCTGTAATTAGAAACACTTTTGGGATTAAACGTTCTTAGATATCACAACTTGCTGAGTTAAACAGTTTACCCCTGCATTTATTTATTTATTTACTTACCACATTCTGTTTTCAGGAAAAGTGATCAAACGATCGAGTGCATTATGCCCAAAGCTGCGCACGCACACGCCGAGTTGGTGAAAGTGTGCGTGGAGTTTGAAGATCAACCCTGTCAGGAGGAAGACCTCAGTCAGACTTATCGCTATGAGGAAAACCCCTACATTGCCTCCATCCACCCAGAAAGAAGCTTCCTTAGGTGGGTAGGCTGCACCACTAGGAGCAAAGTCACAAATTTAAGCCCCTCAAGGACTGAAATGTAGTTTTTCCTGTATTTCTTGGAATGGTAACCAATATTTATTGGTTGGTTCTATTATTCTTATGTTGCAGTGGTGGCAGGACCATCACTGTTGCAGGCCAAGGCTTTGATCTGGTGCAGACTGTCACCATGGAAGTGATGGAAATGGAGGAAGTGGTGAGGCATCCGTCTTATAATCACGTGAGAAAATTATTAAGCGATTTAATAAACATTTTTTGATCTCTTTGGATCCCCCTTTCAGGATTGCTCAGTGATGTCCACCTTCATGATCCTCTGCAAGTCTCCTCCATCCAGCCAACCCCAGGAGACCTCAGTACAGTTCTTCCTGAATGGAATACTCTATGTTAGGAACAACCCTTCTTCCTCTGAGGATAAACAAGAGGAAGAGGAAGAAGACCCCCTCACGAGTCACTTCGTGTTGGAATATGTGGAAGACCCTCAGTTCTTTACTGCAAACAGAGAGAAGCTGATAAAACACCATTCAGGAGAGCCCCTGACGCTCATCATCAATGTAGGTGACAACAGTGTCTGTATTGTCTCTTTCATTAACAGACACTTTTTCCTGTTATTGTGTTTCAATTTTACACATTTCTGTCCTAAAACAAATGTTTTACACAGAACTTTAATTTGATTGAACACTAATGTTCAGCAATGGTTTGTAAAGCTGAGATCAAATATAGCAAAAACTGGAATGTCACTATTGCTCTTATCTTTTTCTGAATGAGGAACCAAGAACATTTATTTTAACCACTGCACTGCAAAAAACAGGCCCCTTAGAAATAAGTCAAACCCTACACTGTTGGGAGAGTTTCTTTAAATAAGCAAAAAAAAAACCCAAAACAAATCTGCTTTGTGGTTTGTAAAGTAAACTATATTTACTAATAAATGTGTTGATCTTTTTCCCTCTTTATATATCTTAAATCTTCCTGGTCTGTGGTTGTGAACCACAGACCAGAACCATGTGATAAAGGAAGTTTGAGGTGTATCAGAAATTGAAAAATGTTTTACATTTTTGCAAATGAAGGATATTCTGTATTATTTTAACCACATTTCTGTTGTAGTCGTGTTCCTCTTCAACGTAAACAACATTAACCTCTACTACTTAAAAATACCAGTTTTAATGCATGTGCAAAATGTTTACAAGAAAACGATGCTGTAATTTCTGGCACAGAGGTCACACTGGAGTCCAAGTTGGAGAAGCCAAAAGAATGCATAATAAAGAAGAATAAAGCATATATAAGTCACTCTGGAGTTTAAGCCGCACTTTTGGGAGTAAAGTGCAATAGTTCTGAACAAATCTGCCAAGTCCGGCGTAATGCTACATTCACATCAATCGTGATTCACGCGTCAAATGTACGTCTACTGCCTCTTTTTTGACGCACGTCAAATTTGTGTCTGCTGCCTGTTTTGACATACGTCAAATTCCATGCTCAGTGCTTGTCCATAAATGTACTCATAAACTAGATCCTTCTTCTTCTGGATAGCTGTCTGTAGCAAATACTGATGCACACACACCGACGGTGCCCTCTTGCGGTTGTTAGTGGGAAACAACCACTAAAGGTCAGCCGGTTGGTAGCAGAAAATAACGAATATATGAGCAAATATTTCTTTTTTAAAAGTCACATATAAATTGCTCCTGTGTAAACTGTAAGTCGCACCCCTGATCAAACTATGCAAAAAAACGTGACTTATTCTCTGAAAAAAACTGAACTATAGTTCAAAGGAATTGTAGTGCGGGTAAAAGTACACAACCAATTATATCCAATGATCAGACTCAAATTATGAATGCTATCAATGCACTTAACTGTTGATATTTTCAGCACACAACTATCTGAATCACTCCCGGCTTTGAACAGCTGATTCTATTTGAAGCTGTTCTTTCTTTCAGCCTGACAACCCAGACGGTGAATAGCAGACAAAGCAGTCTGTCTTTAGACAAGTTGACACAACAAGCAACGCATAAAACAAATCAAAAGTCCTGTCCTCGTGAACTAACCAATTCCTTCTGGGGTGTTAGGAGATGGGTGCAGTCATGGCTTGGTGGGGGGTCTCACTTTGCTGGCTGATCTGAGCACCTGTCTGCTTGAATCCATCACTCCACAGTGCTGCCAGCTGAGACACAGAGTAATGCGCATATACAAAGAGCACACAAGGAAAAGTCTGAACATGATGGCACTTCCTCTTTGGGTTGGTGTGAGCTGGGTGCCAGCCCCTGCAAGAACTGCTGCCTCAGCCTCCGCACAGGCAACGGCTATTTCCTTGTGGTGAAGCTGGAAAGAGGACAAAGAGCACATTTGTTTGTTTAAGAGGGGTCCTGACAGATAGCTACAATACTGACAGATAGCTATACTAAGGAACTGGACTGAAATTGGTTTGGGTTGTAGGCATCCTTAGTTAATCTATTCTTCAAATCTGGGTCATTTATGTGTGGAAATGATGTACATTTTGATGGACAAACGTGTAGATTTTTCACTCAAATATTCGTGGAACAGTTTGTTTTTTTCTGCGTGTGGAAGGGAAGCACTTGTTGACAAAAACCCAGGAGGCTGCATCCTGCAACGGAGGCCCTAAGGGTGCAATCAGAGCAAGGACACACACTGGGAATAAACACACACACTCACTACTTATTTGACCTTTTTATACTGAAGGAAAATCACTGTTTCATAGAAAAGGCTGTGCATCTGTTTCTTTTTTCATCATTCCAATTAAAAAATAACAGAATAACTACACAAACTAAAGTAAGTCTTATGTATAGAAGTATGGGCCAAATGCAGGAATAGTGGAAGTGGAAAAAAAGTTCTCTAAAAAAGAGGGCGGGACACAAAATACAAAACAGCCAGCAATACAAAATAGTCTGACAAGAAACATGTAAAGTCTGGAAGATGAGATAGTAAGTAACAATGGGAGTGCGTGAACCAATTAATTGAAACATAAACAGGAAGCGAAACAAAATAGAACAAAGCAGCACTTTAGATGTGCATAAAAAGCAAAGATAAAATAGATGCTGGTTGGAGAAAAAAAACGGAACTTTGCCAACCCAAAACAAAAATAATTAGGCAAAATCAGGAAATTAAACTGCATGAGCAGTCACCAAACTAATTCAAAACATTTTAAATAATGTTTGTTGCCAAAAAAAAGTCTTATTCTCCTGACTAACATGTTTATAATCAAAATAAACAGATAATAAATATGGAGTCAGACTGCATTCTTTTGGTTTTTATTTTGTAGTTTTCGCATTGCGTTTTCAGAACCCTTCATCGAACCCATCAGCTGATCTTTAACGCACAAAAAGGAGTTGTTTTTTTACAGTTTCTGCCCTGAAAAGAATGTAGTATATCATCTGTATCTAAAACAAACACACAAGACTAAAAGTTTTTTTTCTTTTAATAAAAGGTCTAAAGGATTTTCCAGCAGTTTAATCTCAGGTCTTCCTCCCAGAAACTATACCATGAAATTAAAAGGACATTGTTCCTTCTGTAACCCAGCAGGCTCAAAGCAGGTTTTCTAGTGCAGATAAGTGGAATGACTTCACCAGCGTTGGGGATATTTTTCAGACTATAAAAAGCTCCTTGTGGAGCCTCAGAAGACCCAGCGCAACTGTTTCAGCAGCCCCAAACACAGCCACTTCACATGACTCAAAGTCACACATGAAATGTAAAATTGAAGGAATGTCCTCCTAATTCATAGTGCTCTCAGCAGTGAGAGGCGGGGCTTGAATGGAAGTAGGACAGAGTTGGAGTAATTGCAGCAGACTACTATAAAGACCCTAGGAATGTTATTTTGAGATCATGCAGAGACGGCCATGGGAACATTTGTTTGTTAAAGCTGTTTTGTCCCTGTGTGAGACCAGGGAAGTTTGCTGCTTCCAACTAAATTCCGGCTGGAAAACCTTCCACACATCAGCTGTATCACAGACCGACTGCTTTGAATGGGTGTGCATAAGCACATGTCTGTGGGTTGACGCTCTTTGTGATTGTTTTCTGTGCTCATATAAAAATGTCCAAATTGGTGTCTTCGCGCTAACCAGCTCACGTCTGTTTTTATTCACTTCTGCTGCAGAAAGTACCTAGCAATCTGGAGTTGCAGCCAGAGGAATACTCTGTGATGATTGGCTCGTATCCCTGTAACATCAGCTTCCATAATGACCAGCTGTTCCACTGCACCATCAACGGACTACCCAGCTCCAGCGAAAGGGAGCTGCCTGTCACTGTAAGTAAGAAAACATGTAAAACACCACAATATCACTCAAAGACACATCCAGGCTCCTTTTGAAAATATTGCTTGATAGACCCTGATAATTTAAGCTTATCCTCCATCTGTCATCATTCAAGCCAAATATTTAGTCAGAATCAGGACCATCTGTGTTGTTTGCAGAAACAGATTTGATGCGCTCAAGCTTGTGCACTGTAAGTGAGATGTCTGTGCTACTTTCAATGTAATATGAAGGCTTCTCATTTCGAGCACAACACCATAAATCAGGACTTTGTCTGGGTTGTGAACCACGAAACTGCAACAAAGCTGTATTTATCAGTTGCTCTTTGTGTCTCTTCTTTTCTTTTTCCGTTTTTTTTCCTGAAAACAATATTTATTCCACTGATACGCTGCCATGACTCCCCTCCCCAATACTTTTCCTTTAACCCAGACTTGGTGCAGACTAAACTCTATAGTCCTTATAAATCCAAATGCTCTCCATCCTCCACGTTTCTATATTTTCTGTTGTTATTGCCTATTCTGGTCTGTTTTGATAGCATTTTATTCAGGAGAAGAAAAAAAAACTCATCTATATTTCAGTATGACCCAAACAGAGAGCACTTTTTGAAATAGTGGGCAAAAATAGGGTTTGTTATCAGCGGAGGTTTAATGTAAAAGTTATTCCCACGTGCACAAAAAACCCCCGTCTTCTTATTTTCCTTTTTTTTTTTTTTTAACCTGTGCCGGGGTGGCATTGCCTTAATCTCAGCTGTCTTTCAGGATTATTCAGAATAAACACAATTAGAAAAGGCACAGGAGCAGGGCAAGGGTCAGATAAGATGTCATTACAAAATGTGTGGGCTGCTTCAATGCGAATGGCGTGATTTGTTTGAGTGCACACGCAAGGTGTGTATTTCTTCTGTGAGGTTTGTATTTGCATACATGCTGGACTGAGGCAAAGCTTGTGGCCATATCTGTGTCTTCACATGCGTTGTGTGGCGGATCTATTTTTACATGGCTGTGTTGTGCTTAGCTCTGAAGTGCTACAGAAGTGGATGTGAGGAAGTATGTGTTTTTATACACCAAGTGAATCAGGAAACTGGAACAATGGCATTTTCCCCCTCAATTTAACCAAAGGAGTCTCAGGAAGAAGGCCTTCTGTCGCTGGTCCGTGGAAATGATTGCATGGACTAAGGAGGAAAAGCTGGAATGTAAATATGAGGGAGGCAATTGAGTTAGTTTTCCCTTCACAGTTACCGTACACGAGTGGAAGAGGGATTAGGTCTGAGGATTGGGGGATTTTTATCTGAGAGTCTCTTTAAGCAGTATGTTGGGAGTGGGAAAGGAGGGGGAATGATGGGAGCAGAGACCACAGAGACCCTGCTGACTAATCAGAAGGCAAAAGTGAGAGCTCCTTTTTTGTCACATCTGGGTTAGCTTGAACCAGGAGACCCCAGCAGCTCATTCCTGTGAGCTTCATATACGCTGTTTTTTTTTGTTTGTTTTTTTCTGCATGTGTGCATCTGTGTCCCTGGAAAAATGGATGGGCTTCTGTGTGTGCATGCACCTGTGCCCCTATTTAGAAACGCTGAACTGCATGAATTTTTAAAATTATGCTATGCAGGACAATTTTCAAAAGGGATGCATTCAACTTTGCCTTTTCTTCTGTCAAAATTAAGCATATTCAGAAGGTTGTAAATTAAACAGAGCGAAATGTTATTTAAAGGGTAAACATATGTTACAGTAATCCCAATGAGCCAAAAGCTCCAACATAAGCTTCTTAACTATTTATTTTCTAAATGTGTTGTGTGCTGTATTCCTCACTGGGCACAAAGCCATCCTTTTCTTTTTAGATTTAATTAACCTGGTGTAATGAAATAAACAAAAGACCTTTGTCTGCATTATAGCATTTATCAGTGCTGTTTTATGGTGAATAATCCTTGTTTTCTTAGATGAAATTACCTCGATTTTTGAGCAGATAAACTCTGGAGGTTTTTTTCCCCTTCAATAGAAAGGAAAATATCTTTGTAATTCAGTTTTGTTGTAATAATATCTTGCTAGCAGGAGTAAAAACAGGGTTTTCTACTTGAGCCATGAGTGGAGTGTTTAAAGGAGATAAAAGCTAAAATGGTTTCATATAGATCCTTATATTAAGGGAAAAAATAAATGTTTCATTATTGTAGCCTTAAGATCAATTGAGCAGCTGTGCTAAAATCATAAGCTGCTGTAATACAGGACTAGAATAAAAACAGAGCTGAAAATAGAAATAATAGGTCCCCTTAAATGTTATTTTTGCTCATTACTGCTCTGACTTCTTGAACCTTCTGTTTTTGTCCTTTCTTCTCCCTCAAGTTCTCTGCATCTGTAATTTATGATGCAGGAAGACAACAGAAGGTCACCATTGAAAAACAATCATAAAGAATTAGAAATTAAACTAAAACACAGTCAAATTTGGGACTAATAAACCTTCATTTTCTTGTTACTTTATCTAGTCTACTAGCTCCTATTTGACTTAAATTACTTGATCATTTAGAGCTGCTTTTCTTTTGTCATCTCTGTGCAGCTTTAAGTTGACTTCTGATGATTTTGATCTTTAGATAGCTCAAGGTTAACGAGATAGACATGTTTGTTTTTTGGTTTACGCCAATTTTTCAGTGTCACCTTTGTCATGTAAATGACAGGCTTTGAATTAATGTGTTCCATTCTGAGATTTGTGTAATTGTTTTATTAAAGACATATATTTCATTCAAACACAATTTGACAACTTTCATTTGCATCATTTATGTTAAGAACTAAAGATGATAAATCATCTACAAGATGTAGAGGTTTTTTTTTTTTAGAATTATAGAGATTTTTTAAAGTTGAGGGAAGAATTTTTGAAACTTCAAACTGAATAAAAAATCTCCTTTAAAAAAAAGATCACATAGACCAGGCAATCTAAATTTAAGTTAATTTAATTTACTTTTAGAAAAAAGAGACAGTGTTACTTTAAACAGGAATGCATGCACATTTACAGATTAGACTAAACTTTGCAGAGCAGGATTTAGTACCATTATAATTACTTTTAATTTATTTTTTTGAAAAGTTAAGGAGGTTTTTCTCTTTTGGGAAAAAAAGCAAAACTAAATGCTAAAAAAAGGTGACATATATGGTACTTGAGCGTAAAAGGCAAGACCAAAACACCATTTTGAAGGATCGTGACCCAGTTTCTTGTTCTTCTTCTCTCTTTCTTTTTAGGTAAAAGTGGGGAACTTTGATCACATTATTGCTAAAGTGCAGCTCGGCGGCAGCGAGCTGGCCATTGTGGTATCAATTGTGGTGTGCTGCGTGCTGCTGCTTCTGTGCACTGTGGGTAGGTTGTGTTCACACACACAACACACTCTCTCTGGCAAATGATGGATGTGTGTCTGCTATAGCAATGCAAGCTCCAGATGTGGAACAGATAAAAGGAATTCGGGGTTCATCGTTTCCTGCACTTGCTTCATCCCTCTCCAGTATCCACTAAACAAAGGCCCCAGTGTTCTTCTCCCTTTCTGCTTCATGTTTGTGTATGTGTGTGCTGCACTCTGTAATGTTTGAGCAAGTGTGTTCTTGAGGCAGGTGTATGGGTGAAAATTGGTGCTAGTGTGTCTTTTCACACCATTTCCTTTTTTGGATCTGTTCTCAGATGCTCACAAATTTGCTGATTTTTTTCTTGCCAGACTTTTTAGGTGTGACTTTCCTGATGAAGGAATTTATGCATGATCTGTAATTACACATTCAGAAATGTGAATGATTTGTCATTTTCATGTTTTCACATTTGCAAAAATTCGGGCACGTGCGACATGAAAGAAGGGCTGACATGAAAGCTTTCCTGAAAATCTTCTGTTCAATTCAGACTCTGTCAGACACATGTTGGCCCCTGCTACAGGCTTGAAGCTGTCAGACTGTGACAAGAGTGGCTGGTTTGATGGGAACTTTGTCTCTGTCTCTTCTCTGTTCTTTGCAGCTCTTGTAGTGTACTGCACAAAGAGCCGGAGGGCAGAGCGTTACTGGCAAAAAACGCTCCTCCAAATGGAAGAGATGGAGTCACAGATCAGAGAGGAGATTCGAAAAGGTGTGTTTAGAAGATGAATGCTCACAAATTCTTGTTTTGTTGTGGAAATGCTGAAAAAAATGAATTTTACAATTGTCTGTTTTGTGTATATTTGTGTTTTTGTGCTTGCGTGCAAAATCTGCATTTGTTTCGGAGGTTGCCTTGTCTGAAATGGAAGTGAGATACAACAGTTGATAGATTTGTAGAGTGGTAAGTGTGACTCATAAAACACAGTGTCTGACAAATGATCAGTCACACTGAGACATACTGAGTGACCACCTAGTCTGTCTTGCATCTTGAGGAAGTGTGTGTGTGTTTGTGTGTCCAAGGCATTGATGTAGAGCCAAGTGAAGGCCACTACACGTCTGAGTACCTAGATTTATGGTTTGGAGATGAGGGAAGGGATAGAAAAAGAGAAATGGAGGGAGCAAGGAAGAAAAAAAAGTGGGAATGAGGACCATGAGCCTGACAAGAAGCAGAAGCGTGGGAGACGGAAAAGAAGAGGCGAGGTTATTTAGTCAGAAGACACGGATAGATTTGTGGCCGAGTTCAGGGTTAATGTGCCTGAAAAAACATGGGATTCTTCAGCTGAGTTGAAGGGAGGGCTAAACGAAGAAGAAGGGTGGAGCCAAAGACGATGGAAAATGGGCCTTTTCTAGATTAGACGAACAAGAGACACGCCTGTGACGACTGAAGCAAGATGGAAGTTCGGTTTTCGGGGCTGATGGTGCCAACTGGTTCAGATGACTCTTTACTGAGCAGAAGGACGAGTAACCTTTAGCAGTAGCTAAAGTAAATCCCTTGGGTCTGGCATTCTCGTCTGCCTGCACAAACACTGTCTGAAAGAAGTGCTATTGTGACTGAAATCCAGCTCTCCTGCTGTGACAGGAAGCTTTTGTCCATAAAGAGCTCTCCAGCCTCTCATTAGCGGAGAACATTATCCTCTGTTGCGACCAAAAAGTGGCTGCAGCATCATGTAGCTGCTGCTTGGACATGCTGATTGTGTTTCTGCTGCATGTAACCTTCTGCCTGCACACATGTTTTGGATAAAAGCCTCAGACTGGATTTGGCTCTTCTGATTGGCATTTGGTAAATATTTGCCTGCATACTGTGATAGGCTGCACTGCCGGGCACAGAATCAGAGGAAAAGATCAGAGAGTAGGATAGTTATTATTCTCTTTTGTGTAAAATACAAGATCTGTGTAATAAACTGTTCCTAAACAATGGATTGTTTTGTTTTGTGTACTTTTTTATTACGCTCTCAGGCTTTGCAGAGCTGCAGACTGACATGACAGATCTTACCAAGGAGCTGAATCGCAGCCAGGGCATCCCCTTCCTGGAGTACAAACAGTTTGTCACACGGACGTTCTTCCCCAAGGTGAGAAACTTTACATTACCCTGTTATCTGATTTTGCATGGCAATCTGACAACACCATTTTTCTCTCTGGGGTTTTAATATTTCTATTACGCTGGGTACCTTTTACATTCCTCCTCACACTTTTTTTTTTTTGCAGGACAAAATTTCCCCTTGAAACTTGTAAACACAGAGTAATTGTCTCGTGAAACGCAGCTTTCTTTGGCACCCTGCAGAACAGCTCCGCATTTTTCTGATGCCCGGTCCACCCAGAGGGTAGATTGTGGGCATGTCTGCCACTGGGGTGTTTCTCCGCTCCTACAGACAGACACGACCCAGGGGGCTTTTTCTCGCAATCTCAGGCGTAAACCTTTAAGGAGGCCGAACAGTGGCGGGCATAGGAACAAGATCTTGAAAACTCCCTGCTTGCTGCGCTTATACACCCACGCTGTTTTGCAAGTATAGACCGTGTTGCACAATGACAACCCCATGCTGATCACAGTGGACAGTGCAGGCAGGGTTTTTTTTCTTTTTTTTAATTAATCCATGAAAAGGAAAGAAACATAAGTATTACAATTACAGTGCTCACTAAGACATCAAACACTCTCCTTGTTCATGCTCTTGGTTTTCCACTAGAGCTTTAGAATGTCTGAGATTACACACCTAACAGTGTTAGACACACTCAGAAATCAGGCCAAATGTAACTGTCCTGAAATAGCAGACTATGCTGAAAGGCTGCCTTTTAGCTCCAGTTCACTTTGTCTCAAAGCCATTATCGCAACATCAAGTGTCATGTTTCTTTTTTTTCAGGATCGCTCAAGCCTTCTTAAAGAACGTCCTTCAGTTCTGGACTGCACACAAAGAACTGGACGTTGTTTTCCCTGTTAGTCCCCCTTCCTGAGTTTGTAAAAACATCTGACTCTGTTTTACTCCTTTTCTCTGCGTGTTTATATGTGTTTCAGATGTGTTCAGATTACGAAAAGAGTCTGGTCAAGCACGCCTACGTGAATGACTCCGTGGGACCCCGAGCGCTGCCAGAGACGCACCCACTGCTTCAGGATTGGCAGGTAAAGCTGTGGGGTTTTTGATGGAGGATTTTCTCCAGTTCAACCATATCTTGGTCACGCTGAAGCATATTTTTTGGTAATGAGGGCTAAAGAAAAACAAGCTTATTTGTCCCTATAATTAGTCCAGTGTGTTCAAAAGCTCAGATCTTAAAGACACAAATGCGAATCGTCCACCTCTGCTATTGCCCCCAGAGTATTGAATTATATCTCATCCAAACCCATCCCCAGCTTTTGTGTTTATGCATGTGTTAGCACATGTGTGCTGAAAGTAAAGGTAGATCCATGTGTGCATGCGTGTGCAATCTATAACGAGTGGAAGTAAAAACTGCAGCCGTAGTTTTGGGTTGGCAGCCAAGGGAGCCTGTCTAACAGTGATGAAGTGCCTTGAACCACATTGTCTTCGCAGGAAGTGTTTTCCAGGTCACAGTGAATAAATCTCACATGCGGGCATTTATCTTAATGGACACCCCTGTTCTCCTTCTGTCAAGCTGCAAACTACAGTGTATGGCTGCAGTCCAGAGGGAAGACTTCATCACACCGCTGCTTAGTCGCACCCGTAGATAGGCCGCGCTCATTTAGTCGACTCTGCACATTAGTAAGGAGGAGCTGGGGTGGGACACGCTGGGACGGAGGAGAAGATCCGCGAGCAAGTGAGGTTTCCGAAGCATCAGAGGGAGGGGGTTTTGATAAAAAGATGAGGTGTTCGCTCCAGGGGTCACTCTAGACGAGAGGTGGTGAAACAGATTAGGGAGGGCTCAGCAGGTGTGCAATCCAGTTAGAACAAAGTCATGCCGACAAGCAACTGTTCCATCCTTTCCTCTGTCATTCTCGGTCAACAGACCACCGACACAACAAGACCTAATGTCGAAGAGGGCATCACTCTGTTTTCTACTCTCCTCAACAACAAGCACTTCCTCATCACGTTTGTCCACGCCTTGGAGCAGCAGAAGGACTTTGCTGTGAGAGACAGGTAACCACTACGTTTACTGCTAATTACCATAATTACAGCATACATAAGGATGCAGCTCTAAATGCATTTGAGTCATGACCCCACAGCGTGTTGAGGTTGGTGAGCACCTCACCTGTTCTTATACAAATGCATGCATGCTACAAAAACATTCAGATATAATGAAAGTTAAATGTACCTGACCCTCACAGTGAGAATGGTCACAGGTAGGAGCCATTAACAGATGCATGGTAATGGAATATTTTGATGCTTTGATAGGCTGTAGTCACTGGTAATGGATGCACACGTTTAAAAATTTAGATCCTCACAAGAGCAGTGGTTCATCATGAAAGATAACTCGCCAATGTACTGGGTACAAAACTCCTGGAAGCAGACATGATGTTAAATACCCATTCCAATGAAAATTGTGTTCATTTTACATGTTCTTGTGGAATTTTTCTCTCCATATGTGAAAAATAAGCTCAAAATTACTCAAAAACTCTGGGCGGGCCACAAGCTCCCTGCTCTGCTCCATTCCGATGCATTGAAGATGACTAGATTCATGTACGTCTTTGTTTTCCTCATCTGAGCTGGCATCTGTCTCAAAACTGTACAGCAATATTGATAGCTTCAATAAAGCTATTATAGTTGCATCAGTAATGTTAAGTTGGGGATGTGAGGAGCTGTAGGCCAGCAGGAGAGAGTGTAAACAAAAGGATGTCGAGAAGAAGAGGTGGGCTTATTCCGCGCCACTCTGCAGAAACTATGTTCTAGTTTTTTTTATTTTGGCAAAAAACAGAGTAATCAAAATTAAAGGACTACTGGGAATGCTTTTAAATAAATTAAAAGATGATCAAAGTGGGACTTGCAACCCGTCAGCAGTCGGTCTCAGCCAGGTTTTTAGAGAAAATACTGTCACCAATCATGTGTGAGCTTGTTCCAGCTTGTTTGAACTCCACACCCTTCCACTAAAAGTGAGCTCAGGAGAATCTGTCGATCAAACGTTTGAGGTGGGGCCAGCAGGCTCCACATGCTTTTACTAAGGCGTCTGATTGGTCAGTTTTTAACTTGAATAACTTGCGATAAAGAAAAAATCTCTTTAAAAAAATGAGGATTATAAATAACGTGTTTAGAAGAAGGTATCAGAGCAAGAATGGTTATTCTAACAGCTAAAAGGACTGACTAGAACTGACTAATAACTGTCTGTTTGTCAACAGAAGTCTAGGGGAGTTTGGTCTTCTTGCAACCAGCGGGAACTTCCTATTTGGAACACGAGAGGGGAGGGTTTGAGCTTTCCAGTGTTTCTACGGTCTATGCTTTCAACTGAACTTTGCAAAGTGGCCACTTGCTGAGGTCAGCCATCAGTGGCTCTTTCAGAGCCACACCTGTACTTAGTTTCTAGTATTAAATTACCACTCCAACTATATTTATTTCTATTTGTAAAATCATTCCCAGTGGTCTTTTAATTATGACTATGCAGTTTTTTTGCCCAAAAGAAAAAAAAAAAAACCTCTGTTGTTTTTTAAGATATATTTCCTGCAGTGCAGCAGGAGCTTATTAGAAATACACTTCTTGTGGGCGGGATTGTTGGCACAAAAGTTAGCCTGAGCTAATTTCCCATCAACCCTTTATTTGCACTCCTCGCTAGCTTATAGCAGCTCAGACGAGAAAAAGGAAGATGTTGATGGATCTATTTGTCTGTTAATCTTAAATTCTTTTATGTCTTCCAGAATGAGAAAATGCTACAAGAACATGTTAAAAACACCAAAACTGGGATTTTAATTGAAGTGGATCTTTAAGTATGATGAGGGCATGTCAGAATTTGATCTCATTCTGCATTCATGTCATTCTACAAGGAAATCTAAGTCATTTTGGACCCACAGTTAAAAACATATGACTAAAAAGGGCAGATGTGAGATATGTTTATTGAAATGTTTTTGAACCAAAGAGAAATGCTAAAAAAAATTGATTTTTAAGGAGGATTTAGCACTTCCCAGAGAAAGGCAACATAACTAACAAGACTTAACATTGTAGCTGTTAGTGGTAATTGATGTTAAGGTGCTTTCAAATCAAATTCACATTTGACAGAAACTAGATATATCCACTTTGATTTTTATTAGCAGAAGTTGAAGGGTCACAACACAAATCAATTAGATCAAGCAAACAATTATAACCCCTGCAGTTCCTCATATTTCTTGAAAGCATTTTATTACCTCTCAGTATGTTTTATGTTTTTCTGACCCGTGTTAAGGCCTGTGTTCACTCTCGGCCTGATTCTTGAAAATTGTTTCTCTGATAGAAATAGAACAGACCAAGATACCAAGAAGCAGATGATTAAAAGAGAAGGATATGTCTCAAAAATAAATAAAAGGGGGTAAAAAGGGATAAGATCACTAAAAGCTTAATTACATTAATCAAAAATCCAGAAGCTCAATTTACAATGAACATTTTCTGATAACTAGTCCCTAGAAACTGTCAAATGTAGGTGTTCACTCTTTTTTTTTTAACATAATTCTGTTTTTTTTTTTATTCATATTGACTCTTTATTAAACCTAAAGTGTGGCTGTAATGGGACAACGATTAATTACTTTACTTGTTGTATAGGATAACAATATACCAAACTTCCTGAAACACAATTTAAATATGGTTAGTATTAAAATGCAAATGGTTTTAAATTGAAAATGGGATATTTTTAAGTATAAAGTCCAGCATTTACTTGATTATTGCGCAAACTAAATGTCCTTTTTTTAAAAAATTGGAATCAAACGTCTGACTTTTTTTTTTTGTCTGTACCAAATTTTTAAGTGCTTGTCTGTAAAGCATCCATACTTCTCTGTTGTGAGAAATGGTTCAGCCTTGTAGACACTTTGTCATATTACATCAGTGTAACTGTCTTGGTGCCCTTAAAGAAGCCAGTCATTGTGAATAACAGAGGAATTCCAGAGGCCAGACCACATCCCTGTCCCTGCACAGTGTCAGCACTTACTGACTGATGTAGCCTCTTCCTGCTGGATTAAAAGGCCTTTGTTAGGGAAATCCCCTGAACCTCTGGACTCAGACACTCCCTGCATTAGATCAGGGTTTTATTTAGCTTGCAGATGCAGGTGCTGTGGGGAGAGTTTTGGTTTCTGTAATTTATTGTGTTTGAATCTCTGCTGACCACACACTGACGAGAGTGTTTTTAGGAGAATGTTTTTGCTCAACTGCCTCCTCTGCTTTCACAACCACCCCCCACCCCCACCCCCAGATGCAGCCTTGCATCCTTGCTCACCATCGCCCTCCATGGTAAACTTGAGTACTACACCAGCATCATGAAAGACTTGCTGGTGGATCTGATTGATGCTTCAGCTTCCAAGAACCCTAAACTGATGCTGCGCCGCACTGAGTCTGTGGTGGAGAAAATGCTTACCAACTGGATGTCCATTTGCATGTACAGCTACCTCAAGGTGAGGATGGACAGGAAGAGTAAGAAAAGATAATAAACTAATCAAGTCCTGACTTGACTTCTGTGTTTGATTCCCCAGGAAACAGTGGGTGAGCCCTTTTTCCTGCTGCTTTGTGCAATCAAGCAGCAGATCAACAAAGGCTCCATAGACGCCATCACTGGAAAGGCTCGCTACACTCTGAATGAGGAGTGGCTACTCCGTGAGAACATTGAGGCAAAGCCACAGGTTGGATGCTTCACACTTTCTTCTCACCCTTTCGATGTGAAAAGTGCTCGTTCGGATGAAGCGGCTGACAAAAAGTTTGCCAAATTCAAAAAACCGCTCAGTTTCTCACACTTTGCTCTCTGTTTGCCTTTTCAGAACATCAACGTGTCATTCCAGGGCTGCGGCATGGACTCGCTGTCAGTCAGGGTCATGAATACTGACACAATCTGTCAGGTTAAAGAAAAAATCATTGAAGCCTTTTATAAAAATCTGCCATTCTCCCAGTGGCCTCGAGCGGAGGATGTGGACCTGGGTGAGAGCACATTTTCCCTGATTATTTTCATCCCCTCCTCAACCCTCCAAGATATAGTAATCTCCTTTGCAAAAGGTCAATTTTTCTCATGAAGCCCAACTAACCTGAGGCTGCAATATAACAAATGACAGAATGCATTGAAGAGAGTGTACCGTCATAATCACAAAGAGTTATTGCTTTCAGAGGCTGTGGAGCCCGCAGAGCTGATTTGATTAATGACTTTGAGAATATTTCCACAGGTCATGACACAGCGTTAGAGCACGGAGCCGTCTGTCTCACTCGTTCTTTTTTTAGGCACAAAATTGTCCAACACCTCTTTCATTTTTTATCTGTTTTTCTGTTCTCAGAGTGGTTTGACTCTGGCAGCAACAGTAAGCTACTGCAGGACCTGGACAACACATCTGTGATGGAGGACGGTCGAAAGAAACTCAACACAGTCTTCCATTATCAGGTGTGTGTTTATCTGTGACCACCTGGGTGGCTGGTATTACATAAGCAACAGCAAGGGTTTTCAGGATGACAGCTGTGTAAATGGTGTCACTGACTGTCTGTGGATTGCTGCTCTTGTTCAAGTCATTTATAGCTGCAACTTAAAAAAACTTGTGACTATTTTTTAGTTAAACTGCTGAAAATACATTTTAGAACTAAAAAAAAGTTCAACTTTTGGTAGTTAGATACATTTGAATTAGTCAATTGACAATATTAACAGTTTAGATTATTGTTTTTATTTGTATTCCTTAACTGTTGAAGTCCTTTCACAGTGTGTGGATCAGAGGTCATGCTCTGAGGCACTGAGGTTCCTCCTAATCTGCGATTTGCTCACATTGATCTGTTATCTTTAAAAAGTGTCTCTAGATATAATTTACCATTCAGGAGATAATGTTGAATTCAACTCAGCAATATTTTATTATTCATATCCATTCTCTAAAGTAAAAGTAAAAAAAATAATTATAAAACAACAAAAGAAATATGACAGTCAGGTAAAGGTGATTTATTAACAAGACAACTAAAAGGGTTTGATGGATATGAATGTAAACACAAATACTTCAATGCTATTTTTGAGAACTTTAGCAAATTACTGATAATGACAAAATGCAACAACTTTGTTGCTATCACAGCCCATGTAAAGTTATTTTAAAAGTAACTGAAAATTGCTAAAATATACTAACAATTGGAGTTAATTAAATTAAAAAAGCATGAAACTTGCAGCAAATATATTTTAGAATAAATAGTACATCTCAATTGTCTTTCCCAAGAAAAACATTTTCTTTTAAAATTGCTCATTAACAGCATCATGTATTACTTTAATAGGACTGAAGGGAAATGTTTTTACTTTAAATAACTAGTATAGAATTTTTTTTATGATATCGTTTCAAAAAGCAAACTTTATTGAAAAAATAATAAGAGATGTTCCTTTTACTTGTCTCCCTCCATAAGACCCCAAGGTGACATCAGCGTAACACAAAAAAAACCCCAGAAAGGCGTTATCTGGTCCACTTGGTTTGTGGTATGTCTGACATAATTTTCTCTTCAAGAACAAATGGGTCTTATGGGTTAAAACTTCCAGCAACTGGTAGCATATAAAATAGATCAATCTCTTGTTAAGAATGTCTTTGTGTGTTTGTTAATGTCTATACTGATTTATGAATCAGTAAATAAACATGTGGTGACTTTTGACCTCTGTTACCTTTACTTGTTAAGTGGTCTGTTAAGTTTTAGCAGAGCCAAAGCGAGCAAGCTGTAGAGGCAATGAGCTGTAGCATGTACTA
The DNA here is from genome assembly GCA_036245035.1 of Adrianichthys oophorus. Lineage (NCBI taxonomy): Eukaryota > Metazoa > Chordata > Actinopteri > Beloniformes > Adrianichthyidae > Adrianichthys > Adrianichthys oophorus. Next base: position 15,238,628 of record BSAI01000015.1, read on the forward strand.
ACAGTCTTGGTTCACTGGTGAGGCTGTTCAATCCATTTCACTGAGTCTTGACCTTAATGAATCCAGCCTGGCCTCTTCAAGCCTACCACCGCTCGAGATGCACTCAAAACTAACACACATGCACAGACGCAAACACTTGCACCTCTGAGCATCAAATTCCCCCGAGGACATGCCTAATGATGCTGCTCCGTTGCACCCCAGCTAACCCTTGACCCGATGCCCTCTGGCCTCCCTCCTTCTTTCTATCCTCCCTCCTTCATCCTCCTTCTTTTCCTTCACAGGTCCCAGAGGGAGCGTCGCTGGCCATGAGCATGAAAGACAAGAAAGAGAACACCCTGGAGAGAGGTATGCCACCTTCAAACATGCCCACACCCTAATGCTTCGTCACACACACTCACCCACACTTGTGTGCTCACTGCACCCACTCAGTCAGAGGTGACACACGCTCAGCCGATCACGAGAACATGATCCGTTAGAGTAAACACACATGAGACAACGCACCTTCCTGTCTCCAAAATGTCACGCTGGATATGTAAACAAAATCGCAGCAAATAAATCACAACCCCTATGCTAATGGGTCTTTCAAAGCTCTGTGTGCCTCGTTGTATGTCTGCTGCTTTTAAGTGTCAAGCAATTGTTTCGCATCAGCACCAAATTAAAAGCCATTCTTGCCTGTTGACAGATGAGTTTGCATGCATCCTCTAATGGGATGGTGCATTTGTTGACAAGGGTCAACCTCACACAATCAGCCAGAACCAGAACTTAGCTCTTCTCCGGCTCTGTCCATCAAAGACTCCTCTTCCATTCACACTGGGCCAACAAAAAGCCTGTGTGTGCCAAACTTGGCTCCTGCTTCAAAGCGTCAAGGGGGTGTCCTGGGCATGTAGCGCTCTCTGGCTAATATGAAACAGCGTCCTGCCTGCCTGTGATCAGTGTGGAGGGTCTGGACTGCGGCCCGTTGGGCAGGAGCATCTCAAGCGGAGCATGCAGTAATGAGAACACACTCCATTCGGAGGGCGTTTGAGAGCTTTTCTGCACGTATTCCCGCCTTTGTTTTAGCTGCAATATTTTAAGATACTTCTCTTTGAGCCAGCGCATGTGTTCTTGTTTGAATCTGCATTTGTCCTTGTACTCATATCTGTTCATGCATTTGTATGAGTGAGTTTAGATCTATATATAAACTGGCCATCTTTAAAAGGGTTTGTTTTCTAGCTTTAGCCAGGTATTACCATCTCATTACAGCAGCTCCACAAGCAGTTACAGAGTCCGTGTATGTCTCTCCTAATCTCTCGCTTTTCTCCCTCCTTTCACTCGTAATCTGGCTCTTTCATTCACTCAGACAGCTCCCCTCCCTTCAGGCCCACAGTCCACCCTAATCACGTTCTCCTTTTGCACTCTATCTCCCCTTCTCTCCTGTCAATCTTTTTTTTTTCTCACTGGTGTATGTCTCTTTCCTCTGTGCTCCCTCCTTCCCGTCTCCTCTCATTCTCTCATCCTGCCTGTTTGGACAGACTTTCATCTTAATGTTTCTTTCTCTTTTTAGTCAAAGATCTGGATACAGAAAAGTATGTTCATTTGGTGAGTATTTCTTTAAAGCTAATGCAAAATGTTGTCACACTTGAGGTTTACCTGCACAGCTTTTCTTGTTTGCCAGCGTTAGTCAGCCCAGAGCGGGGCTGGCGACAGGGAATGGGGAGGGTGAGCTGAGGTGAAAAAGAAAGCTGCTGAGAGGACATGAAGGCACTAATGCTGCTTAAGCTCTTTCATAAACGTCAGCTAAGATATGGGCCCTTTGACTTTGGAATAATGAGTTCCTCAGAATACAATTTGCCGGGTGAATAGTTAGTTTTTCAGCACAGTTCTGGAGCAGAGTCGATGGAATTTTCTTCCTTCTTTTCATCATCTTTATTAGTCAGAGACGTGATCCTTTTCTTGACAACCACAGAAATCCCAGAGAAATTCCCCACTCACATCCCCTAAGTCTGTTTGTTATTCTGTGCCTTAAAATACCCCAAGGTTTAATCCCTAAAAATTCTGACTTTTTGGTTAGCTCAAGTTCAATGCTTTACCAACGTGTGAGTAACTTTGACCTCGTATTTTCAGGTCCTACCTCATGACGAGCTCTTTGAAAGCAGTAAGGGGCACAGGCATAGCCATCGCAAAAAAGTACTGCCAGAAATCTACCTGACACGGCTGCTATCAACAAAGGTAACCAGCGCTGCTCCAACAGTCCCGTCTACAACTCAGACTTTAACTTCTGCCTCATGCTTTCATAGCATCTAAAGACCTCAAGAGCCACATATACAGTTTCCAGGCTGTGTGAATGTGGGGGATTGGGGGTCAGGGCTGTAGTTGTGTTTCCAATTTGAAGTTGTTACCTTCTGTTGTTTCTGGTTTTCGCCTTCCTCTTGTCTCAGAGGTGTTGACCTCTCTTCCAGTCTCTTTCTCTTCTCCACTTGGTCTGCCCTCTTTTTGTTTTCACCTGTGCTTGATGATCTTCCCCTTACCCAGATGGTTATTGTGTGTCTCCTAGCCTTGTTTCCAGTGTTTGTTAAAATAAACAAGGACTTTTTGTTGGACTTTCCTGCGTCCTGCGTTTGTGTCTGCATCCAGATCCTGACAGTGAAACTGTGTTTCCTCATACTCACTCTACTCTTTTCCTCCACAGGGAACTCTGCAGAAGTTCTTAGACGATCTCTTCCAGGCCATCCTCAGCATCCCTCCGGACTGCCCCCCTCTGGCTGTTAAATACTTTTTTGACTTCCTTGAGGAGCAAGCTGACAAACGGGGCATCACAGACCCAGACACCCTTCACATCTGGAAAACCAATAGGTAGTCTGCTAAATGCAATGAATGCAAAGCCTGTCTTTGTTCTGCCTCGCTGTGGTGGTGCAGGTATTTGAAAACGGTGTCTGTTTCTGTTGATGCAGCTTACCTCTGCGTTTCTGGGTGAACATCTTGAAGAATCCCCAGTTTGTGTTTGACATTGATAAGACAGATCACATGGATGCTTGCCTATCTGTCATCGCTCAGGCTTTCATCGACGCTTGCTCCATTTCTGACCTGCAACTAGGCAAGGTGAGGCTGTCATTTTCTCCTGCACACTTTTAAATCACAGCAGCTTAAAAAAGTACCCCACACAGACACATCTTGTTAACTCTTGGTAGTCAAAAATGTGCTGCTTCACTTTAGCATAAACCATTTTCATCCTGAAATAAAGATGCAAAGCAACAAAAACGAGGTTCTTTGTAAATAGTTGAGCTTCTCAGCAACAGAAGTTCATTGTTGTTGATTTTGTTGAAATGCTGGATTTCTGGCTGGTTTTCATGGGAACATATCCATAAGGTCAAACCCACATGAGAGCAGGATTATTTGATGAAAAGGAGATTAGATGAAATGGCACTGTTTCTTGTAGCATGCCAAACCATGACTGCAACTCACGCTGCGATTGGTGAGTCACTGATGAGAAGAAGTTATGGCCAATGGCTTGAAGCAAAGTCCCGTGTTGTGCCTTCATTGAATAGTTTGACGGGAGGCCAAGTTCTCAGGTTGGAGTTCAGATTTTGTCTTTCTTTGCAGCCTCTTATTAGCTTTGACTGTCTTAAATCTGAATTTGGTTTGTAGTGTTCTAATTCAAGAAATCAAACATTAAATCAATACATTTGGAACCATTTGTTTTGTTTTTTTCCCTTAAGTGACACTTTTTGCTGACAAACATTCATTCTTTTTAATTATGAAGACTAGCGAAGGTAATAAACACTGTTTAATGTGTGCATCTGTGTGTGTGGGGGTGAGTGCTGAATGTATTTGAGTGTGTAAATGTTAATATTCTAAAGGATGGAAACGTCATTGAGTGACTCATTCTTTTCTCTAAATTTTAAATCCATGAATGCATCACTCTGCACACAGACCTCTTGAATCATTTTGTGAATCCTCATCACCTCCATCTACCTCTCCTTGTGTTATTTCAGCAATGTCAGCCCATCTAAGGTCACAAGTGTCACAGTTGTCCGTCTGTGCTTCTTTTGTGTGTGGATGTGTGGAGGGTGTATATTTGTCCACCTCTCTGCCTGTTTTTTTGTGTGCTCACTTGCAGTCAGTGTTCTCACTGCTCACAAATCTGTCTCATCCTTCAGACACAGTGACCCTGAGCACGCTCTGTTTCCTGTCTCGCTGTAACTGGTTTCCTCCCTGAAGGGAGCTGCGGACTCATCAAATAATGCTCCTTTTCTATGAGAGAGGCTCTGATTTATATACCTCATTTCTGCGGCAGAACGCCAGTCAGCTCGCAGCAGCTATTTGCACACTTACATGGAGGGAAAAAAATGTCCACGGGTGCAAAGAAATGCATGAAATTTTTGGTGACAAGAGAGGTGAGCCTGCAACTCTTTAATTGTCAAGTCACATCTGGCTGTGCATGTCCGATGTGTTTCCAGGTTCAAGGATTTGGCAGCACTTCTTCCTGTAGTTCAAGAAGAGTGGGCTGTGTGTGAGTCTGTGCAATAGCTACAGGTTACAACACTGAAGGGTACAAGTTTGGGATTAGCAGCTGCTCAGCAGGGGTCAAGGGGGTTGGAAGTTAAGCATTGCTGGTGATTTTTACAGAAACCAGCTTTTCTGGCTAGATAGAGAGCACTGAGGGCTGGGAGGGGTGCACATGGGGGTTGCAGGCAGATGGGTAAGCTGCAGGAACTGACCTTGTAGACAGGAAGAGAGAAGGTTCCTCACTAGAAGGCTTCGGACTTTCAGTTCCTCAGCAAAATTAACACGCACAATGGGTGACACAAATAACTGGTGACACATAGAAATGTGAAGGTGCGTTGTAAGCACCTTCAACTTTGCTGAAAGCTGTGGCTGCCAGCCACTTTTACGTCCTTTGTATCCCTGCCCTACTTTCTCCCCTTTCCTTTCTCACCCCCCCCACACACACACACACACTCACACACGCAAAGCTCAGTAGCCACCACTGAAGCCCGAATATGCCCACAGCCTTTTAGCCCCACTGCTTTTCTTCCTGCTTGAATGAGCACTAGTGTGAGAAGCTGAACTGACTGTGAGGGGAGAGATGTTTAGACTGGAATGTTCTCCGGCTGACTCCTGCTGATGTTATGTAGGAAGGAAACAGTTCCCTCCCACCATTGTTTTACTTTATGCCCATTTAGATCACAAGCACCCACCATCTAGTCTGAATGAACTAGAACACATCAGGAACAAGCCACTAGATCAGAGATAAAACAAGTCTCTAATGACTTTAACCATCTTTGCTCATTGCAAAGGATAACCTGAAATTATGAACTGTACTTATACATATTAAAAAAGACTGGGTATTTAGTACGCTTCAAATGCAGTGTGTTTTATCCAGTGCATTAATTTCAACCAAGCCCCCACATTCAGTTCTGAATTGTAAGCAAACCCGGAAGAACCAAAAATTGAAATTCCTCTAAAGACCACCGGGGGCTGCTTTCAGAATGGTAAATGGCGTATGGTGCTTTACTACCTTCTTAAAAGGTCCAAAGTGTTGTACAGTCACAGTCCCATTCACACACAAGTTGGTGGCTCCTCTGTTCATTGGTGTCAACCTTTAACTACCATGAGCAATGTGGGGTTCAGGGTCTCGCCCAAGGACTCTTGGACACATGGGCAGAAAGGACAGAAAACCCAACCTGCAAACTTCCAATCGGAGGTCGACCACTCCACCTCTGCACGGCTGCCCCTTTCTTTTGAAGCAATTATCTATCGACTCCTGATTAAAAAACAGAACTTTTCACAAAGGAGAAAACAATGTTCAACCTGGTGTCAAAGACTTTTGTGATGATTTCTTTGGTTCCTAGTCATGACAACAGGGGGGTGTCTTATTTAACTGATGGTTGGGTTTTATTAGAGCTGAAACTTCTGGATTATCTGGGGCATGCTTTTTGATTTTCAGGTGGGTGGACTCAACGAAACACTCATCTTCTGTTTCCCACCTAATTTTGCTACCTTGTTATTTAAAGCAGAGTAAATCCCAATCAATACACCCCCCTCAAAGTGACGTGTTTGGAACATATTGGAAGACATCTGAGATTAAAGCTCAGATGTTTATGGTTCCTTCCATGAGGGAACTGTTTCAAACCCAGCAGCTTTGATGCATTTAACTGGCATTTTGTTCTTTATTCTTCTTTTTCCAGGACTCTCCTACCAACAAGCTACTGTATGCCAAGGAAATCCCTGAGTACAAGAAGAGAGTGCAGTGCTACTATCAACAGATCCAGGAAATGCCTCCCCTCAGCGAGCAGGAGATGAACGCTCACCTGGCAGAAGAGTCAAGAGTGAGTGATCAGGCTTCATCAAACTTTGTAGTTCCAAGCTGCCCTTCTTTTGAAATCTGAGCCGACATTTTAACGTCTTCTTACAGAAGTACAGAAATGAGTTTAACACCAACCTGGCCTTGACAGAAATCTACAATTATGCCAAGAGATACAGAAACCAGGTGAGACTTTCACATTACCTCTACGTTTTTGTTATCTCTGATGTAAATCAGATAAGTTTGAATGTTCAGGCGGGTCCTTCTTGGCAGCCACAACACCTTCGTTGAGCCTACCTGTTGTTTTGCGTTTTACAGATGGTCACGGGAGCGTGACGCATCAGTGTAGCAGATCAAAGCCACACTGAAAGCTGTAATATACTGTAGACAGCCTGGCAACCTGTCACTTCATGACCTGATTAAATATATGCGTGAAAAATATGCTTTTCTTTTGTTAAAAGCTCCCAGAAGGAAAACAATCTGATGGGGACTATTATCCAGGAAGCCACCACCATTGAGCTTGTTCAGTCATCTCTGTCCGGTCCACCGTTACCTTTCACTTTAGGCAAACAGCGTGCTGTTTACCGTCTCGTCATTCAACGCCCGCATCTGATTTATGATATTCTTCAGTTGCTGTTTCGTATCTCCCTTGTTTTGCTTTGAACTAGCGCTCTTGGAGCTCCCGCTGTCCTCCCCCATGCTTCTTCACAGCTATGGGTATTCTCTGGAGAGGCTTAGTCAGTGATGACTGTTCCTTAATGGAGTTCCCTCATGATATTACAGTTTAGCTGCTTTCCCCTGTCATGCTACTGTACTGACGTGGGCCAGGGACTTAGACTCTGATTCACGGAGCTATGTGAATAGCCTCTGATTGCCTATTCTCTCACCCGTGCCTCAGTTTGCTCTGCCTGGTAGCACACTGCTGCTAAGAGCTCATAAATCCCACTGACATGGTGACAACTATCGGGCATGAAAAACAGAGCAGATGTGGGCTTTGTGAATATGTGAAGAGCTAAAGCTTTTGTGGCGTGGAGGCAAGCGTGAAGACGAGGGAAGAGGCTGAAGTACTTCACGTGCTTCTTCTGTGGCTCTCCCTTTCTCTTGTGAAACTGTCTATGTCCAGGCAGGTGGCTGATTTCCTCTCGCTTTCTCTTTAGACAGATAGATGGATGCATGAACGCTCGACAGCTGTTCAAAGTCATCTTTGTCGTGTTTTTCTCTTCTATCTCCCCCCGGTCAGGTGGCGAATGCTCTGGAGGCCAACCCCACTGCACGTCGCACTCAGCTGCACCACAAGTTTGAGCAGGTCATCGCTCTCATGGAGGACAACATCTATGAGTGCTGCAGCGAAGCTTGACTGACCCCTGTCAAAGTCTTCTTCCTTTTTCTCTTTCTGCCAGCTGCCTTCCTCCCACATGTGTAGTTTTTTTGGGAACGAAAGGAGATATTGTTTTACGACTGCCTTTCCCACAGACTGTTAATAAGGTGACCAGTGGAGGAGTGACGGACTACAACCTGCCTCTCTTGTGTCGTGTGACACAGATAGAATTCAACTCTGGCCAAGCTATTCTTTAGAAGGAATGTGGAGGAGCTCAGAGCTTTTCTCAGATGTCTTTACAATAAACGGGACCTATACAGTAAGCCCTGGTGGCAATCTTAACGCACTGAGCCCTTTTCTTGAGGGAATGAGCCAATGATGCACTGTACTGTAATATAATGTCAATAGCAATATTTATAGATGTGTTATAATGCTCTCAAGTGGCCTGTTGTTCAGGATGAGTAGGACCTGGCAGACTCCTTCCATCCCCTAAAACCTGCAATGTTCTCAGGTGTGGTCGATGAAGATGAGCGACTGACTCCCTCTGATGCTTTGAACATTACGTCCCAATGTGCTTTGCAGGTTAATGAAGGGTTGAGGAGGAGCGGGAGAGAATAAAAAAAAAAAAAAAGGACTGGGAATTCTGAAATGAGATGTTTTTTGATGTAGTTCACTGGGAAGAGCTGCATCAGTGTAGAAGTGTTAATCAGTGTGCTTGTGAACAAATGAATTTAAATGTCTGAATCGATTTAAAGAGGGAAAATTTACATTAAAGAAGAAAGTGAGCTCAATATACCCTGAGGAGAAACTATAATTGTGATGCCAAAAACGTTTGTTTGTGAAATAAAATGACAGTATTTAGGGTTTTAAAGTGTCTAAGTGGTGATAGCTTTTCAAAACCTCATTTGACCTGGCCTCACTGTCCACAAACTGCAGAATCTGGACATTTTTTGGACATCTTTTGAGAACTTTCTCTGTCAAAAGGGAAAAGTCATGCACGCATACACTTTTGTTAATGCAAGATACAGAACAGTCTTTATTCTACAAAGTACAGTTGTCAGATCTTTTTTTTTAAGTAACAAATATTCACGCTTTTGCATCTACTTCATTACTGTCAAACACATACAAACTCATCCAAGAGGCAGCTTCCTTCAACAGGGTTTGCTTTCATAACATTTCAGGCAAAAAGAGGACTATACATGTAATCTGTGTGACTATAAGGCCTCCAAAGGAAAGAATTACTTGTTGCAATGAAAAATAACGTAATTGTCTAAGCAAATAAAAGTCTAACGAAGCCTAGATGTTCATAAAACAATGAAAAGCGCTCATGTGTGGTTTTGTAGCTGCAACAACTGCTTAAACAGTGGCTGATGGGGGGCCAAATTAGAAAAATTAGCTTTGAGGAAATAGATTTTCACCTATTATGTGACTTCATGGAAAGTGGGGGAGCTTGGAAGGTGTTCAGTTGGACGATCATCAGGACCGTCACCCTTAAAATAAACTCGATGAGACCAGCTGAACACTTTCCATGATTAAATGGACTGGAAATGCAAATGCTGGCTCCTCACTGAGTTGGTCCCTGCGTACTTGCAGTTGTGCCAACTGCAGCGAGGGCAATTTGAGAGGCAAGTCAAGAGGATTGGCCCGTTGAAGGCATTGGCTGCCTGGCGGCGGTGCGTCCCTGGGCGGGAGGGGGACAGATGGAGCCGATGGAGGAGAAGCGAGGGGTCAAGCAGGAGCCACCTGGCTGGAAGAGACTGATGAAGTCTGGGTTTTGGAGACAGTGGCGGCATCATCCTCCCCAAAAGGATTTTTTCCACAGCACACTGTGGTGATCATGCAGTTTCTGAACTGAAGATTAGTAGGGGGGAAAGAAAAAGTCAGAGTAAGGAGATTTTTACGGTTTGTCATGTGATTAACATTTTATTCATCTCACATGAGTGATGCTGATACAACTCTCCTATAAATCTCCCTTGACGCTGTTAGACGTGTTTATACTCTCCGAAGCAATAAAAAGATCACGAGGAGGAAATGTGGTGGAACAGGCAGACAAACCTCAAATATTTGACATGTGACACAAACCAATTCCCTCGAAGTAGTCTGATATCTGAACACATAGTTCTTTTTATGATAAGCATGTAAATCATTTTAAATATGACTTTGAGTAAGGCAATGAAAGAGCTGGAATATTTATGGAAAGAAAACCAGTTTCATCCCAGCAAACAAACCTGTCTGTTGAGAAGAATGTAGATGACTGGGTTGTACAGAGCTGCGCTTTTCGCAAAAAAGGCAGGAGCTGTCATGAACACAGGTCCGAATTCTGTACCCTGGTTGGCAAAAATGTACCACGCCACGGTCGCGTAGGGCACCCAGCACACCAGGAAGGAAATCACCATGACTATGACCATACGGGTCACCTCCCTCTCTGCTCTCTGGGTGGTTTCAGACTCCTGCTGCAGCGCTGCAGCCTGAACACAGACACAATTAGTTTCAGCAAGCCAGTGATTCAACTGTTAATGTGGTGAAGAGTACAAAATATTTATGTTGTTATTTTTTTAGCTTTTTCTTTTCATTTCATTGATTCTAAATTACAACATTTTAGTGGGATATTAGCTTTTAAATTACGAATGCGTCTCATGTGTTTAGATTAGGGGTGTTTAAACTTTTGGCAAAGAAGATGCATTTCTGAACCTATTTAATAACTTTAAATGCAAATGATCTATTTCATGATTTTTGCATTGGATACTTTTCATTTCTTCACAGAAATACATCTAAATATGTTTTTATATCCAAATTACTGTGAAGACCAGAAATGAAATGAAGAAAAAACTTGGGTCAACGTTAAGTTTGGGTTCACATGAAATTTTACATATCATTCATGATTAAATGGTCGCTGTGAAGTTCTAAATGTAAATCGTGTGAACAGGAAAATAACACAAATAGTAAATCTTATTCAGAAGTACAAACCATTGTTGTTTTGATCAGAAAAACAATCTGTTTGTGTCATTTACAGTCAACACTTTAGAAATGAGGCAGAAAGGGTCACAGAAGGCTCCTGCAACAGTGCTGTCACAGGTATAAAACATTTGATGGAATTTATCAGAGTTTTTAGAAAGTGCTGGCGACTGCATGTTCTTGATTTTTTTGACAGGAACCAGGTAGAAATTTGAATGCATTTGGCCCACGGGCCGAGTTTTGGACATGACTGGTTTAGATGGAAACTCAAAACTAGCCAATTGCATAGATTAGACCAGCTGACAGATAAGAACACAGGTGTAACCGATATTTAGATGTGATTTTCAAACTTTTTTTGATTTTCCTAATCTGACAGTAGAAATGACTGCACCAAAACTTGAATTTTTTTATGTTTCGCTACCATTAAAGCTTTGGATTATTTAAAGTTAAGTCACCTGTGACTGGTACGGTCAATCTTTGCTGTGGATTATTCTGGTGGGAGGTCTGTTTATAACAATTATATATGGTGACACAATTGTAATAAACACGAATTTGTGGAAAGAGCAGCATCTGCCAGCTAAGAATGAGGGTTTAACCCACAAAAAGTTGTTCCAACATTTATTTTATATCCATGCCAGGCAGCTTGGCAGATTAAATTCCTGTTGCTTTTGACCCGTTTAAAGCTTCTAGCATCAAACCAGTTCACTGTAATGGGTAGGTCTGTAAAAGAGGGGTTCCAGGATAATGCCTCACAAAGGCAGGACTGTTGGTAGTCTTCAACAGATTTGCAGGGAAAATTTGCAGAACGATGCAGCCGACAGCTCTTTGCCCAGACAATCCAGAACAGACTGCACATACCAATCTCTGCTTACAGAGGACTGCAGGAGGCCTGCCCTTCACCCTCAGCACTGTTTGTGCTAGTATCAGCAACACACGCACCGGAGTCTGAACATGTGGAGGACCGTTATGTTCCTGCATGGTAATTACTGCTTTATTAAATTGCTGATTGGTATGTTTCTTCAAGCTTTAACTATGCAGTCCACCAAACGAGACTTCATGACAGAATACAATGCTTGGTGTTAGCAGAGATTTAGCACTTTCAATGCAGTGCACGAATTTCTACTCCCAAAAATGCTTGACTCTCACAAATGTGGCACAGCTAAAAAAGGTTATTAACAGACTTTAGAAAGAAAAAAAACTTTGATACAACAAAGAAATATATTGACTTTGCACTTTTTTTTGGTTTTGTGCTATTAGTTTCCAATCTTAAGATTGAAGTTCTGATTTATCATTGCTCATTTAACTGTATATAACTAAAGGGACAAAAAAAAAACAGTTTTGACCACTGGAAGTTTCTGACTGGACTAAGAAGAATTTTCTGAGTCAATTTCTTCTGAAAGTCTATTTGTGCTTTGCACCCCTTACTGTGTGATCAGACAGTTTGGTTCAGAGGAGGTGGAGTACATTAAACCCTCTTATTTTTGTGGTCTAAAAATATATCAGAAAAGGAAAGAAAAATCCTAATATAGGCAGGGGAGCAAAACACAGAACAAATTCACTAGAAATGTTATCAAAGCTTTGAAAGGGGATGCAGTTCGCATTTTGTTCACAGTTTGAGCTAAAAAAAAATCTTGACTTCAACCATTCATTCATTTTCCAATCCGCTTTATCCCTTTCGGGGTCACGGGGTTGCCGGAGCCTAACCCGGCTACTCATGGGCGAAAGCAGGGTACACCTCTGGACTGGTCGCCAGTCTGTCGCAGGACTTCAACCATGTTTTTAATAATAAGAAGAATTGGTCACACACAGTTTTCCATATAATTAACAAGGACACAAGGATGACACAGTAAGCAGGCAGATTGCCCTTTGGCCAGAAGACCTGTGTCTAAGCTGCCATGTTGGCAATGAGCTGCTCTCCTGAAGTGTCCTTGAACCACTAAATCCCTCACATCTCGTGCGACTCTGTGATGCTCTCACTCCTTAAAAGGAGAAGAGAGAAACCAGATTTTTTTTTCTGCAAGAGTAAACAATATATCACAACCTTATTGTTAATACTGCATTGACAGAGGTGTTCCTACCGCTCGCACGGTGCAGAGCAGGCGACTGTAGCAGAAGAAGATGATGAAGAGTGGGATACAGAAGTGGAGGACGAACATATAGATGACAAATGAGGTGTTGTTGATCTCAGGCTTGGGAGTATAATAGTCAATCCCACAGGAACACTGCATTCCCTCTGGGATGTACCTGCGTCCACACATAACAGTTGCCTAAAAATGTTCATCAACAAGATTACATGGTTGATGCTATCGTTTTATTTTACATGAGCGGTGCTACGATTAAAATAATTAGAAAATTTAAAAAAAACAAAAACAAAAGATCAATGGAAGGTCACAGTTAATTTAATTCAGATTTAATAAAATGCCAACTCATGCTACTAAAAAAAAGTAAGAAATGTCAAACCAAACTGTATTAAATCATATTATTTCAATTTAATCCAAATAATTCAATTCAAAATAAAATCTTTTTCAGGCCAAATATTTCCAAACAATTTCTTTTTTAACGACAGTTTGATGGATATCGTAATTTGCGGTAGCGGATACCATTTAGTCGATATTGGTTCATTTTGAACGATCTGATTCGATTCATTAGCCAAAGATTCAACCAGTGTGACACAGAAAGAAATACCTGGTACTGAACACCTGGTAAAATTTTCCAAATGTATTTTATTTCTTGCAAGATAATCAAGTGTAAATTACATATGTGCACAAACAAATAATTAAACAAGAATGAATGTCAAATCCATTCACATTTTAGTTTCATTAAGTTCAGCGCACTGTTGTTTTCCCACATTATCTGTTTAGGAGCAGAATCTGCATCATACTATACCGGGACCATCCGAACAGAGGGGGGGCAGCACAGGTCAGGGCCATGACCCAGGAGAACGCCAGGCCAGCAATGGCATGTTTTTCCTCAAAGCGAAAGTTGGTCATTGGCTTACACACCACAACATAACGCTCAATTGCCAAAACCACCAGAGACCAGAGTGCGATCTCTCCTGAGACACAACAGAGCAGGAGTTAGATTAATGCAGCTTGTTTGCATTATCTTTCCTTTGGAATCAAACACATTTCTTACTAAAAGTAGCATCTTTGATCTAAAAGCCAGAGTGTGCGCACATGTGCACGTGTCTCTTACCTCCCAGAGTGGCAAAGAAGGCTTCAACGTTGCAGCCGGTGACGCCCAAGATGAAGTATCCGTGCAGGGCTGTGTAGAGAGTGACGGTGAATCCTCCCACTATCATAAAAAGGTCAGCCACCGCCAGGTTGAGCAGAACATAGTTCAGTGGGTTTCTCAGCTTCTTGTGCTTGACAGTGACATGGAGGGTGAGGAAGTTAATGGGAAAGGCGGTGATGATGAGGAACAGCATATATGCAGCTAGAAGTGAGTATTTCCAGGGCTCCGCCAGATAGTACTGAGGATACTCAAACGGGCTTCGTACCAACCCAGTCCTATTAGACATGGGGACATAAAAGTCAGGTCCCTCAGTGCCATTCATGTCTGCTGATGCCTTTTCTTCTTCAAAAAGCTGTTTGAAAGAGTCTGTGTCTCTTAGAATCTGTGTGGGGAGCCGAGTGGTGCAGCTGAGGTGGAAATTAGAGAGAAAGGATGGAGGGATGAGTCCTTTGGAAATGAGAGGTTCTCAGAGGCCCCATGAGGAGGTGCAGCACCTTTTAATAGGCCAGCCGGATTAGGGGCAATGGATGAAGCAAAGTGTTAGCAGAGATGGAATTAAGACGGGCCGAGACACCTCGCACACATCAACAAACACGTGTGCACACAAAGCACCGCACAGGAGCAAACTGGAGAAAAATATACAGCATGGAAGAGACGGTTCAAAGTGGAAGAATGTAACGACGGCTAAATATATACCCCATCATTACTGTCATGTGGAGCAGGAGATAGGAGAAGGAGGCGAGGCAAAGAAATGTTTGTGATTTCAACCCTTCAGTATGGACAGCTTGCAAAGGAAATTTCAATACAATCCAACTTATTCGCAACTCTGAAAGATTAATCCTTAACCACTGCATGGAGCAGAGCTCCACTCACACCATCAAGTGCAATTAGACCCAGTGAGATGTGCGACTCATAACTGGCCCTCTGCCTTCGGCTCTTACACAAACACAAATCCCTAGGTTTAAACTCAAGAGTGACATGCGTTGTTCAAACTGTGTTTTTATTGTGAAAAACTGCAGTATAAAAAAACATGTAGAGAGGTGCCTTCTCTTATATAAGGGATGGAACATGGAGTATGAACCCGAAAAGAGCTGCTGCAGAAGGTCATTGCTGTCATCACATAACCTTTTTATTGTGCAAAAATGAAGCTCCTTTAGCTTGAAATGATCTGTTGCTTGTTTGCAGTTGGGATTTTTTTTACAAAACGTTTCTTTTATTTTACTAAATAATTGCAACACATTTCTCCAAGAAACTTTTTGTCAGAAACAAAAATGAAAATAGTTCTTTAAAAAACAGTTTGCCTTTTCATTTCATATTTTTAATATTAAACGGATGGATAACTTGAAGTAATCTGATCCCAATAATCCGCCTGAATTTAGTGGCTGATGGTGCGCTTGTCCTACACTTCAAGGACCCACACAAGACGTCTGCTAATTCAGCCTTTCATCCTTCAATAACAGAGTGCTGTTCTCAAAATGCAGCTTTAACATCCTCACAGCCCAGCTTCATTGGTACGCTGAAAATATAAAAACAGACGCGTAAGGATCACATAAAAATTAGGGAAGGAGTCCAAGTTGTTGAGTTAAGTAGGTCAGTGTGGTTCGTCGATGGGTCTGCGACAGTAAGGGCAGCAGTTGTGTTGAAGCACGAGAAGTTCATAATCCTCAGTCTCAAACATCTGTAGGAGACACAACAAAAACAAAACACTCAATATTTTGAAAAACAATTAATCACCAAAAGAGTATTGATGTCCCAGCTGATGAAAGTCCTACTCCAGTCATCTTTTGATCTATTGTTAAAGTGTTCCCAGTCGTCTTTTAACTAGGACTATGCCATTTTCAGCCAAAATTTCAAAAATAGTGTCATTTGTCATTAGAAATTGTGGGCAGGACTGTTGGTGCGGAGTAAGCCCACCCAAACTTTCTATCATCCATCTCTTTACACTCTCTCCCGCTAGCTTACAGCCCCTTTCCAACCCCAACCTAACATCCCCGGTGCAATACAAATGGTGAGCAATATTGTAGCTATCCAGCTATACAGCTTTGAGCCAGATACCAGCTCAGATTAGGAAAATGAAGACGTACATGGATCTACATGTCTGCAAGTAGATCGGACCGGAGCAAAGCAGGGAGCTTGTGACTCACTGCTTTTTCCAACATCATTTTTTCTTCTGCCTGTCATTCACAACAACCCCCCAAAATAAATACTCAGAAACAAAATTTTCAGCTTAATTGTCTTGATATGAAAAATGACAGAAGAAATTGTTAAAAGCAGGATTTTCATTGGAGTGGAATTTAAAGCTGCTCTGGTGGCTTTTCTGTGAATACCTTGAAGCAGGTAGGACACATGGTAAGGCTAACATCAGGCAGCAGGGAGTGGAAGTATTCCAATTTGAGAGGCGCAGGCCAGCGCTTTACCAGGACATCCCTTCTGCTCAAGGAGCGCAACACCGAACGGCTCACCTTGACCGGGACAAAGGTAGAGCCTCCTTGCTGTTGGGACACACAGATGTACACAACATGCTCTTATGGACTCTGTCCTTTCTGCTACTCCAGCAGGTTTGACCTGCATGCAGAATATGAATCACCTCATCAATTCTGTCCTTTCTCTTCTTACCTCAAAGCTTATTTTGGCTGTGAATGGATGATCTTCTTCAGTGTCTAAATCGTCATTAATCTTTAAAGTCTGGAGATCTGATGGTCACCAATTAAGGACAAATAATCAACAACATGTACAGTTTGTATCTTTGCCCATTTCAACATCAAATGATTACTTTTTACATTCTTTTTTAAAGGCCTGACCCTGCCAATAGCATTATGCTTAGAACCAGCTGTACCTGTCAGTCACATCGAGGCCCTGGAAGAGCACAGCAGACCTCTGTGCCCTTGAGTATATGCTGCCTAATGCAGGTTAATCCCTCCACTAGGCTATGTCTACGGCTCTTGGAGGGTTAGTGTCATTAAGATGGGACGGGAGAGCCTCCCTAACCCTATTAGCTCAAGAACTAAGATGACTTAGTTCTGACAGCTTACCCACATGCACAGAACCAAGGCCAAAGCAGACTAAACCGCCTCTTAGATCTGTCACAAGGCAGAGGAGCCACATGGTTTAATTAGAAGAAATGTGCAGTGTGTTGGGGCTTCAGCACAGCAAGGACTTAATAATTCATATAAATCATGTGCACAATCTGTTACTTTGTGTGTGTGCGCACACGCATGTTTGCGTGTGTGGACACTAAAGATGATCAAAGGATACTGCTGTTGTTCATATCCTGCTCCTGTGCTTTTCCTTGATCTGTGTGAGGAACTTCCAGGTCAATAAGAGACAGAGCCTCATCATCGCTGATATCTTCTTCCAGATAAAACTGCACCAAAGGCAGCACCTCTGCAAACAAAATGCATTTCATAAATCAATAACATGCGCATACATAAACAAAACAAAACTAAAAAGAAATACACAAAGTGCCACTGACCATAAGATGAGGCGGAGTAAATAAAAGGCTGCTTGCAGTTGATGCACATGCTCCCCTGGTTACTCAGAAGTGGATTGTTGTTGGAGCAGCGGTAGCACATCATGGCTTCAGTGAGCTCCTAAAGGCAAACAGAAGATGATTAACCCTTGGAGCACGAGCACACGCAAGCTCGTTTCATAGGTTTGCAACGGACCTCGCTGTCATGGCAGGGCTTGGCACGAATGACCAGGGTGCCCCGTTCTATTGCCGCCTGAAAGCGTGAAGGGACGTGGAGCTCCAGGAGTTTCTCATAGCAAGATCTGGCAAGTCTATATGCGCCCAGTTTCTGACTCTGCTGCGCCAACGTGTACAAGGTTTTACTAACGCTTAATGTCAAGGTAAAGTTCATGAAACACTAAATTTGCATTTACTTCTGGTCATGAGGAGAAAAATGTGGTAAACCTTTTTTTAATGTGTTCTTTACAAGAGCAGAAAAAAACTACTTTATGACTTTCAGAACTGTGAGTTCACTGTAAAAAAAAAGCAAAGCAGAGTAAATATTAAGAAGTAATACAGTTTTGGAAAATGTCCCATCCCTCCTAACAACATATAATTATGTTCCTCCACATCAATATCTGTGTGCAGAATATGTTTACAGATTATATTACTGGAAAATGTTGGAGCTGTTCCTAATCAGTCTGCATCATTTGCTTTTCCATAAACTAAAGAAATGTTTGATTGTTTAATAAGGCAACATTTTAGCCACTAACACTGTACTTTAAAAAAAAAAAAACAGTTTTTTATTCTTTTGTTGACAACATTGCTTTTTGGTATTGTATGAAATTTTTGGGCGATGTCCACATTTCAAAATAAAAGCTTCAATAAAATGACTATCCCTTTACAGCTTTATGTGCTGTATGATGCAGATCTAAAGTTTGACGATTTCACTCAATAAAACATGCAGCCAATAAAATAAATGTGTAAGTGTAAATGCAACTTGTACCAATCCATTTATTCTTGTTTCCATTTGCTAAAAAAGACCCAACTTTTTTATAAATTATAAATAAACAGATTTCCTTTTCATGAAGAGAGCTGGTTAAAAGAGCAGCTCTGAGAGCTGTCAGCCCAGGTCAATGAGCTGCAGCTGCGACAGCTCTTTACCAACACTTTTAAATCACTTAAACCTCAACACTGTTCCTCTCCATTCAACTGCTCTCCAGCTCCTCCCACACACCGGCTCTGGAACCCTCGATAAACTCATGTACCTCTAGTTGTGTAACTTTGTTTAGCTCAGGGGTTATTTGACACACTGTATTTAACTGTTCAAAGACATTTCCAACAATGTCCTGTAAAGTCCCTAAATCTTTACTTCAAAGTTGTTGGACGAGTCCTGCTTGGCCAAACAGCATCCCAGCTGCTCAGACCCATTTCCTTCTCCAGTGCTGGTTTTCATTCCTCATACCAGCATCCAATGTAAACACCTTAATGAGAGTGTGTGACTGTAGGTGCTCAACATGCATTTGTTTTTTCTCTTTACTTCTCTGTTTAATTGTCATCGCATTTGACCGTCTAAGTTTAGTTTAATGAAGTGAATTAATGAGCATAAATGGCGATTAATGAGCATAAACGGCGTGGTTTCCGTGTGGTCAATAGTGGTTGGGTCTATTTTCTAAGAAGTAAGGATACACTTTAGAAATCCCCAGAAGCATTTCTTTGGTGAGGTTGTTCAGGAGGAACCTGCAGATGTTGAAGAGGGTCTGTGGAAGGTCTGAACTGAAAGGTTCATCCTAAAGATAAAGAAAAAAATATGAGATGGAGGTGGAATGGATAATAAATTCATTTGAATATCTGATCGAAATTTCTAAAGCTCTATTCATTCTGCGGCCCCTTCTAATTTTTATAATCTTTTAACCCCTTCTTAAAGCAGCCTAACCCTTCACAGTGCCTTATCCCTTGTTGCAGGACCCTGAAATGGAATTTTTCTAAACCAATCAATCCCTAAAAACGTTACTTTCCTAAAGCTTTGCTCAAAGCTATTGCTGAGATAGCTGTGTGTGATGATGAGGTTTCCTGCTCTGGCCTGGTTTCCAGCCATGCCTCTGCATTTTAAGAGTGGGAACGCACCAAAGCAATGAGTTAAAATAACAAACTGAGAACTCTGACAAAGACCAGGTCACCTATAGGAAACTAATGGGCAGGACTGTGTTATTTGTTAGCAGGTTAGGGTTAAAGGTATGAAAAGTCTCTGAATGAGCCTGTCATCTTGTTCTACCAAACAAGTGGTTACCATGGTAACAGAGGTCAGGGAGCGAACAAGAGTCTAAAAATGGGGTTATTTTCAAGCTGTTATCATCCTCCAGTGAACTGCAACCTGGAATGCATGTTTGCTTCTCTCTCTTTAGCTAACTTTAACTTAAAAGTCGAATTTTCTGTTTAAAACCGAGTCATTTTGTGTGATTGGGTTTGATGTGGAGGGTTTCATGATCTCACCGTGTAACGCTGAACAGAGTGGTAAACGTGGTAAAGCTCAGCAAGATGCTGAAAACGCCCAAACTTTGTCAGCATCTCATCCCTCTGCTCTTCATTATCTGTTATACAAACGAACATGACAGGAATGATAAATACCTCCTTTAAAGACCCACTCTAATGAAAATTGTGTTTTTGGTGTTTTAACATGTTCCTGTGGCATTTTTCTGGTGATTGATATCATATATTATAAAAATTAGGCTCAAAATTGCCTTTCTAAATACCGGCGCTTCTTTACTCAAATTGTTGTGGATCAGGAACAGACGAAAAAAGTGCAGTTTTAAACGTAGAAAATAAGGTGGACAGGCAATAAGCTCCCTGCGCCACTCCTTTCAGACAATTTTTCTCGCAATTTTTGGCATGGCAATTTTGTCTGTCATCTTTATTGCTCCAGTCATGTTAGATTGGGGGTAGGAGGGACTGTAAGCTGTAAGAAAGCATGTATACAGAGAATTTCTCTGCAATGGGAGGAAAAGGGGGGCGCAATGCCAGTGGTCCCACCTACAACTTAAAGGCAAATTTCTAACGCTCTCCTCCTGCTCTGCAGAAACTATGTCCTAGAAAATGACACAGGTTTTTAAAATGTTGGCTAAAAATAGCAAAATCATAATTAAAAGACCACTGGGATTGTTTTGAAAAAAGATCAAAAGTGATCGGAGTGGGTCTTTAACAATAAAGGCAGATTGAAGGTAGATCACAAGGTGTAAAGATCATACTTTTTACCTCTGGCAATGTCCAAACACTGCATAGACAGCATCCAGTAATAATAGCCTGCATCACTGAACCTGTTCTCCACCACTGCATTGTGGGTAAGCTGTTCCAGGACTTTCACAGCCGAATCCTGACGCCCAGCCTTGTGAAATGCTGAGAAGTTTCAAAGAAACACAAAAATAAAAAAAAAACGGCAAATCCCAATTTCTGTTAAATTTGAACAAGGGGACTCTATTGATGTTTCACTTTGAGAAGGAAATGTCTTTTCAGTGTCCCAGCTCTGGAGCCTACCATGGTTTTGGTCAGAAATAATACAGACTGCTTTATATATCAGTGATATCAGTGAATGGAAACATTTTATTACACAAAAAACTAAACCACAATGAAAATACTTACTTCTTTGCAGGAATTATTAGATTATTGTTCCTAAACTACAAAGTATTTCCTCTGTGACAAAGCGTATGCATTATCCATGTCCTACATTTTCTCACAGAAACACTGCAAATGGGACCCACGAGTAACTTGTATAAAATGCACACGCGCCTGATTCTTCCACATGTAATAATCAGCAGAAACCATGTGCAAACAAACAGACCGTTCCTGAATGTCAAAACCAAAACACTTTTCAACCCTAATTAGACTTGAGCAGCGTTCTACATGCTAGTAACTGAGGGTAATTAGAAGCAGCTTTTGAGAGTGACAACCATGACCTGCCCCCACAACCACAGTGGGGTTCAGAATGTTTTTGTGGCAAACATTTATTAGTAGACCTAACTGGATTGAAACCACATTAGGCCTCTGTTGGTCCCAGTGAGGAATGTGTGTGCACCCTTTCACTTTTGCAGGAAACCAACAAATACGATTCTGCAAGACTTCATGATCTTAACTGTATTTAAAATGTTTCTATATTTGGATCAAGTGAAAATACGAAATTTTTAAGCATTTAAGTATTAAAAGAAAGGTAAAAGTGAAATTAAAACAACATAATCTTTGGAAACAAATGCTGTTAACTCATAAATAACACATTATGATACCTTCATACTTTTACACATTTGTATTTTGGCAATTTGCACTTACATGTACCAATGAAGAACAAAGGAAAAAAAACAAGCCTAAGAAAACCTTCAAAGTCGTTGTTGTAGTTGTTATTCAAACATGTAGTTGTAGAGTTAGATAAGCTAATTCTTCTTCAACAGTTCTAGCACATTGCCTCTTCGTCCTGGGAGGGCTTTCCTCCTTCATGTGGGCATCCCTGAGGTTTCTTTTTTTTTTCCCTCAAGATAGTTTTTTTAAAAGTTTAAGTTTAGTTTTAAGTTTTTCCTCACCGAGAAGGAGGGTCTAAAGGCAGGGATGCCAGTTTAGCTTAGTCTGTTTAGTTTAGCAACCAACTATTGTTTATACTTTTATGACTGACTTTATGTTCTTTTGTATAAATACTCGTGTGAAGCCCATTGAGACAGCTATGGCTGTGATATTGGGCTATATAATAATAAAATTGAATTGAACTAAGTTTATTACATTGTAACAACTAGTAAAATCATAGGGCCTTGTCACCTGTCTGAAACACATACCACCAATGACAGGCATGACCAAAAGCAAGTTCCACTGAAATCAAGCCTTTTCAGTCATGAATTCCATGTTGAGAGGAGAAGATGATTATGTAAAAGAGGAAATATGCTTGCTGGGATCATAATTATAAATCTATGAGCTGATTATAACTATGGTTACAGTTGGTAATCATCATCAGAGCCTCTTGTAGCTGTGGTGATTAGAGGCAAGCATGCATGTCATTCAAAAAACAGGCAGTCTGCCTCTGTCCTGCTCTGACAAAGAGGATTATCTTCTATAGGAAGCATGTAAAGAAAATATCTGATTCTGAGGTTACATTATGTAAACACTGGCTGATTTGCTACATTGAATGAAAGATTTGCTTCTACTTTATGCAAATATTATAAAAAAAAAAAGATGTTAGCTACATAGGTTGCTTTAGGATTGATTGATCAAAAGTGAAGTTTCTGACCTTTTTGTGCTTCCTCAAAGCGGTCGTTTTCAGCCAGCCACTGGGCGTATGGCACAAACATGTCGCATTTGAACTGGGGATGCTTCTCCACCAAAGACAATGCCTGAGAGTGTCACAAGTGAGAAAACAGAAAGTGCCTCAAATAAAGCTCACCTATTTTTCTAGCTCTTCATAAATGCATAGGTTGAACTGTGGAGAGAAAATAGGAAATAGAAAGGCTTTGTGGAAATTAGGTCTCAGTCAGCGTTGATTACCACTGTTCCAACTCTTAACAAAAACACCTTCGGTAAAGTTTTTTCAACATAATCGTTAATGGGTTGGAAACACATTGGTGTTTCATGCAAGTAAACTGATGCTTGAATGACAGGATTTAAAGACCTGATGTTGCCCTGCGGATGCACATGTGCCTGACATTGTAACTAATTACACTCCATGTCCTGTGGCAAAATCTGGGCCAAAAACACACTCCAATCAAACCATACAGTAGAAGTGAGTAAATGTGTGTGTGCACCAGGCATGAGTGCCTGAAGTCATTTAAACTACATTTTGTTTGAGAGTGGAGCGGGAGCAGTAAATAGTCTCCATATGGTGGAAGCAGCAGTCAGCTACATCCAGAAGTCCACTTCCTCTGGTTATGTCAGGTTTTTCTGTGCATCCCAAATGAAGGTGGTCTTCTTTCTCCTCACAGAATGAAATAAATATTCTAGAAAAAAATGATTGCATTGTTCTGTTTTGGGCTCTAATGTTTCAGCATGCAAATCACTCGTGCATTTGAGTAACCCCTTAGGGATTGTGTAACTCCATGATCCACTGCAGGCTGATTAAAAGACATGTAATATTTTTTTCTTGTCTGAGATGAATGATCATTCCTGATAGTGGAGTTTATTTGAGCTGCTTAAAAGCTTTTCTAAAACAATACTGACTCAGTGCAGCACAGTTTAGCTTGCAATTTCTCAGTCTCTAATATTTGTGGAAGTATGGAAAAATGAAAAACTGGAGTCATGAGGCTCTCATGAGCAAATAAACGAGATTTTTTTCCTCCTTTTTGCTTACATTTGTGAACACTGAGGAGTCTTGCACATCAACACAAACCATAAAATAGTGCAATTTATTTTATAAAATTTCAATCCTTGAAGCCAAACAAGTCAAATGCAACACTTTATCCTACTGTCAAACAAACCTCTTCCCAGTGTTTGCTGTCCACATGCAGCTGGAGCAGAGCCTTCAAGTCTCCCATCTTGGAATAGATCTCAGAGGCATAGCCATGATGTTTCAGCCTTTTGAGGTGAAGTGCACATTTTGTCAGTGGTTCGCGCTCAGCCTTGTCCAACTTACGAGCAATGTCGATAAGCCTGCACACAACAACAAGTGATCATTTAACAGATTGGAAGAAAATGGATCCTTAAATAACCTTAAGGTGTATTAAACTGTGCTTATGAACCCAGAGAAAGAATCAGTGAGGGTCACAAGAGGAATGGAATTCTTGATCAAGAGTACTGATGACACTCAGCAGCAGGGTTAACCATAATGATCCTCCTTACAACATGCACAGACAGAGAGAATAGAAGTCCTGAAATGACCGTCTGATAACAATTTTCCACATTTTCCAGAAAGCAGACATGGACTCTATATTCCCACCGTGCACATATGAGTGAAGCATGGTAAAGTAATTGTTCAATAGCGCATCAGAACTTATTGCTTTTCTACAGATACTGCCAGATGCTGTGTGTCAGAAACTTAATCTTGATATTTATTGTTGGTGTCTTGTTAGCTAAACACAGTGGAGTGTGAGGAGGAGCCTCAGATGGTTAGTTTTGCTGCAAGCAGTCCCTCAATTGGTTTATCACCAGCTCATATCACATAAACCTTCTTTGAGCAAAATGAATATCAATTTTGTAGCATAGAATATCTACCTTTTAAACTACGAATTAGACAAATGTGCAGCTTGAATTAAAGAAAGAGTTAAGAAAACATGACAATAATTTAAAGATAAAAAGAGCTGATAGATGTCAGTGATAAATTACAAGTTTGTGGCCAGAAATATTGCGATCCCTCAACATAAATTTACATTCTGCACCTATTTCTCTAGAAATGGTGTCTATAAATTGTGCCGTTAAGGGGCCTGTACCACATGGTCTCTTTCTCGACTGATCAGAATGTTATAATTAGGAACAGTTTTGCAAAAAGAAGTGCTATGAAAAAAGTGTGTGTTTGATCATTTCCGTACAGTAAAGAGGATACTGCTTATTGATTTTTTTAAAAATGTCATCATCACCAAGTATTTTTGTCTGTACAAAAGCAGAAATTTGGGCTATTTAAGTGAGTGTGGAAATAAAAAATATGTGCAATCGTCTTAGAAAAACATCCTGCATGCTGCTCTTGACAAGGTCATTTACATGGAGTATGTGTTCCGCTCTGTGTCGACACATTTTACCTACTCACTGTAACAAGATACACTCTATAATAGTACAGTCAAAGTCCCAGTAGACCAATTCTTATTTCCATTTTTGTATATTTTGCGTGTAAAAAGAAGTGTGAAACAGACCAAAAATAGCAACCCTATGTATCACCCATCAGTGAATTTCAAAGCAATGTCCCTGCAGTCTATAAATACTCATTGCTGTATTCTATTGTCTGACAAAATGAAAATGCAAATAATTTCCAGACAGTCTGTGCAGGCAACAAGCAATTTTGGGGGTAGAAAAAAGATAATAATCCCAGAGAAAGGTGACACAATGTCTCAAATGTTTCTCGTGAAATCCACAGTCTTATACATGACACAAACAACCAATGCTTAAGGAGAAGGGAAAAAAAGACTGAGAGAGGGGTACTGTCTACTTTGATTTTCTGTAGTAATGATTAAGCCAATGATAAGATATTAAAGAAAATTGTGAAATTCTTGCACCGTCATGTTTGGTTGTCTTAGTTTTGCACAAGTTGTCAATTTGTAACACATGTGACTCAGTTTATCAATTTATGTGCAAGACTTGACATTCCTGCAACCAAGACCTCTTATAACAAATTAAACTCCATCATTTTACAGAAAACGGGATCAATCAGACAGGAGAAAAACCTTCAACATACATTGCATGTCCAAGCAACTCGACAGTCAGACAAATAAACACTTGAAGGGAAAAATAAAACTCTTAGAGCTACATGTCAGACTCTATAGACTCGGGTAATCATATTACTCTGCGTTCCCAACAGACCAAACAGAAAAAGACTGAAAAAGAGGCTTGTTTTGAACAGTTTCAAGGCAACAGCCTCTTCTGTCTAAAAATAACATGGCACCACCGCTCAAATTTGCAAAGTTGAATCTAAACAAACTAAAGACTTGTGAGAAAAATCTATTTGGGCAGACAAAGCCAAACCAACTGTTAGTACATCATTCCCAATGCAGTATTTGGTGCAATCTTACACAGCTACATTAAATGAGCTGTCATGTACAGCTGTGTTCTGCAGCTAAAGGATTTTACCCTTCTCCTCTGTTACTTAGGCAACCATGAGTTCCTTGGTTTACATACTGTATATTTTCTGGACCCGAACATGATTGATACCAAAAAAATTCCTGTGAAAAAAATGCAGGAAGAACAAACAAACAAAACTAATCTACAACAGATTGGTTGAAAAGAATTAAGAGTTCTGTTAAATATCAACCTTAATCTAAAATACCATATAAGTTGCTCATGGCACGACTGCTACACACTTAATGTAGGTATCATTTGATTATTATTCCAAACTGAATTAATCTTTACTTAGAGAAAAAAAAATATTAATTGATTTTACTTACATTTAATTCTTAGGCAAAAAAAACTCTTATAAGGTTGACCAGAAGGGTCACACAACATTTTAAATTTGCAACACAACATACTACAATTTGTCACAACACGTAAAAAAAATTAACTCACAAAAAACTAAAGTCACCCATCTGTCAATCAGAAAACAACCTCCCCAACTATGTACAATATGCAACATAATCAAAACTGCTGATAAATCCAACCATCCAAAGAGGAAAGAAAGCAATGGACAGTAAAAACCTTTTTTGATACAGGCTGTGTACACATTAACTTTTAGTGTTAAATCTGACTTCTTAACTTACATTTCAATGGGAACAGCTTCCAGTGGTCCTTTAGGGAACTGCAACATTCTAGGCTCTTTCTGGTTTGAGTCACATTTGGAAAAAACTAACAAAGTTTTATCATTTTATTGGGTAAAACTAACAAATGTAATAATAATATGCTTTAAAATGACCTAAAATCAATCCAATGAATATTAAACATTGCTTTTAAATAGCTGCTTAGCAGATATGTTTAGATTTAAAAGCTTTGTTGAATAAAAAACAAACTAATGAAACAGATTTGGACAAAGATGACAAAAGGGTTCCAACAGTTTTGTTAATATGAGTATATTAAAAAGAAAAAGCGTACTTCCCAAAATGTAGATGGTTGATAACTTTATAGAGCGTAAAAATGCTTCAGGTTATTGATTATAGAGCTTTTTTTTAAGAGAACGTTTACATTTTAAAATAAAAAAAATAACTAAAACAATTTTATGTGGCTCGTAATTTATGAGCAAAATTATTTACAAATTCAATGTGAAGGCATTTAAGTACACATTGATATGTATTACTGCATATTTGAAAAAACCCATGAATATAAAGAAGGTTGACTTCCTTTTTTCACATGCCTGTAATTTGTTTGCTCCATTGAACTGCTCTGCTTTCCTGAATTTATATAGTTCTTAAAAAGGGAGTCAACCAGTCACCAATTAACCTCATAAATTGCCTCCAACAGTTTGGCCCGACAGAGCCTCTTTATAAACTATAAACACAAATCACCAGGCAGCTTCACCCTTCATGACCCGAGGCACCCTTCAAAGGCATAGAAGCTGCAGCTTCAATACATCAGGTAAGGACAAGTTCACAAAAGAATGTAAGCACAACAAGCAACATAAGAATCTAAAATGCTTAATACAGCAACAGAAACTTACATGTCCACCCAACCATGCTCTCCAATAATGTCTATAGCTTTCATGTGTTCTCCAGCTGATAGATACATCTCAGCAGCGGCTCGGGGTTCATTGCTGCTTTTAGCCCAATCTGCTTGTTTAGCCATCAGCATCCGGGAGCTCTTCACATCTGTTGTTCCCACAAACTCCTGTGAAGAAAAGACACTGCATTTGAAAAAAAGAAAAAAAAAAAAAAAAAAACGAAGAATTTAGCAAAAAACGAATCCAGAGAAACGCTGATTTGAGGTCAGTGGTGAGAGTCGACACTAAACATATTGATGCTTCAATGCATTTAACAAGTCACTCAGTAAGACTCATTACATTTGTTTGTCTTTGTAATAATTAATATGATTAACATTTAAATCTACCCATGTACATTACTCAGCGCATACTTTAAGCTATTTCAGATTAGTTGGTCTCAAAATGTTCACTCTTTCAGGAGATTCCTGCCAGTACTGTCAAACTGTGTAACTTTTTATGTTTACGTTTTTAAACTTTTCAACCTTAACAGCAAACTCAGATGCTGAACACTGCTTCAGTAGTCCAAGTTAGATTATTAAAAAAAAGTTGTCTGGTTACAAATTCAGCAGTCAGCTTAAGCATAGATTGATCCGCTTCAGCTTGTATTATTACATGTTTTACAGTTTTACTACTCTATAGTGAGTTTTTGGAAGAGTGCTGTAACTTTTTGGTTTGTGTTTTGAGTTTTTTTTTTATGGGGGATTTTAATGACTTATAGGGACAGGGCTCATCTGTGCTTTCACCAATTATTTTCTTATCTTTACTGATTATTTTCACGTCTCTCTGTTTTTAGCCTCAATTAACATAAAGCTCGTTCACTTGTAACTAAATGTGTCGTGTGAATGAAATGGCCAGTGGCATTTATGTTTATGCGACTCTTGCAAAAACAGGAGGGTCAAGTTTTAGACAGGAAGAGGAGAGTCACACAAACTTCAGGCAGCTGAAGGCCCTTCCCTCCGGTGTCCATCTTACCTAAAACAAACAGCCTGCGAGACCAGATGGCCGCACGGCCGCATAAATATACAGCCGCCACATCAAACGTGGATACAGGCGGATACACTCCATGCAGAAATACACATGAAAAAATGTGCTTGCTCGAGAACACGGACTGTTGTACTTATGATCAAAACTGAATGAATTAATTTGCTTAAGCTCCCTCAGACCTCTTCTTCAAAGTCCTCTCCTAAAAGCAGATGTTTGCTTTATTTCTCTCCGTTTGTGCTCCACTTCCAGCTCTAATTATGTGTGTAAGTCAATCCACTGATGAATATGAGTTTGAGTGTAAAAAGTGTGGTGTCTGTGTACTGATCGGATGATGTATGTAAAGATTCTAGTGATGTATGGGCAGATGAAAGACAGATGGTAAACCCTGGCTGTCTGAACACAGTACAGGGCCCCAACTTGGCATAACTGCACATAATGAAGAAAAACACATGTCCCAGCCCTATAAAACATGCAATGTTTTATAGGGCTGGGACTATAGGTCACAGGCATGTCTTTCTGTATTGATTGAAATTATTTTGCGTCTGCATGCTTGCTTCCTCGCTTTGTCTTTTCTTTATTAATTGATGATTGAATCACCTTGGCGTACTCAAACATTCGTAGATCAGTGTACATGCTCAGGGCTCTGGATTCATGGCCTGTGCGTTTGTACAGCTTGGCTGCCTCGTGGAATTTCCCCTGGAAGGCATAGACGTCTGCCAGGAACAGCTCATTGTCGTTCTCACCCCGCTTCTTCCTCTCCTACAAATCAGTCAATACAAACACTTGTGAGTGCGGCAAAATAAACAGTCACATACATATAAACATGTATAGCAGCTATTTATGATGGTAAGGTGACATGGGCCAGAAAAACAGAAAACCCAGTAATTAAAAATGTGAGGTCCACAACAAATGTGCTTGGCTTTTTAATTTAAGCAGATGTTTGGTTAAAGACAAAGATTGTTTTTTTTCCCTAATGAGTCAGTTTTACCTCAATGCTGCTGATCAAATCCAGGTAGCGTAGGTCTCGGATTCTAATAAAAGCCTGAATGAAACACAAAAAACAACTTAACAGAAAGGCTTCTCTAAATCAAGCATTTTATTGCATTACTATATTCTAAAAAAACCTTCTTACAAAGATGCATTTAAATCTAAAGCACTGTATTTTTTGTTTTTAATGGATTTTATTTATGGCCACCCAAAACTGAAAGTTATAAAATCCCCAACATGAAGAAGAGTTGTCTTGTTAAAGGCTGTTTGAAGTGTTCTTTGCCGCTGAATTGTGAAATAAATAGAAAGTACGCCAGCTATTTCAGTCGAGGTAATTTTGGGGTCTCATCAGGGAAAGTACTGTGTTTGGAGACATTTGGAAAAGGCAATTGTTGCACTTTCATAATGAAAGTGTTGAGAGGTGGGACTCCGAGAAAAGAAGATACTTGGAGCTTACTTGAATCCCAAAAAGGGATTTTAAGTAGTACTTCTGACTGCTGTTGCATATTTATTTATTTATTAGACCTAAACTATATAGAATGAAGAAATTAATCTGGATTAGAACACTGTGGATGTCTTACTAACCTTTTTTGCAGTTTCAAAATCAAGTCCTTCCAAAGCTTCTGTTGCCAAATCCCTCCAGTCGCTGTCTGTCACACCCAGACAGGCAATCTGATAGGCCTCCTTATAGAGCTTCTTTTCAAGGTATTGATACATAGGAGCGGACTGGGAAGAAATTGGTCAAAAAGTAAACCAATAAATATATTTTGTCTTTTTTATGTTCAAATTAATATCAAAAGCTTTAGTCTATCCAAATATAACTGAATACAATTTCCTAAACCTGGGAATTACCAAAATATTAAGAATGTGTTCAAATCCTGGTCAGTTATCAATCTCTGAGGAACTTAAGAAAAAAAATTGCATTCACTTATGTTTTTTAAAAATTTACTTGCATGCATCTTTTGAAAATTTGCCAGACTTAAAAAGTAAAAGGACACGTGTTGACCCTGTGACTTTAAATGTGTGTTACATTGCGTGAAGAGAGCAGGGTGTGCTGACAAAATTTGACCCACCTGGGGCACTTCCACAGCAGACATAGAATACACGTGGAGGCAGAATATCTTGGAGCCGTTGTAGCCCACGACAAAGCCCTGCATCTTCTGCTGGTGAACGGGGAAGTTGCTCGCCTTGATGTTGAGGTAGCCATTCCCAGAAAAGCACAGCATGTTCTCACACTGGGTGTTCCAGGCTACACTGTTAGCATTAGGCTCCTGCAACAAAGCACAACAGTATACAAGAATAGGATGGTGTCCACAGAACAAAAAACTAGCATGAAACACATACTAACATTTGAAAATTGTGAAAGTTATGAAAAATAAGGGACTTTTTCAGTTTCATTCAGGTGCTCTACACATTTCTTAGCATCCTAAAACCCATCATTACATCTTCAGCTTCCTGACCTGAAAGAGTAGCTCTTTACTGTTGATGTCATACACTAGAAGAGTGTTGTGCTCATCCACCACAGCCAGTTTCTTGCGGTAGGCGCTCATATCCAAACAGCGCACGGAAGTTGACAGCTTCAGCAGTGTGATGGGAAATGGATTGTCAACAAATATCTTCAGGATCTACAAAAAAACATAACAGTATTTTTCAAGCTAAGCTGAATGGGATTTTTGAAACTAACTATGATTTGGTTATACTCACAGCCCCGTTCTTTAATCCAACAAGGAGGCCTTCCCTGCCTGGTGGACCTCCAATCACTTTAATGTAGCGAATTAGAGATTCCATCACCCATTCTTTTTCCTTGACGCTAGTGAAGGAAAGGCACTGGAGTCTCCTCTCCTGCAAATAAAACACTAGCTGGTCAAACATGTTCATATTCTTTATGTTTTTTCATTCAATTATCTGTTTAAAGTATTTATTATACACAAAAGGTTAAAAAACATTAGAGCTTGTTCTTTTACAGACTGCATACGGTGGAACAGCGTCAGAGAGCAGCGCCATAAACAATAATCTGATCTACTGAAAGCATTAACAGCATGTGTGAGCACAGCCACTATATAATGTCTACAAGCTGTCTGAGGGTTGAAACATGAGCGGGTCCAGCAGAGACCTGAAGTACCTCTGTCACAGACAAAAGCTACCGCTCCTTCCTGACAGCCTGTCGGCCACTTAGCACTAAAAACATCAATTTTTGGCCCTTCCCTCTTATTAAACAGTCTTACTCTCCCCGGTTAGAAGAGACATTAGAAGGTAGACCATCTGGGCACATAGCAATCACATCGCAAAGTCGCTTGGTATTAAATGACTAAAACTGAATTGCTCTACTTTCATCTGGTGCTGCAGTATCAGCCTTCTTCACAATAAAATGTGAAACAGTTTAATTTACCTGCATCACCAGGTTGCATAATTTGAGAACTATAATTGAGAACCCTGAGCATTTCAAAATAAAATATGTTAAAAAAGAATTTACAGGCATTAATAGCAACAAAAATAGCTTTTTACTTTACTTTATGACTTGTATTCTACAAAATAAAAATAGCATGGACCACTTCTGACCTGACACAGAATGATGTGTTGGGAGCACACAACCAGCAAGTTGCACTCAAACTTCTGACAAATTTTCTCCTTGTTGTGGTAGTGCATGTCAGAGGAGTCATCGGAGCGAAGCTCGTAGATGAGGATCCTCTCAGGTAGCTGGATGGCAAGGCGACTTCTGTAGATGGCGATTTTCTTCACCAACTCACGACACCGAATTCTCACTAATTTAAAAGAAAGAATGGACTATAAAGACCAACTCCAATGAAAATTGTGTTTTTAACATGTTCTTGTAGCATTTTTCTCATGATGGAATATATTCTGAGTATTTCTTTATTCAAATCATGTTGGATCAGGAACAGATGAAAATCCAAGGTTTGAAAAAGCTCAAGTTTGTGACACAGCAACTCAAATACCGCTCTGATATCGCTTGCCATTTTTTTTTTTTTTTTGTTACACTAATGTTAGCTTGGGCTTGTGAGGGTCTGTAGGCAAACGGGAGAGACTGTGAACAAAGGAATGCTGGGATATCAACGTAGGCTTACTCCGTGCCAACAGTCCCGCCCACAACCAAAAGGCGAATTTCTAATGAGCACCCGCTGTGCTGCAGAAAATACATCTTAAAAGATGACACAGGCTTTAAGATTTGTGCTAAAAAAACACCTAATCATAATTAAAAGACCACTGAGAATGCTTTTACATTAGACAACAATATAGTAGGAGTGAGACTTTAAACATTGACAGTGGAGCAGAAGGCTTGACTGTATGAACTAGTATTTGTCACCCTAATTAAAAAAAAAAAACTTGCTTGATTTGGGGAAAACTGAATTCATATCTCTTTCAATGTTTGTAATTGTATGCTTCATACAATTCTGATATAGTTTTTTTTCCAAAATTGTCATTTAGATATTTTTTTTTTTACTTTTTGATGAGCTCATGTGACTGCAAAATTATAATAACAGAGCATAGTTTTATGGCAAAGATTCCTAATCTCAAAGCACATTGATTATAAAAGACAAACCTTTTTGCTCCGTGATCAGATGCTGAACAATGACATCAGTCATACTGTCTCTATAAGCATAGCGATCCTTGTAGAGGCCGTGAACTGTACTGAAAGTAAGTTGATAGCAAGCAATGGTCCCATCCTGACAGCCCAGCACCTAGATAAAAAAGACAACAATGTAGCGGTACATCTTATTAACACCTCTAAGAAAAGACTGAGGGAGTGGGAAAATGTTCCTGTTGTCAGAGGATGTACACAGAAGAGGTAAAAGAAAAAAAATCTGCTAGAATCCAATTCCATCTTGCATGCCTCATCATTGTCGGTGAGAAGAAAAGCAGTTGAAGTGTTACTGTGAAAATAAAAGTACTTGAACATCTATGAAATGAAAGGGATGCTGTGTTGTTACATTAGAAAAAATGCAGCACTTTTATGTGTTATATTTTATTGATGCGTCTCTTTTCTCACTACAATATGAGGGGATGAAAGAGCTTTTATAAGCATATGGTTTCACAAGCTGTGGACCTACCACACAGTTGGACTCGGGCTTAACTCTGCATGTCCACACCCAGGAATTCTGTTCTCCAATGGTTCCCAATCGCATTCCATCTTTGGTGTAGAGCGCCACCTGCTTATCCGAGCCGCCCATCACGATGTACTCCCCCTTAGAGAAGTAGCTGACACAACACGGGTCATAACTTAAAGTCCTGTCTGCTCCGATCTAAGGACGACAAAGAGAACATCAGACTAAAACAAAAGTTTATTGCTCAGAGACTTCGGACAACACCTAATAATTTCCAAGTACACAAACTTCAAAGTGTTCATTACATTCCCGCATCCCTCTGAGCCTGATAAAAAAAAAAGACCAACAAAAAGGAAGAGGTTTTTTTCGTTTAAAAAGTCTCTATTGTATGACAGTTCAAAGTCCTTTTGATCAGCATCATATAAACTCACTCAGTTGTCTGGTTTTCTTTACTGGGCAAGAAAAGAAGCTTCCACAACAATTCTTGCATATTTTCTATCACTATAAACAATGTCTGGTGTTGTTTCTTTCAGAAATTTCAGTTAAACCAATAATACTGACTACAAAACATGAGCCTGAGGCATAAAAATGAAATAATGAGTAAGGGGAGGCAGTACATTAAAGCAAAGCAGGATCACTTACTGTTGTAGTGTGAACAGACCTCTCAAGGTCAAATATTAGAAAAAGACCGTAGACCCTAAGCTCAAATAAATTTCCAGATACATAATTTAAAAAAAAAAACTATCTCTGGATTGCTTATTTATTTGTTTTACAGGTTATATCACACTTTGTAAATGATGGGTCTGTCATTTCTCAATGCACTGGATCTACAGACCAGATCTAAATCTTTCAGAGTGCATGGAAATGGGCTTTTATTGGCACATTGTAATGACAGGATTACAAATACTGCATGGAAAATGCCACAGTCATTTTAGTTCCCGTGCTAAAAGGTAAGGAGACAGTTTTAAAGTAATGGTTTCTAATTACAAACATTTTTTTGTTGTTGTTGTTCACCTGCTTTCCACTGAGTTGGTAGAAGGAGAGCTTTTGACCCCAGTCTGCCACAGCCAAAATGTCATTGTGCTCATCCCTGTGAAACAAGAAGACTTTAGGCCTTAGTGCTCATGACATCCTCCAGTGCCGATGGACACTCTGGAGAGGCGACCATAAAAGCGACGGCAAAGAAAAGCACCAATGTCAAACCTAATTTAGACAGCACACTGCCTTCCTCATATCCAGCAGAATTCCAGCATATCTGACTTAAGCTGTGACAGATTCAATATTATTTTTAGGGTGATGGATTTTCCTTTTAAGTAGAAATACATTACACAACACATTTATGTGCAAAATTACCCTGTCCAACTGCTATTTACCAGATTAGGATTATTTTTTTCTCTAACTGGCTTCAAGCTCTGACCATTACATGATAAATGATAGCAGAAAAATCAACTTAGAATTATTATTTCAATTGCTTTCCTTCACTACAATGTTTGCCATCTCCAAGGCTCATGTTTGATACAAATGCCTGTGAATAATACTACAGTTTCTAAAGGAGGACTTCTAACTTTGGCTGTGAGAGGCATCACTAAGTTATGGAAATTGTATTTAGAGAATCATCCCTCCCTCAGTGCTCCCATATCAAGCACTGCCATCTCCTGGCCACATGCAAATTACTAGAAACACTGATTGTGAAACACCACCAAATGTGCTTGTAATCTTTAAATGACATGCAGTAACAGAAAAAAATGGACCAACTTGGAAGGATTCCAAGCAATAGACCAAATAGGCGAAGAGGAGCCTCCTGGACGTTCTATCTTGACCTTCTCCTCCCCATTCTTGTTCCGTATGCTCACCACACCATTCATCATGCCAAGGGCAAGGTACTGCCCATCGTTTGTCCACCTGTAAAACATATCAAAAGCTGGCTGAGAGACTGACGTGTAACACAAACATATCTCTGTGACAACCTAAATATCTCCTTACCCACAGCATGTTATTTTGCTGCTCACTTTGTGTTTATTTACAGATTTCTGCTCTGGAGACCACAGACCTTCAAACAAAAGAAATGCAAATATATTTATACAGCAAGCAGGCTTTTAATCTGCCTGACTATTAATAGTTACACACTTGATATGCTGAAGATTTTTTAAGTGTGGGGTAAACTTAAACTCACCAAAGTCACCAGAAGAGCAAGAGGCAAGCTGGTGAGTGACTGGATTATATGAAACACACTGGATAGAATCGTTGTGACTACAGATGAACAAAACAGAGACAGACAATAAATGGCTTAATATTTTACTTTATCTACTATGAGTAAAGTA
Source organism: Adrianichthys oophorus (assembly GCA_036245035.1). Lineage (NCBI taxonomy): Eukaryota > Metazoa > Chordata > Actinopteri > Beloniformes > Adrianichthyidae > Adrianichthys > Adrianichthys oophorus. The sequence goes on from BSAI01000015.1 coordinate 15,274,507, forward strand.
CTATAAGCAAAATAAACTTACGTGTATTTCAAAATACCCTCTAGCTTAGAGGTCCAAATTATAATGCTTTTGTCAGCCGACCCTGAAGCAAACCGTTTACCTGGAGGAGAATGTAGTTTAAAGAAAAAAATTAAATAATGAGTCAACAAAGAATGGAAAATAAAATACTGCACATTAATATCAAACCAGCTCCATACCATCCTTTGCATAGGCCACACAGTACACAGTGTCTTTGTGTCCCTTTAACGGTTGGATATTAGCTCCATCTGCTGCATCATAAACCTATGAATAAAGTATAGTTTGCCATTACAATGTACTTTCAAATTTAGACCTTATTAGATCAAAAAAGGTCTCACCAACACCCGAAGCCCTGCTGCTACTATGAGCTGGCTTCCATCTGGCTTAAAGGCAACATCATAAACACTGTGAACAATCATACAATAATATATGTTGAAGGCAGCCGTTTCACTCAACATTAGGTTACACTGAATGGGTTTAATAGAGATAATCCTTTCCCAGTTACATTTTTAGATATGCACTGAACTACGACCAAAATGTGCATCAGTGCATCACCATGAAAGTGAAAACATCGTAAAGTGCTTATGTCTTCACACTATTGATTAAACCTTGAAGGAGAGAAGAATTTCTCAGCACATCAGCAAAAACAGGTGCAAGACAAACAGAGTTATAAAAAGTGAGAAAAAGAATAAGCTAGGACCGTGGTCTGCAACCTAAAAGAGTGATTTGGACCAGTTTTTTGCAGACAAATACTCAGCGAGAGCCAAAAAGTCTCACTTCACTGTATAGAATTTTTTTTTTTACATTTGTGTGCCATTTTATTTATAAAAATGCAGTACTCACAGTAATTGAATTATAAATTGTTATATCTATCTATATGTATTATTTTTTAACATATTGTACTTTGGACAGCAGTACATACAAGTTTCCTTTCAAAATAAAATACACCCCATGTCAATGAAGATCCTCTTCCTGCTGCAGCAGGTTTACATGCAATAAACTTCAAGTACTTTGTCTTAAGTACTAGACACTGTTGTGCAGCAAAAACAATAATATGTGCTTCAAAATTACTATAATCGCGAATAGCTCTCACAAGAGATTATGCCTTTTTACCATCATTTCATGCTTAGTTATCTAACGTGTGCATTTTGGAGGTAAGGTAAAGCACACTTTGATTTAATGTAATGTCAGCAGTTGGGAAAAAGGGAAGAAAGAACAGTTAATTCTACTGAAATATGATTATGTTTGACAAACTAACAAACCTCAAAGCCTTTGCGTTTTTTTTTCTTTTTCTCAATGCTAAACAGCTACAATGGAGAAATAAAAGAGCCAAATGTGGCTCCAGAGCCTTCAATTGCAAAACCCTTTGCTAGGAAAAGTATTTTTTGAAAGATAATGCAATTCTTTTTGATCACCACAATATACTCACTATTTTAGGTTCAAAGAGTCCTAAAGATTTTTTTATTATTGTTATTTAACATTTTTAATAACATACAATTGTGCTCTGGGGTTGCTTGTCTTCGGTTATTTGTTTTTATTGTGTTTTGTGTGTACCATGTGAATATCTATAAGTCAATATGAAGTATGCATCATCATGTCATAGAATTCAAGTTTTTCTTTTCTTTTTTCTTTTTATTGTAACTCAAAAACAGATCACATACTTCGTTGGGGAGGACACGTTTTTCATTTGTTAACCAAATCGTCAGATTAAACATTGGCAGGTTAATATTTTGTCGAAGGAGTTAAATAATATATTGGCCAACGTTAGCTTAATTAGCTATTTCAACGAAAATATACCCTACAACGATCTGCTAGCAGGCCAGATTCGTGTTCATGTTAGCTCAGGCCAAATACTTTTAAAATAAGCCTAATTTTACAAACTCTGTCTCTGCAAGCCAATACAAAACTGCCCATTGTTTGAAAGTGTTAGCAACTAGGCTAATACTGGCTAGCATCAGTTTACATAGCAACCGCCGTTGCTAGCCACCAAGCGTTACATTCCACCTCCGGTTCTCGCTTGACATCCGAGTCAAAATAACTTAAGACTCTTACCGTTCGCAAATTTTATCCTGCCACACTTGTGCTGCTCTCATTTTCGCTGTTTAATACATAAAGCGTTTACGGCTTCGTTATTTTTATATTTACAACTTGTTGCTGCTAGTTTTTTTGGTCATTGTCTGGTCGCACTGCGCAGACTCGGACGTTTCCTATCGCTTATGTGAATGAAGTTGGTTTCTGAATCGTCCATCAGAAAAAAAGAACAAAATAATTCGAGGTAAAAGATAAGCTGCCAAATAATAAACAAATCTTTCGGTTATAAATGTTTGGTGTACTTGGAAATAAATGCTTTTTTTTTTTACTTTTGGGATTTGCAGTAAAATAAGAACGTTATTTATTCATTTAGAGTAAAAAAAAAAAACTTTTATTGTACAAGGTTCTGGACACGACATTCAAAAATATTCATTATTCCCTCAAATGTTAATTATCTAAAAAAATAATAAGAAGAATAAGAATGATTATATTTTGGTCATAAACCAATCACAGTAAGATTCGGCAATCATCAATCCTATGAAGACTAACGTAAAGCAAACAGCCCATTTGGTTGTTGTTGTGGTTCCCTTTAAATTACAAACCTGAGGCTGACTTCGCCTTCGTAACGCTTCTTCCTGTTAGCAAAACAAGCATGCCTGGTGGACCGTCACTATGTTGACATGATAAAACAGCATTCTAACATTATTCGCATTGGTCAAGTTTACTCGGGGGGTGTTTGTTTTCCTTGCTTCTATGCTAGTTTAGCAATGGGGGAAGTTGGATTCGTAAATGCAACTTAACTGGAATTGTAAAAGAGAAACATAGCGTGTTTTTATACATCACCTGTTTTAACAAACTGATTTAAGCGCTTTGGATCAAAGGAGACATGAAAAACCACAAAGATGAGCCCTGCTGCTCTTCCTCGATGCCACCAGGCTGGATTAAAGTGGTCAAACAGAGAAAAACAGGCAAGACAGCAGGAAAACTGGATGTCTATATAACAAGGTTTTTTTTATTTAATTTAGCATCTTTTTAAATCATTCATGTTTATAGGCCTCTTTCAAGATTTAGACAAGTGACCTATTTTATTAAACAAATATTGTCCTTGTAATTTCAGCCCCAGTGGACTGACATTTCGATCCAAAGCATCCTTGCACGCCTTCCTGTTAACCAGCGAAGAAGAGAACTTGACCATAAACCTTTTTGACTTCACCACAGACAAAGACAAGTCCACCAACTCTGAACCACTAAATCAAAAACAGAGGAGACGAAGGAAAAAACAAATAGATGGACATAAGGAGAAAGCAGATGAAAAGCCACACATGTCTACAAGTTCATGTCTCACTCTGGAAAGTGGTACTAATGACAGAAAACCTTTGGAAGATGCCATCTTTGTGAGTAGAGACACTGTGCTGGAGAATCTCACACCTAGTCAAGAGGTCTGTGTGGATAAAACTGGTGAGGCTTTAAAGGATGGTTCAGATCCTGCACCGCTGGGATTACTGCAGGATGTGGAGATGCACAAGAGCCCTCAGAGGGTGGGGTCGCTGAGAGAGAAGCTACTCCGACTGGCTCCTTCCATCAAGCCGCACAACACTCCCTTTATTTACAACAGTGAACATGCAGACTCACATTCTATAGATCCAACTGTTGAAACAGATAATAACTGCAGCAATGCAGATGAGAAGATATGTATTGCTGAAGTGGAGCGTGGCGGGTATAGACAGGAGGACGAGGAGGTGTTATCTGTCATCACTGCTGGGAGCTGCACACCAGTTAGAGATTCCAAGAGCAGTACGTGCGATGAATATACAGTTTGACAGTTTTTGTTTTTTCTCATGGGACGCTCAGTCACTGTTGAAGGAGAAATTGACAGCTGACATGGCATGCCACCGGGTTAGGAGCAACTCATTACAAAATTTAATTCAGTAAAATAGGACTTTTTGGTGTAACATAGTAGTTTACAGCATTATTGAGAAATATTTAGCCATATTAGTGCAGAAAAACACCCCTAAATGTAAAATGTAAATGTTTAAAACAGTGAGGCCATGAGATGTTAGTGAATTCAAAAAAATGTCTCAAATTAAATCTTTTTAGGCTCATAGTCAATCTCTTTCATCTATTATATATATATATATATATATATAAATTTTAGTACTTATTACACCATGTCACCCCTTATCTAAATGAAAAAAACATTGCAGTATAATGTCACTTTAGACTGTTATAATCAACTTCAGCAGGTATCACAAAGAAAGTAACTTCAAAGTTAGACAGAAGTCATATGAAGCATTACAAATCTGAGGCAGCTTTATTGTAAAGTAATGGATTACTTTTGAACAAGAGTAAATTAGTAACTTCCACAACACTCCAAAGCAAAGGGGCAAAGTTGCAAAGAGAATATTTATTATTTATTTAAGGCTGCTAAAAAGGTAAAGGAGAATGTGTACTCAATAAAGCCAAAATACAGAACATTTCTGGACTCCAAAAGAATAAAAATGTGTTTGTTTCTGAAATGGTGCAGATTGCAACATTTCTTATTTTAAGGCAGGCATAATCATTTGACCTAATTAAAATAGTTTAGATGACACAATCTTGTCCACATCAAAGTTGAATAATTCCTAAAATATAACATTTTTATTGTTTGCAATGCAAAAAAAAAAGAGTAAAATACTTCCTATCGTGCAGAGTCCAAGGCTGTGGAATCCAAACGGAAGACGAGTCCTTACTTCAGTGGAAAGTCCCTCAGAGATGGTAACGCGTGAATCGAGTCATGACATTATGTTGAAGTCTGCTCACATGAACATTTGAAATGAAATTAGCAATTTTATTGTCTGTTTCTAGCACTTAGCCCACCAAGGAGAAAAGCCTTCAAGAAATGGACCCCTCCACGGTCTCCCTTCAACCTCATCCAGGAGACTCTTTTCCATGATCCATGGAAACTCCTGGTGGCTACTATTTTTCTCAACAAGACGACTGGTATGATTTGAAAACCACACGGTTAAACTCATTTTTTACTCTTCCACTGAATCCATTCTTTCTTCATAACAGGAAAGATGGCTGTTCCTGTGCTTTGGCAGTTCTTTGAGCGCTACCCATCTGCAGATGCGACAAGGGACGCCGACTGGAAGCCCATGTCGGAACTCATGAAGCCCCTTGGGCTTTATGAGCTTCGCGCTAAAACCCTCATCCGCTTCTCAGGTGGATTCTTCTATAATAATGCTATGTATAACAGTCTCAGTGTTTGATTCAAGACAGAATACATCAAACTTTTTCTTCTGTTCAGATGAATATCTAACCAAACAGTGGCGCTACCCCATTGAGCTGCATGGTATTGGAAAGTATGGTAATGACTCCTACAGGATCTTCTGTGTAGGAGAATGGAAAGAGGTGACTTTTTCACTTTACAGGCACTGCATTGGTTATTTTAGTTTCATACAAGTTGAATTTCACTTCTTATTGTTTTTTTCACATGTTAAAGACGACGCCAGAAGATCACATGCTTAATAAATATCATGCCTGGTTGTGGGAGAACCATCAAGCACTTGGACTTTAAAACAGCTATGCCGTTTTAGCTTGATCATGAACTTCTGGATTATTTCACCTTTACTGTCATTTAAAAGCTTGTTTGAGAAGTTTTAATTCATGTTGATTAAAGTATTTTTAAGTCAGTCATCTTCTTGCTTATTTTTTCTTTCATTCCTCATGAATTTATGACATTTTTGTTTAAGAAAAACAAGTAAAATGCAGCTGTAAAAGGAAATTACATTTAAAAACACATTACCTGTACGGTCTAGGCCTTAACTCTCAAGATGAGACAGCAAAATTAAACTTTTTTCTCTTTTAAAGTTCTATAAAAACTCATTATTTAGTGTTTTTTTTTTTTTTTTAACGGCAGCTGCTGTTCCTACAACAGCACCCCTCCCACACACGTTTGCATTCCTCTTGACACAGTCACAGCTGTGATATTTCCCGCCATCTTCCACTCACACTCTGCAAATTTCTGGGCAAGCAATCAGGTGAGTGGATTTCCTGCATGTCAACTGCAGTGAGAAAGCGCAGATAAAGGAGAACATGACATTTGTCCCCTGCTTTCCTTAATAGTATTTCCCAGCTGAACCCACCTTTAATCCCTGAACCATCAGCCTTAAGGCAACCATCTGCAGATAAGAGAGCATCACTAGTAAGGAAGAGGCTCTCTATAAAGCTGCTGGAAATTATTCATCTTTTAATGACATGCCACTGATTTGAGGCCAATCTATCAGGCATCATCAGGTGTGGAACCATCAGTAAAAGAGAAGATTATAGATAAAAAGACTCTTCAGCAGGTGACCCCCTGAGTGTGACTCCTTTTTGATTTTGATCTCCGCAGGAAGGAGTTGCAAGAGCACCTGAAGAGGCAGATGGAAGAGAACTGTGTTGCAAAGAAGCTGCGGCTGTTAAAGAAGTGTCTCAGACCAGCTAGCTCTGCCAGTCGAAAGACAGCAAAAGATCTGGCGCAGAAAATGAATGGCAGTCTACAGAGAGGAAAACAAAAGGGTTACAGGCCCGACTTGCATTGTGCATCTGCTGCTAATTCTCTTGTTCACAAATCAGAGAGCTTTTCTGTCCTCCTGGCTCAGTTGTTCTGTTCACGTTTGATGTGTCCAGCTGATGGAGCAGAGCTGGAGGGACAGAGCACTAACACGTTCCCGGGAGGCCCTGAAGGAGCGAGAGCTGCTGAGCCTCAAACCCCATTAGCTGGAGCGGAGCGCCGGAGAGGCTTTAATCTCTGGAAGAAATCAAAATTTAAGAGTGAAGCTTTGCAGTGGTATGTGGGTATGCATGAGCATCAAATTCAAATGCGATGTCGCTTATGGTTAAGCTTCAACCATGTAAAAACAATGTTTTCCATTTTAAGTAAAAACTTTGTTTTTGTTTCAAATAAACATAACAAACGTCAGTATTTTAACCTTCACTTTAAACCATTAGAAAGAAGGTTTATTTAGATCATTTTTTAAAAATCAAAAGTGCTTAACTTTTTATCACAGGTTTTCTCTGTGACAAATGAGAGAAAAGGTAGTTTGGATTCTCTGGGTCTGTTGGACCTGTCTACCTGGACTTGGTGTCCAGAGGTGGTCAAAGATGGTCTTGGCATACTTTAGGCCCCTTAGTACAGTGTACTATCTTCTGATGGTTACTTCTAGCAGGATAACACAGTACGTCATAAATCTGGAATCATCTCAGACTGGCTTCTTGAACATGATAACAAGTTCACTGTATTCTAATGGCCTCCACAGTCACCAGATCTCAACCCAGTAGAACACTTTTGGGATGTCGTGGAACGGGAGATTGACCTCGTGGACGTGCAACAACTGTGTGATGCTATCATATCAGCATGGTCCAAATTCTCTGAGGAATGTTTCCAGTTCCTTGTTGAGGAAGGTGTACCTAATGAAGTGGCCAGTGAATGTATGTCTTTCTGGATTTATTTAAACCACAAGTGTATTTAAACTTCAGTGTTCTATCACTTCAGTTAACTAGGAGGCTGTAACCAGGTCTTAATGTCTGTGAAAAGCTACAGACATAATGAAAAGGAAGTGATTCTTTTTTTAATCATTGTGTCTGCCAAATGTGAGGGGAAACAGTGTTTTCACATTTCCTGAGGACACTTCATGATGGAAATGTTCATAACAGGAAACTTCTAGAGCTTAAAATGTAGTTTCTCTTTATTGCCGAACATCTGAGTGTTTACTAAAGTAATAATCGCTAACAGAGACTACATTAATCACAAGCTTTTTCCTTTGATTTTTGATAAAAAAAATAGTGGAAAACAGTGGCCCGCTGGTACCTGACCAGGTAGCTACAGGGGCGGTGGGGGGTGGGGGGTCGGGGGGGGGGGGGAGCAGGAGATGGCGTCTCAGCGCTCTACCCTCCAATTTTAATTGGTGTGGGGTGGGGGGTGTGGGGCCTGGGGGGTTGGCTTTCGGGCGGTGGGGCCTCTGCCCTGGGGAGACTTGGGCCCAATGCTGGGGGGGGCGGGGGGACGCTTGTTTCATCATCGGGGGTCAGTTTGGTAACTGTCCCCGACCTTCCCTCCTTCCTCATACGACCACTTATTAGGTTGGAAGGAGGGGCGTGCTTGCGGAATACCTCGAGGGGCCGAGCCACTTGGCAGTGGTCCACCCCTCCCATGGTCTCCGCACAGTTTCGCCCCCTTCTCCTGGTTTTAAATGCACCTTAGACACGTAGGATCCTTGGTGGGGGGTGCTAGGACATCACTGCCAGCAAGCAGGAGATGTCCTCTCAGTGCTCTACCCTCCAATTTTAACTGCACCGTAGACATTTAGGGCTCCTTGGTGAGAGGGCGATTGGACATCCCTGTAAGCAATCAGGAGATGTCCTCAGTGCCGTGCTCGCCAATTTTAACTGCACCCTTTATTACACACACCCATCAATCACAAGAAACACACCTCAACACACACACAAATACATTACACAAGGAAGGTGGGACTACTGATCTTCTGTCCCTTACCCCATCCCTGGTGGAGGGAACAGGGCCTTCAGCGGCGGTGGCCTTGTCTCCTGGGGGTCGGCCTCCTGGGCCCGGCGGCCCCCTCCCCGCACGGGGAGAGGGATCCCTTTGTCCTCTGGCAAGTCCATGAGCGGGGGATCATATTCCATCTGAGCCTGGAGGGTGTCTGTGTCCTTGTGGTGCGGGTTCTGGCCCTTACCCTCGGGTGCCGAGCCCCTTCTGGGTCACAACATTAGGAGAGCCTGGTCAGGCAATGTACACCTTCGGGGACCCCCACTTCTTTTGGTCATCCCTTTTCTAGATGGGGGTAGCTGACCCCCATCGTGCTCTCTTCTGGATCTCCGCAGCTGCCTGGAGCTTTGGAGCGGGTCTCCCGTGGGGGGCCCGGGCTCGTACCCGGGGCTGGGGTGGGGGGATGCCCAGAACTCCTGGGTGGTGGTGGGCAGCTTGTCTGGGGTGGTGGGGCTCTCGGGGGTGGGACCCCGTGCTGGGCCACCTGGCACGGTGGAAGGGCTGCTCTCCTGGCTGGGCTGGGCCTTGCGCTCTGCGCTTCCGTACCTCACTGCACTCGGGTGTTGGGGGCCCGTGTGGCTGTCCTGCGGGCCCTGGTCTGGGTGCTTGGCTGGGCTGCCTGGTGGGTGGATCTCCTCCATTGACCCCACAGTATGGGTGCGGGGGCGGGCCCTGGTCGGCGCGGGTGTCTTGGTGTGGGGATGGCTGGGGGTTCTCCCTCCTTTTTTGTGCATTCCATCATCCACTTCAGCTTAACATAACATTCACCTGAGTACAGGCGTCGGCTCACCTTTGCACCTTCAAATAGTGTGCATGACGGAATGTAATGCTTTACATGTGTTGGTTGGTATGCACAAGTGTGCGTGTGAACTGGATGTGGACAAGTTTGTGAACACTCTCGGAGCCGGCAGGTATGTAACAGCTGAGTGTGTGGACAGGCCGTGCCCATTTTAGACCAACACTCACTATTGCAATGGGTATAAGCTCCAACATTTTGTTGCCTGTAGATTAACAACTCTACCTTCCCTTCCCAGTAGTCCTTCTCCAACTTCTATTATCCACCATCTCTCTTTCCCCCCCTCCACCCCCCAACTCTCTCCTTTTCCCCCTTTCCTTTTCCGTCCGGTCCAACAAAAAAGACACAAAAAAAATCCATATTAATAAAGTTTGGTTTAAATTACAAAAGGGGCTTATACCAACATACATTTTGTGTTCGCTATGATTTATAACCCCTGATTGTAAGAGTAAAATCTGTCTAATACAAGAGGTTCTCAGCTCAAAAAAAAAAAAAAAAAAAATAGTGGAAAACTCAAAATGTTAAGGAAGGTTTTGTCAGGCAAATGTATTTATTGTAAAGCAAACTTCTGTAATGAACCGTCACTCTGGGGAAATTAGTTGATTATGCAGAGATGACAAATCAACAAAAACTGATTTAAAATCCACAAGTGTAAATATTGAGTTTATCAACAAATGGCAACAGAAAATGGTTTGCATCATTCAGCATGGAGCTTCCCTTTGCACATTCCCTCACAGTATGCATTGACCACAGCTATTTAGAAAAAAAACATCTATGACAATGTAAACAATAAATTAAAACAATATAATATCGTCCACTTTATATTCTCTTATCATGCATTCTCACTAAAAAGCAGCATTCAGGAAGGAGGTAAGAAGTCACCTATTGAGTAAAGATGACAAATATCTTTAAGAAAAGAAAACAAAAAAACACATGTAGGACTTTTGGAGTTTTCTTGAGCAACACAGAGACCAGCTGAGACGGTGAACCATCAGTAGGAGTCTGGGAGTCTGTGTTGTTCCTAACAGAGTTGAGGAAGGGGCCCGAAGTTTAGCTTCTTCATTTTAGTGCAGTGTTGCTTCAGTATTCCTCTTTAAAATCTCCCACGCCATAGTCTTCAAGTTGTCACTTTATCTTGCATTATCCAATTCACGAAGACAAGTACAAGAACCTGCCTGAGCCCTTTAGGTAATTCTCCAGTCGAGTGTTAATCCCTGAAAGACAAGTAACGAGCACTTCCCTGCTTCCAGAGTTTTCTATTTTTTTTATGCTTTCACAGGCTCACATATTACCATTATGAGAGTCTTATCGTCCCTTCAGAAATCCATCCAGCATGTAGTCTCCCTTCTCCGTCAGCCAATATCCAGCCATAGCAGCAACTCCTCCAATAAAAATGGCTGTGAAGACCATGTCTCCTTTAGCAGCAAGGGTAGCTAAGGCGCAGATTACGACGCCGAAGAACATCTGCTGCAGTACGAGGACCTCGTCATCAGTCATGTCGTCAAAAAGACCTTTCTCTGGACCCGCTGGATGTAAAAAAAAATAAATTAAAAAAAAATCTTACTGCAAAGTCACATCAACATCACAGACAAATTCAATTACCTTATCAGAACAGGTCTTTAAGGAGAATGTAATTGTTCCTAAAAGGCATTTGAATTGTATGCTCTGAAATAACACAGTTAGGCCTATCAGCAGCAATAAAGGTTTCACATTCATGAAGTCTTTCAACAATAAACTCCTGTCAGTTTGTCTTTAAAGAAGTTGATTTCTTTATCTATCAAAGCATCAAGACAGACATCTGTCAGCACAGATCAAATGTGATGTGAAACTTTACCACTCAGCAATTATTTTATTAAAAAAAAAAAATAAATAAATAAAACAAGAAATCAAAGCACAGCCACCGTTTACAGTTGTTTTGTTTTGCTTTTGACTGCTTGTAAATTTGTACACCTAGTCTAGTCTTGAAACATCAAAATGAGGCCAGCTTTCTTTGTAAATGAGAATGACTTAGTACTGAAAACATGTCAAGCATGCGGCGTTTTATAACACCATTAAAGTCCCACTCTGATCATCTTTTGATTTATTTTAAAAGCGTTCCCAGTGGTCTTTTAATTTTGACTATGCCATTCTTTTGTAAAAATGTTTAAAAACCTGGGCCGTTTTCTAGGACATAATTTCTGCAGAGTGGCAGTATTTCATTAAAAATTCACCTCTGAGTTGTGAGCAGACATCCTCGATCTGTTTACGTGCTCTGCCTAGCTTACAGCCCCTTAGAACCTCACATTACTGGTGCAACAAATTGACGAGCAATATTTGAGCTATCCAGACGTACAGTTTTAGGCCAGATGTCAGCTTGGACAAGGAAATGCAGAATGCAACACAACAGGAAGATTGTAGTTTGCAATTGTAGGTTCTACGCCACCGCAAAAAGATTATTCAAACAGCATTTTTTGATCTGCTCTTTATTCACAATGATTTGAATAAAGAAATACTCAGAAATGCTTAATTGTCTTCATATAAATCCTCCATCATGAGGAAAATGCGACAAGAAAATGTAAAAAACATTTCATTGGAGTGGGTCCTTAAGAGATATAAAAACTGAACTGATATTGTCCAACCACTACTTACCAGGAGGCTTGTTCTCAACACAAATACTATCTCTTCTAATAAATCCATCGGCGCAGTCGCAGTGGAAGGAACCCTCCTCATTGATGCAGGCCTCGTTGAGGCCTGGGCATGCTATCGCACGTTCACTGCATTCGTCTATGTCTGTGTGAGAAAGCAAAGAAAAAAAGTTAAAGGCAGTTTGTTAGGAGGCAGTTATTAAGTCAAACTGGATGTCTATCCAGTTTGACTTGAAGTCCTTCAGCAGAGGGGTGGAACAGTTATGTTAAAGTTAGTCAATCATTCCTTCATTCATCATTCATTTCTGACATTTGCTTTGTGTTGCTCACAGTTTCGTTGAGAGCTATGAATTGAGTCATTACACAATTTGTGCAACGATAAATTAAAGTAAGTACGAAACAGAATTGTTAACACTATAAAGAAAGTTTTCATGTTGACTGATGATGACAGTTTGTTTTCAGCACACAGTGGTGACAGAAAATGACAAAACAGAAAAACGTAGTTTTGTTCAAGCAACAATATTAATATAATAATAACAATAATAATAATAATAATAATAATAATAATAATAATAATAATTTTAATAAAACATTCTGAGGCTGAGAAAAGTACTGTAACTAAAAAAGTATTCAGTGTAATATACTGTGAATGAAATGATAGTACAAATATTCCAGGAATTAATTCATAGACCAAAAAATGCTTTAACATTTATTTTATTAAAAGTAGGCATTTTAAAGAGATAACAGTTAAGTACAGTTGCAGCACTTTTTTCTATATTAGAAATGAAATATTCTGAAAATTCATTTCAGATTCTTGTAGAAGTTTCCTCAAATCTTCAGCTCTTTTAGTTTTCTTTGCTTTTACTCTTCTGTTCAATTCTCCCTAAAGCAGCTCGATGGAGTTCAAGTCTGGACACTCAACTGCACACGCCATATTTTCAAGTTGACCAACTTGATCTGTTCTGCCGGAGCTTGGAAGGCATGACCCTCATTCCAGCAAAGATTTAAAATTTGGATGTATTGGTCCATAGAACCTCCTTCCAGTCTGCATAAGGTGGTGTTTTCATGCCCACGCAACTCTTTTTGCTTTAGTTTGATTCCTTTTTTTGCAGCAACTCAACCTGTCAACCCCACAGCTCAGTATTCTCTTCATAAAGAAAAGCTGAGACTGGCTTACTACAATTACTGTGAAGCTTAAAGCTGTAGTCCTGTGAGTCACCTAACATGTAGCTGTTAAATCTCAGACGTGTCCTTTGATTCATTTGTGATCTTGAGTCTGACAGACCTTTAACTGTCAGTTTCCTTCAATTTCTAAACGCCTTTTCACAAAAGAAGAAACTGTACTCACCATCCCCTTGATTTTCTTTTTGTTTTCTCTGTAAAAATAACCATTATTTTTGCAGATTTAGTTGTTGGTTACCTTGTTCCTGTCAGTTTTGTCACAACACACTACTTTCAATAGTGCAAAACCATGACTGAAGCTCACAAGAGCATGGTACGACAGTGTGTCCCAGCTTTGCTTTTATGCAGACAGGTTGTGAATAATCAAGTTAAGTTGGAGGACTTGTTGAAATTACTTTTACGGCTGAGTAAACCACTATTAAACGTAAACAACTTGAAGTTGTTAATTTAAATAATCTTCCCTGCATAGAGCCATATTGTGTATTTCTGAAACGTAGTTTTACCCTGACTGGTACTATATAGAAAAACATAATTCCTTGCACTGATATATCAGATTACCCCTTTCCCACAAAGTGAGTTTTTACATTTATCACCAGTTTGCCGGCCGGATGGCACCCCCTTGCTTATTTATTCATGACACAAACAAAACGTTGTCACATGACTAACAGAAAGTAGTACAATAATCTTGACCCACCGAGACATTTGGCTCCCTTCAGCCTGTAGCCGCGTGCACATTTTTTACAGCGGGCGGGACCGCTGCCCATGCACCCCACACACGCCTGATCGCAGCCTGAAAGTAAATGTAAACCTTCAACATTTTACACACATGCAACAAGAAAAAAGAAAATGAAGCAGAGTGCAGTGTAACTAATGAAGCTCATAAAGACAAAAATGATTCCAGCATCCTGATTGGTCTTGTAAGATACAGAACAAGTTAAATGACCTGTTTACACAAAACTTCAGCCTACCTCTGCACTCATAAGATCCATCTGTGTTGTGACAGTAGGTGTTGGAAGGACAACGAGCCAGCTCTGTACCACATTCATCAATGTCTACAAGAAATGCAAGCCCAGTCAAACAACATGCATTCATACAATATTTGGCATAACCTAAAGTAAATAACCCCTATAGTTACACTCACCTACGCACTTGTTGTCATGAAGGATCCAGCCGGGTTTGCAGGCGAGGCACTTGTAGTCCTCCGGGCCCGAGCATTTCCTGCATGAGCGATAACAGGCTGAAAGGAACAAACACCTTTATTGTAAATATATATATTGATAATGGACTCTAGATATCCATAAACTGGTTTGATCGAGACACTGGTGTCAGAAGGTGAAGCACCTGCACAGGCTCCCGCACTGTCATTGGAGCTCTTCTCTCTGTAGTAGCCATCAGCACAGTTTTGGCACAGCTGTCCCGAGTATCCTGGATCGCAGATGCATTCTCCATCTCCCAGGCGGGTGCCCTCCCCCTCGCATCGGCCCAGGCCTCCACACACACCACTGGGCCCCGATGGACACTCTGTTAGATAAGTAGGAATTCTTTAAACCAAAGCTTTAAAACTAAGCATACTTATTTGGAGTTACTTTGTATATTAAAACAGTCACTTTTAACACTGAAACTAAATAAGGTAATATCTTTGCACTTATGAGACAACATCACTCTTCCCACCTTTGCATTCAGGTCCAAAACGGCCCGGTGGACAGCAAAGGCTCAGCTCCTCGATACACAGCCACTCAAACAAATCAGGAGCCTCCTGCTGCCTAGAAGACCACCAAGAGTTAACAGGGACTTAATGATCCAACTATAACACATATTTAAGACAAAAAAGTGAACTTCTTATGATTAATTATTAAAACCAACCACACGACTGTGAAGATCAGATTTAAGCTTGTTTTGATTTATCAGGTTTACCTGTGGAACCACCATGTCTCCACTTGGTCTTCTATTTGCTCCAGCAGCTGGTTACATTCAAAATCTGCTTTCTCACAGGCAGATTCTACTATCTCTAGAAGCCTCGTCTCGCTAAAAGATAAAGCTAACAGTTAGAAAGGTACAACAGAAGCTAAATAACTCAAACTCGTTCCTTTCAGCCGGCCTCTAACACTTTTTGTATGTTTGCACAAGTCATTGTACGACTAAGCAAAAAAAACACATGTAAAACCCACATTTAAAATTTCTTTAAGGTAAATTTAATACAAAAATAATAGTTTATGGACTACTACATAGTACATAGTGTCCTCTTACCTGCGTGCATACTTGGCCAGCTTTTCTTCCTCCCATGCAGTGTTACCTCCTCCAAAGTTTTTGTTGGCCGTCCTCTCCAAACCCTACCAGCAAAAAGCATTGTAATGGTGTAAGAATGTAAAGCCTACTTGCAAGGCACTCAATTAATAGTTCAGGAAGTTTACTGCTGTACCATGATGAGACTCTCTGTCAGTTTCTTGCAGGTCTGACATGGTGCTGTCTGGACTTTGATCAAACAAAGCTCTAAGAGAAGCAGCAGAGCAGGCAGGAAGGGCCAGGACCCCCACATGATCCTAAATACAATCAGAGAGCCATCAAACATATGCTTTACATGGAAAAGCAATAGGCAAAACAGTTGTGCCTAAAGTATGATTTTAAAGATGGATGGATGGATATATAGGTATTTGTAATGATAAATATAATTTAAAAAAATGCTTACTCAAAAAATATCTTTAAAGTCCCACTCCGATCATGTTTTATCTACTTTAGGAGTTCCCAGTGGTCTTATATCATAATTATGCCGTTTTTATCCAGAATTTTAAAAACTGTTGTTTTCTAAGGCATGGTTTCTGCAGAGCAGTAGTAGTTCATTTGAAATTTGCCTCTGAGTTATGAGCATAACTGTTGGTGCAAAGTAAGCTTGCCCCCCCTGCTTGCGTACAGCCCCTCACACCCTTATCTAACATTACCAGTGCACCAAGATTCATCAACTTTGTAGATGAAATCAGATTGGAATGGAGCATGGAGCCTGTGGCCTGCCCAGCGTATTTTTTACATCACATATAAAATATCTTAAAACGGCATTTTTTCATCCGCTCCTTATTCAAAACAATTTAAATACATACATATTCAGAAATGCTTTTTTAAACAATTTTCTTTATCTGTGTCTTTCATCATTAGAAAAATGCCACAAGAATGTGTAAAAAAATACCAAAACCACAGAGTGACTTTAAAAATGTCATATGATAACTATCTTTGACAGTAAACTGTTTAAGGTCAAAAAGGTCTTAAAACTCTCGGTTCACAAGTATTTTTTTAACATTATTTTTATTTGTTAGTTTGATTTTCCAAGTAGTTTAAATGGAAACCATTAACAAAAAAACAAACAAACAAAAGAGAATTGGACAGTTAAGAGGTTTAGGAAATTAGACACAGACAACATAAAGCCAAGATGGTATTTTATAATTTTTCTTATCAACCAAAAAAACTCTTGAATTTTATTTTTTTATTTTCTAAATGTAATGTTTAATTGTTCTTATCCATTTTTCAACATTTAATGATTTGAACTACTTTTTTACTTCTGTGTATTAAAGTTATTTCAATTATATAATTAAACAAACTAGTCAAATGTAATAATTTAAAAAATCGTTAAATGATAAATAAACAATGAAATAATAGATTCTTGGCTGAGAAAGATACCGCTGGTTTAGCTAACAGCTGTCGTCCTGTCAAACAAACTTTAATGAGTGTTAAATTGCCTGCCACACATTCACATTTTAAAATCAAGTGAGTGTCATATAATCTTATTGTATCCACCTGACGTTATTTTTTCATACAAAGAAATAAAAAGACATTAAAGAAGAAAGATAGCTTTATTGTTAGCTTAGCGCAGCATCGGCATCATAATAATTAGCCCAGTAGCATCCGGCTAAGGTCAACAGTTCGATGCTAGCTGGCGCTAACGTTCATCTCTAGAGTCTGCTAGGCTTCCTATGCGTCTTTGCTGAACCGTGTCTCTCTGAAAGCATTTAATATCCGCTACAAGTCTGTCATAGATGTGTCTTTAAACGCTCCCGCTGTGTAACTTCCACTGGTCATTTGTCGTACCTCCCAGGAGCACCGCCACTTCCGCTGCGCCCTCGATGACTGTCCGATCCCCAGCCTGCTCAGGCTCACACATCCACGGTCGGATGCTCCCTCTTTTTAAGTGTGTCAGTCTCACCTAAAACTAAAAGCTGGAATCATCTCAGAGAGTGGCAAAGGCTGAGGAGATAAGAGAGCACTTGGAAACCGGAAGCTGTCATCCAGGCTGCAGTGGGACGAAGAGATCACACACTGTGGGGATGGGATGAACGAGCATCTTCCAGTCTTTTCTGCACTGCATGTTATCTCTACAGTAAGCAGGAAGACGCCACACCCCACGAATCCACCTCCATTTCACCAAAACTCTATGCTTGCAATGTATTTGCTGCATTTGTTTATACATTTTCCCCCTTAACCAAAACTTTTAAAAATTCAAAACTTATGCATATTTCTAAACCAGCATTTAAAACATTTTTTTTGTACTTTACACAACTCAAAACTAAGCAAAAAGTAAAATTTCCTCAGAACTCAGTTTTGCAATAAAAAAAGAAAAATGCCTGCTTAACAACCAAATTGTGAACATTTAAATTAATTAAAAGCTTTATTTGATGCTTTCAAAAATAGTTTCCCCCTTGCATCCTTGTTTGAGTGAATCAATACATCAAAGAAATAACATTTGAACCTAAATATTTTCTTAGGAATGTTTCTTTTAGGAAACTGCAAATTTTACTACCAGGTGTTGTAAGTTGGCCCTATTTCAGACTGGCAACCTGTCCAGGGTGTATCCCACCTTCACCCAACAATGGTTGGGACGGGCTCCAGTGATTCTGTGACCCCAAAAAGGATTCAGCGGGTTGGAGAGATAGATGGATGGATGGAAACTGCAAATTTTACAACTGGATGTTGCAAGTTCCCATGCAACGGACTGGTGACCTGTCCAGGGTGTACTACAACTTTGCCTAGCAGTTGCTGGGACAGGCAATGGGGACTCCAACTTTGCATGCCTCCATAAAAAGTTGGAATCAACAGAAATTTTCTAGAGATTGTTAAAACATTTTTTAATGATTCAAGCTTTCAATTGTAAAACACACATAAACACAGAATATTATGTAAAAGTATAAAAACACACTGGTTCAGGTAAAAGCACACAAAGGCAGAACACTTGCAGGGGTCTATACTTCATGGAGAAGGTTTTTTTTTTCTTTTTAGTATCCTGTAAATCTGTGCAACCTCTGAATATGTTCATCTCACATTTTAATTCTGAGTACTTGACCAAGATCTGCCTTCTTTTCTATTTGTAACTTCTGTTTAGGGGAATGCTTTAATGACATTTTCCCAACATTAGCAGCTTATGTTTTATTGACTTTTACTCATGTTAATTAAAAAAACAAGCTACTGGTTTTGCTGACAGAAACATTAACTGGTCGACTTCAATAGATCCTCTACATGAAATCGGCAAAGATCAAAAGAGCAAGCTGATCCCAATCCTTCTAAGGGTCTTTCAGTGCATCACATGAGGTCCTTTTCCCTCATTACTTGCTCCTCATCTCCTGTCCCCCAACTGTCAGGCTTATTCAGTTTCTCTAACAACAGGGTTGATGTCAGGGATGCACTCATCCGTAAGGAGGCATGAATTTAGAGGAACAGTTTCACCCAAATCATGTCCTCCCACACAACCCTGAGGCATCAAAGGAAGTTGTAGAAAATTTGTTCCTGCTGTGAACCCTGACAGCTTTTGTGCCAGAGCTCGTGATGCTATCCTGAGGCCTCCAGCTCTTTTTCTTCTGGTTGAAGCAGAAGCCACTCGCTGAGCTCCAGCCAGTTCTGTCAGAAAACCCAGACTCTGTGATGGAAGGCTATACACGTGCAGGCCACGGAAAAGCTGTGGCAGTGGTCTGAAGCTACCTGGAGGCTCAGGTGGAAGTGATTCAAACTGCACCAACATGAACCTTTCACCAGCTCGGCCTTGTAAGCAGTCAGCTAGTATACAGCTCAGTGAAGCTCCAAAAACATCTGCCCGGTGACATGAATTGGCAGAGCTTCCTTCTGGGTTCTCCTCCTTATTTCTGTTATTCTCCGTTGGAGTGCTTTTGCTGCAGCTTAGAGCTCCCCATTCTTCAGCTCTGCTCCAAGTCACCTGCGTCAGGACTAGCACTACTTTGCCCCCTTGCCTTTGCAGGCGGTCCAGGCGGGAGTGGAGCCACGGCACAGGGCCAAGGATGCTGAGTTCAGTCTGGCTCCACAGGTC
Organism: Adrianichthys oophorus; assembly: GCA_036245035.1. Classification (NCBI taxonomy): domain Eukaryota; kingdom Metazoa; phylum Chordata; class Actinopteri; order Beloniformes; family Adrianichthyidae; genus Adrianichthys; species Adrianichthys oophorus. The sequence goes on from BSAI01000015.1 coordinate 15,293,982, forward strand.
CAGTGATACGGTGAAGCCCAGAGCCTGCAGAGATGAGCCCAGCTGACACAGCAGGCCCGGCAGATCCTGCTCATTTTCATCAGGGGGGTACAGCAGAACCACATGGCCACCACCCACAGCACCTGGCACAGAACACGACACACTGATTAGATCTATCAAATAAATTAAACTACAAATAATACTAATTGGTGGCCATGATAAAACTTAAAAAGCATCAGAAAAATTATTTAAAAAATGAATGTTTGAAGATTTAAGTTGAAACAAGAAACAAGGTAACAAACGGTTTCATATTTAAAATGTGTAAAGACAATCAACAAAGATGTAGTTAAAAACAGAACAAAACAATCTAAATAATACTATGAGGAACAAACATTTACATTTAAACTGTTACACTTTGTAGGGTTGACAAAATAATGTTGCAAAAGTGGAAAACTTGAGGAGCAGAGAATTAACAAACCTCCAGCAAGAGGTTCCTTCACCTCTTTTTATGAAAAGAATCAAAACATGAGCAAATTGCTGCATGTGAAATATGTATATTTTTTAAATAATAAACTTGTTTTTATAAAGTTTTAACTGAACTGAATATTTTAATAAAGAAAATAATCTGTTATTGCAATGCAATGGCTCTCCAGCCTCTTCACCTTGTAAGTTTTACACTTTTTCATTTTTATCTGATTAACCCTCTGGTCATGTTCAGGTTAAATCTGAATCATTTACAGCTTAAAACACTCATAAACATTGTGTTGCCTTAAGAATTTGTCACATCCTCCACACTTGAACATATAAAAATGATGATCACTTCTTTTATTTCTTCCCAAACTTTTGTTCCCATTTCTAACATGAAGCAACTTCAGGATAATTCAATTCAATTTTATTTATGTAGCCCAATATCACAGCCATAGCCGTGTCATTGGACTGATTATCAAGATATTGCAAGAAGCAAAAAAATTATTAAACATGTAAAAGTAGACAATAGCTGGTTGTAAAACAGACTAAGCTGAACAAACATCTCTGCCCTTATAAAAAAAAAACTTTATTTTCTTTTTTTGGGGGGGGGGGGGGGGGGGGGGGGGGGGGGGGGGGACTAAGAAACTTCAGGGTTGCCCTCATGAAGGAGAGATCCTCAACCCCAGACAGACAGGTGATGTGCTAAAACTATTAAAGAAAGGTAAGTATATGTCTAATAAACAAACACATGTCTAGATAAACAGCTACAAGTTAAGATAACAGCTAAGTATTAAATAAAGAAAGACATGTTTGAATAGTGTAGCAGATGGGCTTCATCCAGTAGGAGTTGTGGAAACAGATGGGGTTGCTGGAAGAGCCAAGGCGAGGTCACGGCAATACGGATAAAACAGTGTTTCATGTCTTCACACAGACTGGACAAGTGTCTGTCATGGGAACCGATCTCTTCTTCATGTGGGCATCCCTGAGGTTTCTTATTTTTTTCCTAAGATAGGTTTTGTTTTTTTAAGAGTTTTTGCTCACTGATGGAGGAGGAACTGACAGCAGGAATGCCAGTTTAGCTTAGCTTAGCAACCGGCTATTGTTTACATTTTTATGATTAACTTTATGCTCTTTGCATAAATGTGAAGCCCATTGAGACAGCTATGGCTGTGATTTTGGGTTATATAAATAGAATTGAATTGAATTAAACATTACGTGTACCGAAAATCTATGTCCTATCTTAATGTTAACATACTTTTCTAACTTTCTTTGAAACATTTCTCACTATCATCCTCTTCTCTTGGCGCAAACAGGAAGTGAACAGCTCTGGTCATGTGAAATTTTACAGTACACACGTGACACTGCATATATTTCATTGAGATCCTTTATTATTTCAATATATGCTGAAAATGCATAGATGGATCATTCCATAAGCTTTTTATAACCTTAGAAATTAAACATTTTTAATGGTCACAATTGTGACTGCTGGGGATAAATGAGACCACTGGGAATGATTAAAAAATATAGTTGGAGTGGGAAGTTAAATGTTATGTGTCTACTCAGTTTGGAACCAAGACAAGATAGAAGTTCCTCCTACCTTTCACATCATCTTCTTTCAACCATTTCCAAACATAGCCTGAACAAACAAAGTTCACATTTAGTTATAAAACCCTTTCTGGTTTTTAATTACTCTGACTGAACAAGTTACCTTTAAGGATGCCTTGTACAATGTAAGCTCCAAGTATGGCTACACACATCAGTGGAACCCCAATGAGCAGAGGAAGGATCCATCTCACCTGAGAATCTGGAACAAATAAAAACTTTACAACAAACAAACAAACAATACCTTTGCCATTATGTTTTTAAAGAGGAGTATAGGTTTAGGATAAAATTCCTGAATATTTTTCCAGTAGCAGTTGGCAAATGGTATACATTAATCTGAACAATGATTAATAGTCTTACTTGAAAATGAACACTGGGGTTCAAAGTTTGACTCCACTCCATTTATCTTCATCTAAGCAAAGTTCCATTTAAAAAAAGGCAAAAGTGAGTATGTTTACTTTGTCCTAAAGTAAATTTGTAACACATAATAAATGGCAATTCTATTGTTACCTGAACACAGAGCAGAGGATGGCTAGACACATTGAACTCCCCTGCTTGCTAAAAGAAAGAAAGATAAGATAAAAGACATCCATGAAAATAAATACTCCAAATACATAAGTCTTATAAATAAAACTATAATTCATTCTGCAAAGTATGTCATTCCAACGTTTTTTATCTTAAGTCAGAAATGATCATTAAAAACACGTTTGTTTGGTGTATTATGCAATAAGTCTCTATTAAGTTAACTCTCTCTGCTTTGAGCAAAACATAAAGCATTCACTTTAGCACAAACTTTGTCGACTAATGCTTAATCATTAACCTGCAACTCTTGGTCATTTTGAAAAAAAAAATGGCACTATGGTTACCACACTGTAAAAAAAAGACAAAAACTGTCTTTATTTTTTAAAGAATCAACACCATGTGAGTCCTCACTCTTACCCAGTGTGCACCATGTCCAGTCGTCCAGACACCCCCAAGCTTCTGTCTGGAGTCAGTCAATTCCTTGCAGTGACCCCCTTCAAAGTCTTTAGTGCAGAGCCACAGCTCTGCCTCCAGAACACAAGGAGACGTGACATTCCAGGTCAGGGCGGTGCCTCTGTCCCTCACCTGAGACTCCACCACCGTCAGAGACACATGAGGCAGCATTCTTTCAAGCGCCCCTGCAAAAAAGGCAAAAAATATCTCAGTCATCTTGTCATCCACCTGACAAACTGAATTTGACTTAAGACTGCGTGACTAATGTTGATCACCTGCAAAAGGGCAATATTTTCGCCTCACTGCTTTTCCCTTCCACCACACCTGCAAAACAGATACTCTTATTTGATTTTGTTAAAGTTTTGATAAATGAGTTAATATTTTGTCAGTTAGCTACCTCAAAGCACAGGCACGGTGCAATATAATCGGATGTTATCATCATCTCACGTTCGCCTTTAGGCTAAGAGAGATGTGCACAAAAAATGTTGAGACAGCCTTGGAGCTGCAGCATAATGTCTGAACAGTTTAGCTCTAACTTACCCAAAGGAGAACCTTTTTAGGTATTTCATTCCAAAGAATCTGCAGGATGAGTTCTTTTTTGGAATTGGTATTTTTCAGTTGCAGGCGGATAAGATTTCTGTCATGTTCGAACATCACTACGACTCTGGGAACTGAGACAGGAATATTACACAGTCACTTTTCAATTTTTATTCAATTCAGTTTATCTCCAAAGTGCCAATTCATAACCAGTCTACCCAAAGTGCTGCAAGTATGACGGAAAAAACAGAAAAACAAGATAAAAAAAAAAAAAAGTTTAAATGTCAGTTCATTCCGCATTGGTTGAAACTGTCAATATATTTGGTTAGAGCCATGTAAAAAAAAACATAAATTTTTGTCTAATTGAGTTTTAATAATAATGATTATAAGTTATCAAAATATGGCATCAAATGTTTTTGTAAAAGCTCCTGAGCATGCATTTGGGTAGAATTCTGCAGCAGCATGGTAAAGACGACACGGCATTTAGAAAAACTAAAACTTTGCACCAGTGCTCGTGCTTTAAGTTGATTTATCCTAGTTTTGGTCAAATAAACAATGCCCATGTAGGATATCTGCTCATCTGAAGCTGTAATTTTTAAATTACAAGACTTGAGGGTTTTTCTGAAACACATGAATAGAAACACACCTTTTCAGATGCTTATTTTCTAAGAACACCTACAGGCATCAAACATGTTACACAAAAGATAATGAATTTGTTCTAAAATATGTTGTCATTTTTAAGAACGCTGCTGTAAAGGGTTGTTTTTAACGCAAGTTGTACATCACAGCCACCTGAATAAAAACTTTGCATTTCACTTCTGCAAATGAATCCCCATAAATATAACAAACATCACACTCCTACCTTCACATGCAGTGATATTCTCACTGAGGTTTATGGAACAAACTGAAAAGAAAAAAAAACAGTAAATGTTCAGTTTGCATATAGATTTTTTTTCTATTTTATTTAAGATCAAACTTCTTATGCTTACCTTCTTCTAACGGTGGAATTGTGATATTCTGCACATCGTACATGTTCTTGGAATGCGCAGCCACCACAACAATAATGCCAAAATCCACTTGCTCTGTCAGCAGCAGCTGCGTGAGTAAGAAATGCAATCAAACCGCGAACTCTTTTCATTATTTTCAGTGGGTTACAAAAAAAATTAAACAAACATTACAGGTTTTGAACCAAAAAAATGACATTGTTTTAAAAATAACAGACAGTAAAACTTACTCTACTGTTTTTTTTTTAATGATTCACATGAACACTCTCTGACCACTTTTTTAGACACACCTGTCCAACTGCTCATAGACTGCATGTAGACATGGTCAAGACGATCTGCTGCAGTTCAAACCGAGCATCAGAATAGGGAAGAAACACCACAACCATCTTTAGGGTTTGCAGAGTAACTCCATACTATCAAGGTGTCCCTAAAAAAGCAGCCAGTGAGTGTAGTTTCAAATGTGTTCAGCTATGTCAGGTCAGATCATTTTTGTCAGTTACTTGTTAGTTTTTTTTTCTAATGACAATTTTTTTAGTAGTCATAAAACCTTCCAAGTTAAAGGTATCTCATTCTACTAAATAAAAAATTAAAGAAATATGCTCCTTTTTTACCTTTAGAGGACTCTGTGACTCTGTGTGTGATTGGTTTGAAATAGATTCCACTGTCTTACACTGAATGGCCTTGCAGACAGTTGCGGCAACTGAGCTGAGGCACACCTTCACCAAAACTGTAATAAAGAGAGCAAAAGAACATTTGTTTTTTTTTTACATTAAGTTCAATTTAGAAATTGAGTCAGAATGCTCAAACTAACCGCTTTCTTCTGAAATTTAAATGTTGCATACCTTTTTCTTCACCGTCATCCCCTGACCCTTCAGAAATGTCCTTTAAAGCATCTTCTTCTGCAAGGAGATGTACACATTTATTAAAATTACTTCAGAAAAAGCTGTTTTAAAGAAATGACACGCAAAGCACCTATGAAAAGATTTTGGAAAACACAGTTCTTAAAATGTAATTAAAGGCAAAGCAGATATAAAAACAACAAAATGTAGGAGTATAGATGATGCCATTACAACATATTTAAAGTGAAATATAAAGTTTCCACTTTATGATTTTTAAGCCACAATACCTTGGAGGGTGAGTTCAATTAGCAGACAGGGTTTATAGTCTTGGGTGGCAGAACGGCAAAGCGAGGCTTTGAGCTTCATTTTAGCCACATCCAATGAGGAGTTTGGATCAGGCAGCGCAGCAACAAACTGGCTTTCTGTGGAATGAAAGACCTCTGCATTAGACAGACATACCATCTTGAAAACATTATGATTATTATATGGATCTACAGCACTAATAATAGAGTTACCTGAGACTAAGTAGCAGTGAATGAAGCCCTGCAGAATAAAAACATAATGTTAAAGGAATTTCATTGACTTGTCGTTTTAAAAAAATGATTTCATTTATGTTCATCCATACTCAGATCTTCTTGTTTAAAGACCCACTCCAATAAAAAAATGTGTTTTTTGGTGTTTTTAACATGTTCTTGTAGCATTTTTTTCATGATGGAGAACATAAGAATTTAAGGTTCAAAATGCTCCGCTCCATACGTCCACTTGCAGAAAAATAGATCCATCAACGTCTTCGTTTTCATCATCTGAGCTGGCACCTGGCTCAAATCTGTACAATTGCACAGCTCTGATATTGTTTGTTGTTTATGTTGCACTGCTAATGTTAGCTAGGGGTTGTGAGGGGCTGTAAGCTAGTGGGCGAGAGAGTGTATACAAAGGAATGATGGGGTATCAGCATAGGGTTATTTCCATGATAACAGTCCCAGCCACAACTCAGAGGGAAATTTCTAATGAATTACTGCCGTGCTGCAGAAAATATGTCTTTAAAAACCAACAAACGCTTTTTGATTTTGCCTAAAAACTGCATGTTAAAGACTACTGGGAATGATTTTACAATAGAAAAAAAATACAGTTGGAGTGGAACTTTAAGTTTACATACAGAACAGAAAAATCTGTTTAAATTTTCAATAAATGCAAATTGCAGACCAGTCTACCCGTGTTGTGAACACACCACGTGAGATAGTATACTTTTATGTTTCGCATGCACCTCACGTGTACTGTGTTTGGTTGTGTTGAAAGACAGGCAGAGAAATACAAACATGACAGCATTCACAATGGTTCTCAGTCATGGAAACCCTCCTGTCAGTTGTGTCAGTGGGCCGCCAGCACCAATACGCCCCATTTCCACGGTGACAGACCCTGAAGTTCCCCCTCATACTGATAAACTTTCATTTGCAATGCCTCTCGTGGGCAGCTGTTGACCAACCTTAAGGTGCTTTGTGAAGTTCCATTTCTCGCTTCTGGCAGCTGAAGTTTTAAATAAAATGAACAGCAGCCCAGCTTTTTTTTTTTTTTTTAAATGATGTCAAGGTCCCAAAATGACACCCTGTAAGCAAATGTTTCATGCAAAAGAGGCACCAACTCATGAAAACGTTCGTGCGAAGGAAAACAAGGGGCTTGTTACCAAATTTTACTATTCTAAACTCCCCTAAAAACTTATTATTTTTTTCAGAATAAAGTCTAATTGTACAAGTTGGTGCATAGGTCAAAGGGGGTAAACATCTGTTTTACACCCGTTTTGGTCCATAAGATGCCGTCACATCCTTCAAGTTTGCTTCTTGTTTTGAATTTCTTAACTCCTGTTTGTTTCAAGAGAAAATATGCTCCTGGATCTAAAAGCTTTTCTCATTTTTACTGTGTTTTTGAAAATCACGTTGATTTCAATTTAAAATGTTCTGTTTATTTCAAATGCATACTTTTATCTATTTATGTTTTACTTTAAAATGTCTTTTAGCACTGTCAAACATTAATGCCCCTGCACTTAAAAAAAAAAAAAAAGAAAAGGAGGTTGCCAAGTACGGAACCCCTAAAGGGACATAGAAGTAAAAAAAAAAAAAAAAAAGAAAAGAAAACTGGTTTCTTGTGGACATGATAAACTAACTGGTGTGCACCACTGTCTGTATCAGAGAACTGGACCAAGTGAGTGTGACGGCACCCATAGAAAACCACTAACTTCTGTCTCCAACGAAATGATGTAAAATCGGTCACCATTTTACTGCAATATGGACCATTTGCAGCCAGACGACGTCAGTAAGCAGTGATTGGTCCGAGTCGGTCTGAATCAACATTTCTATGGCAACTACTGTCACCAATCAGGAGTAAGCTTGTCGGATGGATTACTCAGTCCAGGTCTTATAAACAGTCAATGGTGCGCATGAGAAACTAAGTGGTTATTTGGACACAGGAGAGCTCTTCAGAGTCAGTTACCTGAAAATGACAATATGTAAGCTTACTGCATTTATTTTACCTTTGAACTCGCCGACAAAGACATTGCAGCTTTGCTTGTCAGGCACCACTGTAGTTTTATCTCTGAATGTAACAAAAAAAATCGAAAGTTGTTTTGGCGCAGAAGATACACCAGCTTTGATCAACTGGTGCATTTATGATTTGCTGACACAAGTGAATTTTTCTACAACTAATTGTTTTGTTGACCTAGTTGTATTAGTTGATAATTGCCACTGGTGTGGCCTTGGCAGGTCTGAAGACTGCAGGTAAAAATATATACTGTTTTTTTTTTTTTTGGACAAAAAAGTTCTTTGTAACAGGGAAATGAATTAAAACAAAACTTTATAGACATGTATCACATTTAAAAATACAGAGGTTTTTCTGCTCTATTTATTTCTCTGAAGCGAACTACCTTGGAAATGGAGCAATGGGATAAGGTGTCTTTCCTAGACACAAGCGTGAATAAATAATGGGCATTAAACTCGTATCAGTGAGACCCGGCGTGGATGTGTGGAAATTACAATTGCTCGAAGATTGTGTTAAGAATCCAACACCTGACTGAAAATATTCAGCAGGTCATGGTCCCCTAATTTATTTCACCTAAATCATGTAGAAGATATCTCACTTTAATGAGACTATAAAGTCAATGTTTTGTTATGTAGCAAAAAATACATAAATGCAATCTTTCTGTAAGTTTTATTTTTTTATTGTTGGCAGATTACACTGAAAACTATAACATCTGTTTCAACTAAATGTATGCTCTAAACGTTGATTTTGTTTGCAAACAGATACATGCTGACAACCACACACTCTTGCCTGACTTTGAGTCTCCCTAGAAAACTGTGAAGATATAAAAACACACACAAATGTTAATATCATATTTCATATCCAAATAACAAAGAAGATGGGTATTTTGAAATGTACGTTCATCGTTGTTCCTCAACTCTTCACACTCACTGCAGCAGTCAATTGACAGGATTTTTTTTACTTAACGTGCACACTTTTAAAAGAGCCTGACATTGAGTAAGCACAGGAATGCTCAGGAACTTAGAACTTAGAAAATAAACTCAAAAGACCTCAGTTGTGATGACATAACAGCACCGATGACTCCCTGGTTTTAGTTCAGTTTTAATTTAATAAACCAAAAAAAAAAAAAGGCATTTCTACCCACTTTGCTCAAGGGAAAAAAAACAACAATTAATTTCACTACATGTTAGTAGTCTTTTTGTAGCCTATTTTTCAAGCACAGAAATTGTAATTGAAACAAATTGTATTTTTCCATTTCAAAGACTAATGCAACATTCCAAACAGTAATTTAACGCCACATTTCTCTAAAGCCCAGTCGGGTCAGCCAAGAAACAGAAACACTCCACTGAATTCTGGGGCTGCTTAAAGGCCACACGTCTTTTGGCTTTGTGACAATAAATTTGCATTACTGCGACAGAGCTTTGGACCAAGGCCAATTAGGCGTCATGTCGTTCACTCTGAAGCAGGTTTGGAGCACGCAATTCTTGGTTGAAGCTTTTGCCTGAATCCTAATGTTTTCCAATCACCATTTAATACTGGAGTGCATAGTGCCAGCTCAGCCTCAGTTTGATTTGGAAAAATCCTGCTCAGATATCTGTATTTATTTATATTTTTAGAGTTCTGTTCTTAAAAAAAAAAAAAAAGTTTAGCAGCTGTTGCACACTTGACTTTATAGGCTTGCTGTCCTGTCTGTTTTGCAGACTATGGTGTTTTTATTCTCCTTTGGGGTGGCATCAGAAGTGAACCCTCAATTGAAAATAAAATCCAGTTTAAAAAGATTTTAGCGTGGCATTTACTGGAAGCAGTAGTTTGTTTCATACCTACTCCCATATGACAAACAGCAACATTCCTGACAGATCTTCCCCTGCACATGGCAGTCTGGCAGCATGTTGGTTCATGTAAAACTATATTAAGGCCCGCGCAATGGAAACAACAACAAGACAAACAGGTGTGGAAAAAACTTCTAAAATACATTTTAAACAGAATTTTATCATATTGTCCAATTATTGTCCAGTAAAAGAGAAAAAAAACGTAAATGTTTGCTGGTAGAGGAGTCAGTGGATGGAGTGACATCACACATCAGGTGTCCGTTGTTTGTTTGCTTTTTTTCATTTACAGCGTAAATGAATTTACCTGGCTGTAGGTGAGCTCAGGTGCGACCTGGTGGATGACGTCCAGAGCGTCCGCCGCCACAAACACACAGCAATGCAGCAGTGACCACAGCGCGGACGCGCCGCGCGGACCCGGCAGGTCGGACATGCTTGGGAGCGAGCCTCTGTTGCTGATTAATCCTCCCGCTTCTCTCCGGGTTCGGTTCCTCTGCTGCGCCTTATTTCCATGAGCGCTTCTAAGGTGAGAAAAAAAAAAAAAAAAAAAAAACGCCCAATCACGGCCCCGCTCCACGCCCTCTCCGGATGATTGACAGCTGGGGAAGTGCGAACGTTAACAGCTAAGGTGTCTGGCACCATGACAGGGATAACTTTCATGAAGAAATTCATAAGTAAATATGATTTAAATCTGAGCAAAGAGACACATGAAGGCAATATTTCTCTGGATCCTTAATCCTATAAAGACCCACTCCAGTGAAAAATTTGATTTTGGCGTTTTTAACACATTCTCTGCTGATGGTGAACAAATATAAAGAAAATGAGTTTAAATTGTATTTCTAATCGTTGCTAATCGTTGTGAATCAGGAGCAGATGAAAACATGCCTTTGGAAGAAGCCCGTAGCTATGATTCTACAGTCAAAGCTCCCTCTTCCACTGCATTCCTATCCATTTACAGACAAATAGATCCACCACCATGAGGGGGCTAGGCTAGAGGGACAGAATCTAAACAAAGGGTTGATGTGGAGTAACTACTACAGGAAATGTTCTAGAAAAACACATTTAAAATAAATCAAAAGTTGATTAGAGTTGGGCTATTAAAAGTTGTATGATTTTGTGGGATTCTGTATCTTTGCTTGTTGCTTACAGACGTGCAAAAATGTAGCCTATGTAGATAAAAGGAATAATATGTGCAGTTCCTGGAAAAGAAACGTCAACAAAAGCAGTTAGAGACCGTCAAACCTTTAAAAGGGAAACAAGCGAGAGGAGGATATTTACTTCCCTCCACTTGTCCTGCATTTTCACAGTTGCACAAATTAATGTATTTTAACATCTCTCCAAAATACATATGTTACCCCATAGGTTTGCTTTGACAATGAAATATTTAGAAGTGTTGCTTTTTAAATGTATTCTTAAGATTGTTGGTTTTTTTTTTTACCTGTTTCATCTGTTTCTTTTATTTATACCAAATCCCTTAACTTCCCTCCATTCTAACCTGGTTAACCTTGGATGTAAAAGTTATGTGGAGTTCTGCTTTGACTTTTCCAAACACACTACTACTTCCTAAACCCAAAATATTATATTTCAGCTAAAAAACAGGAAACTAATTAACTTACAAGCACTTTTTTCTGTTTTACATCATTCGGGAGCCAAAACCATCTGACACTGGGCGGGAGGTGAGGTGTACTCTGGACATGTCTCTAATTCATCGCAATAACACACTTTCACTTATTTCTGTGAATAGAATGACCAACATCAACAAGTATTGAACTGTGGAAAAGGAGCAACTTTTGATGCAACCCCAAACCCCCACACAGATTTTATGATACAAGACAATGAGCCTCTGGGATGGCAGTGTTGACTGTATATAGAGAACTGGACACATCCAGGTGTGACATCACCGATAGAAAGTACCTTACCTCCAGTGAAATGAAAATAATGCAGTCACCATTTTTTCACAATACGGGCACCAATGGAGCCAGTCGACACTGATTGGTCTGAGTCAGTCTGAGTCAATGTTTCTATGGCAACTACTGTCCCCAATCATGAGCGAGCTTATCCGAAGTCTACACCCCTTCCAATGAAAGTGGCTTGAGAGAAACTGTCAATCAAACGTTCGAGGTGGGCGTTAGCAGGCACCATATGCTTTTACTGAGGCATCTGATTGGTCAGTTTATAACTTGAATAACTTGCAGTGACAAAAAATATCAGGAAAAATAATTAGGATTAGCAATAAGATGCTAAGAAAAATGTATCAGAGCAAAAATGGTTATTCTGACAACTAATGACTGAGAAATAGCTGTTTATTTCTCAAGACGTCCATGGGACTTTGGCTTTCTGGGGCCAGCAGGTACAGTACTTCCTATTTGGAATGCCAGGTCACACTGGGGTCACTCTGTCCAGTTCTGTATATACAGTCAATGAGCGGCAGTGACTCCATAGGCCGATGACAGAGGGGTCAGGGTCCTTGGGCTAGACATTGCACTGCCCCTGCTTCCAGTGTGGCTCCACTGGTGTGTGAATGCAAATGAATGTCCCGGTGATGGTCAGAGGGGCTGTGGGTGCGTACTGGCAGCAATGCCTCTGTCAGTCTGCCCCAGGGCAGCTGTGGCTACATGAGTAGCTTTTACTTATACTTTAGAGAATTGTCAAATAAGCAATGTCAAGAACAATATCAAAATGAAAATTTTCCAGTCAAGGCTTTGTGTTTGATCACTTTTTTTGGTAAATCAAATAAAGACGGACAAGGAGACATCTCAACTACAAGTCTTAGAATCCTGGAGCTTCAGAATGCTCTTTAAACTGCGAAAAGTGGCATAACACAACATTAATTGACAATGAACTTCATTCTTGGGTACATATTTACATTATCACTAAATCCAGTACAGTCGTAGCTGGAAAGGGTGTAGCTGACAGCAGACGATGGTGGTGTGAGGATGGCTCTGGCGGTGAGGAAGATTAGAGCAGAGCAGAGGTCCAAACAGTGGAAGTTGATGAAGGAAGAGTAATGAGTGGCTTTTAAGGAGAAGTTTAAACAGACTCCAGGTGAACAGTAAGTTCTCCCAAATAGCTGAACAGCTACAGCTAAGGGGATTAGGGAGACCGGAGGATGCTGTGTCTTCTGGAATGTGGAAAGCAAATACAGAGACTTGGAGACGGAATGACGACTTTCAGAAGTTTGTGAAGAGGAAAAAATCGTGTCAGAAGAAAGCGGGACACCGAGAAGAGAGCAGACAGGAGTACAGAAAGGTGCAGCACAAGGTGGAGATGGCAAAGATTGAGAAAAAAAAAGGCGAATGAGGATTTCTATGACAGGTTGGATACAATGGAGGAAGCCTTGGATCTGTACAGCTGAGACACAGAAACAGATGGGAAAAATGTGCAGCAAGTCAGGAAGATCAAAGACAGGAAAAGAAATGTGTTGATACGTTCCACAAGTGTGATGGAAAAATGGAAGGGGAACTTTGAGTTGATGAGTGAGAAAAATGAGCACAGAGTAAAAGAGATGGGTGTTGTGGAGCAGGAAATAGCAAAGACCAATAAAGATGATGTATGGAAGGTATTGAAAGGCTGTTGATACTGACAACATACATGTGGAGGAAAAGAAGTGTTTGGAAGAGGTAGCAGTAGAGTTTTTGAATTTTAACAAGATCTTGAAGAGTGAGAAGATGCCTATGGAATAGAGGAGGAATGAATGTAAGAGAGGCTGAGGTGAAGATGGACTTTTTATGCTGACAGTTTAGTGCAAGAGAGCAACCAAAAAGCAAGGTAACTGGATAGTTCAAAGTTTATCTCACAAGTTTTTTTTTTGCATATTTGCAGAAAAAACATAAATCCACTCATCTTTGCAGTTTATTAAATTTAGCCAAAAAAGTTAGTTCACCCAATTCTTTTTTTGTCTGAATTTATAAGAAAAAAAAGTTTGTTCTTGCCATCCGAAATTAGACTTTTAAGTTTCTTTAAAAACATTAACTTGCTGCTACAGAAACCATGTTTTCTTGAGGTCACTGTTTCTGTACGGCTGGAAAGCTCCAATATGACTCACCCTTTTTGCCGCACTGCTAATGTTAGATTGGGGTTGTGAGGGGGTGCATGCTAGTGGGAACAGTGTAAACAGAGAGCTCTCAGTAATGGGGAGGGGAAGGGGGACAGGGCTGCTTCATGCCAACAGTCCCATTCACAACTCAGAGGTGAATTTCTAATGAACTCCTGGCGCTCTGCAGAAACTATGACCTGGAAAACAACACAGAATTTTTGATTTTGCCTAAAAATGTTATAATCACAATTAAAGTGGGAACGCTTTTACAACAGATCAAATGATTGGAGTGGGACTTGAACTAAGGCATTTGAGGCCTAAAGTGGTTTATAATTTTCCCTAGGTCGTTTCATGACCTCTTGAACGTTTTGGACCCGTCATCTTGAAGTCTGGCTGGATGTGCAAAGTCAAAATGAAATCAGGAGCTGATTACACTTAAGTTTTGAGTCTCACTTTATGTCCTTAAATAATATCATTATTCAAAACGTATGTGTGTTAAAGTTGTGGACTGATTAAACGTCACAAACACAGTTGTCATTTCCTTAAGAACACTTTTGTTTATTCAAACTCTTTTGCATTGTCCTGTATTGGAACGGCTGAGGCACCAACATAAAGACACTTCTGTGTATTTAAGCATCAAAAAGCAAACAGAGAACTGAACAAATATGTTTACAAAGAGGCAGTTCCATTGGGTGCAGATCCAGACAGGCTCCCCAGTTTATTGGTTAAAGCTGCTTTGCATAGCATTTTCCGTTGCCTTTAATTGTGTTACAAAGGTAAAACTGAAAGGTGAGGGAAAGTACTCCTGTTTCTTCTAATGCTCTGAGGTTTTTTAATATGACAGCTGACCTGGTTATATTTCTTTAACACTTGCCTTCCTTGGATCTCTTCCCAGATGTTTTACTATAGCATTTTTGTTTGCTGACTAAGGTGCAGCGTGAATTCTTCAAGTTAAATATGAGGTAGTGTGTGTGCAAAAGTTGCTCAGCGAAAAGGCTGCTGACGAACAGCATTGTTACTGGACTGGCAGTAAAGTGGCAAGTTGTACTATAAAACCGTATAAGTATTAACAGTTTACTTTGGAAATAATCATTACATCTTTGACCTCCGGCACTCCATGAAGGAATGTCAGACAGCTTTGTCTGTTTGGAAAACCCTATGCAAATAAGCAGGTTTCTGTGGAAAAACAGTTAAGCCTGTACATTTTGTCACCATTGCAGTCAGCATTATTTAAAACATTCCAACGTAAAATTACCATTTGGTAGATCGTCTCCATGGTGGGTGACATTTACAGAGATAAGAAGGAGCGTGGCTGCAGACCTAAACGTCAAAATTCAAGAGACGGGACAGTGTTTATTGTTCCTCATTATGCAAACAAGTGGTAATGAATAGGCCCTGCCAGTTGAGCACCTCCGATATGCTCAACTGTAGAACAACCGGCTCCAGTTTCTTTGAGGATCACGTTTCTAGAAGAACAAAAAAAAAAAAGTCTGGCAAGTGAAACTTGAGATCAAAGCTCCTCTCTTCTCCATGGTGACTCCCGAAGGAGCTCCTGCTTGTGTATGCCTTCCGACCTGGCGGCCAACTGCAACTTGAACCTGCTCCGTTTCTGGTCTGATGTCATTTTCGCCGATGACGAGAGGCTCTGTCCTTTCATCTGGAGTAGCAGTGTTTGTAGCCGTCCAGCCAGCCGGCGTGCCAGGTACGTCGACAGCAGCTTAGACGGGAGTCTGGGCCACTGCAGCTCACCCCTCTCCATCCCCAGCTCCTGCAATAAAGCACTAAAATCTTGAGGTAAACAGTACCGAGAGACGCCTCTCAGGTCCTTTGGGATGTCCTTGCTGTGGCAAAGTCCCTGGAAATAGACAATGGCGACCTGTTGATCTTTACAGCCCTGCAGTGCCCCCTCCAGAGAGGCCAGCGCAGCCACAAAAACAGGTTCTATCACTGCAGAGGGTTCCTTCTCTAAAAACCTGTCTGCTTCATCACACAATTGAACGCCATCCTTTTTTCTTGCTGTTGTTGTTGCTTTTTTCCATTTTCCCACTTTTCTACTGTAACCATTTGAAAGCTCCTCCTCTGCTTTGATTTTTTCATGCCTTGGATTTTCTTTCCTGCAGCCCTCAGTTCTTCGATTCTTATTCATCTCCAGCCTCCACCTCTTATAGGTCTTCTTGGCATCAGGGCTCCAAATAATCAGCACTTTTCCTTGTCCCTTGATGACAGCTTCCCACTGTCCATACAGCCAGGGTACTGGACCCAGATCTGCCACACCAGCTCTGCTCTCAGACGGCTTTTGGGAGCTTTGGGCCCAAAGGGCCGTGTGCACCGTGGCGCCCAGCTTCCCATGAAGGATGGAGGCTAAGGCGCAGACTGCAGAGACATGCGTGGACTGATCCGATGAGTACACAAGCAGCAGTGGCTTCTGGATAATCAGCCAGTCTGCATAGAAATCAACAAAATAGGATAAGATGGTGGAGCTCTGAAAAGCAGAATCTTTTCAAATTGTGGTGCCTTAAACCAAGACACGACAACTCACCTTCAGTTACACTTTTGATGACGCGGCGGATAACCAATCCGAGAAGCAGAAAAACAACAGCAGACATGAAAGCTGCCACTACGTACGTCCCGCTTCTGTTGCGCGTGTCTGCAGAAGAAACAGACAACCGTGGGTCAGTTTGCTTTGCAAAAGCACTGGTACACTGCAGATTGCAAGTAAACATGATGGTCAACTGTAAGTTCACTTACCGTCCAAGCACAGAATTCTTCTTCCATTAAGAGCCGGATCTGATTTCCACACCTTGATTGAAAATAAAAGTCAATCTTTAATATCTAGAAAGTAAAAATAAACTCTCAGCACTCAAATGTGTAGAATTGTATTTTCATTTTTTTACCTGAACACAGGGCTTCTCATTAATAAGATAAACAGGAACCTCCATGCTTTTTTTAGAGACATCGTCTTTCTTTAAAATGGATAAAAAACAAGACACTTATAATCTAGTAATCCAGTCACAGATTATGACAATCCCAAATCAGAAAAGCAGAAGTTAGAATGTTTTCTTTAAAATTAAGAACGAAATGTTGAGAAAATGAATGCACTGTCACCATGAATCTGTGTATCATTTGTATCTTGAATCATTTGTTCATTCATGTAAAACACTTAATTTTTTAATAGAAGTTCAGAAATTGATATATAAATAAAGTGATAATTTTTTCATTTTTTATTTCAATTTTGAAAACGAATTAATTTAATCTGTATTAATCTGAATACACGGATTAACACAGTGCCCCTTGAAAAAGGATTTACTAAATATTATTTAAAGAAACAATTGCTCAACTGTCTATAATTGATCCTATGAGCTATCAGGAATTTATACTTCTATTTCCACTGACTACAAGCTTTAAAAATTCCAAGGAATATTTTTTTACTGACAGATTTCAGATTTTCCCTTTATTTTCATTCAAATCAAACCTTATCAATATGATGTTTTTCACTTGCATCTTTTTTTTTTGTGATCGATTGTGTTGTTGCTCAGCTAAAAACACTAGCTTTTCTACATGAAGGTTCTCCTTCATCCAGGTGACACTGTCTTGAGACTGATGAAGCAGCTTGGTTGAGTAGTAAAACGTTTCAAGCAAACAGATTGGAAGCCCAGATGCTATAACTCAACTTCAAGACAATGCTTTCTCTATGATTTGATATTATTAGCTTGTGGCTTTTCTGAACCATTTCTTTATTCTCAGTATGACAAGTATCTGCATAAGCTCCTACAAATCATAGAAGAACTTCTGCAGAACCACCAAAAAAATAGGGCTTATCTTTGAAAGCATTTTATAAAAGCACCTTAGTTTTTCCTTTTTTTTTCTTCTACAGTTCCGTCCACTCCTTCATTCTACCAGTCAAAAATGATTTGAGGTTGAAACTGTGCTTTTGCTTATTGTACAGCTAGTTTTTTTTTTTTCACGTGTATGTTGATGTCAAGAACATAAATCTAGTGAGTAATAAATAAGTAATAAAAACCATCAAGTAATTTGCAAAAAAGTGAAACCATCATTCAGTGGTTCATCCAGCTTATGACACAATTTAGTAAAAAAATTAATAAATTATTGTTTCTGTGTCATTTTCTAAAACCTAAATATGGCTAAAACTTTGGTGTGCACAAAGGCATACACAATACATACATCTATTTTTCATTACACATGGATTTCTAACCCAGTAAAACTGAATTTAATTGTTTTATTTCCATGAATATTTATACTAACCATTGCTACTGAGTGGACTGGCCCCACAGGTGTGCATCCCACATCAGTAAGAACACAGAGCTGAGCTGAAAAGTTCCCTGGGGCAGAAGAGGTGACATGCACTACAACGCTCTTCCTTCCTGGTTCAATATCTGCCTCCCAACCAGGTGTTTCTGCAATCGAGGAGGAAGCATGCAGGTAAGGACTTTTACAAGTGCTTAAAAATACACTTTCGGTTTTGACTTACCATTCTGATAAAGGCAGGAAATACGATGTTGGTCTTGTAAGGAAAACTAAAAAAATAGAAAAAATAAGGAGTTACTCTTTAAAAAATCATAAAACAGTATATCCAAAAAAAAAAAAAGTTAGATCCTCACCTTCACACACATCTGAGGATGAATGTCAATGCCAGTGGTGCTAAACATCTGCCAAAGAGATTGAAGTGTGTTTAATCATAGCATTTACTATGTTTAAAAAAGTTGGTTTCCAATGCCAAAGTTGTTACCAGGTATCCATTATCTGTCTTCTTCAGGACAGAATTGGTCACAGGTACGCAGAGATGCTCCTGAAGCTTCCAGCAGAGGGAGGCAGAGAGGTTGAGCCCAGTGGCAGGACACTCATAGAGCCACTTAATTTCTGAGTTGTACAAAATAACTTCTGAGGTGCGCAGAATATCTCCAGCATCTGTTGATTAATGGCATAAATGAATGGCATGAATGGCAACACTAACTGTGTTGACGTATTTGTCAACACAGTTAGTTTTTTTTTTCTTCTATTTGACATTTATACTTGCTTAGTGACAGCAGCAAACCCAGCTAATAGGTGGATGACCACTCATTATTTTTGTGTCTCTTGTTTTCTACACTGTCCAACTGAAAAAAGAATTATGTGAAAGGCATACAAAACGTTTTACATATCTGCTTTAATCTTTTGGAGCTTGAGGGACATTTTAAATTAGACACACGATAAATAACATGATCAGTGACACTGCAACTGCTCTCCTTGAGAACATGCTGTGTGAGAAGAACTCATGAAATACACATTTGTAAGAGAATATTGTGGGACGAGCAGGAAAGCAGAGTATGTGGTCTTCACTGGAAACATTTTCGAGGATCAGCCTCCTGCTCTAAATAACCTGAAGCTTCAAACTGGCCGGACACACCTGATCCAGGTACTCAGCAGCTGGTAGGAAGGATTCTGAAAATGCTACAGAGGACAATAAATTTGGATATTTTGGGGGCAGTAGTATAGTGTGGGACAGCAATTTAAAAAACAAGGGTTTTTATCAATTTGGGGGATAAAAAATGAGATTCTCCAGGCAGTACAACCATTTGTCACTTCAGCCAAACATCCTGGCTGACCATAAACAGGGTAAACAAACAAACAAACTCCTATAGCCTTAAATGAACACCAGCTTAAAGTTCCACTATCTGGATCATCCAAAAGTGGAATGGAACAGAGACAGCAGACCATGTGCTCAAATCATGACAAGAGTTTGTGTTTCTACCATCTAGTTTCTTGAACATAAATGCCACCCTTCTGTTCCTTCTGATGATGTTGTATTTCAAGAACACATTTCTTTTTATACTTTTGCAGTGTGTATGTGCTGTATTTTTAGGCCAACATTTCTTTAAACAAATATTCAAACTCGGTAATTCATTTCCTAAATTGGCTGAGTCCTGTGCAGGGTCACAGTGATAGTCAGGTAAAGGCGGATTACACCCTGGACAGGTTGCCAGTCTATCGCAGGGTCACACAGAGAAAAAACAACCACTCACATTCACACCTAAGAGACCCAGTTAACATACGAAGCGCGTTCCCGAAGAAAACCCACACATCCACGAAGAGAACATGCAAACTCAACAGAGAACAGTCCCAGCCAGGATTTAAACCAAGGCCTTCTTACTGTGAGATGAGAGTACTAACCACTACACCACCTGGGCAGTCATTTTAATATAAACACTAGAGAAAATATGTGCACTGTAACTGACAGCTTTACCTACAATGAGGATCAAGTTTAAATTTGTGATTTCTTATAACAAATCTTGAAGATTAAGAACACATCCTAGCTTGTATTTCATTACAAAATAAGTTATTTGGTGCAAGCATCAGTACCTGCTGACATAAAGACTAAAGTCATTATGACAGGTGAAGACAGGTGAGTCTTTATTATACTCACCTGGGAGACTTTCATTTTCAAAAGGGCAAATTTTCCGTCTCCTAGCGTCTCCGTAGGTGTAATAGACCTGTGAGTGAATACAAATGTAAACATGTAAGACACAGATTGCAGCAAATACCTATTTTGATAATCTATCTGGGTCTTACCTCCACACAGAGACAGGGCAGCAGGTAAGAGAAGTTGAAAACAACCGATTTAGACTGAAAAGTTAAAAAAAGTAAAACTGATGTTGAAACAGAAACAACAGAACCTCAACTTTCCCACACAAATGGGAAGTTTAAAAAGCTCTTCTTGTACTTACAACTTCTTCTGGGTTGCGAATCAGCCCGGATCCGTGCACGCAGAACAGAGAATCTTGCTTGTAGCACAACCTGGTATTGACTTTTTCTGCAGAATCCACAGCCACAGCAATCGTTCTAGCCGATTTATTGACATACACACTGAAGTCTGGTCGGGGGTCTGAGTCACACAAAAAACAAGTGAAAGACATCAGTCCTCATGTCAACAAGCAAGTGTTTACAGATTTTCTTAAAAATATCAAGTGAAAAGTAAAAAAAAAATCTAAATATAATATTTAAAGTTAATTTCTAGTAATTTGACCCAGAAGAAATGTTTTCTGGTGTTAAGCATGTGGATTCCTTACATTTAACATTGTTGAGATTGATAAAGTTGCTTTCAAAACCAAAAAATAAGGACAAAACAGGCTTTTGTGCAGATTTTTTCTATCAATTAAATATTCTTAATGTTCCTATTGTGGAACTATATTATCCAAAACAGAATATATACAAACAGCTTCATCCTCTATGCTCCAAAACTCCATTAAATGTGTCTCATCTGTGTTCAAATCAACCTGCAAGAATAATGGGTTTATTTCAATAAAAAAGGAATGGCAAAAATATCTTCAGATACTCCACCTGATACTTGGTGAGTAACACTGCAGTTTGATGAGCTTGATATATAAGAGAGGGAAACATTTGTTCCAGCTTCAGCTTTGTAACAATGATACTCCAGTTCCCACTAAAAGACACACACAGAGCATCACTGTGATGATTTAATGATAATTATAATAATATTAATTTCATCAAATATAATTACCAGAAAAAAATGTCCTTTTTGTAATAACTTTTTGTTACACCTGCATTTCCTGTCTGTCCTGCTATTATTTTCACATCGAAGTGTCCCATTTTGACTCTGGAAATCATAAGAAAATAAATGAGTGAATTGCATTTGTTCACTTTATAGCTGCAGGGCTAAAATGAAACACAAGATGCTGCTTTGTGCTGCTGTAATCCAAACCTCTGATGGCTCTTTTTCTTTTTTTAGGACAGGTCTGATGACTCGAGCACATTTTCCGTGAATTTCAATCTTGGGGCATTCACATAACTCTGGAAGAAAATGGTATTTCCAAACATTCAGAAGTTCTTAGGGATAAAAACGATTAAATTGGTTGGAGAATTTTACGCGAACATGCGAACCTTCAGATTTCATCCAAACTTGAAAGGCAATATTTTCAAAGTGTCCTTGAGAGTTGTTAAACGCCTCCCAAGTCAGCTCGACTGGACACTCTCCACGGTCGAAATCTGTAAATACGGAGCGGAGCATGAACGCAGCACGCGTCCGGTCTTTACGTGTGGTTGGTAATCAGATGTCCGGCCACTTTTACGTTACACAAATGACAAAAAAGACAAACTTACCATTTTGATGAACTATCTAAAGAAAAAAAAACACACAAATACAGTTAAAGAGATGTTAAAAAATGCCTAATTGTTACGAGTTTATTTTAATTGAATATGCAAATGTGTAGTAAGTGTTTTTTTTCTCACCTGGCATGAAAAATCACACTTTAAAAACCGAGGATATAACACGGTGAAGAGTAGCCAGGTGCTGAAAAAACGTCCTTTATTCATCTTAAATCCGAAGCAGAAACAAAGTCTCATTGAAACTCGGTTCCATTATGAATCCTTTCAGTTTTTTCCGCTCGTCACTTGGCTGGTTGGTTCTCGTAAGAACCGCGTGCAGCTGTCTGTGGGGTGATATGCTGCCCCCGTGTTTGGCTCGTTTTCCCAGGCCGGCATGCCGCGGAGCGCGGTGACTCAGGCATCAGAAGGCGTTTGCAAGAAACAAAGAGGCTTTGTTCGGAATAAGTCATTGCAGCTCCGCCTGTCAATCAAACGGGGAAGGGCTAGAAACGTCAAATAATACCCCACTTTGTTGCACTTCCTGCTCGGAATAATGTGAAGCATCAAAAATTGTTTTTCTGTTTAATGTCTGAATGTGGGGAAGGTAATGGAAAAGCTCAATTGTGTTGTCTCAGTGACTCATTAACCAACTAGGTTAAAAGGGAGTTTAAAATAATAATTGTTAGAGATTTTATGATTTTTATTATTCTGTTTTCTTTAGTTCCTGTAAGATAAGCTTAAGTCTTGAGGTATATTAATCAAGAACTGCTGTGTGTTTGTGTGTGTTTTAAAAACAAGACTCTTTGTGCTCACTGTGTCTCCCCAGCACCTGGAGGAGGTTTGCTACCAGTTATCTCTGTTCTGCATGCCAACAGACAGTTGTAAAGTGTGTGAACCACCTTGACCTTGTGTTGAATGAATGCAGGAGCAGAGGAAAAACGGACAAAGATTGTTCAGAGATCGCTAAGAACAGCACTTTGTTCGTATCTCTCCCGCTGCAGCTGGTAAAAGACAACTTCCTCTCTTCATTTGTGTGAGCCCTGGTTCTTATGGATTTTTATTAGTTCAAAGACTGTGTTTTAAACCCAACAGACCCTTATCTCAGGAAGGGGCACGGTTTACCCCTCCTTTTTCTATCTACTGCTTCAGCCAAGCTCTCGTCTCCCCTCCCTTAGTGGCTGAATCAGCATGTAACTAGGGTGTTCCCTTTTAATAAAAGAAGCAGGGGGAGACTGAGGTCCCCAGAGTGTTTGGAGGAGCTTGTAACAGAGCGATCTCTGGCACTCTCCCTGCAGGTGAAAGCCATACTCAACTCTCTTGTGTTTCTTTGCAGATTTACTAATGTTTGGGTTTTGAACCTAACAATAATAATCATAAAACTTTTAATAAACGTTCAAACAAATCTTGTAGGCTTGAAGACTGAGTAATTCACAGAAATCTGTGCTGCTACTGTTTTCCAGCCCATGTGAAAGTGAAAGTTGAGTTTGAGGGCAACACCATGGATGAACTTCAAGTTGCATTTTTAAAGGAAGATTAAAGGAGCAAATGCAGCCAGCTGGGGTATTTGTTAGAGGTGAGGAAGATGGATGACACTAACTCAAGTTTATGCTCTGAACAATGGGCTCAGTGTGAATGCACGGTGAAGGTACAGTCATACTATGGGCTTGCTGAAAAATATTTCTTGCAACATGAAAAATGAAATTACATCCATATAAGGCCAAATGTGCAGTTTAGTCTTCAAAGAATGACTATGGTTTTGAAGCAAAATGTTCAATATATTTTTGATAAATGCAGATGATTTTTCAAATAACAGATGGATTTGCCATGAATTATTGTTTACTTGTTTGCTGGTATATATATTTAATTGACACAATTATCATGCAGGAAATACAAGGAATCTGGAAAACTTCACCTGAACTGTTAAGTATCCAGGTACTTATCTGTGAGTCACACTGGTTGAGTTTTTGACTACAGGTGTCCTGGATCCATTTTAGGTCAATGAATCGGATCGTTCAAAATGAAGTTCAACCACACATTATGCTATAAATCAAATCTGTGTCAATCCCTAATATCTTAGCATGTATGATGTTTGTTTAAAAAAAACACACACAAAGCTTCCTGGACCAACGCATTTCTCAACAGCCGATAACTTGACTTGTCACATCTAGTCTGTTATCAGAATAAAGAAGGATGGCAGCACTTGTGACTCAACTTTTCCATGGAAATGAGTCACTGGCAGGAGCATTGCTTTCAGCTGAACATGAGAAAAGTTCCTGAGAATCATCTCAAAAGCGCAGTGAGAGTAAACAAAATAATCACAGCACAAGTAAAAAAAAAAAAAAAAAAAAGACTCCTTTTTTTATTATTATTAAATTCATATTTTTATGCAACGTGTATATATAAAAGTTCTAAAGCCAACAGCCTGAGACTTAGACAGACAGTGAGGCAATTGTGTTTTTCTGTTTAGTCCTTGTTTGTTAACCAAGTCCAAAGCAAGTGACAGGTTCACATGTTAAAAGGAGAGAAACATGAGCGGCAAAAAGAGGGCACACAGTGAGCTGTGCAGCCGGAGTGATCATTAT
The DNA here is from genome assembly GCA_036245035.1 of Adrianichthys oophorus. NCBI lineage: Eukaryota > Metazoa > Chordata > Actinopteri > Beloniformes > Adrianichthyidae > Adrianichthys > Adrianichthys oophorus. The sequence continues at coordinate 15,318,459 of BSAI01000015.1, forward strand.
TATTAGTCCATGATTGGAAAAAGTGTGGTGGACCTTATTAAAAACAATAAATTACAGTAACATTGATTCAACAATGAGGGTTGGCAGTAATGTCTCTGTGCTCCTCTGACAAATGACTCAACATTAGCACCAGGCTCGTTTTTCTTTAAAAAAAAAAAAAAAAAAAAGGTGGAGGAAGGACGTGGAGATGAGTTGAGAGGGGCAGCGTTTCCAACCTGTACCTGTACGTTCTTTGAGTTGAATGTAAAACATGCATTTCGCCGTTCAGATATAACATTACAGGTGTGAGTGTGTGATGAGAGATGTGGGGAGGCATAGTGTGATAATAAGCTCCGTATTTTTCAGTCTGTAAACCATCATCCTTTTAAACAGATCGACCGCATATCAGGAATACTTTGACTTATGATTCTCATCGTATATTCTCAAAATACTTTTTTTTTTCAATATCGTTTCAATTCTCTTAGTTACAATATTTTACATGTTGGTAAAATTCTGTGTAGTGTGCATGACTGTTTGTGCAGCTGGGGGCCAAAGAGGTGGATTCTTTTTTTCCTTTTCGTTCCACTCTTTGCTACTAGCATTGTTCAGGATCTCTGACTGGATGCATTTAGTCACCAACACTTGGAAGAAGCAGCATGTAGTCTGTTTGGCTTCAGTCACTATCGCTGGTCTCACTGCTGGGGTCCCCCTGTACTTTGCTGCGGTGCTGCATGGCGCGGTGATAGGCCACTTGCACCGATTTACGAATGTTGGATTTCCGGCCTTCTAGCATCTTCTCCTTGTCGAGCTCCTGGTCCACTCCGAGCGGCACCAGCTTAGAGCGAGGCAGCCACTGCCTGCATGCACAAAAACCCAGGTACTCTTAAGCTACTACTGTTCAATACATTTGATTTCCTTAAATATTTGCTTCAAAAGAAAATGCAAAAAATAACATAGAAGTTAGTACGCTTTGAGAGCCATCCATGATTACAGAAGTACAAAACTCTCTGAGGTCCACTGTTTCCCGATTCTTTAGAGTGTGACTTGTATGATAACAAGATAAGCTTCTGCTGGAAGCATGAACAGCTTCACAGCCTTCAACAGGTTTCTTCATCTTTGATTTTTTTTTTCTGCAAATTGAGTAAAAGCTAGAGCAGAAGCTTTGCACACAGTGACCTAAAACGCAGCGTGGTCTTTCCCTCACATACTCAAAAACAAGGTTTGTCCCATTTCTGCTAAAAAAGCTGATGTCTTTCACCTTGTACAACAGCTGCAGTTTCCTTTGTAGTGTTGCCGCAAACGCATTTGCGTTTTCAGCATCCAGTAACATCAAAAGCTTGCTTTTTGCAAGCAAGTTTGACTTTTTAGCACACTGCCTCCTCCTTTTACTAGAAAAATGACAACACTAAATGCCAAGTTGACAAAAGAAGCTAATTAAAACAGAGTAAATCTTGACTTGCACATTACATTAGAAAAATAATTTAACAGATAATTCAGCTGCCAATTGGGTTAGTTTACTAATAGCAAAAAGAAAAAAAAATTCAACCATTAAAATAAACAACTAAGCATTTACCAAGTCCTTTTGTTGTCAAAGAAAAGGACCAGGAAGAGGTGCTCTCTCGCCTCCTGGGTCATCTGCTCCCCAAGTTTCAGCACATCCACCGGAGGCACGGGGATAGGGACACCGCGGTGAAACACCCCCTCCCTTGGCATTTTGGGGTCAATTATCTTAAAGGAAACAGTAGAACAAAGGTGAGAAGACGTCCAAAGCAACACAAACACAGATTACACAGGGAAAACCTGCGAGTCTCACCAGGGCTGGGTAAGAAGGATAACCTCTGCACTTGGCCCAAACCAGGTCAAGAGCTTCCAGAGACGAATAGTCATCGGAGGTCATCCAACATCCTGACCTGTCCCGGCCACGAACCACTGAAGGCAAAGACAATTGTTTTACAGTTTTCCATTTTTTGTTTTCTTCATTGTCGTTAACCGTTTAACACCAGAGCTTTATCTCCAGTGTTGACATTCTTTTGACTACCATAACTCTAACTAACATAATAATTAGCGTGATTCCAGCAGATTCTGAAGAGGAGAAAAGCAGCCTTGCACTGATATCCAACACTGTTCAATAGTGAAATGCTTACGCAAGTAACATAAATCAGATGATTTAAACGATATCCAACATTTTGCGGTTATAATGTGTTTTGTAATGGCGCAAAGCTGATATTAAAAGCAGCTTTTCTCTGCGTAAAAATCAGCTGATTGAAACTGATCGCATGAATGGTCTAGGAGTTACGGCATGTTAAAGAGATTATTTAGGTGGAACTGGCAACATCTCTAATGTTAAAGGGTTAAAGCCTTCATTTATTGGTAGTGGGAATGCTCTGTTGGTCTTACTGGTGTACTGCTAGATCATTTAGCAACGCTGCTGCAAAACTTGCATGTTTGGTTGCACATGTGAGTTACTAGTTTGATTAAATTCTGCACAAAAGAGTTTTTGGGTGCCACTGTTTTCATTTACAGTGCACGAGTCTACAATAAAGACGTATTTTATTCTTAGCATATTTAAAAAAAAAAACTAAATTATGTCTCAGACAGAATGCAGGAAAACCCATAAATAAATTGAACACATTAGAGCTACCAACCAAAAATACACCATGAATATGTTGTTATGTTAAAACAAAGCTGCCAAATTAAAATTTATGGAAAAACAGAAGCTGGATGGTCTGCTAAAACACAATCGAGAAGAAAGGTGGTTTTATGAAAAAGACTGAGATGTTTGACATTTTTATTGTGGTCTCTTTTATTAAAAAACACAGCACCTCTCTCTTTCTCTCATTGCTTTGCTCTGCCCTTGTAAATCCTATGACTGAAGATATCTTTAGTCATGTGGTTTTATTTATAAGCTTAGCTTCATAACAGAAATGTCCGTTTGACAACAGTCTGAATGCAGGCTAAATGCAAGGTTCAGGACTCAATCCGGACCAACGGACTTTCCCAGCCTGAAAACACTCTAAATGAGCCTGCATTCAGCCAACCACATTACAACGAGTTGCTGTGTCTCGTCATTGCTAAGCTGTTTACATCCTAAGGTAGTCATTTTAGTCCAGTTGTTTCGCTCTGAGCACAGAGCCTATTCAGACTGAAAAAAACTGAGAGTAAATTGGAACTCAGTTTGATTGGAAACGAACAGAGACCACCTCAAAAGATGGAAGGGGAGCAGTTTGTGGTCCTGAGCCCGGGTCCACTTGTTTGTATTCAAACTGAAAATTTGTTCCGGATTATCTGGGGAAACTAACTCTAATTCACTTTAAGCGAAACAAATGTATCCAGTCTGAATACACCCAAAGACAAGTGGTGTCAAACACAAAAGTCAAACACAAAAGGAGTATTAGAAAGAACGGTTAAATGAGATAAGATCAGGACTTAAAATAAAGACCCACACTCACACTCAGGGGGTTTCTGTGTGGGGAAGTGTGCTTACAATGTGAAACGCTCCGCGATCCTCCAACAGAGTATGAATCATTTTCAGTGCCGGAAGTTTCCTCACTGCTGTCCTCATGGAAGGCGGAGCGTGGAAACGACGTCTTTCCTCTGCCCTGCTTAGACGGGGTTGTGCTGAGACAAAAACACACAAGAATATTGTTAACAGTTCAAAAAAAACAAACAAACGCTTGCTCTTAAATTAAAACCTCTAATTGGGGCCAAAAATATGTAGCTGACTTATTTAAAATTGAGTTTCTTTGACTGCAGAGGACAACTTTTAACAACCTTGTAGTTCTCACATAAACTGGTGCCACAACACCAAATTACCTGGTCCTGTCAGATGCTGCACTGCTGCTACTGCTGGTTGTGGATTCAGAGTCTGAGCTTGAACGAGGGAGACGAGGCTCATTTCTGTACACACGGAAACTTTCAGTCACAGGCTGGTTTCCTGTATCAAAACCGTTACTTGGTAAACCTGAGTGTAAACGACAGAGACAAGAAAGTCAGTGTGTGACTTAGAAATGTAACAGCACAAGCATGAATGTTCCTTTTTGGAAAATGGCCTCGATTCTACCTGGGAGTAAGTCGTCATTGTCGCTGTCGCTGTCAGAGCTGGAGCTGGTGTGGGGGCTTCGGGGCCTCTTCCTCGGCTTACCCGTTGGCAGTAAGGCCAGCTGTGGGGGGCCAATGGGGCTTTGGCTCACCCCAGCCCCAGGATAGCCAGCATCCCGGTTCTTTGGGGGACGCCCTGGCCTTTTCGGGGGTCCAGCCATTTTTGGGTTCTTCTTAGAGAAAAGGACAGATGTCCTGCGCCCAACCTCTGGAGCTAAAGAAGACCGAGATACAGTTAGATCCTATTGCTTCCTTCTCATAGTCAAGCTGTTCTTATAGTGTATGATAACTTTCCAAAACATGTTCAGAGACTAACCTTTTCCTCCAATTTCTTGGCTGCTGCTCTCTCCACCCTCATCATGATGTCCCGCAGATGATGAGTGATGAGGGAGAGACGAGCCCCGGTTTCCCACAGACTCTCTGACCCCCATACCGGAGCTTCCTTCCCGCTGATGCGCAAGCTTCCTCTTGATCACGCTGATCTCCTTTCTCAGAGCTTTGGCTCTGCGAGACTGACCGATGCTGTGCTTTCCTGAGTTGACCTCATCGAGGCGTGCCTGCAGGTAATGCAGCTGCTCTTCCAGAGGCAGACGCCGCCTGTTCTCTGGCAGCAGCAGTTCTGTGGGAGGCAGGGAATGTTACAGCTCATGAAAATGTGGCTTTAAGACATCGAAACTGTTAAACGTATATAAACAGGGAGAAAATTGATATTTTAGGTAAACAATTTAGGTTTGTCCATCTAAAAAAAAATGTTAAAAAATGTATATTTTGTCTGTTTTTGTAGGAATAAACAGTACTTTGAACAGTTGAACAGCTGTAGCTGCATTTTAGATCAATTTAAGTGCATGATTGACATACGCCATCTATTGGCCATATGCATTTACTGCAACCAAGAAGTGAATATTTTTTGCTTATTATTTTAAGTCATTTTTGAGCATCAAAGTCTGCACAAACCTAGTCAAGTTATCAATATTTTTAACAAAAAAATTATATATTGTAATTGAGGCTGCACCACATTGTGATTTAACTCAATTCAGTTTATTTATAAAGTGCTTGATTATAACAGAGGTTGTCTCAAGAGACCACATTAAAGGGAGAAAATATATCAAACTGAGCTTGTGCAATGTAAGCATGCAAGCCCTCACAGCAAGAAGATGCCCGGCTCATATCCCAGCTGAATCCTCTCTGTGTGAAATTTGCAAGCTTCCTTTACCTTGTGAGGGTAAAGTTGATCTTCATCCTCCAAAAAAATAACTGCTACTTGCTGAACCTTTTTTGTCAACTTGATTTGTGTAGAAACCATTAAAATGTGAAATAGATTTTCCCTTAACGTATGACTGGCAAAATGGAAGCTACAAAATCAGACGCCAAATTCAATCTGGTTAGACTTTTAAGGTACGATGGATAAATACAAAAAAGTTTAAAATGGTCACTAAAATTAGTATTTTCTAAAAAATAATCATAAACACAAATAAACCATTTGAGCAACTTTATTAGCACCATCCTTGTAACATTAGACAACCAGTTGCTGAATATTATGCAATATTATTTTAATGTGTGGGATCAACTGTTGAAATAGGTCCATATTTGGAGTACAGACTCCTGGTTTTTATCTTTTAAATGAAGCTTTCTTTTTTCTTTGAAGACGAAGGTCCTTTTTTTATTACCTCACTGACTCTTTTCTGCAAAAATAAACTTTCTAAATAGGCTTGTTTTTTTCCTTAACTTTGCTAGCTTGGGGGTTTTTAGCGGTTGGTACAGCCGCTTTAAGAAAACAGTGGATGTATTTCAACATGTGACTGAGCGACTTGACATCAGTCAAAAATGAGTTGGATGGGGTGGTGAGAATCCAGTCATTTTATTTATTTATTTATTTATTTATTTTTATGAAACTTTCTTCAGGATCAGTTTATAAATAAAACTGAAAAAATGTAGGTTGTGTTTTCTTTCTTTGCGGCCCAGAACCAGCACTCCCACAAGCCAGTTACCAATCTGCAGTTTGGGGATCACTGATGTAAATTATCCTTTCTACATTCTTAATACATGAATGAATGACGCTTTTTTGAAAATAAGACATTTATTATTCCTTCTTATCCCAGCGTTGATCTAAAAGTCTCCAGTAAAAGTTAAAAAAGAAGCACCTACCATCTTCATTAGAAGACAATGTCCGCTCTCTCTCTCTGTCCCGCTCTCGTTCCCGCTCTCTATCTCTCTCCTGTTCCCGACGGGTTTCTGGGCTGGTCTCTCGATGAAGGTGCATCCCGCTCTCATAGTCGAAGCCTATTCGTTCAGCTTGTCGCTTCGCTGCCCTGATGACTGACCCGCCCATCTCTCTGAGCCGCAGGGCAGCACGGTAAAACACTGTGTCCTTAGCATTGTATTTGAGACAGTTGTTAACGATAAGGCCAAAGTCACCCTCAAAGGCCTCGAAAGTGAGGTAGCGATGGGACTCCAGCAGGTTCCACATGGTCTGAAAGTCCATTGGAGTGTCAATATGCTCCAGGTAATCTGGAACCTGTTAAGTAAATAGAAGTGATCAGTGACAGACAGCATTTAAACATTTTTGGTGTTTGTAACATGTTCTTGTAGCATTTTTCTAATGATGGAAAACATGTATTTAGAAAATTAACTATAAAATTGCGTTTGAGTATTTTTTATTCAGATTGTTGTAAATCAGGAGCAGACAGAAAATGCAGTTGGAAAAAGCTTGTAGGTGTGACAAAGACACAGTCGGTGGGCCACAAGCTTCTTGCTCCGCTCCATTCTGCTACATCCACTTGCAGACAAAGATCCATGTATGTCTTTGTTTTTCTTGTCCAAGCTGGAATCTGGCTCAATAAAGTACAGCTGGACAGCTCCAATATATAAAACCAGTATAAAGTTAGGTTGGGGTGTGAGAAGCTGTAAGATAGCAGGAGAGTCTAAACAAATGAATGATGGGGAGTGGGGGTAAGATTGCAACCCGCCAACAGTCCCACCAAAACCTCAGAAGCAAATTTTGAATAAAGTCCTGCAGCTCTACAGAAATTATGTCCTAGAAAACGACTAAAAACTAATGACTAAAAACTGCCTACGGTAATCATAATTGAAAGACCGCTGTGAAGGCTTTTACAATGGATCAAAAGATGAACCAAATGAGATTTTAAACTCAAAATTTGGTTGGATAGAAAAAAGCTTTTTCTATGTTGTTGTTATGTTATGTTATTATGTTGTGTTATTATGCAAAATTTCCATTGCAGGTATTATGCAAACAAAACAATCCTGACTTTTTAAACTGGAGCGCAGAAAACATTCATACATTTTTGCAAATTCAACAAATGAACAACGGTAACAAGATAAAGGTCAAAATAATTTGAGAAAATAAAGCATGTCTGTTAATTCACCTCTTCAAGTGGCACAGGCTCAGTAAAAAAGTTGTTAGTGTCTCTTTCTTGTAGCTGTTCCAATGTACTTCTCAGAAGTACCAGGAAAGGAGTCAGCTGCATTTCCAACACCATCTGCTGCACTTTAATCTGCACACAAGCACATGTTTAGAAGCATGCACAGAAAAACAAGTCTGCTACTAGGTCTGCACAATACACTGAAAATTTACCGTCATCCCGGTAGACTAGATTGTAGCTTGAATCTTGTTAGTTTTCCTTTTTCTTCCCTTTTTTACTGATCCGAAAAATGATTTGAACTGAGAATATAAAACCTTTACACAATCTGAACTGTGAGTTTTGTGATCTGCTACAACCCTAAAGCCGGTTATTTGGAGATACTTTGGTTTCAGGAAAGGCGATGTTCTCCAAACACAGGTACTATGCAAAACATCCCGAAAACTAAAAATTATTTAAATAAAACTGTCACAGTGAAATGAAAACATATTTGTTTTACTATTTGTCCATTTATTGCAAGTCATACTGTCATCGCAGTTTCCAACACAGATATTGCAGATTTTTCTCATACCATGCAGGCCTATCTGCTACTGTGAAACACTAAAACCTGCGAAAGTTTTGACGCCTTAACTCACCGTCTCCCTCTTGAGTTTCTCCCTCTTCCGGATGAGCTCCACCAGCAGCCTTGCTCTTTCCAGGTCATGCCTCAATCTCTGCCAAGCTTTTAGCTGCTCTTTTAAAGCAGTTTGTTTTTCCTCACTGTCTCTCTGAAACACCAAATTAAACACAAAGCTGTTAACACGTTTGTGCAGAGGACGAGGAATTTGTTATTCGTTATTACTTACAGAAGCAACTTGTGCTGAAGGCTGTGGTGGATGTGGGTCAACATGCCGGTGGGAGGGCAGGTGAGTCTGAAGCCGTCGCAGAAGAGGCACACCATTGCGACTTTGTCTCTTGAGGGTCCAGTAGCTGTGAAGTCGCTGCATGAACTGACTCTTCCTGGGTACCGTCAAGTTACTTGTGATTTTACTAAGCCTAAAGAAGAAGCAGACAGCGTTTATCTTTCAGGAATCCTACACCATGAATGCGAAATCGCTATAATGCACATGCCTACCTTTGTGGAGGTATGCAGGGCACTGACACTACTGGTGCAGCAGCTCTTCTCTCTGCCAAGATTTTCCTCGCCCTTTTCATCTTTAGCCTGGATTTGGCTTTCGCCCTCTTTGCTCTTTCCGAGCTCCAGCCCTTGGAGTCATCGTCGTTGCACAGACTGGGCTCATCGTCATCCTCAAGCTCTCCTTCACTATGCGATGACCCCATGCTGGCCCCTCCCACCCCTCCTAAAGGTCGGTCTGAACCTGGGGGCGTGTGGATGTCACAGTATGCTGTCTTGCGAACGCTAAACGAGGTGCCGTTGGCACCAGTCTCTCTGACAGGCTCCATTTTCATATAGAGGCCAGCCTGCTGTGCACAGGTGACATGGAAGGCTGTGTAACAGTTGGCTTTGTGACACTGGATGCAGGCACCTGAGCCTCGCTGCTTGCAGATGTAGCAGGTTAGCTTCCAACGCGCAGGAGGGATGTGCTCGATACTATCAATTGGCTCGAGGAAGACTGTGTTGGCAAAGCACACCTAAAAAACCAATGATAGGATTAAACAATTAGCTTTACTAAGACAACAGATGTAGCTCATTGTAACCAAACCAGCATATATGTAGTAAGGTGGTGCTATTTTTACCTCTGGGATCCAGAGAGCACACACTACATGAGCCCAGCGCGAGTCATCAGTCTGTTTGAAAGCGCCGCCCTTGTTCGGACAAAGAGCACAGTCCACAGCTCTGCTCGGTGACTGCAAGCAGCGACGGCACAACCACTGACCCTCGGGGATATAGGGCACACCATAGCACTCCTGGTGAACGGCCAAGTTGCACATGTCGCAAAACAAGATGACGTTGCTGTTCTGACACTCTCCATCATTACAGATGCAGCAGACGGCATCTTCGTCGATTAAGGTACTGGGATCGGTCTGAGAAATCCAACAAGAGATGCCAAAACTTTTATGTAAGCCATGTAAGTTTCAGTGCTGGAAATGTGTTCTTATTTAAACTTAAAATACCTTGTTGTGGCTTTCAAAGTAGGACTCCTTCTCCAATCGGTCCATGAGGTATTCAAAGACCTCCTGAGGGATGGGGGGCACACCATCACGCCGCCGCTTGTCATTCATGATTCCAAGCCAGATATAATCCTCTTCATCAATGTCATACTCGACCTCCTCATCCAGCTCCTCTGCTGACTTATCAATATACCTAAGGAATAGAATCAGAAAAGAAAGTTAAATGTATTTAAGCAGACACTAAATAAACCAGACAAAATAACAAAATTGTCTTTCAATGTTCTAACACACGGAGAACAGCAAAGAAATGTCTAACAGCATCAAACAGATATGCTTTGCAAATATTTATGAACCCCAATGGGGTCCTGATCGCTTACCTGTAGTAAGATGATGGTCGAGGCGGAGCATCGGGTCTATCTTGGTCCAGTTCTCTAAAAACAGCTTCTGGGAGCTTGACGGCAGGACCAGACTGAGAGTTGTGGTGATGAGATGAGCCATCCTTCTTCTTTGCTTTGCTCTTATGCTTCCCAGTCTTTGGTGTTGCTTTGGCCCCGTTGGAAGCTGTGATATCAGAACGGTCCTTGCAGCTCCCTCCCACTTCACCGCTTCCACCTCCACCGTCGCCGCCATTGCACACACCTCCTGTGCTATTGCCAGTTCCAGATGGCAGCGCATCATCAGCATCGCTGTCCTCCTCTGACACCACATCAATGTTTTCGAAGATGCTAATGCGATGAACACGGCCTTGGATCTCCAGCTCGACCATGCTCTGCGCCTGAGCATAGGTCATGGTGTCCCTCCCCGGAGAATGGGAGTGCTCTGATCGGCTGGGGCTCCCCGGCGTGTTCCCTTCATGACCCTGTCCTCCATTGCCTCCGCCATCATCCGTATCCGCTGAACCAGTCAGTGAGGTTCGAGGGGGCCGTCCTTTCCTCTTCTTCTGTGGCATAGTCTGTGCAGGAGTTGGATTGTCATGGTCATAATGGTACAGGTGATACTCAATGCCACTGTAGCTCTTGTAGACCTTACGACAAGTCTCCACAGGACATTCATAAGGGGGCTTGGTGGCCCTAAGATTGTGACAGAATGTCTTTACATCAAAATCCAGCCCCATTGTGCCAACAGACACTGTTGGGACATATGATGCTCAAGTTTACATCTGTAACAGGAAAACACAAATGGGAGCCAAGATGTAACACTGACCAGATGTCTTTAGGTAAAAGTACAACATACCAGAAGAGTACCTATTTTTTTTGAGTAACCAATTTTAATATGGTGTAAATATTTGTGAATTTCTTTTGATAATTTATACAAATAATTAGATTTGTCAGATGTCTTTGTAATCAGCTAACTTTTAAGGTTTAACTCAAACTTTGATTAAAGGTATAGTAAGCTTAAACCCAGGGGTGTAACGAGTAATCGAAGAATCAATTTATATTCTTACGAACTAACAAGATGAATATCAATATGTCTAAGGCAAGTTGTTAATCGAATCGACCTATACCATTATAAAACAGTTTCAAAATGGAATAAATCAATTATAATTGATTTTAGAAAATACCATTTATATTGAGGCACCGTAGGTTTATTTGGTCGTTTTACTATAACATTAAAATGATAAAGAAGCACCATCACAGCGGACAACACATATGTGATGGCAGCAAAATAAGATTAATCCATTATCCCAATGTGTGGAAACACTTTAAATTTTGCAAAAACTCGTGACCATTCAATGTGGTAGAATGTTCTAATAATGTTCCCTTTCTATTATTTTTATGTGGAAAAACAACAGTGAGCTGACCTTTAAGAAACTAAAATGTGAATAGATTTTCCAATAATTCTTGTTTGTTCAAGAAATACAAGGAATCTGGAAAATCTCACCTGCACTGTTCAGTACCCAGGTATTCATCTCTAAGTCACACAGGTTAGATTTGTGGCTAAAGATGTCCTGATCCATTTTAGGTCAGCGAATCAGATCAAAATGAACCAAAACCGACTATAAATCATATCAGCAACCTCAAAATATGATGTGAATCAAATCGTTCAAATGAATCGTTACACCCAAAGTTGAACCACATCTTGGAGTTATTGCAACTATTAATTAAAGTTTATGTCTTTTATTATGGTGGGATTTTAGCAGGAATGTATTTGTGTGGATGGCTTTGCCAAAGATTGAATCCATCTTCACGTGCTGGGTATGGTAGAGTCATGTGACCAAGAGGCTTCCTGCAGTTGTAGTGAAAAATAAATAGTAGTAACTGTCTCCCAGTAACAGGTGCATTTCAGTCCCTCTGCTATGACGCTTGCCATCTTCAGTGAAGCCGAGGCGACCATACAATAAAACTACAGCAACACAGCCCACTGTAAACACACCACTGTTCACATGCTAAAGGAAAGAAGAGGAAAATACATTTAAATCTAGTAAAAAAAATATTGATTAAGAGCTTTTATTTCAAAGAGTAACTCACAAATGTAGCTTTAACCTAGTTAACTAGCCTTTTCAGTCGCCTCCACAAACAATGACAACAGAAAGCGCTATTAGCCATCATGCTAACAACAGCTAGCAAACAACATTAGGTCACGAAGCGAATAACGCCAATAACTATAACTTAGCCTCCACAAACACACGCGCAAATAAACATCACCATGGCCCCTCTTTATTCTTTACTGTTGCTTTTCAGTTACATTCTTCGCGGTGACGTTTAATTCGCTTTGCTAAACTGTAACTGAATTCCCGAGCCAAACGTTAGCGAAACGAATACATGACAACGTAAACACCACGGAGCAATTCGGTACAACGACAAATAACACAATTCTGAAAAGTATTTGGGGTTACATACACTGCAGCCTGGTTGGAGTCATTCAACCCCGGTGTTTCCCTCCATAACGACCTCACCCTGGCGATTCCGGAGACGATCTGACAGTTACACATCGGGTTTTAAGACACTATCAAACAATAGAGTGGGCAATTCAAACTAATGCTAATGAAGATGCTATTTTCTGCGATACTGTGTCTTTGAGATGTTTTAGTAAACAACAAGTGCTTCTTCTTCTTCTTTTTTTTTTTTTTTGCTTAAGGGTTTGACGATCAGTTTGTTTTCGGGACATGATAGACTCAGATGGATTGCTATAATGCTAATTTGTCCCCTAATTCTGGCTCCCAGAACTTTAAACGTGAACACATTTTCCACATAACAGTATTACGTTAACATTGTAGTTCATGACTGGCGTTATTAACACTTACAACTCCACGTTCCTCAAGAAAGACTGCGTGCTTCGGAAACCTCACAGCAGTTCAGGATTGCAGTTCGATTTTAATTGATTAAATAAATCCCAGATGAGATCACAGAGACCGTAATTGCAGTGGGATGGTTTTTTATGAAACAATAAAATATCCAGGTACTTTCATTGTGTACTAAACAATTCTGGAATACGGATGAACAAAAGGGGCAACCATTGCAGTAACGCTGCGCAGCGGAGGCAGTTCGACACATTCGACACGGATAGCAGACTCTAATTCGACCGTTTTTTTTGATTGGATCAGACAAAGGGATGCTGGGGGCGCGAGCTCCATTTTGATTGGTGGTTGTGTTGAGTATAACTGCCTGATTGGTTGTTACAGTTAGATTGGGCGGGCTTAATTTTAGGGAAGATCCAATCGAGAGCAGGTAATGTCTTGAGTAATGCCAGTGTTTGAATTTCAACTGTGAGCCTGCAATAACCAAACTCCATCCTTCAAACCTTAATCTCGTTCTTCTTAATCTCAAGTTTTTTTGGGGTTTTTTTGCTTTACGTTTCTGTCAGAATTTGAGAAATTTGCTAATCTGTGACTTGCGTTAAATATTGCTCTTCGGTGCAAGGCCATAAAGAATAATTGTCTATTAAGAATTAAAAATTATTTAAATTGTATCAATTTTACAAATATCCTTTAAGGTAAAATTTAAACAAAATCCCACATAAATGTGTTTTTAAAAATGTGCAAAGCTAGTACTTTTTCCAAATATTTTTGTAAATAATAGAGAATTTTAGATGGATAGATGAATGGTTAAATTATTCATAAATCAGAGCATAACATTTGTAAGTAGACTGTTAATTGCTAAGTCTTCATCAGCGAGCAAGTATAGTTAAGGCAGGCATGTCCAAAGTCTGGCCCAAATGTGGTCCTCATTCAAATTTCTACCAGCTTTCTCTTGTCATAAAATCAGTAACATGGGAAACCCACAACTTGTTACTCCTCTAGTCACGTTTCTGATGGAACAGTTCACTTTGCTCTGGGGCGTTTTGGCAAGAAACACTGGAGTAACTCACCCAACAACAAAAAAAAAAAAACTAGAAATGACAAATGCACTTTAATTTTTCTATTAATTAGTAATTGATACATTAACAGAGTAGTTGTCAAAATTGGTGATGTACGGGTGTTAATACTCCCACTAGCTTAGTGAGATTTTAACTGTGAAATACATGAAAAATTTAAAATGAACCCAGATTTAATGTTGACAAAAAATCCTTTTCCAGACACACTTTTCATTTTATTTCTGGTCTTAAAATATGAAAGTCGCAGTAATTTAGAAAAAAATGTATTTAGATGCATTTTTATTCTGTGCAAAGAAATAAAAAGTAGCCTATTGCAAATTATATAGTTCATTTGCATTTAACCTTATAACACTGACCCCTTAAGGTCAATGTTATTTAAGGGATCAAACAATGCAGTTCAAGTGGTTGGCCCTCACATTTTCACCTCACTAAAACTGTCTTTCATTGCAAAATGTTTGGACACTCCAGAGTTAAGATTTTAGACGTTTTTTCTCTGACTGTTCAGAGAAATGCCTTGCAACATGAAAAAACAGCAATTTTCACATGAAGGCTTAATAGCTCGAATTGATTCCAGATTATATGAATCTAAAAGAAGTCTAAAATAGCCCAAATGTAAGTATTGTATGGGGAAAAAAAACAACACACAAACATGTTCAAGCACAAAATATTTATTTCTCTTTAACATACAGTTTGTGATTAGAGTGCAGCAGAACAGGGTGGAACTATGCAGTGGAACACAGCAGGCAAAACACCCTCTGCCTGATCACTGGTTTTCAAAATGAATAAGCCAGCAGTGCTTACTCTTTCCTCCACTCTCCATTCAGACAAAGGTGGGAATAAACACGTCAGAATACAAGTGAAAGAGAACAGAAATCTCTTACTGTTGGAAATATTTCACCAAAGCAGAAGACTCTGCATAAAATCCTATAAAAGTCCAATTCAAACCGAATTGATGGAATATTATACATCAAAGCAACCCTATCTCCCAGTAAGCCTTTACAGCCAAAATAAAATTGTACAAATAAAAGCTACAAGAAAACTATACAGTTCACAGCTTTGGCAGGATCAGGGTACTGAAAACATCTGCATGAGTTGTGAGTTTGTGACATTTCTAACCATAAGATCTGCTCTGTTTCTGCATGGTGGAATATGTGAAGTTAGCCATGCTTGTTTGGTGGGAAAAGAAAAAGGTTTGGCTGAAACCAACCAACCATCTACACGGGGGGTGGGGTTTCTAACATGAAACACAGGGAGAGTATATGTTGTGCAGTTCTCCCACATAATGCGTTTTTTTTTTTTTTTTTTTTTTTGCAATATACTGTTAAAATATATATGGAAAAAACAAGAGGCCAAAACCAAAAGTGACCCGTGGAATAAATCTTTCAACAAGGCAATAACACTGATTTATTCCTGTTACTTTAAGCAGTCGTATGCTTCTATATAATGTAGAAAAGAATAGTGAACAGTGGAATCACTTTTTAGCAGCATCCAAAAAAGTAAATGCTTTAAACAAAAACAAAAAAAAAAAAAAAAAAAACACCTCACTTGAGTGGTGATTGCACATAACATTTTACAGTGTATGCAGATTTTCAGCAAAGTGAAAAATTTAGCATTGATAAAATCCGGTGTTTGATGCGTAGTTTTCTTTTTGTGTGTGTATGTTGTTTGACAAGATCTGACCATGTGACAGGGTACTGCAAATTTGCTTAATTTTTCAGCTTGCTTTTGTCGCACACATCAAAGATAAGGCTTGTGGCAAGGCCACGGTCAAAGTTTTTGTGGAGGGATTAAATTGCACTTCTGAGCCTCAAGCCATGACATTAATTGCTACATTCTCTTCAGAACACTACCACAGGCTTTAGAAAGAAGTTTTGTACAGTGTGAATGGCTCTGGACACCATCTTTCCTTAAAACTGCCAGCTATCGTTCTGTCCAATCAAAAATAGTGTCCAACTGAACCATTTAACCTGAATGAGTTAATTTGGCTGCTGGATTTGTGTTTTTTTTTTTTTTTAACTCAATCATTCACAAGTTATATCTCACTACTATGGCACACCATCCAAAAAGGGTGAAATGTAAACAGTTAAAACACTTTATTATTATTTAAGCAGGAGAAAAGAAAAAGGTTTCACTTAAGCAACCTTCAAATAAAATCAGCAGAAATATATTGTTTTTAAGAAAAGAAAAAGACTTTCAAGGCACTACATTCCGGCAAATACTTTCATCTGAAATACTATCCTGTCACTTAACCCCATGCCTCTGGTATTTGGATTGCAGTGTAGTCTTTAGAGGGTGTATAGAACTTAAAGTTTGAGCAGTGTGGAAACTGTAGTAACAAAGAACATGAAAATATGCTTGTCACCACAGGAGAAATGTTTTTCTTATATGGCTCAGTTTCATTAAGACCAAAGCCAAAAAGCATAGGTACATACGCACACATACAAACTTGCACAGTCAACTACAGGTTTATGTGTTGTTTTAGGAATGCCAACATATCAATATGCACTTGTGCCTCTGGTAGATGGAGCAGAGAGGAGTTGGATTGTCCTGCAGACAACACATTTGTAGCAAGGAGATCAGGTAGTCCTTGTGGTTTTTGAAGAAGTGCTTTTTTCTGGTTTGTGTGTGACCAAAGAGAAGGTTTGAATCCCTGGGTTTGCCATTGTGGCGTAGGACATCACTCTTGGAGCACCTAGCAAGCCCACAGGAACCACAGAGCCTCCAGGACTGCGCATACCAGACCACTGCTGGGGATAAGGAGGACCAGGAACCACCCCACCAAAGGAGCCACGGTAGCTAGGAGGAATCATTGCATGGAAATGTGCTGGGGCTGTGGGCAGGCCAGAGCCTAAAGCAGCAGTCATGGGGCATGAGAGGGGAAGTTGGAATTTACTGGGAACAAACTGGGATCTTATCTGAAATAGAAAAAAGTTGTAGATGATAAAGAACTGAACTTAGACATTATTGAAACAAGATCAAATCTTCTTTCTTGATCATGGATTTTAGTTATGGTTTAACCAGAGTTCCTCTCTGGCAGCTTCAACATTGGGATGTTGCATTGAAAAAGGAGCTTTTATTTATAAAATGCGTTTACTTTGCCTTCTTTGTTCATGGATACTAAATCTCCATCTTGTATCAGTTACAAAACATCTAACACGAGCAGTCTCCCTTAAATATTAATCCTATCCATCCTTGTCATTTCCAAAAGAGAACCTTAACACTGCAGCTCTGCCAGCTGTGTTCATCTCAGCCAACAACATGGATAACCTGGCTTGACCAACTTTTCTCACAGGTCACTTCCTTACATGCTGCTCCTGCATCCTTTCCGACCTTTTATGCACTAAATGTTCAAACTCTGTTTCTCTTTATTGTTTGCTTCATTTAATCCAACATTTTCACTTCAAGACTCATCATTCCTTTTCTTTCCAGAACAAACCTCCAGTTTCCTTAATGTTCCTTAACCTGCTTCTTGCTCTTATATACCACAATGTCATCTGGAAACATGATCAACAGAGATTCCTGTCTAACTTTATCAGTCTGTCCATCACCACAGCAAACAAGAGCTCAAAGCTGATCTTTGGTAGAGTCCCACCTCCACCTTGAAGTCCACTGTCACACCTACAGCACAGCTCACTGTCTTATAGCATTCATGCATGTCCTGATCAACTCCAACATACTTCTCTGCCACTCAAGACTTTCCTATACAAACCAAAGCTCCTCTCTTCATGCATTTGAATAACTAGTAAGCACTAATTATAGTAATGGCTTCTCTTGTATACAAATAATCTACCCATACTAAAAGAAGTTTAGTTGAGCTCAAAATTCCTTGCAGAAAGTGGGGCTAAGTAACATCAAGTCTTTTTCATTCGTGTTGAAAATCCTGAAATAAAAAGCCAAAAAAAAAAAAAGAAAACTGTCATCTTACCCCTTTTTTTCCCAGCTCTAGGGTTGTGGGCTGTAATGTGAAAGTGTTCCCTGTGTGCAACATGCCTAGGTGAGTTGTAGACACTGTGTAGAGTTTCATTTAAGTGGCAACTCGAAGGAGTCAAGCTTTTAAAAAAATTACTTTTTAATATATCATATTTAATAATAATGATTTTATTGTTGAATGTGTTTGCTTAAAAGTACTTTGTCAATTTTCTCATCATAAATGTGGCAAGTTTGAAGCGATATTCATAGCCATCTATAATCCATCTAACCTGCTCTCTCAGCCATGCCAAAAACTACATATGCATGTCCTTACAATGCAATACGGAAGTCTTGTATGCTCTTTTTCACAAAGTGTCCCATGTTTTCTCTTTCAAGTTTTTTATCTGATACTATCCTGAACGGCTATGTTCCACCACCAAGTTTCCTTATTTACATTCCTTTTTTCTCAAGATGATACAAGTCTGTCTGTCTCAGTTATCTCCTTATCGTCACCTGTCAGTCATCTGGAAGAACCCTGAGCCAGCCACTGCTTCTCACTAAAGGGTTCACAACACTACAAAAAAAAAAGTTTTTTTAAAAAGAAAGTTCATTTACATGAATACGCTTCAGATACCTCAGGTGAGATCCCCCCCATGGCTGTCAGCTTGCTCTCTGGACCTTGCTGGTGCCTCTGTTTCATCTGGTTCAGAGAAGGTCGAGGCTGACTGGCTGCTGCTACAGTTTCCTTTGCCCAGTCATCCACCAGTTTGTGAAGATCATCTGTAAATGTTCCTCGGTTGTTGTTGCTGTTGTTGGTCTGGACCTGAGCAAGTCGTGTGAACTGCTGAGGAGATGGTGATGCGGATGTGACGGCAGCCTGTGGCTGACTGGAAGCGGTCTGTGCTGTGTTGGTGTTGAGAGAAGACCCTGAGGAAACACATGCAGATTACAACCCTGCAATGTTTGGTAAAAAATAAAAACCAACAAACTACAGTGACATCAATTGGCTGCTATATGTCAGAACTTATCAAAAAAAACACACAAAATAAAGAAACAAAAACACCACTGTAAGAAAAGTCACCTTTTAGTGTGTCTAGACTAAGTGTGAATGCATCATCTAAAAAAATGTTTGCCAATCTAGCAGCCAAAGGATTATCAAACAGATGGTTTCCATGAGAAACAAGAAAAAAAAATTAAATGTTTAATTAGCAAGCAGTGAAACAACATTGGAGAAATAAAAAAGGCACACTTCCATGCAAAATACAGAATGCAGCACTCGAATCTCAATATCCACACCTTCAACAAAAAATCTCACATTTTTAAATAATAGGAGAGTAATAAGGGACAAAAGAGTACAAAAACAAGGACTAAATTAGTGAGGACAGAGTGAGAAATACAGAGAAAGAGAGTAAATAAGATAGTTACTACTACTGCGTTCTTTGCCTAGACATAGGCGTTTCAGAGTGGACCCTACAAAAAAGGTAAAACAGCACAAGACACAAACAGTTAGGCCAGGACACAATGAAGACCACAAGTATGTGGAGAAGTTGCTTCAAAGCACATTCAGACTTCAAAACAATTGAGGGAAAGAGAAGGAAGAGAAGAGACTGACATTTTTTGGAGTGAGACTGCAAGGAAGGAATCTAGGTGTTCATTTTAAACTGGGTTCTCATTAGTAAGATCAACTAAAAAGTGAAACAAGTCTTGGAAACAAATGTCCAGCTTACTCTTTTGCTGTGTTAATGTCAGCCTGAAGGATGTCTGCCAATATTTTCTGTCCTTAAAGAAACAAAATTTGGATAAAACTGCCTCTAAAAACCAAAAGGATACCAATCAAACCAGATTATTGTTGCATAAAGAAGGAAACGTTAGCCTAATATATTGAGACAAAGAGAGAGACTTCTATTAAAAGGATGACTAGATTAAAAAAATGGTAAAAGCATCCCTTCCTTCCTTCATGTGTGAAAGCCTGTGAAACAAAACTTTATGAACTAAAATATCACACAATCAAAAATAAAATAAGGATAGAATAAAACAAAAACAATTTGATGGAAAAGTTCTTTATCTGGTGGTGCACATATCCAAGAGTGTTTTGCTTGATAGCAAGAGTGTGTTCTTTTCAATCCAAAGATGAGATGGAAAGGAAAAAACTGACCACCAGTGGTGTTTTAGGGGATTTTTATATCAACTTAAAAGATTGTTGTCGAACCAAATTGTTGTTGCTATTGTGCTCGTTTGTTTGCTTGTGAAAATACAAACTTGGAAAGTAACTGCCATGTGTTAGATTCAACACAAGCCTCATGTTTGGAAGTCAAACTGGTGGCAGTTTCTTTTTTTAAGCAAAAGGCATTTGGATTTTTAGAGCTGTGCATAACTGGGAAAAAGTTGCAGAGACCTCTAAATGAAACATTCAAGTGTAACAGGTCTTTTTAAAAAAGCAAAAGAAACAGAGTTGATTTTTTCATACAAGTTGTCCTTTTTGGCTTTACCTTTGTTAACCAAGTCTTTTAGGGGAAAAAATTGAGGTGGATGTGGAGATTGAGGTGGTAGCATAGAATTAGAAAAATGTAAACATGTATTAAAGAAAAAAGAAATTACCAACAACGTTTATCTATTTAAATTATTCTAATTCTATATTTTTTCCTTTGGTGATGTGAACCAGCATTCGTCAGTGGAGTTCGGCTAGCATTTGCATGTCATATATGCATGTAATGAGACTCTTTGGCTGTTAGAAAACAACACGTTTATATAAACTTTACATAAAATCATAAAATTTTTTGAGTGTGAGGTGAAGTGAGGGTGGCAGAAACAAAAATAAAGATAGTGGGTGAAGATGTCAGGTGAGGCCTTTCAGGATTGTAATATACATTGAAAAGTATTTGGGAGAAAAGCTTAGGATTAAAGAAAGAGTATGAGCATGGGTGGAAGGGAAATAGAAAAGAACAAATACAAACAGATGGACAGAGACACAGGTCCACTGAGGAATCTAGTGCGTGGTTTGCTACTAGATTTATAGGTGACTCTCTCTGACGTTTGGTGGTAAACCGTCCAGCCTGTGAAAATGAATATAAGAGGGAAGAAGAGAAAGAAACAAGAAAGACCAATTGTAAAAAAAGCACAGAGACTGGAATGAGAACCCCCACCATTCAATGCACCATAAAAAGGACAATGATATGGAAGGACATTTCTATGTGACTTAGATGGGGAGGCAGAGTGTTACTGTAAGTCTGTATAGAATTTTACCCAATAATTAGAACTGATCAGAAAGCCTCTTTAAGGGTTTCTGTTAAAACAAATAAAACTTTGCTTCACTGCAGAGTTCTGCCATTTACTCCTATACATTTATTTTCTACAGTAGTTTAGGATTATCTTTGAATATTTTTTTTTTTTAAAAAGGTAGCTAAAAATGTAATTAGGATTTTATTTTTTTACATTTAAATAGCTTTGGTCACAGCCTGGCTGCATTAGGCCTGCAGAGACGTGATGAAGTTAAATGTGCTCACTAGCTGCTTCCTCAACAGAATTCGGTTTGTTTCACAACATTAAGACAAAGAACAATTGCTTCTCATAAATAGTATTTGGGTCAGGTCTTCTAACTGTTACATAAAAAAAGTTGGAAGTTTGCCCCCAACCTCTTTTGTTAGCAATTACAGAGGAAAGGAAGAAGGCAGGGATGAGGAAGGGAAACTGAAAAAAACCACCACATTTTTGTCTGTTTGCTGAAACTCATGTGGATGAATAAATTATTTAAAAATATAATTTATTGATGAATGACAAGAATATAAGGCTTTAGCAAGAAGAATTATGCTTGAAGAGAGTATACTACTATGACCATGTAAAAGAAAAATGTTTAGGTGTTAGTTTAGGGTGCTTTAGGGGATCAAGATTGCCTCACAGCAATGTCTGAGCAATTAGTACAAAATAAAGGGGAGTTTTTGTAGTCTTCATGATCCATCATTTCACACATTGCATGAACTTCAACTTTGAAGGGGTACCTTGGCCAATGTTTGCCATTCTATCGCCATGGTGCCCAGCATAGATGTTGTCAGAGGAAAACGAGCCCTTCAGGGAACAGGGTTGTTGGGTGTGGACCTGTTCCTCAACAGCATTAGGCTGATTACTGGAGCTGCCACTGGAATGAGCAGAACCATCTGATAGAAGAGAACTTCTGGCTGGGGAACTGGATGAACCACCAGCATTCTCACCTTAATCACAAAAAAACAGTAAGTCAGTGTATTTTTGATATTCTCTTGCTCCAGTGGTTTTTTGGGGCTAAACATGAATATCTGGGATAAAAAAAAAATACTCTTCCTTTATAACTTTTGCAAAAAAAAAAAAATCTTAGCATCTTCAACCCACTCACCTTTATTTTCAGCATTGGAAGCGTTGAGATTATTTCTCAGCTGCTGCACCATCGGATTGAGCAGTTTTCCAGCTTTCAGCCTGTGCTTGCTGGTTCTCCGTCTTCGACCAGATGGTGGAACAGCATGTAGCAGGCTGAGATTAGGAGGCAGAGTTTTTCCTAGCTCCTTATACAGACGCTCAATCTCACTCCTTTGAAATGCCTGAAGCTCAGAGATCTCCTTCATGTGTCTAATGAGAAAATGCAAGAAGAGAGGAAAGAAAAACAAGGTAAGCTGTCTGATAAATCAGTGGCGCATACTAAAACTATTAAGGCTGTATTCAGTGAATGTATTAGTTATGTTGTTTTCTGTAGGACTGAAACCACTTCTTCTGTCTAAGTAATGTGTAAAAACATCAAAACAACCAAAAACAAGCACATATTAAAAAAACAAAACAAAAATAATTTAGTAATTCTTCAGGCTTAGTTTCCACTTTGCAGCAGGATTTAACAAAAACACTGAATAAAGTCAACAGAGGGAAGGGTACTTTACTTTTCTCTAAGTTTCTGTAGTTCTTTCTTCATATCTGCATCTTCAAACTCAGAGTCATTGTCGCTGCTGATGTAAGATGAGTGGGTGTGTCCTGCTGGGGGTGAAGACACGTGGCCATTTATTGACACAGATTTTCTGCTTACGGATTCAGAGCTCTGTTCTGGTTTGTGACGACCAGAGCGTCGTAAGAAGGCAACTGCCCTTTTCATAAGGTCGCTTCCACTGTGCTCGGAAAGAGCATGAGCTGGGTGAGTGGAATGAAAAGGGGGAAGCACCAGGCTGCTGCTCTCCTCATCAGCGGAGTCAGAGTCCATGTGAGACAACTGGTGCTGCTGATGGCTGTCGATAGACTGGGCTCGGGGAGGGAGGCGTGTGGTGGTGTCAGAACTGGAAGCAGCTTGGTAGAAGTTTGGTGGAGCAGAGTAACGGTTACCACTGTGGGGTTTGGATGTTCCTACATTGTTATGGTCAGCCTTGGTTCTGGTCTGAGTATGGGAGTCAGCAGAACCACTAGAGGGTGCAGGGGAGCTGCATGAGCTGTAGCTGGTCCTTTTTTCTGAAGGGCATATGACATCTTGTAGAGTGGGGATGATCTGGAAGGCAGATAATAGGCACATCACACACTTCAATAAATTTCGTATCAAAAATCTTTTTGTTCAGGTCTTTTCTTTTGGCCAAATTTAATTCTGAACGGTCAGAGAAAAACCTTACTTGAAAACGGCTCTTGGAGCTGAATGAACTGGAAGTGTCAGTCACATCTCTTGTGTTTAAATCACTTTTGGGAGCTTAGGAAGCAGTAAAGAAAGAAACGAAAATGTGGTCAAACTGTTCAACTGTATTAGTCGATGATATGGACACCGCATAAATAAAGCTTCCTACCTGCCAAAGCAGAGTCATTTGATGCACCCACACCATCTGTGCGCTCAGGAATCTGTGGCTAACAGAAGGAGCAGAATGTGCAAATGTATTCATGCAAGGGAGAATACTATTTTAATACATTACAAATAACAATTCACAGCCAGTTTACAGCTAGTTATTCTCTCATGTATGCGCAATAACTGAAGATGACCAAGGAGTATTTAAACACACCAAAAAAGCCAACGAGGTACAGATGTATTGAGAATGGTAACATAAGTCATTTTGAGAACCTTCCTTAATTTGAAAGTTATTTTGCTCCTTCCAGGAATCACTAGAAAAGTGCATACATTTAATATTTGATAAATACAAAAACTGATCTCACCAGTGGCTCCATCTTTTTCTTTCCAGGAGGTCCCTCTGTGTTCTGCCCATCTGAAACTTGAGGCGAGCTCTGTCCTTCTGTGCTGGAGGTCTGAGGCTCAGAGGGGTTGTTGGAGGACTGAGAGGGAGCGTGCTCCTGGTATAACAGGTTTCGGAGCTTCTCGTCCAGAGTTTTGATGGTACGGTCCACAAATTCCACTCTGCGCGGTCCTTCGCTGTCCGACTCACCTTGTCCCCCACTCTGCTGCTGGCTTGACGACTGTGAGCTCTGATGTGCAGGACTCTGAGGCTGGGACGTCACTGTTCCAGCCTGCATGGAAGTGGGATAAGGCTGCTGCAGGACCACTGACTGCTGGAGCTGGGGAGGCATTTCTGCGGAGGGACTACTCTTCTGATTTGGTGGATTTATTTGAGTGGCCACCGCTTTTTCGACAGCCTGAACATCCAGCGAGATTGGTGGCACGATAGCACAGCACGGCATTTCTGGCAAAATAGATATGATGGGTTCTTCAGTTGGGAGGGAATTGTTGAAGGTTGAAGCTGAGCTATGCTGTGTTACACAGGGCTGGATCTGCTGGGCCTGGGATTGGCTAATATTTTGGTTGGAAGGTTGAAGTGAGTTGGAAACAGAGGAAGGAGGTGAACTTTGGGAAGCTTTGACAGACTCCGCTACTGCAGTTGTGTTGTCAGTTGACCTGGTTGATGATGAATCATCATACTCTGGAGAAACAGCAAAATCAGAGAACTTTAAACCAACTGCTATGTTTTTGATGGAAAAAAAAAAACTGCACAAGTTATTTAGAGTAAAAATCAAACATCTTATTTCTGGTTTTAAGCAAAGCAAAACTGCTCTTATGTAACTGATACATTTACATCAGTCTTACAGATCATCCCTAGAGCATTGTTTAAAACCAAAACTGGCTTTTAATGTACAACAATTCTCCCAATTTTACATAAAAGAAACTTTGAAAGCTTTTCAAAACTAACTTTAGCCAAAAGACTCAGTTATTAGATCAGACTCAGGATGGAGCATACCCTGAGCAGTAGAGGAGTGTGATGAAGTTCCTTCTTTGTTTTGCATGGGTGTTTCAGCCACAGGGCAGATGATAAACCAGCGTTTGCCAGTGTGGAGGACTGTTGAGGGCAGAAACAGAAAAGTTAAAATTGATGGACTAAAAATACAAAGATGAGTAAGAGTGACAAATGGAAACACTAACTCTTTGACAAATTTTACCACATTTTTTCTGCAGCTTTGGGAAAAAAAAACAACTTACCATTCTGCTGGTACACAAACTGTGGAGTGCTGGGTTCTGAAAGCTTTAAAGAAAAGTGTAGATTATTACATCGAGTGGATGTATGTGCATCAATTCTATAGACTTTTAAAAAGGTTTCCTCAACCAGCCAAGAAGCTAAAAGGTATAAATTCATTTAGAGGAAAATGTCACATCAGCAAGACCGGTAGTTTTGGCAGCGTTACAAACAAAGTCATCTCGGCAGTGATGCGTATTGAAGCAGATGGACTGCACCACTGCAGCCATCAATTGTCAACACGTTCCCTCCTCACCTCTGTCGACAAAACTCCAGCTCCTTCACTCTGTTTAGGGCTGCATCCATTGTCAGAGGTCCTCTCTCCCTCTGTGTCCTCACTGAGCATGTCCTCAGCCTTCTCCACTATTTCTTTGAGCTGTTCAATGAAGACCTCTTTTTCAAGGAGCAAAATGAAATCATTCTCCGCCTGAGGACAGTTGAAAAAAGGTCAAAACTAAAGCATTGTAACCATTTATTAGAGTTTTAATTTCCAGTGTTGTTGGCTGAGCTTTAAACAATAAATGCATAAGAAAGTTTAGGAGTCTAAAGACAAAAACATTGAAATGAGTATTGCAGTTTTAAGCGATTGCTTCAGTAAATAAAACAAAATCGTCTATTTATGGTCATGCAAAATGCAGACAATTACATTTATCATATTGCTTACAACTTTATTTTTTGAAGGTCATGCCTAGACTGAATAACCAGAAAGAAAGAGAGCGAATTGTGCTGCTGCAATGCAGCTGAAACCTGCAGGGAGTTGTTAGCAGTAAGACGGAATCTCAGGCAGGAGACTTCAAAAACATGTGCAACTGCTGAAGTGGAAGCAACATCACATTCCCTCATACCATGTAGGTTGCAATCTCTTCAGGTGCATCTCCATCCAGATCAAATTTGAATGTGACCATTTTGTGGTTGTGAGTTTCCAGCTGACACTCCACCATCTTATCTCCCGTGTTACACACCTGCGGCAAGTGCAAACACAATTGCATTAAATACATTTTAGTTTTTGACTAAAATGTAAACTAAATCTTCATAGTACTTTTCTTTTATGTGTGTTTTCATTACTCACATTGAGCATGCTGAGCTTTGGTCTGGTAATTTTTTCCTGTCGTGACCGCATTCGCATGGACCTGCGGTGATGTTTGCGGACTTTTCCATCAACTTTGCCTCCATGTGTCCCTTCATAGCCGTCACTCATCTCCTTGCCTGATGTGGCATCAGAGTTGACACTAATTTTGGGAAAGAGAAGCAGGAACAATAATCAGTTGATGCTGTTCAGTAACTGCTACATAGCTTAACACTAAATGTTTAGTTTGTCTAATGTGGTTTTAAGACTATAAAGTAACCAGAGACACGCATAGCAACAGTTGAAATCACAAATGAGCCCAGTCACAGTTGGGACATGCCTCAAATTCTCTTAATGTGGGAAATTTCCAGAGGGCAATATTCCAGATAAGAAATTACTGAAAAAAAAGAAACTAGCTGAACTTTTAAACACAGAAGATCTACTGTTAAGCGTTTTGTGAGGATCAAATTTTGTTACAATATAACACAGCAGAGTGTTTTTGTCTAACAATTATTAAAAAATTAAATGTTTTTCACTAGATTGGACTTGCGGGGAGTAAATTATCACAATCATAACAGAAGAACTGAGTTTTAAAAGCATGTTAAAGGAGACTATAGCTGGTCTTAAAATAAACAGGTAGTTTAACCAATGCCAGATTTTAATCAGTAAGACAACATAAGTGTTTTCTGTTACTTTGGAGAAACTTAAAAATGCATTTTTAAAAAAAGACAACAGAAGCATTTGAGCTTCTACACACTTTTGCACACTCAAAAGCTCTGCAGAATGTGGCTTGAATCTTGGCAAACTTAAAACCGTGAAAGATCAGATACTCTTTCAAGAATGTGTCCATGTTTAAATTGGGCTTAATTTTTAGTTTTAAAGATTTAGCTGAAGAAAAGTAAGCATGTACCTGTCATAGCTATGTCCTCCAGTATGTTTTTCTGCAGCTTGATCCTGTAGATATCCCACAGAAAAAAATGTAATCAAAGGAGTATGTTGTAAAAAAAATTTGTTTTCATTTTAGGAAATATCCAGACAAAAACAAAAAAAAAAAAATCATTGTCAAGGTTAAGTTAGCTTGAAAATGATACCAGTTGATTGCAGTTTTTTTTAACAGTGAAAGAAGAGTAAACCTTGTGTTTTTACCTCTTTGATGGTTTCTGTTGGTCCTGGACTCGCAGCTCCTGCAGCACAGCTGAGCTTCTTCTGTTGAGGAAAAGTGGAGTTGGCAGAGACAGGTGATGCTATTTGAGAGTCAGAGGACTGCAGCAGAGGAATCTGGCTTTGGCTCTGAGAGGGCAGCTGGCATGAGTTCATGTTGTCCAGCTGAGCAGCCACAGTGTCTGTGTGCAGGTCTGTGCTGTTCTGCGTAGCTAAGGTCAAGACAGCAGCCTGTGGAAGTAAATCGTTGGAGATAAGCACAGGATATATGGATATTCTGAGGAACCTGCTGTAAGAGACAAATGACTTAACAATTATAATTGCTTTCTTTTTGAAGGATAGCATATAATAAATTAAACAAAAGGAGAACATTTTTCCTATTTCTAATTTGTCTGTGGTGTTTAAAAATATAATTTCAAACCACTTTATAACTACAATAATACCCAAAAAATCATCAGCTTTCTGAGAGTATCAATACAAGCAACCAATGAATCAGTCGAATACCCATCAAATGAAAATTAGATTTAAAAAAATACTTACAGCTAAGTATTTTAAATAAAAGAGCTAATGAATTTTACTCTAGACAAAAACAATTTTCTTAAAATGCAAAAACTTTGCAACATGTTTTTTTTCCACCATCACAGTTATTCTCCAAAATCAACCCCATGATATACATTTGCTTTAATTCTTATACTGGACTTCAGTAGCTTTGTGCTACCAAAGTCTAATTTTAAACTGTGTCAAAAGTTTTTTCTGATAAAAATCGTTCTATGCCAAACTCCTCATCTTTTATGGCCATTAAATATATCTGACAAAATCTTACAATGGCCATTGTGGCTTTGATTGGGCCAAAAAAGTGTGTTTTGATCATTTCTTCTGTCAGCTTTACTGATTTAGAATTTCCTAATCTCAGAATTTTGTCACATGACCTAGTTTGGACCAAGCTGTGGCTGTTAGACAGTTAAACTTAAATGTGTGTTCCTTTTGAACACTGCAGTCTGTGGTCAACTTGGCTGCTGCAAGGTGACCAGAAGCAGCATCATTCCACCACAGCTATTAAAAGACTGCCTAAGGTATTTCTGCTAAATGCTGCGTCACCTCAATTGGTGCAGGGCATTAAAGCCCAAAGAAAAGAAGCAACCAAACCACTTAAAACCAGAGGAAGCAGAATATCGGAAGTTTAAAAAAAGCCAAATAATATATTAAAGTTCTATACTAAAGATGCAATATCAGCACTTGCTGTGGCAACAACACAAGAGCTCAGAGCTTTTGCAGCGTTTGTGTAGCAGAATATTTTTTAAAAAAAGTGACAGCAGTTATGCATTACACATTAAACTGTAATTATGGTTATATATAAAAAATTGAACTAGACAAAAAAATTATAGTCATGTTGTTGCTTGATTCTTAATAAAACTTTTCTTTTTCCTGCGTTTTTACACAAAAGCTTAAAAGATTATATATAAAAGTGTCTTTGCACTCTACTAAATGTGTTTGATTGCTGCTGTCCTGTTTACCTGTATCTGAGGGAGGCTGTTGCCACTTGTGGGAGGAATGCATGTGTCTGTGGGGTGGGTGGTTGGTGCTGATAGGAATGTGGATCGAGCATGGAAAGCCTCCAATCTAGTTTGCTGCATAGATGCAAGGAGTTGATGTTGTGGAGATGTGGGTTCCAATCCACCCAGCACGGGTGTGGGGGACGGTAGAAGAGAAGTGGGCTTGGGTGAAACAAATATATTTTCTTTGTGGAGAGGGAAAATGGGGGAGACAGAGGGGGTCACAGAATGTGTAAGTCCAGGAGAAAGGAAAACGGGATTATAAGAAGGGGAAACTGAATGGTGAGAAGCAGTGCAGGTGTGAAGATAAGAGGATTCACAGTCTGCCACAGCCATCATCACCTGGACTGTGGGATACTGAGAAGGAAATCAAAGAGGAAAATCACAATCTAGAAAGAAGAACTAAAATAATATGAAGAAGCATTAAAGATTTTTTAAAATATAGTGAAAGACAGGATAGGAGGGGAAAGAAAAAAAAACCAATGGACTCTAAGAGGACATGCCAACAGACTATTACCTGATGTGATGGTGGAAACTGCAGAGGTTGAAGTTGTTGGTGAACAGCAGTCTGTGGAGGAAGCGCCTGGATTGTTGCACTTGAAACAAACGTGCTGAGATTTTGTCCAAAGCTTTGTTGGTCTTGAGCAAGCTGCAATTAGGAAATAACGGGTCAAAATAGACATTTACCATCTGTGTTCAAGTCTGCACCCAGTTTAAACTTTCTGCTTGCATCAGAACATACAGCAATAGAAATGCAAGCCTGCTTCAAATGTAAATTGAACTACAAAATGAATAATATGAATAATCAAAATATTTTAAAATGGAATAAACTCCTAAAATTGTCGTCGTTCTTTTTATCTGGTTTAGGAAGACAGGGTGAATAGCATAATTAATTTCATAGCATTGTGCCTTCTAGAGAACAGACTCACATTCTGAGCGGTTTGCTGGGAAGAAGTTGGAAAGTTCTGAGTTGTCATCTGACTTGCTCCATCATAGCTCTGTGGATAATCACCTTGCTGTGCCGAAGTAGACTTTTTCTGACATTGGCCGGTCTGTTGAACAGCAGCATGTGTGTAGTTCTGAGATCCAGAATCAGGTAGACTTTTCATTTGGTAACCTGAATGCTCTGCAGCAACAATCACTGGAGTTGCCATAGAATGAGGCTGAGAGTGAGATACCTCCTGTAGTGGGGCTGTGGGCTGTGTGACCTGTTGATGATGCTGCTGAGGTGTAGATGTGTGCAGTTGTTTCTGTATATGACACTGTGAATTTTGAGACAAGTGGGTTGCTGATTTTTCCACTTGATGCTGCATGGAATGAGGAATTTCTTGATTCTGCTGAGGATAGGCCTGTCCAGCATCTAGTGGTTGGTGAATACCTAATTGGGGATTTGGTAAAGGTTGTTGGTACTCCTGCTGGATGGGTATTTGTTGAGCATAAAGTCCTGGTGTAGACGAACTCTGAGCAGAGTGCTGACTGTGCAGCTGAAATGAGGCTTGGGCCTGCTGTGATGTGCAAAGAGGGTGTACTGGTTGACACTGGACTTGGGTTGCTATAGATTGAGCAGGTGATGCAGGAGGGCAGCTTTGTGCTGGCTGCAATGCTGACAGAGTGCTTGCTACTATCTGAGGCTGCACTGATGTAGAATATCCTGATGGAGATTGAGACTGCTGCTGGCTTGATGCCACTGAGTTCTGAAAATTTTGCTGAATTTGCAAAGGGAAAGTCAAAGAGCCTGCAGCCACAGCATCCTGTTTTTGGTGTCCCTGGTAGCTCTGTGCTGCAGGCTGCATGTGTTGCTGGATGTTTATGGAGCAAAGACTGGCTGGAGCTGCTTGAGCAATGGCTTGGTGAGGATGTAAACCAGCTGGGTAGCTGTGGCCTGGTTGAAGGTTCTGCTGCTGTGTGTCCATTACTGTGGTGGAAGTAGGCGGGGCCTGGACAGATGATGGCTGATTCTGGTGACACACAGCACCGACCTGAAAAAGGGGCAGAGGGAACACGTTTTAAAATACACATTTTACAGAGTGGAGAAAAAAGAAAAATTACATGTGACAATTTGCATCTAATTTGATATCAATAGCACATGAAAGCAAGTATGAAAGCAAAATTTAAAAGAAATGAGTAAATGAAAAATTTGCTTCAAAATAAGAGCTGAGGAAAAAAAGGATGGAAATTAGATTGTTGCTCTTTTCCTTTTTAACAATAGGCCTCCTATTGGTTGCAAACTAAGGAAATAAAGCTGTTGCATTAGCCTAGAAAGCAAAGGGAAATGTTAAATCCAAGGTCAGTTGTAGATAGGTTTGGTTAGGGTTAATCATAGGAGAAAGACTCAGTTTTTTGCCATTCACCTCTTGAAGTATTAGGTTTATGATTTATAAGATGGTCAGTGCTGGAGGCCTATGAAGGCAGCGAGACCAAGACATAGGGCAGGAGACTTTCCAAGCTTCATGCAGAATAAAACTGCATTTCCTACAGGTCAGGAAAAGTCTAAAAACAGGCACTGGCTTCATTAGAAGAGCCCAAAGCAGCTTTTTTGTATCAATGACCTACCACAACCACAGAAGTGGTAGCTTGCTGCTTTCTGGAACAGTATTTGTCCTCGGAGTCCTGGAGAGTTTCTTGACTCTTAGACAGACTTCCACACTGGATTGGACTCTTTAGGCTAAAGTCTCTGTCACCAAGTTGCTTTGGGGCCATCGAGGAGCCCAGGGGTGAAACTTGGAGGTGTGTAGAGTTACAAGGCGCCGCTCTACGGCTGATTATGTTGAAAAGAGACTGCTGCAGCTTGGAGAAATCTGAATATTCATTTAAACATTTTAAGTGTCCATTACTATTACAAAGTTGTCCGCTGGAAGAAGGGTGGTGCCTGAGATCACGTGGACAGTGATGTGCTGACAGAACAGCAGGAGAGGGCTGAAAGTTCCCCTCTTGAGATCTTAACTGAAGCAAAGAGAAGCAGGCCAGGCACATGAGGGTTTTATGAATTGCACAGTAGTGTGTGTTATTAGAAGTTAGACTCAGGAGATTGCCCATGTCAGAATGTCTACGTCCACGTGAGACAGGAAGAGTCAATTCCTCTGAGGTCTCTGATGTTGTTCCAACACAGACATCACTGAAGCGACGGAGCTCAGAGGGAGGAGATACTGGGGAAACTAAAAGCAATGGGGGAGAAATCGGGGATAGAAATCCAACTTCAGCTTCCGAATCCAGCTCCAACTTGTTCTCCATTACCATGGGAGTGGGACTGATTGAATTCCGGGGCGGAACGAGAGCGTGAAGGTGAGCCATGTGGTTCTGCATGTCAATAACAGGAGCACTTCCTCTGCGTTCTCCACTTCCCAATCGAGTCATGAGATTTGGACTCAGGGTTGCTCCTAGGACACTGCCATTTTCACATGAGCGACGACGGACTGTTGGTAAAGGGTTGCCACTCTGGCACTGATCATGTAACAACCCAAAAACAAAGCATTACTTGACATGAACAAAAGACAAAAAACATGAAGAAATGATCAAAAACAAACTTGTCTTGATGTTTGTATTGTAAAAGTGTGCGCTTTGAAGCTGATCTGCATATTCTGGAATGTGTCCAACTCATTTCCAGTGAGGGGAAAACAATGATCAGTTCAGAAGTGAAGTGTTTTAACAGCTGGTTTGAAATTTGGATGCGTAACTTAATAACTACAAGCACATGGAGCAGCAGGGTGGGTAAGCTCCAGAAACAGACCTGCTGTGTTGCTATGGTAATAGGCTCCAGAAGTGATGGGTAGGGGACACTCTGCTGGCTGCTGTACGAGTCTGAGAACACAGTGGAACCCATGCCGCTGTCAAGTGTGCCACCTGCTGCAGAAAGACACTAAATTATGCACTCAAAAAGGGAAAAGATTAAGGTCATTATTTTGGGTGGGTATGATCTGACTGTCTTACATGTCACTGAGGTGGTGCTGCTTGTTTGGTTATGCAGCCTGCTATGCTGGTCTGCTTCTGGCTCCTCTGGTTCCAACAATAGAGGTTGTCCCATATGGGGCAGCCCAGAAGAGATGTTCTCCGATGATGCTTTTATGATCTTTGGTCCTTCTTCACCCTGCTCCACTGTTACTGCAGCAGACACAGTTCTCCCTCTTCTCCATTTTATCAGTGCCACGCGGTCCCTGATAGACTTTCCCACAGTCTTAACATCACTCTCTTGAAAAAAGCCAGACTCCACCTGAAATTAAGAAGTAAAGACAACAACTCTTTACAAAACACTTTGCTCTGAATATGTGAAAATTTAGTGGGTGTATTAAAACAAAATATGAGATTCAAAGCAAAAGTTGAGAGAGGAAAAAACAAACAATCTATTGTAAAGGTGCCATAGCTGTGAGGAATAACTGTCAGCAGCCCAGGTTGTTGAAAAGGACACAAATGCCCCCCCCCCCGTTCTCCACAAAAACACTTGTAGAAGTAAAAATGAAGGAAAACTTTTCAGTTGTAAAACTATCAAACAATATTAAATATATTGAATTTAGTACAACACATATTTGACACAACATAGTTTGCAAATGCATGCAGATGCAGCATTTCACTTTGCCCACTATTTGGTTTACCAGTGTCACATGCAGTTTGGATTTAACCCAAGAAAAGTGACAACCCTAATGATGGGTGTGGAGCATTTCAATCCGTTTTGTTGTTGATATGTTGTGAATTTAGATTTGGATGCTCACTTGTGTAATTTTCTCTTAAGGTTTAATTACAGCATTTAAGTTGAGCCAAGACCTGCATTATAACCTCTACCTCCAACAGCTCGATTCTTTTTTCCTTTACTGTGCTTCAACTGCATAAAAGAGGCTTAAAATACACCAGCATGACAGAAAGAGTAGGATGTTTTATTGGCTTGCATTTGGTTTCATGTTTAGTTTTTGTATTTAGGCCAAATAATGGTACTAAACTAACAGTTTTATTTTCATGTCATCGTCCCAGTGAAATTAGTGAAAAAGGGGCACAAAACAGCAAGAGAGAAAAGCCAGGGATATGTACAAAGACAGAAAAAGGAAAAGAAAGACATCTTTTTAAAGAACAAAGTAACCCATACAGGCTGGTTAGGTTGCCATCATTGATATTTTTCCACAAAATCATTTTAGCGTACAGGGGGAAAAAAAGCACCATATAAAGATGTTTGTATTTTCCACACAAACATGGTTTTCATCAATCCCATAACACTATTAGAATGTTTTTGTGGTATTTAAGAATGTTAGTTGAGAGATATAAAAGCTGTAGGTAGAATAAGTCAAAACCATTGACTTAGAAATGTCAGTAGAAAACCAAAAGCTTTTTGCATCAGCTCATATGTGGCCACTTACAGGTGCCAGGGGCAATGTACAAGTCAGTTTTAAATATAGATCACTCACTCACCATTTCTTGTGCCACAACTTCAGGGACTTCCTTCTCCAAGTCAAATGTGAACTCAATGGCTCCACTTTCCTTGTACTTCCCTTTTAACTTCTTATGGTCCTCGACCCACAGTTTCAGGGCTATAGAGATCTTTTTCCCATCATCCTCCTCTGCTAGCTCCACCCTCACACCTGTGTCTTCAGCAAAGAAAGCATGGTTTAACAGGTCCTTGATGGTGTACCTAAGAGCAAAAAAAAAAAAACATAGTTCCGTCATTACAAAAGCAGCTAGGTACGGTTTGGTTTTGATTCTGAAAGGACATTTCTTTTAGTATTGCTCACTGAAATCATCAATAGGTGATACACCATTTGTGCTACTATTCTATTTAAAAAAACAAGCTCTCATTAACATCAAAACACTTTTTAGAAAATGATATTGATGCAAATCAAGGTTTTATTTAATGCTTGTGTAAGTCATTACATAACAGAATGGAAAGAAAGCCCTGCAGAGAAGCAAACTGAAGTGCTACTGAGAATTCAACTCTCCATGGGCCTACAGTGAAGCAGGGGAGGAGACCAGGCATGAAAGACTAAAGGGCACCTTGTGGCCTGCTTCAGCTGGACAATAAAAGGAACAAGCCTCACCGTTCTTCTTTCTTTTGGCAAATGCACTCTCCAATGATCTCCTTGATTTCAGGATCCATTATCTTGTTGTAGCTAGCTGGCTTCACGCCCTGCAAAAGGGTAAATGCATAAAAACATCTTTAATGCCTTTATACCATGTTATTGATAACTAATGAGGTAGAAATGGTGTGTGGCATTTTACATTTGTTTTATTTCTAAATCTGTTTGTAAAGATTCCTTTCAAGTCCGTGTTTTAAACTTCAAGTCATGTCACACATTTCTGGTCTAGTCCATCTCAGATTTCAAAGAGCTTATAATTTCTTTAGAAACCTCTCAAACATGACCGCAGCTTTGTCATGAGCATTTATCCATTTATCTATATACACATTTATGAATAGTTTACTTTGGTTACAATATTAATTTGCAGACTGGCAGTGTCCACATAAGATTTAGCAATAGCCAACCCCCCAGCTCTTGCCCCAATGTTTCTTTTTGGATTAGAGAAAATAAGAAAAAAAACTTTTTTTAACCTTACTTTCTGTGTCTGAGCGAGATATATTAAACTATTCAAAAACTATGCCAGGATTTATCCACCCCTCTTTTTTCAAGGAAATCATGAAAAAAGCCAACTTCTAAAAATTAAGTAAATAAGTAATTTAAAATAAATGTGGAAGTCAGTCCTAAAAAAACAACAAAAAATATTTTCTAACAATAGAATTTTGTAGTGTTCATGTGACGAGAAAAAAAAAGTGTGCCTTGTTGTTCGTTTGACGTGCTCCTTTTACTTTAAAAAAAAGAAAAAATCAAAACCAAAGAAGTGGCTGTTTAAAATACTTTTTTTGTTGTTGACATTTCAGAAACCCAAACACTGGTTATAATCTTTTTTAGGCCACCATTTCAAAGGCAGCATCAAAACAAGCAGCAGGTGACTCACGCTGGTAACTTTGCGGTAAATCTGAGCAGCGTTTTGACACTCAGAGTAAGGGTATTCTGATGTAGCCATCTCTAGCATACACATCCCAAAAGCATACACGTCCACAGCCTCATCATAGTGCTCTTCGTACATTTCTGGGGCCATGAACTCAGGGGTACCTAGAGAGAAGAGAGGAAAAAATGTGACATGAATGAATCACTGCTCTCCTGCGTTAAACAGATTAGTCACAAGGCAATGGCTCATACCAATGACGCTCTTTGCAAAGGAAGCTGCTTTTAGAGTTGCTAGGCCTAAATCCCCAATCTTGACTGATCCTGTAGGTCCAGTGATAAAAATGTTGTCACATTTGAGGTCCCTGTGAATGATGGGAGGGGTCCTGGTGTGCAGGAAGTGAAGGCCTTTGAGGATTTGCCTGCACCAGCTTCTTAGAACTTTTGGTTTCATTACCTTGAAACGTTTAAGATACCTGTATGAAGGAAAAGGGTCTTAGCTGACAATCATGATCACACCGCCTTCAGAATCTATGATGAGACTTGACGTGCAAACGTACGTTTTGAGCGTTCCAGATGTCATGAGCTCCGTAACCAAAACAATGCATTTCTTTCCTTTAAGTGGTGATTCCCAGAAGTCGTAGAAACGAACAATGTTGGGGTGTTGAAGGCCTTTTAACATCTCTGCCTCCTCTTTAAAGCGCTGCCGTTCCACTTTAGACAGCTTACGGTCCTAGAAAATAAAATAAAAAGGGGGAAAAGAGAAAAAAAATGTTTTAATGAATCCATTTTGCTTTACAAATACTAAAACTTAAAAGCTTAACACTTTCTGTACATATATAAAGAGTGCTTTAGGGGATGTAAGGTTAATCAGCCCATGTGCTCCTTAAACAACAAGGGTGGTAAAGTCTGAATGCTTTTTTGTGCATGACACAGAATTATTATTTTACTGCTGAAATGTATACAAAAACGTTACAGATATGCAAGGGTCCTCCAGAATTACAGCATCTCCCAGGAAACCAAAGAAGGCACCAGCATGGTCGCACCCACACCATGTCACCCATCTCTTTCATGTTGCTCAGTCTCATTTATGTGCACACCATCTCAACCCCTTCTTTTCCTATTTTCACCCCTCCCCCCTTCATCTGCAACCCCTCCCCTTTTCCTGCAACGCTCACATCAACCGCATCTTTTGAATAAAAATCAAAAGGACCTTGGCAGAGCGCTGGATAATGTCTCACAATAAATGCAATAAAAACAGCACATTATTTAATTTCCTGCTAAACTGAATTCGTTTTCTGGCGTTTTTCTTGAAGACAAAAAATACCAAGTAACTTGCATGAGGACCATTCAACATTGAGCTTTACTAAGACCCCACCCATCTCACAAACTAATGACAATAACTAAAAATATACTGAACACGACACTGCATGACCTCAATTTAAAACAATTCTATAGTTCAATCTTTCTCAGCTGAAATGGATGACCCAATATCAGGATAAATCATCTAAAAACCAGGAATCAAAATGGGTTGTGGTACACAGTGTCTCAGGGACTGGAGTGACACCATAATAAAGCCTGCTGTGTGAGAGAGAATGTGGCATATCGGGTTTTGTCTGCAAGTGTGCAGGGGTGGGTGGGGGTTTTCCACTGCACTCTGAAGTAACATGAATTATTCATTTCTGCAGAGAACTCTTTTTACAGAGCAGAGCCGAGAAACGAAAGGCTGGGTCCTAAGTTGGGATGAGCTGACCCAACAGACTTCCTCACAGACACAGCACAGGGTTCAACTCACCTGAGGCATATTTTGTAAAAGCAACAGCAGGGAACTAACTAGATTATTTCAGGCCTTTTAAAATACAATAGCACTGCAGCTCTCAGGCCTTCAGACATTTACTGTTTCAGTCCTTTTACCTCAATAATGCTTCAGAATTAAAGCACATTACTCAGCTTCAATTTAGCACATTACTCAGTCCTAGTCACATTGACACCCCCTCTACCCCATCTTTTCCCTCTTAGCTGAAACTGGGGCTTTTGCATTATTCAGAGGCCATGAGTACTGTAGGCTCAGGCTCAAATGTGCTTTAAAAGGCATGAAGAGTCGCATGAATTTAAGCAATTCCCTAAAACAAAAAAGTTATTAGTCTTTTCAAAAGGACAAAACAAAAACAGCACCAAAAAAATCTATTTTTTTCAAGGTCACAACAAGGCTCTGCAGTAACTCAACGTAATTTACCCCCATTTATGTTAGCAACAAACATACCTATTTTTAGCATCAGAATCGCTGTCAAGGATTTCTTTACAAGCTTGGATTGTTAAAACACATGCGTGAGTGTGCATTTCTTCCTTGTTTTCTTAAAATTTGAATTTCTCTGCCAGAGAAGCAGAAAAAA
The DNA here is from genome assembly GCA_036245035.1 of Adrianichthys oophorus. Classification (NCBI taxonomy): domain Eukaryota; kingdom Metazoa; phylum Chordata; class Actinopteri; order Beloniformes; family Adrianichthyidae; genus Adrianichthys; species Adrianichthys oophorus. The sequence continues at coordinate 15,356,780 of BSAI01000015.1, forward strand.
GTAAAATACACCATACTGAGTTACAGGGGACAGAAAAATTGATTTTGACATTAGCAGAAAGCAATCCTAAAGTCTATGCTTCACATTGCAATTCACCACTTCCTTGTGCTCAGCTCTTAAATCCTTTCTAAACATGAAGAAAGTAACGACGGCTTCAATTAGCTGTAGCACTGAGATGTTGATCATTGTATGCACTCTTTCCAACGCTGTATTCAGTGGCATGGACCAATTCACATCTGTAAGAAAAGGAAAGGAGCCACTGCAGGCAAACAATTTCTGTAATTTGCACATGATTAAAGTCTCATTTAACATGAGTTTTACAAAGTAAGTTTTTGTTTCTTACGGTGTAGTTGTTGAATATCTGTTCTGTATACTGTTAAAGATAAAACATGAGGGACAGCTGTTTATAATAGAATTGTTGGTATTTTATAAATATTTAGTTTGCTACTGTTCTTAAAATATTTGACTTTTATACCTGAGTAAAGTAAATGGCTTTTCTGCCTATATTTTATATTTTTATACTGACTTATGTAAATGATTTTTTTAAGATGTTGGAAACCTGCTCTGTATTGCTGAGTTTTGCTCGTGAGAAATAATACGCATTAGAGGACATTTGAAACATACATGAAAGATTCTTTTTTTTTTTTTGCATAAGCTACTATTCAGCTTAAAACAAAGCTATATCTACATACATAGCAATGTAGTTCATTGATACTTAAGGATGCTTAATGAACTAAATCAATGTTGGCACTGTATTAATATCTGATCATAAGTTACAAACCGGATATTGAAGAAGGAAAGTACAAGGTGTGGCCGAGTCGGGGTGGTATTGTACAAGCTTGCTTTCTCCCACTCTCTTTCAAGGAACCTTTCATTGATGCCTAATTACCCTATGTTTGACATGCTTTTTTATGGATGATTGAGTTACTAACGTGTTATTCTTGCCTGATTGCTTGAAATAACACGTTTCCAATCCAATAAGTGAAGTTATTGCCATTCAACCGCAAAACAACCAACTCAAAAAGTATGTTGTTGCTTTTTTTTTTTTTACTTAAAAAAAATTACTCAGGATCATTGTGTTTTTAAGGTGAAGCTGGACCAAAAATTAAGATTTAAAATGTTTATTGTTGTTCCCCATCTGTACTTTTGGCATATAAATCTATTCAAAAAGCATAAAGGCTTATGTTTACACAGTGGTGGAGGAACATGGTAAATGTAAAATGGAAGAAATATAATCCAGAACTTGAAAATTAAACTAGAAAAGAAAGAGTGGATTAAACTGACTTTAAAAGACTTAAGTGTTGATGAATTGATTTACCATTTACAACTACACAGTTGATATGTTTTAGTTACAAACAAAAGTTCTGCAGCCTGTGAGAATTATTTTTACACATCATAAAAAATGTCATTACTATTAATCTTCAATCAATTGCACCGACAGTTATACATTTTTGAACGACTAAAAGCATTCCTCTCTCCGAGTGGAAATTCAATTTTATTTATAAAGCCCAATATTACAACATAGTTGTCTCAATGGGCTTCACACTGGTAATTCTACAAAAACATAAAGTTAGTCATAAAATATAAACAATAGCTGGATGCTAAACTAAACTAAAAAGATTATTATTGTTGTGAAGCTGAGGGCTTCAAAATATCGTTATGGGATGCAAATGGTCTGCGGGTCGCCAGTTCGAGATCTCTGCCTTAGACCCTCCTTCTTGAGAAGAAAAAAAACAAACAAAAAAAAAACTAAAAAACGATTTTTGGGGGAAAAAAAAGAAACCTCAGGGGTGTCCACATAAAGGAGGGAGCCTCTCCCAAAATGCTTTCAGATTTTAATATCTATATATATATGCTAAAGGCAAAAAAAGTTTAAAAGTTTTACACAAAATGCCTGCTTTTCCAAAGATGCAGTATGACAATTCAGTTAACCACCACCTTCCTTAAAAGATTGACTATTGCAGTGCTTGTGCAGCTGTAACAAAAGCTGATGCAGCGCAGACATGAGCCAGCAGACTGTCTGCAAGTGAATTGCGACCCATCAGTCATGACTGCAGAGAGCTGCCCCCAAAGCTGATTCTCTGCAATATAGCAGCTAAACAAAGAGATCATGCCAAATGAAACAAGAAGTAAACTACAAAAAAAGAGAAGTTTAGCAGTCTGAAAATCTAAAAAAGGGATCCTTTATAAAAAGGAACATAATGCAAGGAAGCAAAAACAAAGTAATTTATGAGGAAAAAATAAAAAATAAATGAAATAGTTGAGCTTTTTAAAACAACAATGCTATTAAAAACAAATATGGAAGAGTGATGAATATTCCAAAATGAGCACTCCATAACAGTAACTCTATGCATCTTTAAGAAACACAAATAAATATATATTATGTACAAATACCAAGTATGTACTATTTAAGTTTAAGCATCAGTTCACATTCATGTTGTAGCACAGGATGTTTGTGGTCAACATATGCCCCACTTTCTATTTTTCCTGTTAAAATGAAAAAAGAAAAAAAAAATACCCCATGTTAAAAAAACACACCTACAAAAGAAGAAAAACACATTGTAAGGAAACTGCTTAGGGAGTACATTCAGCATATACAACAAATATATTTTTTAGTTGATTAAAAAAAGTTATTTTTAAAAATATGCCTTTTCAAATTATTTTAAATCAAGTGGTTATCTTTAGTATCAATCTTTACAGTCCAAGAGTTCAGAAACTGAAAGTAATATACAATGTGTATGATTGCTCAGATACTCAGCAAATTTTTTTTGCATGCTTAAAAGATTTGAAACTCTTACTATTTCTTTTTTTCCCTTATTCAAGTTTTTAGAGAAGAGTTGAGCCTGCTCCGCTCCATTCCCACACATCCACTTGCAGACAAATAGATCCATGTACGCCTTTGTTTTCCTCATCCGAGCTGGAATCTGGCTCAAAACTGTACACCTGAAAAGCTCCACTAGTGCTTGCCATTTTGTTGCTCCACAAATGTTAGCTAGGGGTTGCAAGAGGCCATAAGCTAGCAGGACAAAGGGTAAACAAAGGACTAATAATAAATGAGAGCTGGTTTACTCTGGGCCGGCAGTCCCACCCACAAATCAGAGGCAAGTTTCTGATGAACTCACAACATGTTCACATAACTGAATGATGATTTTTTTTATTCAAATCCTGATGGATCAGGAGCAGAAAAAAAAACATGCGGTTTTAAAAAGCTCGAATTTGTGACGGAGCAACTGTCATGGGCTGGCCAAAGCTTCCCTGCTTCACTCCAATTCTAAATCCTTCACTTGAAGACAAAAGGATCCATTAATGACTGTTCTTCTCGTCTGACCTGCCATCTGGCTCAAAACTGTACGGCTGGATTTTGCTTGTCGTTTTTGCTATGCTGATGTTAGCTTGTGGGTTGTGATGAGCTGTAAGAGAAGATATTAACGCAGGGCAGCTTCCGGAACAACAGACCCGCCCACATCCCAGAGGTGAATTTCTAATGAGCTCCTGCCGCTCTGCAGAAAATAAGTCTTAAAAATTACATGCTTTTGATTTGGGCTGAATACTGCATAACTATAATGTAAATTATAAATATTTTGTTTCTATTGTAAAATCGCCCCCTACTACAGGGAACAATTTTACAGTAGAAACAAAATACAGTTGGAGTAGGACTTTAAAGACTGTATTTTTAAAACATGTCTATTAAAAAAAGACTATATCATGGTTTTTATCTTACAGCTTCCAAGCAAGGGGCCAAAACAGGATATAGAGGTGAACCAGGTTTGTTCATAGAAAGAAAACTAAATTCCTAAAGGAATTATTTCCTAATGAGCTCTGTGACCTTTTCTGTTGCATGGACATAGAACAGGGAGGTTAGAGGCCATTCAAGCTGAAAATAAAATGCTCATTGTTTTCTCTCCCTTGGTATAATCAATCGAAACAATGTGTTTTGGTACAGCAAGTGCATTGCCCCGTGGCTGTTGGGGCATAGTGTTAGTTTAAATAAGTCTGACCATTGCCATAAACAGGGTCAAAACTACAGTAAACCACAACACAACCACAACCCACAACCTAAATACCTAACACAGATTTTGTGTAACAAATAAAAATCGTGTTTACATTGGAAACCCTGAAGGAAAATTACTAAATCTGACTAGTGATCAACAGTGCAGAGTTTTCATTAAAAAAAAATCATGACAAATATAAATAAGTAAATGCCTCCAATGTTCAAGAAAACTAAGCTTTAAAATCATTTTGAGCCCTAAACATGACCCAACGTAATCTGGGGAAACAGAAGTAATTGACCGAGTTAATCTTGAGGTCAACTTCTGGATTTGGATAGTTAAAAAAAAAAAAAAAAAAAAGACAAGACAAGACAAGCAGTCTGACAACACTGCAATGGTATTTTTGTTCTTACTTATGCATACAAGGCATGGACTAAATATAATCTACAAAACAAGATGGCTGCCAAACACCACAGACTGTGTAAAAAGTCAGACCTCGACTGTTTGCAAAAAAAAAAAAAAAAAAAAAAAAAAAAACTGCCAGACAGAAGGTCTTTCATTTTGGAAATGCATTATAAAAGACATAACGGGTAAAACAGAAATAAAGAAGTCTTGATAAAAAAAAAATGAAGAAAAAAAATATACTGGCATCCTTGTCTTAGATTAACATCTCTGCCTGAGCCAGGGCCATCTGTGTTATACCAGAAGCTTGGCATGGTGACAAATGTGAGGGAGATGGGTTTAGAGAAGAAGGGGTGGGGTATGAAAGAAAAGAGGAAGAAAGCAACAACAACAAAAAACCCCCACAGGATTTGCTTAAAATTTCTAAAGAAGGTGACGGTAGGAAAAGATGGAAAAGAAGCCAGGTGTAAATCACTTCACTCTATGTTTCCTGAAAAGCTGGTTTGTCATATTTTCCTCTATAAGTCATTAAAAATGTTGGCATTCATGCACAAATGTAATTACAATTTGCAAACTGCATCCTGTTTGTTTGTAATCTTAAACTTGTTGATACTTGTGCTGCAAAATGTTGAACACCATCAAGACTCCAATTGATTGGAGGGAGTCTAAGTGTTACTTAAAAATGATTGATGGTACGCAACTCAATAAAAGTGTCAAAAGGGATTTCTGCCACAAGTCTATTGAATTTCCACTGAAAGCTAAAAGGATAGGGTACATACGGCCACACATGCCAGTTAGGGCAGGTGAGACGTCATCCTAAGTCAGAAGTAAAGAAAATATTACATTTAAAATTCAATGTTGAATATCAGAATAACAGTACAAAATATTACAAACAAATGCTTCATTGACAGTTTTTAAGTCTTCCTGTCAGCATAACCTTCAAAAATGTTTCATGATTTCTGAAACTCAATGTTTTAAATGTAATAAAATTATAGGTTTAATATGGTATGGATCTCTAGTACTTAAGATTAATAGAGCCAACAGACTAAATGATCAAAAACATTCCATCTAAAAAATGAATTTGAGATTCCCCTGCAGCAAAAAGAACCCACAAAAAAACCAATCATAAATATACATTTATTTTTAAATTATAGTTACTGTTTGGCAACTTGGCAAAGCCCTCAGTTACTAAAAAAAAAAAAAAAAAAAAGGGGGGGGGGGGGGGGGTAAATTTAATATTTTGGTAGACTACTTTAAAACATTGGAAGTAAAGTAACAGTAAGGAGTTTCTATCCAAGAATAATTGATACATACATGTTAACTGGGAGAGTGTAAAGAAATTTTTACCCAACACAGGTAAAGATTTAAATTAAAACCAATTTCACAGCCACTGAGCCACACCTGCTTGTACTCAATTGTAGGTAAATGCAGACATAAAACTGCATTACAAGCTTGAAATTATGCAATAGTTAACTCCTGATGCTTCTTTTTCTTTTGTTATGAAATAGTCTTAAGTGACATTAGAAAACGGCTGTTTAAAACAACAGTGTGGAGTTTTCAAAGTCCAGGTAGAGTTCATCTAAAACAGTCACTCATGTCACAAACTGACAGTAAAATTTATTTTCAGAAGCAAATTAGATTTTAAAGCTTCCAACAGGAAAAGCACAATGTCTTCAGCTTCTGCTTCATCTCAAACTGGAGTCAAAGCGTTTTAATTAGGCATTTTAATCGTTTTGACCATAGAATAATAATGAAAATAAGAAGGGCCAATTTGGGAATTTATACCATTTAAGACGACTAATTAATTGTAGATTATTTCTCTGAGGAGAAGGTTGGTGGTTTAATTACTGGCATTTGTAATATTTAACTGGGTTGGATTGAAATTAAAATTGAACTGAAAACTGTTTTATTCAAATCCCGAAAAGGATAAATTTCCTAACAAAAACTTGGGGAAAATTAAATCCTGTGGAAAACATTGTAAAAGTGTTCCTACCATGACAGTTTCCTGGACTCGGTTGCATAGTTTGGCAATGAGTGATATTGATCTGTGGATTGTGCATGGTTGAATAAGATGCAAAAAAAAGTGTCTACAACTGAAAACTGACCTGGTCTTAAAAAAAATAAATAAAACTGTTTCCTTCCCCACATTCTATAATGCACCACACCAAACCTGGGCTAAAAAAAAAAAAAAAAAGTCAAAACTATCCATACGGAAACAATGGAACACAAAGAAGCCTTTGTGATATGCACAAATTGTTTTGCAATGTAATACTTGCATACAGCACCTTGGAATCCATCAAGAAGATTGTGCTTCCTCTCACAGGTCACTAACATGGCATGTATTAACTTACTCCGGAAAATATTTTAAGGCCACTGACTTCCACATAGTCCCCAGCAGGCTGCAGCGAACATCAGCTGCTTCCTGATTCTCTGTCTCCTGTTGCACAGAGGGAGGGAGCAGCACCACGCACAAATTTGCAGATGCACTGATAAAAGGAGAATGCAAGCACCGATCCCCTGATAACTACAGTCATCACACTTTCAGCTAGCCACATTACTACAACAAAACATAAAATTGAAGGACAACTGGAAATTGAGTTTAGCTGAATAGCAAAAAAAAAAAAAAAAAAAAAAAAAAATTGCAGTACATTTTCTTTGTGGGGTCAGTCACACTTAGTTCCCATTAAGCCTCCTGGGAGACAGGGTGAGAGCATAATAATCCCTGCAGCAGTCTCCACTGGATGGAAATAATTAGTTAATGCCTTCACAAAGTTCTAAGCTTGTGGTTTTCCTGTCTATTATGCAAGAAAACAATCTCCACAATGGTAGTGAAAATTAGAAACCATCACAAAGCGGGCGACTGCCAATTAAAATCACTTAAAAGATTGAAAAACAAAGAGTGACCGGTTTAGTTTCAAATAAAACCCATTAGAAAAGACTGGATTAAGAAAGCTTTTTGTTTAATAAAAGTTTGACACATTGTTTACTCTTAACTGACATTGAGCATTAAAAGGAGATTATTTCATGACTTTACCTGCAGTTCGCACCAAGCCACCTCCACCCACGTCTCAGTATCCAGGCCTTTGTAGACTGTTTTGAAGGATCCTCGTCCAAGCTCAATGTCAAATTTCAAGAAGCGTCCTCCAGGAGATGTGGAAACTGCCTTCATCTCTGCCTCCTCCTCGTTCTCCTCACTGGCTGCTTTGATGGCAACTTTGCAACCATCATTGCAAGTAACTTTTAAAGCACCTCTCTCCTTGTCTTCATCAGCACTGGCGCTCTCTGTTGCACTCTCTTTTTGGCTGGCGTGACTTTCAGTGCTGGAACTCTCTTGTGTGCCACAGCTGGTCACTAGTGTTCTGTCCACAATTGTCCTCAGGTTGATGTTAAGGATTTTACTTCCACTGTCATTGTCTGGGCCGTCGAAGACCTGCTCATCTGTATCTGAGAACCAAAGACTTCTCCTTATAAACCTGTGGTGCACACTCCTGTGGTAGCTGCAGGAGGGGTAAGCGCTAGGACCACTCCCTCCTCTCACCACAGACTCTACAAGTTTGACGTTTCCTTCCCCCGTGGTGTCACACCTATTTACGGCCGGGTCGCACTGAAAATTAGGTCCAGAAGTATGTTTGGACTCTCGTTGAGCCCCCGGTTCCATGGTGATTAAAAAGAAAACGAGCACAAAAAAAAAATCACTTTGGTTTCCAGGTCATTCGTGCCATGGCTTCATGTTCCGGAGACGAATGGACCTGCAGTGCCCACCCGGTGACGCAGTTCGTCAGCGGAGGCCCCCAACGCGCTAGGATGGATGATACAGGCGAGATTTCATTAGAGACAAGTGCTGCAAAACAAATATTGCTCGTTAGCCCCACAAAACACACGTTTTCTGGCGCCGGCCACAACATGAAACGGTTTTAGCTGTGCGCTATTCGCCGAAACGAAGCAAGATGGGGTCAATTAGCGTCAAATAATTGTCACAAGTCAAATTTAGAAAGAAATAACAAACACTATTTTGCAGAGGCCGTCGTTGTTAAACAATAAACTAGTAGTGCGGTTTTAGCGACACAACCCAGCTAGTACAAGCTAGCTTAGTCAAACTGCAAACCGTTTTTTAATAGAATAAAGTTACAAACATGAATGAAACACGACCTACCTGGTTTAAAAAGCTGACCGAATCCTCCAGTATTGCTGCACACGGCAGAGGCGAACCTGTCAGGTCCAGTGACAGAAAAATATTCGCTAACGTTAGCTGGCTGTCCACGATAAAAAAGGTGGACTTTAAAAACGCCCTATCTGCATTTTATCCACATGTCTGCGTTACAACACTGACTGAGCCTTTGCAGAAAAAGAAAAATAAAATAAATAAACACAAATTTCCGCGTCAGGTTTGCTTACTAAATACACACCTCACATTCACGACGAGTGTTTTAGTAATCTAGAAAAAGCGGTTTTTATCAAAGCATCTCTTTCTGTACACGTCTCCCGGCTCCTTCGTCCTCGCGCCCGCTCTAAGCGCGGCGTGTTTGTACATACCGTAAATGCTGATTTCTGAATATCGCCTTCCCTTGCATTCCCAATTAAGTCACGCCAACAGCTGCTTTCGTTAGTTATAGTCCCTCTCCCATTAGTTCCTTTCACCGGAAAGCCACTCAAATGTGTTCTCATTCAATTCTGTTGGCTCCACGCCCCTGGTAACGGCTGGGAGGGGGTGGGGGTGGGGGGAATCGTCCAATCAGAAGGCACGCTGGGACATCAGAGAGAGCCGACTCATCACATTGCTGAGCTGCCCCGACACCGAGATTGACACATTTCCATCACCACCAAGACTACACAGGTAGTGACACGGCAGTAGATAACTATTTATCACCAAAACATTCCTGCATCTCTTAAAAAAATAAAAAATCCCTGTCCCACAATGCAAAGCTTTTCTTTAAGTCTTACTTCACCCTTCAGACTAGAGAAATGAGACACTGACTTGCATTTATATTTTGTTATTATGATAAGTATAAACAAACATTATTTTTTGCATGAATAAGACATAGACTTGGAGAGAAAATAACTTTTTTTGTCAAAAATATATAATAAATTATAACTTTTGACAGAGGTTTGCATGGCTTCCTTTCAAAATAAGACATCCTGTACCACAAAAGATCATCACAATGAAGAAAACGTAGTGCTAGGTAGGTGGTGTATCTCAGACAGAAATGTGTAAATCTCAAAAATTAAAATTAAATTAGAGCTCTTTAAATGACCCTTACAATAATTTTTTGGCCATATGGCACACTCAAAATCGTTGAAATTGTTTTAAAATTCAAAATCTGCCTTATAATCTGGTGTGTCTGAATTGTGGTGATGCTTACTGATCTCCAGCTGATTTTCTGTGATACATGGCGCTCAAAATTATTTCAAAATGGTTTAGTACAACTTTGGTAAGCTGTGAAGCCACACTGCTTGATGGATTGTTGGAACATTATGGGTAATGTAGTCATGTGCCTTGCGGAGGCAAATAAAGTTTGACTTTAAACAAAAAACACATGTTGCTTTTGAAAATAAAAAGACATTTTCATTTTTCTTTAACTGAAAAGCCACAATGGAAGGGTAAAGGTGCCTCATATGGTTCCAGAGCCCAGGTTGCAGACCCCTGGAATAAGGAATTGATCTACAAAAAAACAGACATTTTGGATAAAAAAAGAACAAACTTTGATAATTGCACAAGAATGCAACTTGCAAGTGTATTTATTGTGTTTATGATTTTCCTCATTCCCCATTTAACAAGACACTGCAGCTCAGTTTCTCAGAAGTGCACTGGCCTGCAGCTGCAGCTTACTTAGTGGATAACAATGTACAGCAGCAACCGAATAGGCGCTAAAAAAGATAAGATACCAAAAAAAAAAAAAACAATCTGGTGTCTATTTATGTTTGCTTTCTCTTTAGCTTAATTTTCCCCCCATTTTTTTAATCATATCTACACAGTTTAGTAAAACCTTTCAAGTCACATTGTTTTGGATAATGTTTGTCATCTGTTAAGTAGGAAGTGGTTGAATAAAGGTGAAAATTAAAGTTTAAAACGAACAGTCAGTATTGTTGTACTGGAAATGTTAAAGTTTTTGCTTACTGATTTTGATTTTCAAATAGCAACTTCTTCTGGTTTTGGTGTTGTAAAGAGGAACAACTTTACAGAAGTCATATTTAATGAGTTTGTGACTATTTGAAGACTTTGAAGACTCGATCAATGAAAGGTTTCAGCAGCAGTCTCAATGTGGTCTTATGCAGCAATGCAGGTCATTCTGATTCATCTGAGAAGCAAATTTTTTTTTGGCAAATTGGTGATCTGGATTTGGATCTGATCTCATTCAAAGGTTGGTTTCGTGTCACTGCCCTTACCACTAGACTGCTGCAGCATCAGGCTCATGGTTTATGTGGCAAAAAAATTTTTAATTTGACAACAAAGAATAAATCTAACATGTTATTGCATGTGTGTGCAGCATTTCGTTTACAGGGGAAGAAAATAGACTTCCCCTTGTCATCTTCACAGTTGCAGTCCTAATAGCGGCATTTGTATGAACATGAAGATGTGACTGTGTGTGGGTGTTTGATTGCAGAACTTGGAGGGAGGAAGGGAGGCCCTGGTTGCTAGAGGTGTTTCCTTCTGATTGTCAAAGCCCTACCAGCAGATGCTAAATGTAATATCCTTACGCTCAATAAAACCAGCAATTGATCTCATTTATAATGTGCCTTCTACCAGCATGAATCAATGAAAATTTAATCAATTTTTGCCTTGTGAGGATCTCATGTTCAAATTTTTCACAAGCTTTTAATTTTTGAGAATTTTATAGTGGAATCTAAAATCAATCTGATTTTGAATTGGATTTCAGTATAGATCTGTAACAGTTTTATACTTTTGAGCTTTCATAAAATGATTAGATCCGTTTTAATGTATGTTGTACTAAAAAAAACATGTTTTATTGTTTGAACAGCAAAAGTGGAGGGACCACACTGTTTGCTTTGCTCTGCATGATGCTGTAAAAGTAAAAGCTCTACAGAGAATCATGGAAATTAAATTTACAGTTGAGTCGATCCTGATCTGGATGAGGGCCAGAGCTTGAGGTGAGTGAGAAAAGGGGGCTGCTGGTGCAACATGATGGATGGAAAGCAAAGAAGTGCTTATGTGTTACTGGGAAAAAAGCAAGGAAATGCATGCAGTTAGGTATAATTAGGTTTTTTCAACAGCTAGTTCAATTAACTCAATAATAAATGACTAAACTGTCTTGCGCGGCTGCTTTGAAGAGCCTGTTTTCCCTGCCACAGGCTGAATTAATAGAATTTGCATGTTGTCTCTTAAAGAAATGCGCGCCATCTTGTGGTTCAGCAATCAGCATGGCAACGTAGGAAAAGGATATTTAAGTTAAAAATATTTATATTTTTGTCTTCTTAGTTATCATTTATTGTTTTTAAAGTCTTATTTAAAATACTCTAAACCTTTTTTCCTCCACGTGGCCCCACGAAGATTGCTGATATCTGATAAGATACTACTGAAAGCTTCTTTTGTTGAATATTATTGAATGAATCAATCTGTTTTTCCACTGTCAGGCACAGCTGAGAGTTCATACTTGTTCAAACAACAGTTTTATCCTGACCCAGCCTGCCTGCCTCCTCTCATCTAACTCCCGATCTCTCTTCCTTGTTAGTTTTCTCACGAGTCTGACTGATAAAACCTCAATTCATCTCAAAATGAAGCTTAGAAAATCCAGAAACACATCAGACACACTCAACAAGAGTGTGTTTTTTGTGCTTAAACAGTCATTTAAAATACCAGCAATGGTCACACATTCTCTTTAAAAGTTAAAATACATGCACACCTATTGGATACCCTTCTACATTTTTAAAAGTATATATTTTGTTTGCAACTATTTGATTAGATTTATATCAAATTTGGGGTTTTGCTTGTTTCAGTTCTATTGCTTTAAATTACAGCATTCGTTCAGCATATTTTGTCATCTCAAGAGTTTCAGCCCTAATGAGTAGTTCCACAGCATGACAGGTCTGGTTTCCATGTGTGCTGGCCTGCTATGTGTTTTCAAATGACAGTAAGTCGCTTGTTAAACAATATTTGTTGATAATTTTTTTGGGGGGGGGGTTTAGTCAGCTGCCGGGTTTCTAGACACAGTGACTCCATGTTTTCAACCTGTCATCTAACCATGCACATTATCTCACTGTGGTCTGTTGACTTGGGGATAAAAGGCTCTTTTTGAAAGGTCTGTGTGAGGGAACAGAATAGCTGACCTAGACACGTCATGACAGTGTGCCATTTGTGGCATTTGGTCCAAATCCCAGTCACAAGGCCTCCAGGGCTTTTCAGGCAAACAGAAGGAAGCAACGTGAGTCGTATAAAGATTTCGAGAAACTTAGTGAGGAGAGTTTTGTTTTATACCTCTTGGTTGTTGTAGGATTGTCTTTCTAACAGATGTGGGTCTTGGTACCACTTGTAAAAACCATTCATTAGGATGCGGTGTCTTGTTGAGGTTGGTACTTGCGATTGGCTCTGGCACAGAATGAAACATTTAAAGAATGATGGCTTCATCACAATTTTTGTTTGACAGCTTTAAACCCTCTTTTTGCTTGGTTCGTACTTCCTCTCAAGCATCAGTTTTACTACCAGATTGTTAACATCCCAAAGACATTTAAACTCAAATGTAGTTTGTTCTGTGGCAAATTAGAGGGTGCGGCTGATGTTTTTTTTTTGTCTTTGTCTCTGCAGAAGAGGAAAGACAGTTCTTAGCAACTCAAGGGGTTAGTTATCCTCTGACAAGCTATGTTCTCTGCAGCTGCAGGGTTGAGAAAAGAAGGGGGGATGTCAGTGCTTCGAAGGAAGCTGCTGATTATTAAATCCTCAGAAATTGTTGGTGTTCTGGCCTTGACTACTCTGGTGGTTATCAAGCAGTCACATAAATAGCCACACTGTGTGTTCATCTAACAACAACGCATTTTAAAATGTATTTTTATGGTTTTTATGTTTTCAAAAGGGAAAATTGTTTTCGTCAATCAAAGCATCATCTGAGTTCAACTGGGATTTATTTTGTAATGGAGCAGAGTCCAGTGCACTGGCATGAACACACAAACACAGACGTAGCATTTCTTACATAATAATCACCCACACAAGAATCAATTTGGTCAAAAACGAAGTATTTTAACTTTGACAGCTTTTCTTGTGGGCTGCACGGTGGTGCAGTGGTTAGCGCTCCTGCCTCACAGCAAGAAGGTTCCCTGTTCAAGTCCTGGCTGGTGGACCTTTCTGTGTGGAGTTTGCATGTTCTCCCCGTGCATGCGTGGGTTTTCTCCGGGTACTCCGGCTTCCTCCCACCGTCCAAAAACATGCTTCATAGGTTAATTGGTCACTGTAAATTGTCCCTAGGTGTGAATGTGAGTGTGTATGGGTGTGTGATTGTGGCCCCTGCGACAGACTGGCGACCAGTCCAGGGGTGTACCCTGCCTTCGCCCATGAGTAGCCGGGTTAGGCTCCGGCAACCCAGTGACCCCGAAAGGGATAAAGCGGATTGGAAAATGAATGAATGAGCTTTTCTTGTGGAATAATGTGCCAAACAAATAATCAGAACTTTTTATTATCTACTCATGAAACTGACTGCAATGATTTATTTCAGAATTCTGTTCCTGCAGGGTTTCTGTCTTAAAGGTTTGATGTTACTGAGACTTGACTGAAACGTCAGTTGAGTACTGTGCAGAGGCAGCATGATTACTAGCAAAAACAGTCTTTCACCACTAGGTTGATTTATAATGTCAACAAATTGTGTAACAGAAAATCCACAGCAGCCTTGAAGAGGTGACCCAACAGGCCAAAGCTTAAAAGAAAAGGTTAAACATCAACAAGATCATATTTATTTGAAGCTATTTGTTTTATTTTTTTCTCACTGCATCCATTTTTACAAAAAAGCAGATTGTCTTTGCTTCACAGATGTTTGTGTTTTCAAGAGTCACTCCTAATAATGACTGCTTGTTGTGTTAATTATGCCTGACTGGCAACCAGATCCTCACCATCAGTGCACAGGAAGCACAAAATGACTACTGGCCTCATCCACAGTCTGACGTCCTTTTGAGAGACTAAAATGCAGCACAGAGTACACATTTTTGGATGATTTTTGTCATTATCTTCTCACACATTATCTCCCGAGCTGCAAACATTTCCTTTTTCTGTGCCAGTTACATTCTTTCATCCCCAGGAAATCCATCCAGATGCTTAACCCAGCAGCTCAGCCACTCTGAACATGAACCTCTGAGCCAGTGAAGAGCGCAGCTGACCGAGTGCTGGATGTGGCTTTGCTGCTGGCCAGTGCTTGCCAACTTAAAACTATTGAGCCAGAAGCCAAGCCTTTTATTTAACAACCTTCAGCTGCACGCTAATCAGCATTTCCTGTCTGTAGGTCACACCTGGGATCCTGCTCATTGACGTACATGAAAAATGAACACAAATTAAGAGGCATCTTAGTTTTTTGGTTCTTGTGCCCTTCATCATCATCCCCAGCAAAATATCTGCCTACCATTTCCATCCCCCCACTGTGAGTCCCTCTGACTAATGTCACGTCCATTGACGGTCACAAACAGCCCGTTACCAGCTGGACTCCTGCTGCAACCATGACAACCAGGTCAGAGTTCACCGCGTTTTAGTTTGTCAGCACGAACAAGTGTTAAAGGAGTGAAGCGTGTGTGTAAAAAAAGCAAATTTGTCCATAAACTTTAGGAAATGACGGAAATGAAGGAAAGAGTCACACTCAAAGTCAGTCAGATGAGAACATTAGGGAGTGATGAGGAGAGGAGATCAGATGTTGTGATGCAAATTCAACTCTGGTCCTTGACAGGGCAAAATGCAGACTGATGAACTTCAGCATGGTCCTATTTAATCACCTCATTTCTGCCAGATCGAGTAAATAAAGAGATCTGTTTTCTGTTCTGTATGTGGAAAGAAGGACCAACACATAAACCCTTGATTTGAGTGTCAAATTGAAATGTCTACCATTTTCATGTTTGGGTGTTTGAAGGTGAGCATCCATGTGAGAGTCATGCATTTTCATTGGCCCTTTGACCCTCATGCTTCTACTTCCAGAGCCCCCTGGATCTTACACATCTCATTCTCATCACATTTTCCTTTCCTTTGTGTTGCTTTCTTCAAGTCTCAGCTGCCCTCCTGTCTTGACAGCTACCCCCACCACAACACACACACGCACACAAAATATCACGTCTAATAGAGTTGGTGGTGCATGATGAGAGTGACCTACATACCTAAGCCACAACCTCACTCCAGCCCCCAATCAGAAAAATAACACACAAGCTCATACTGTCAGGTCCTCACACTGTTTGACCTTCAGTAATTGTCTAAAACACAAATACATCCGCACTAAACCTTTATCCTAACAAGCTTTCATTCCTATTAACACGCTTTAGTTTATTCACTATCATCAGGCCAGTTTCTGTGATTCTGAGGACAAGACATTGTTATGTGTTTGTAACAATGTGGATAAGTTGTTTTGCGTAAAGTTACAGGTAGGGTCTTTTTAAATGCAGAGGATTTGAATTTAAATTACAATGTTGTTGCTCATCTTTCAGCATACCCCTTCAGGGGTCGCCACAGCGAATCAGCTTTCACTGATTCACACAGGTAGTTTGGCAGAGATTTTTATGCTGGATGCCCTTCCTGACCCAACCCTGGGGATCGGCTCTTGGGGACCCAGACTTGGGCCCCCTGTGGCTACAGAATTTAAATGACGCAGTAAGATAGATATTCTTTCTTTTGCATGCTCTGACTGTGCTCGTTTTTTCTACATGTGTGCAACTTTGTTGCACAGTTGATTTAGTGCATGTGTGCACTTTCAAAGTTTTCATTTAAGACAAAATAAAGACCTAAAATAAAGGAAACAATCAATGTGTAAAGTTATGACAGGAATATTTTATGAGGATATTAAATGATTAAAGTGATAAATAAAAAAGTGAAGCCTAAATAAACTTTAAACAATATCTATTTAAACTTCTGTCTTCAGCTGAATCATTCACTTTATCTGATCAATATTACGTTTTATCTTTTCACATACCGACATTTAACCTCCCTGAAACCAGAATGAAGTATAAATATATTTGTGGTTGACAGTGCATCGGCAGCCCATAATGAGTTGGCTTCAGTCCCTAAATTGCAGATTGCTACCGTCTGATTAGGCTTTTTGTGAGGGTGTGTTTATGTGCAGGGACATTGTGTTTCCTGGCTTTGTCTGCAGTGCGATGGAATCTAAATGATGAGCAAATACACTGGCGGTTGAACTTTCCGGAAAACTACAGCTATTTTTGATGTTATTAACACAGCTCTCTTTGGCTGAATTGTGGCTACAGTGATACAAGCTGGTCATAAATTAATCATAACACATGACATTATTTACAGTTGAGGCCCAATGTACTAAAAAAACAGGGAAGTGAACTAAAGGATGAAGTTCAGATGAACTTTAACTTGTTTTGCTTTCATTATTTTTCACCTTTGACCAAAAAAGTAAATGTTTTATTATTCCTTATTTGTAATGTTGACTAAAATGGCAAAATGCAGAAAATGTTTTGAGGAAGAGCTGCTCTTTAGCAGTGACTCCAAATGTTGGTGGATGAAAACATTTGATGTCCTTTCTTTGAAATTCAAATAATTTTGATTTCATTTGAGGCTTCAGAGTCCAAACTGATGTGCAAGATTTCTTTCCTCATTTATTTCTTATTTCTATGACTGCCTGCTTCCCATGGATTGGGATATTTGCATTAATTTTCAGCATATTTTTTAGTCTTCTACTCTCTAAAAACATCACCTTCACAGTCCCCTTCCTGACCTGGGAGCACATTGACTTCTCTGGACTCTTACAGAAATTTCCATTGGAAAAAAATCTCAAACAAACCCCATCCATGGTTCACTGTTCACTAGAAAAACATTGTCCTGCTTGTGTACTGCCGAAGCCAAAGAAACAGTGAAACAGAGAGAAACAGCTCACCAACAACACACCTGCTGCTAGTAGAGAGGAAGTAGAGGAGTAGAAGTGACTGCACGGTGGTACCTGCTGTGACCTCGTTCTGTCTGTCTATTCCTCTGTCCTATGGTGACCCTGCAAAGCCCAGAGACAACTCCACTGTTGCACACAAAACGGAACACATTTTTTGTAGACATGCAGCATGATATGTTATTGTTCAGAAAGCCCATACCAGGAGAAGTGACAGGTCTGCTTTGTTCATAAATGCAGAAAAGGGTTTGGCTGATTTGAAACAACGTTTTATCGACACATCTGTCGGCACCACATCCAAACAGTATTTTACAACGGTGGGTGACTTTGCCATTATTCGCAGTTTTGTTTGTGAAGCTGGACTGAGTCTATTGTTGTGTAGCAAGAGCAGCTGATTTGTCACAGTGAACAAAGGACAGAGCCCAGCAGAGATGCTTGTTTCAAAGAAAACAATGTTTAAGTTGTTTTACTGAAACCCCAATTATTGCTCGGGTAAGCACTGATGCATTTCACGCACATAAGAGGCTTAAACAGAAAAGTTTAAACACAGTCTGACCCATTTTTTTATGTAAACATTTACCCAATACCTAAATTACGTAGCAAAAAGGGATTTTTCTCATGACAGAATATCAACATCTTTTGTCTTCACCAGAACGGTAACTGTTGAAACAACTGAAGCTGGACTGATGAAACCAGAAGCTTCAATGAGGAATTGACTTTATGTATTTATTCATGAAAAAATATGCTTCTCTTTTTCAATTCCAGTCATTCAGTCACACACCAGAACATCCAGATAAATAATGTGACATTTTCAGTCAAAACCAGAATAAAACCTCCAGATTAAGTAAAAGACAAAGTTTGTAAATTAATTTTTAAACCAAAAGGCATTATGAAAAAAAATCTTGTTTTATTTCCAATGAATTCTTTTACACTTGTGGTTTTCATGGTTTATTTACTAACCTCCTGCTCTCTTCTTACACTAAATATAGGAGGAAAAGTACATCATATTTCCTGAGGTTTTCTGCATTTCTCTTTCTTAAACAAGCCAATGAAAAAAAGATCAAAGTTAGTTTCAAATGTATCCTGTTCAGGTCTCTCTTAAACAGCCAAGTGAGCATCCATTACTGCAGCACTCTATTTTCTAACTTTACTCATTCAATCAATCTTTCATTATTATGTATTAATGGTTGTCTGTTATTCATTGATACAGCACACTGGAGTATTTTCCATTATCAATGCATAACGCAATGCTTTACTGACTGAGAAAGCAGTGCCCTCTAGTGTATTTTATTCAATCAATTGCATAAATGCTTTAACATTATCTCAGTGTCATGTTAAGGATGCAGACAAACTAATTGCTTTGGTAGCAGACTAAATAATGGCAGGCATAGACTTCAAACTCTACTGCTCTATGATAAAAAAGGCCTTTTCAATTAACTTAATGTTCAGGATAAGTTGTTTTGTTCAATCATAACTAAATGCATATTGATTCTTATGAATACTTTTCAGATTTAGTAACAAGGTAAAAAATAGAGGAGATACAACCTCAGCTGGTGTCATTTTTTGTGCTTTATTTAAGGAATAAATGTAAATTTTGTTGCACATTCTCGTCAGTAGGTGATCAACAGTATTTGCAAGAAGTTACAGGAAGGCACTGGGAATAAATAACAAAGCTGGTGTTTATTTACCATTTGTCCAAGGCTGCCGTTGTATGGATTAGTGCTGTAAAATTGAAGATACTTAAAACTTATAGTCCACCCACATAGGTGCTCAGAACCTCCCACTTATATATTATTGTGAATAAACAGCATTCCTAAAATCTTGCACGTTGATAAAAGTTTTACATATTTACAGATAAAAGCAGATATTTACCCAATCCATTTCATCTGAGAAAGTGGAATTAGCACAAATCAAACTGCAAACATGTCATTTAAATATATTCCAATATTAACTTTTGGAGATGTGAAAAGTAAGAATTTCCTAAAAGAATAAATTATTTTGGTTTCACTTATTAGGGGAAGATAACAAGTAAGATGGTACCTTTATTTTAAACTTGAATTACTTATTTAAAAGAAAATGCATTTTGTTTAGACTTCTATTTGGATTTTTGCTCAGTTTACTTGCTAGCATTGAATTGGTTTGGCAAAGCAAATATGCAAGTTTATAGTTTGTTCTTCGCAGCACTTCAGCATCTGAGGTGCTTCATTATTTTTCCATCTTCTGTATAGAAAATGAAAAAATCCTTTGCGTTTTTACTAAATCCAGCTGCAGAGCATTGAAGAAATGCTCCAGAACATCTCAAAGTCTTGATCTCTGTGTGTAAAAAAAATGGCTTTTAGGAAACAAACAAAGAGAGACAAAAAAATGTAAGATGCATCAACATTTCTATAACTCACCTCCATAATAATAAAGAATTGCAAGTCCAGCCACAAAACTAAAACAGCTCAAGAAAAAAGCTGCTCCTGCAAAAGAAAAAAAAGTTACATTAAATAACAATGATTTCACAACTCCACTCTAAAGGCTTTGCTGTCTTCCTCATGATCTACCTCTAATTCAGAATATGTTGAATGATTATTTATTTATTTCAAACACAAAATGAAAATAAACACAAGCGTTACAAGTCAACAAATAAAGCAAAACAATGTGCTTAAAAAGGAGTGGGTAGAAGAAAATTATTGTTTGGTCCCACCCCTTTTTACAACACCTTATGTTGTGCACATTTCTATTTACATTTTTTCTTTCCCAAAATAATTCAATTTACCTTCTGTGAAACATTTATGCAAAAGGGATATTTGCTCATTTGTTTTTCTTGATCATATCTTTTAAAGATTTATCCATGACATCTTGTATGTTTTTTTTAAATTCAAGTATACTTTTGCTTTGTTATAAACCATCATCCGATCTATTCCATGAATCCACATTATAAATTGATAAGCATATTTCTCTTTTTTGTTGTACAAATGCACTGCTTTCTGAAGTTCTGCTGTTTTCTTAAATTGTAGCCCCCATCCCTGTCCTTGAACATTTGTTGTATGTTTACTGGAAGTAAGTTGTTTCTGGCTTTAAATATAATGAGTGCAGTTTTAAGTTTCACTAGTTCCCATAATTTCAATAAACCCGACTTTAAGAACAGTGCATTTGTATGTGTCCCATAATCCACATCATGAACTATTCACAAGGCTTTTTTTGTGAGATGTACAAAGACTGTAAATTTGTTTTAAAAGTATTTCCCCAAACTTCTGCAGTGTACTGTAAATAAAGTAGTGTTGTCGATGAATAGATTAGTAGATTCAATGAAAGATGTGTTTTTTCCAACACTGCTATTCCTCTAGCAAGTTTAGCTCCGTCTTGCTTTATTTGTGGCTTCCTACTTATTTTGTGGTCCAGAATTACTCCAAGGAACTCCATTTTAGTTACTCTTTCCACCACATGATTATCTATAGTAACGTTTACTTCTAAATCTGCAGGAATATGGCAATTTCCAAAGATCATGTATTTTGTTTTGTGAACATTGAGTGAGAGTTTATTTATGTCAAACCATTGTTTTAGTTTCCCAAATTCTGTATTTTCTGTTTTTAAAACTTGACAGAGATTTTCCCCTGTGCATCAATCAATTACCTTTTTTACCATTATCATATTACCTCTTACAGCCTGTAGATGTTTTGTTTTTTAATTGTTTGACGGTGTTTAGAATTTCTTTTGCTTTTACAGGTTTCGAATAGATTGAGTTCGGATTTTTCTTTATGTAATGTTCAGCAGTTTCTTTTTCTTATTTATTTGCACAGTATAGTTCGTCGGCTAATTTTGGCTAATGTTTCCCAACGCTTTTGATTACCCTCCCCATTGCTGTAATGACTTTGACCTGGTGAACTCACCCTTGACCCTTCAAGAGGAAAGCAGAGCAGAGGAAGCGTCTTTAAACTTCACATGTTCACAAAGCCTGGGGGTGTGGATGTCATAAGGTCATGTGTGGATGAGTGGCAACAAAGCGGGGGGGGGGGCACACTCTAGTGCCATAGAGGTCATAAGGTTCAGGAAAAAATTACTTTTTTCTGTTTTCCATTGAAGAGCATCAATGCCATGATGGCTAATCTATGGATCAGTGAAGTTATACAGATACTCTTATACATAGTGAGGCTATGATGTTAAGAAAAAATACCTTTTATATAAGTACAGTGAATTTTTAATATGTAAATAAAACAGAAATGATTAAAAACAGACTAGACATTTTCACCAAATAATTAATCAGTGTATTTTTAGTGCATCCTCATTACATTTAAAATGAGATGACTAATTAACACATTTGTGATTTCTAATGTTCTTTTGTCTTCCCCGAAAGTACTTACGATAAATTCATTCCTGGTTGCAAAAGCATTTTAACATCAATAAAAGCATCCAATCTAATAAGCTTAAAGTTTTTGTCAAAAAAGTCTCTAAACTGAACTGCAGGTTTTTTTTGGGGTCAATTTTTCACATTTTGCTTTGAAATTCAATAAAAATATCTGCAAATAAAATGTACCTGGAAAAAATCAAACTGAATGTTTTGTGGCATTTGCTTTATTGAAATCAAGACAAAGATGCTGATGGGTAGTACCTAAGTTAGATAGTTACTTTCTTTAATACTGTTACTTTTTTCTATTTGTGCAATTTTTTTCTGGGAATTTTTTAAAGCACAATAATCTTTACTTTTTCTCAAGTAGATTTATTATTAAAAACTGAAATCTGACTTTTTAACCATGGTCTGTCTTTTCAAAGGACTGTAAAAAATGTTTGCTATTTGTAACATTTGCATCTATTACAGGGAAACAAGTTCATACTGATGGGTCTCAGTAGTCAGTTGAACAAAAACTGCAGTATTCCGATACTGATATGCAGATGTGTTGACATTTAATATTGTTTTGATGGTAAAACACTATCACGTAAATACCATGCTTTACTTCTCCATTAGCCTTTGGATCTTGATCAGATTTACCTTTGTCATTAAGCATATAACTCTTCTGGGGGGAAGCTAGACTTTGTGTCCAGTTTGAATCTGCCATCTCTACAACAAGAAGAGCAGATAGATGAAAACACGTCCACATACAGGTCTCCTCTGCATTCTGTACAGCAAAGTTATGAAGAAAGCAACATCAGAAACCCAGTGAGACAATGATAGCTGAACTTTGGATAAACACATTCTAATATTAAATAGTTTAAGAAAAACGTTTTTTTACACTGTAATTTAAAGACAAGTTGAGGTTTTCAGAGTTTAACCTTTGAAGTTTAAATCACTTGATGAAATGAACAGTCTCTAAAAGCTCCAGTACAGTATATGACTGAATTCTTGCATGTTTGCAAAAAGGTTTTTGTAGAAAACAAGCATTTCCAACTTTTACCCACTTATTTACCTGTACTTCACAAAAATGTGTGGAACAAAGCACACTTACAAGATGTTTTTCATCTAACAAACAAAAGGTCATGCTTGGTGTTTTACCTCTTTGTCGGATTCTGGTTGGCAGGTTACGGTATATGTCCTCAGCGTGGATGTGAAGGGCTTGGTAGAATTCAAGACAGGCCTCTTCACCTTTTCCACGCAAGTGCTTCAGCAGTTTATGTAATTGTACTTTAGTGGGCACACTCGGGCTCCTAAACTGCAGGGAGACAAAGGCAGTGCTGAATCACAGCATGCAGTTAAAATAAAAGTTTTTGAAGCCTTTGCAATGATTCATGAAATTAAGCAGAAAATCTTGGTAGACACAACACAGTTTCATTAAAAAGCAACTTTAAAAAGTGTCTCAATTATATTCTTTTTTTTTTCTTACAAATGCAAAAATATGGTAAAAACCTAGTTACTTAACTTTAGGAGGGATCCGAACAATGTTCTAACCCATTCTCATTTTTATTCATTCTTATTTGATCTTATAATAGGTAAAACAATTAATTTTATATCAATTTGTTTTTCAATTTGTTTAAATTACTCACAAATGTATGCTATATTAATAAAATGTTTTCTGCATTCGTTGTGTATCTTGGCAGGTGAGAGACTTCTCTGCTTCTCTGGGGTTATTTATAACTGATAACAAAGCAGACAGCAGTCAATTTGTATACATGTATAATTTTCCTTGATGGATTCTTGTGTATGTGAGCTAATTTCACAAACGTTAGTCTGGGGAAATCCCACCCACTTTTTCTTCCAAATGTGAAAAATAAACTTGTATAAAAAGCCTATTGTCCTACTTGGCTGTGTCTGAGACACAGACAAAAATGTCTGTTCAAACTGAAGCACAAAGAGTTTTTAACAGCATCCCTCCACGCTTGAATATTGTGTCAGGCATGTTGTGTTTAGTCTGGTGATCAGTTCATGCAATGTCTCCTCATCTCTGAAGCTCAAGCTTTTCACTGGGGAGGACATGAGCTGGCCAAGGCTGTACGGGCAAATAGCCAACAACATAATTTCTAGCCACTGTTAGTCCTGCACGGTTCTTTAATCCCCCACTGATGTACTTTCTCATCATAAATTTATCTCTGCTTGAAGGGCAATATTTTTCCTGCTTGATGCTCTCCCTTCAGTTTTCCACGTCGAACATTTGTGCTTAGGTAATACACTCCTTTGCAGAAAATAACACTGCACAATTCTTTTAAAACAAAAATGTTTTTTAAAGCAAAATGTTGTATGCACTCTTTTTGTGCTTCCAGTTTTTTCTTAAAACAAATGAATGAATAATCATAAAAAGTAGATATATTCAAGCATTTTCTTGGCACTGCTAAATAAATAAGAAATCAATGTAAGAAAAAAGTTTTACAACAGGTACAACAGTACAAAAAGGTACAAAACAGTACAAAAAATGTTAAAATGCAAGTTAGAAATGAAGGAGTTGCAAGTTATTCTTTGAATACTGATATATAGTTGTATAGTTTACCTAAAGCATATGTCTGTTTTATCTTTCTGATTGTTTTTGTTCAGTTTTACTTTTGAAGATATCAAAATGTCTCCATTTCCTGTTTTTACATATTTTAAGTGTGCTAATTTCATAAAACAAAATATTTAATAAAATGTATGAAAAATAAATATTAAACTAAAGCACACTTTCATTGACTATCTATTTGTTTTCATGCAAACCCTAGTTTCAAAAAAACATAATCAAATACTTGGAACTTTGATGTGTTTGAGTTTCACTTGGTTGTAGAACTCTAACATTCATTGATATTTATCGAAGCTGATTTTTATAATCAATCAATCAATCAATCAGTAAGCAGTGGTGGGGTCAGGACAATTTTGGACAAATGCGTTTGGATGGATAAAATATTGCAAGACTGTTTTAAAGAAGCAGCCTCTTGAAGTCAGTTATAGGCAGAAGTCAGACAAACCATTCGATGATTTGCAATTACATTTTTGGATGCATCTCATGCTCGCATCTTCACAAATAAAGTGTTTTTGTCAATTTTGACAATGTTGCAGATTTGTAGACACTATCCAACCACAAATGTCCTTGATTTGTTAAGTCAGATAAGACAATAATTTTGTAAATTTACCTTTTAGGAATAATTGTGATTTTCAATTTTAAAAAATTTGACTTCAGGGGTTCACAAATTTTGTTTTTTAAAATAAATTTGAAAAAAGTATATTTGTATATACATTTATATTCAAATAATGGCAAAAATGGCAAATTAAACAAGTCACAAAAAGCCACTTTGTCAGTAGGCTACTACACGTAGTCTGAAGTGACCTTGCAGGCTTCCTTGTCACTGAGTATCTGAGGGTAGACTCTGTTGAGCTGCAGCACCAGTCTGTCAACCAGCTCGGCATCAATCCTCTGGTCAGAGCACAGAAATGGTGCATCCTTCTGAAGCTGCTCATCATAGCTTTCAGCCTCTGATCAAGAACAATCAGAACATGTAGTTTCACAAAGGGAAAATTCAACACAAAACTGATCTGAAAGTCATATGGGACACATGTTAGAACCATAAAAAGGGATGGCGTGCAACAAAAGCTCTGATTAAGTCATGCAGCATTTATGCCTTAAGCAGTTTCTCTGTAAGCTGATCCTGGCATTAGAGCGGTTCTGAAAATAAATTACTAAGAGGTTTATTCTGCCGTTCAGGGAGGTGAATACAGTTGTAGAGGATTTGTCTGACTACAGTCTAGTTCTACAACAAATGTTGCTTACACTTAAATCAGCTGTTAGCAGATTATTAGCAATTAGGCAATTAACAAATATCCCTAAAACAAGTTATAATGGGTAAAACACTAAAACAAGGTCTTTTTAGATCCAGATGTTCATTTAGACCAAAAAAACATTCTTTTTGATAGATATTGGAAAGTTTTAATCACTCATAGCCTTCAACATAAATATTTTGCTCCCCTACGCATACATTTTTAATAACATTTTGTTCTTAATTTAAAATGTTTAAATGCAGCACTGGAGGACTATAAATATCTAATTTACAAGAAATAAGGAGACTAAACATTTGTTTGCAGATTATGAATTATTATTATTTTTTTTGTAAAATTTGTTTTGTTTAAACCTTTTGTTTTTAGTCGAACCTTAGACATTTGGGATAAAGTAAGCTGTTTCAAGGGGGAACAAGAGGAGAACAGGGAACACTGTTCATAAAAACGCCTTTTTTTTTTTAAATAAAGGTTTTTCAAAAGGTGTCAAGTATTCCTTCGAGACACGTCGTCATAGCAACCGCTGAGGTTTTCTCTGAGCGTTGCAGCGACACAGTGAAACCGGAAAAGAACGAGAAAAAAACACAGCAACAAGGCATCTTACCCATGATTCTCAAACGCACTATGACCATAACAAAAAAAGCGCAGACTGTCCGAAAACTCCTCGCAGCCACGGCTCCGTTTCTATGGAAAGCGAAAGAAACATTTCGTTTCATGAGCGCGTGCGGTAGCACTGTCACCGCGCGGCTTACCTCCTTCCCACATTATAAAAACAGAGGCAGGGCAGGCACCACAAACCCCCACACGCAGCGCATCTCTGAGTCTGAGGAGAACTGCGTTTATTTCAATTTATCGTAATATACAATTCCTGATATTTTACAGATTGTCGAGATTTTCAACAAACTGGGCTACAAGGTTCTATGAATTATGATCTACATATAATAACAACGTAGAGAGTTTGGAACAATCACTTAATGCCAATTTAATTCAAGCAGAAACCTTTAAAATAATATTTAAAATACTCGTTTGTAACTTCGACTGGTGCTCCATAAAAGCTATGCCTCTTCTTTGCCGCCAGAGGGCAGCTGCGTCTTATAACAGACCACATAAGGCACGTTCAGCAGGCCTGTCTGTCACATCAGTGCCTGTGGAGCTGTTGTAGAAAACTGCAGCACAAACAAGAACATTTTGACAAATCACGCTGATGTAGTTGAAATTCACATAGCTCCTGGAAATAGGTCCCATAGTTTCTGGCGAATTGTCTTTCAGGAAAACATAGACAGTTTTCAGTTATACTGATATAATCCTGATGGAAAGCTGGTTTGGCTTCACATTCTGGTTTGAGTTTGTATTCCTCAGGTTGGAGCCACTTGTGCTCACTGGAATCAGTTCAGAAAAGCTGCTGTGCTGTTCTCCGTACTGCCATACCGTTGCAGACCCAGGTGCTGGGACCTGGGACATGCCTGAACTTTTGGGCAAACAGGATGGCAAAGAAGGTCCTGGATACGAAGGTGGACAAAATTCTTGGTTTTCAGATGACAGAAGCTGGGTATAGACATGTCCAGGAAGCTGAGCAAGTGAAGGTCCACAAGTGCAGGCCTCAGGACCGTAAACATATTGATGGTGATATCTATGGAGCGACAGATAGGAAGGCAGATTTTCATTATGTGTATGCTAATAAGAATTTTAAATATGGATAATTAGTTTATACCTGCAGGGTTGCATGTTGACGCTTAAAGATGGATCAATGGGGTCCCACAGTGGAAGCATTTTGTCTTGTGCATTATTGTTATTGTTGTTTTGGCCTCTGTGACTGTCACGCATTCTATTTTCCTCCTGATGTTGACGTTGTTCCTCTTGCTGCCATGGATCCAATTCACTGGAATAAAAACAAAATCTAAAGATTAATACTTGAACATCTAATGACTGTTCTGATCCGATATTTTCTTGAATGATTTTAAATTTTAACTAAATTTTTTTATTTTATACTTTAGATGAAATAAGCCCAAATGGGGTCGTGTCTATCTGATTGACCAATAAATTCGATTTAAATGAAGATTATTAATAAAATGGTGGTTAACAGCTGAAGTTGTTCCAATCCTGTGATTGTTATGACTTAGTTTATTGAAAGTCACTGTAGATTTTTCCCGTCTTGTGCTCCAGTTGATTTCTTTGTGCTTCTTTTTTTTGGGGGGTAAACAAAAATCCAGAGACAGATGAGAAAAAAGTCAACCAAGAAGAAGCTAAAAACTTTTATTTTGTATTAACCCAGTAAAAAAAAAAAAAACCAACATTCAAAGTCACCAAACACTATAAATCCTGATAGTTTAAAAATACTTTAAAATTAAAGAAAAAAACAGACTTCCAAAAGATCAAACATAGTCATTCAGGATAATGTGTAACCAGGGCCCTTCATCATTCTTCCGCTCTTGATTTTCCTCTTGTGTTGGCCCATTAAATGAAGGCTGTCACCATTTCAAGAGTTTAATGTTGGGCACATTTAGTTCATTTTTAGCAGTGCTCACCTGTCTTGCTGTTTCTTCCTGTCCTCTTTTATGCAGTCAAGCAAGCAGCAGGAGATGAAGGCCATGGACATGAGCAAGATGATGGCTGAGCTTGCAATAGACAGCAGGACAGCAACACGGAAGCCGTGTTCCTCAAAGGGCGTCAGAGCTACAATGAGCCAGAAGACCAGAAGTTGGTCATTAGTTTTTGTCAGACAATCTTTATTTTATTAATAAATATGAACTAGCTTGAGATTTACTGTGTACTACTTGACTAAACAAATGCATCATGCCTTCTACTGTTATTATCTAAAATAAAACACATAAAAAAGATATTAAAAAGGGTTTGAAGCAAGGACAATACATTTTCAAGACCCACTCCCGATGAAAATCGTGTTTTTTGGTGTTTTTAACATGTGATTGTGGCATTTTTCTCATGACGGAGAAAGAAAATTAAGCTTACAATTGCATTTCTGAGTATTTCTATACTGTATTTGTGAATCAGGAGCAGACAAAAAAGGACGTTTAAAGAAAAAAAAGAGTGTCTTTGTTACATATAAATTACACTGGACGGGCCACAAGCTCCCTGCTCTGCTCCATTCTGATGCATATACTTGTAGACCACTAGATGCATGGACAGCTTTGTTTTCCTCATTCGAGCTGGCGGGGTTGCTACGCTTCAACGGTCCCACGAATTTCTAATGAACGACTGCAACTTTGCAGAAACTATATGTTCTAGAAAACAACACAAATCTTTTTTTAATTTTGGCTAAACACAACGATCATATTTAAAAGACCCCTGGGAACACTTTGAAAATAGATCAAAAGACAATCAGAGCGAGACTTTAAAGATTTCTTGTGGACAAACTGTACATCTTTCTACCTACGTTTGCAGAAGGGCTCCCATCCAACCCAGTGGGTGCTGTTCCTGTCCATGACACAAGTCAGCTCTTTGCCCATCAGTTTGTGTTTAGCTGGACACTGCAAGGAAATGACAGTACCCACATTGGTCCCGTTGCCCTGGATGATCCTTTGGGTTCCCAGAGCTGGTAAATGAATGGGTTTGCACTGCGCCTGTAGGTGACCTGGAGCAGATGGTAAAGTATCAGTCTCTGAAAATCTAAAGTCAAAGATCAAACATGCTAAAGGACAGAATTAGACTGAGCATTGAAACCCCAGGGGAAATGTGAATAAACAATATGCCTTTGAGGTTAGTAGAAAAATCACACTAACACACATAATGACATGGCGTTTGGTACATTACTCGAGCAAGAACTCAGTGTGTAAGCTCAGCACGCCAGCCGTCTGGCGGGATAAGCCCACAATGTCAAAGTGTGATTTCATGTAATGAGCTGCCAGGAGACTAAGCTTAATAAATGATGTGTTTTTTATTCAATACAAAGTAAATTCCATCATCAATCCACAAGAAAATGTATCCTCTTTTACTTTCTTTCATTTATGCCTCAATTATAACATTAAAATCGTAACTGAGGATTCATTTCATTACGGATGTGCAGTGCGCGTTATCACCACAGGGGGCGCCAAGCTACACTCAAAAAGTTACATTTTCTTAAAAAAAAGATTTAGATATTTCAAATTCGTTTAAAATACTGGCACAGGTAATTCGTTTACAAAAAAACCCATCACATTTTATACAACGGACAAGCAAATTTAAGTAAGGGTGATGTAAGATTTTCCAATTCTCTCTTTTCTATCTTGTGAATGTGAAACTATTTGCCTCTTTTCTCCTCTATTCTTCAGTTTAACTGTTCATCCCAATGTGCAGCTTCTAATATGGTGTCATGAAGCTGCTTCTGAAAGTCCCCGTCTCTTGTTCCAAACAGGAATTGAAGTAACTGCTCGGCCCTAAAATTCACAGCTAAATGATCATGGCTCTTACCTGAGCTGTTCCACACCCGCATATCGTCTCTATTGGTAAACTCCGTCCTATGCCCATCTGCCACAGAAGCCGCCATAGTGACAAACAGTTTCCTCCTGCGCGCTCTAGAGAGAGTGCAGCGGTACGCGCCCGTGCCCGGTACAGACTGGAGAAAAGGGGGATTCCGTCGCTGGGGGAGGAAGTTTGCACCTTGTCGTGCAGGTTCACTGGCTGCTGCTGCTGCTGCGCAGGAGGACGGGCGCTCCAACGCACTAGGGGGAGGGAACGGAAGATGAGTCGAGACCCTGTCAGAGGCAAAGCAAAAATGACTGTGGATTAAGTGGGTTCAGGTCAGGGTGATCATCAGGACTGCGCTTCGAGAGGATGAGAGTGAGCTGCTGCACCACCGTGGTCCTGTTATGTCACAGTCTGTTCACCTCAAAAAGTATTATTATTATTTTAAATCTGTCAATAATCGAGATAAAAAGGACGAGAAAATAGAGTGAAACTGAAAAGCTGGTCTGTTTTCCCGTCACAGCTGAACTGAATTGTGTGGCTGCAAGATTCATAACTCCTGTTTCCTCTGAAAAGACATCACCCCAGACCAAAAGACACCCCAAGTTCCATTTATTTCGTGACTGTTAATCAGAAATAACCGTGGTCACCATGTTGCATACCTGCAAAAATGAATCAGCTTCAGCACGGCAGCACCATATTTTCCAGAAGAAAACACCTGAGTTTAATCAGAACAACTATGGAGCTCAGTTAATAGAGCAAATAAAAGTAAGAACACAACTATTCTGCACAATAACATCTTACAACACAATAAAACACAAGCAAACAACTATGTGAATACAATCAAAAGTGTTGCTTGAGCAAGTTGGACTTAGGTGGCAGGAACCCTTTTGGAACGGTTGATGCAGGCGTCTCCAAAAGATCCTCTTTTAGTGCTCACCATTTCTAACTTACAAACCTTTTAGGAGTCTTTGCCCAAATAATAGGTTTGCTTGATAAAAGTTGTTGAAAGGACAGAAAAAGCAAATGGATTATGGTTTTTGTTGATCTTCAGACCAATCCAATTAGGATAGTGTTTTTAACATGACGGAAGACATAAATAAAGACAATTGAGCATTTCTGAGTATTTCTTAGTTCAAATTGTTGTAAATCATGCAGAAGCAGACGCAAAAAGCCTGTAGCAGTGACACAGGTGCTACAGTCAGCCACAAGCTCCCTGCTCCGCTCCATTCCCATGCATCCACTTACCAATAGATCCACGTCTGAGCTGGCATCTCGCTCATAGCTCTAATGTTGCTCGCCATTTTTGTTGCATTGGCAATATTAGGTTGAAGTTATAAGGGGCTGTGAGCTAGTAAGAGGGTGTAAACATACAGGTAGATGGAAGGAAACTTTAAATTTTATCCAAAGTTATGCTCAGTTTGAAGAAAAAAAGCTTAAATACAGTTTCTAGAAATGAGAAAAAATTACAAAAGAAACTAAAATAATCTCTTTTTAAATATGCCAGTAAAAGTGAAGCTAAAGTCTTTTTGTTCTTTAGTTGTTGGATATAAAACCTGCCTGATTTGACTATTAATGGAAATGTCCAGTTTTGAATTTTCTTTTTGCAACACCCCAATAAAAGTAACTTTCATCAAAGAGGAAATAGTTAATACTTAAGATTTTGCCAACCAAATTATGCTCAAATTTGACACAGACTTAAAAACATCAACAACAAAAAGACAAAACTAAAAAAAAAAATCTACAGCGGTGAGGCAGGTCAGATGGGTCAGTTCAGGATGTCCGTCCTGACCCTGACTCCACAGTGACTCTGCTGACGGGGAGGCACTACATCACACAAGTAATTAAGAAGAACAGGTGGGGCAGTGACTTACTGTGCCAACAGTCCCCTGAACTCAAATCGGGTCACATATGGCTGGAGGTCTGTGAGGAAAATGATAAAGGTGACCTCTCCAACTGCATGGACTTCCAGAATCAGATTTTCAGACTTCAACTTCTTTCGTTAACACAGGACTGGCTCTTAAAGACCCACTCCGATGAAAATCTGATTTTTGTTTTTTTTTCAAACATGTTCTCATGGAATTTTTCTTACATAGAGGATAAAGAAAATAAACCTAAACTTGCATTTCTGAGTATTTCTTTATTCAAGTCGTTGTGAATCAGGAAGGAGACACAAAACTGCAGTTGGAAAAAACCTCTCACTGTGATGTAGAAACTACTACGGCAAGTCACAAGGTCCCTCCTCTGCTCCATTCTGATGCATCTACTGTACTTATAGACAAATAGATCCACGTACGTGTTTGTTTTCCTTGTCTGAGCTGGCATCTGGCTCAAAACTGTAGGGCTGGATTGCTCAGATATTGCTCGCCATTTTTACTGCACTGGTGATGTTAGATTGGGGTTGTTAGCTGCGATACCCGAGTGTAAACAAAAGGATGATGGGACTGGGGGCAGGTTTACTCCAAACCAACAATCCTGCCCACAACTCAGAGACAAATTTCAAGTGAACTCCTGCCACTCTGCAGAAACTATGTCCTAGGAAATGTAACACGTTCTTGATTTTGACCAATAACGGCATAATCATAATTAAAAGACCGCTGAGAACGCTTTTAGAATTGATTAAAAGGTGATTGGAGGCTTTTGAAGCATCATAAAAATCTACCTTAAAAGTCTGTTGTGGAACTTCTGATTGGAGCTTCATTAAGAATGAGTGTTGTGTCTGCCCTGCTGAAAAAAAGCCTTTGATTGACCATCTTTGTTTTATTCAGAGAAGGACACCCAAAGTGTCTCTCATTGCTCATGCACAGACCTGTCCACATCATTGATGGTTTTCTCCCTGCTGTCTGTGTCTATAATCTTAGAACAAATTACTTTCTCTGGCTGGAAAGCGGCCATCAGGGACTTGATTGCACCACAAATGTCCTGCTCTCAACGATCACCGGGAGAGGGAAGGTGAAATATCACGTACGGAAAGATGGGAGAAAAAGGAGATGTTGGGAAATTGATCAAACATTTGATCAATGCAGTTGCTCACGCTTTAAAATGTATGAAATACAAATGCTTGTCCCACAAAGTTATTGTGCGAGAGTTAGAGAAGATGGTCAAAGAATATTAACCAACTTCAAATGTAATTGTTTTGAAAAGGATAATTGATTTTGTCTTTTCAAGTGAAAGGATATAACGGTTACACTAGATGGCAAATTCGTTTCTTTAGACTTATTTTCTTTTGTGACCATAAAGTAACAAAAATATATTTACATAAACATTTTTTTTATAGGCTTGACTCAGGAAGGAAGCAGTTGTGACACGAACATCTGTATGGATCAGGTTTTATATTCTTGCATAATTTTCTTTCCACTTCACAATTTTGTGCCACTTTGTAAAGGTAAAGGTAAATATAATGTGGGCTTCACAACTGCTTCAGTTTGGACAGGTTTCAAATGTTCATATCTTAAATATCTGTTCAGAAAAGTCTCAATCTTCTTGATCTTTTGTCAAGAAAAATCTCCAACAACCAACGAGCGCATCCCCTCAGGACCACAAGTGTCTATTGCAGTGCATGCCTTTACAAGAACTTAGTTTATAACTAAAATAAAAGCTAAATCAGCTTTCTGATTCCTTTATCAATTTAAATAACTAAAGACAGCTAAGTAATACACATTTTAAAGCAGCTCCATCACTTGGCACTGAATTCTTTCTTTAGGGTTTTTTCCCCCAATCTAACAAAATGTGTTTTTTTTGGGAATAAACTGCAATTATGTGTTTTCTTCATCATTTTGTAAGGATTTCAAAATTAAAATAAACCCAGTGTCTCTAAAATATTTTCCAAAAACAAAGTAAATTAAAGAGACCCTTTTGCCTTAAAGCTCGTCCTCTCAACACATATACATGGTTTCCACTTCAGGGAAAAAAAAAAAAAGTTTTGTCTCCATGAAAGAGATTTGACTTAAAATCCTGCCAAAACAGTCATACAAATGCAAAGATAAACATATGTCTTGTTATGCAAATGATCGTATGTAAATCTCAAGCACTAAATGTAAATCACAACTTATCAGTTTAGATGTTGCACTTTGTAAGACCTGCAAGAAACCAATGACTCAGAGATTAATGCACTGGTTAGAGTTGTAAATGGATGTATGAAATAAAATAACTTTGTAACTTGATCTGCACACTGACCAGGGAGGGTCTCCTGTTGTTAGAACAAACATGCCTTCTCAGCTTCACATGACTGTAGAACCTACAAAAGAGAATTACACTGTATAATAAATGTCTAAAACACATTTAAGTTTCATTTTCCTAAAAATACTAACTCTGAAACTCTGAGCCTTTGATTACAGTGACCGGAGTACATCTGCAGAGGTTGCAGACTTTTGCACAAATCTCAAATCATTTCAGTCTCAATGAGAACACAGCTGCTGCATTGCTGTCGCCCTTGACTTTCCTCACCACTGTCTTTTCCCCGTTGTTTAACTGCTTGCACGCAGTCTTCCTGTGCGCTTGAGGTTTTGTGTTTTTATTCTCGATTGATCGTGTTCTGTGTTCAGCAAATTTCCCCCGTGCGTTTGCAGCAACTGTGATCTGTACTCTAATTTTTTTTAACTCTTAGTCAAAGATACTGATAAAAACTCAACGGAATCAAACTGCAAAAAGTGAGTTATTGACCCAAAACAGGAGATGACGTCATTGCAGTTTTGCACATTGTCCACCCCCCCAACCCCCTAATTTAAAAGACAGCCTCCACTCAATGCATTCCAGAGAATGAAGCTGGATGTTCAAGCAACACAGAAAAAAATAAGTGTTTCCTTAAAGCACTAACACATGGAGGTAAAACAGTTAACATTTCTGTTAATAAAAGAGAAATAACATCATTAAAAACACAATAAATGTCTTTTGACAGAATGATTTCAAACAAATTAATAAAACCAGGCTTGAACGAAACTGAAGACTCTAAATCTAATACTATGCTGCACAATTTTGAGCCACTCCACTGCATGAACCTATTCCTGTAAATGTCTGCGAGGCTTCTGCTTCCTGCAATCACAGGAGCTTCAAGTTGCTCAGAGATGGTACGATAATCTTTGTCATTGACATGCTTGTTTTTTTTCTCAGTCAGGTCTCTTCCTGTTTTTGTGGTTTATGTTCAGAGTGGCACATGTCACGTAACCAGCCAGCCAGCAGTGGCTCTATAAAAAGGCTATCTGACTAAAAACAGATTGAAGACACCTGTGATTTCAATCAACACTAAAGTTTAATGTCCTTATGGTCAAAATGCTTTTCACTTTTCTCAAAATGTACGATCATTTCCATTCATATCTGTTTTGCTGTTTTTATTTTTGAGTAATTTGTCTGCGTTTAACTATTGATTTTGGTAAATGTTGCTATTTTAACTTTTTGTCAGTTTTATTTATTTTTGCTGTGATTATTATTATTTTTTAAGTAAACAGAGGGCCTTTTGTCTAAATTCTTTTAAGCTTATTACAGAAAGTTATAGTGTAAGGTGCTCACATCATAACAGAGCAATTAAATTGAATTTCATCTCAATCAAGTCAGATTTGCAAAATAAGATCTGTTTTTTTTTTTCAAAGAAAACTACACCATTCAACAGCTGCACCTTTAGCACTAAATAACAAGGAAATAGTAGAAAACAAACAGACAGGAAATGAAACTGGTGACCGTTCAAGAGCAGCCTTCAAGAGTGGAGTGTCAAAAAAAAAACCCAAAACGGTTGCAACCACTTCCTGTTCTGGAATGGAGAAGTTGCCTCACCAGACACTGTAGAGAAAAGGTCCCAACATTTGCATTGGCTCATGGGTTTTGCAACACTTACTGCCTTTACAGTCTTTATCAGCTTTAGTTTGAAACAACATCCGATAAAACATGTGAAAATAGAGGATTTTAGGTCAATGTTTTTGTATTTCCTGATGGATGAGCTAAATTCATGCCCCTTTAGTGGCAACATTTACAAACAAGATAGAAATACAAGTGGGGACATTAGTGCCCCCTTTACAAGCTGTAATCAGTCAATGTGGAGTTCTCAACCAAAAAGAAATTTCAACAAAATGCAAACATTTGTCGACTGTAATGATTCCTAAACACCAATATGGCAACCCAATGACTATAAGAGGCTTCAACAGGCCTTATATAGATCCACTTTTCTCAGTTGCTTCCCTATGGATTGCTGTGAAAAGTTGTGACTTTGTTTTGCTTTGTCCAGTTACATTTCCCTTCTCTGCTTGCAAAGCTAACAAACCAACAAGCCCTTTGTTTTGCCATAATAGTTTTTTTTCCCTTTGGTGGTTTTAGGCTTTGAGAAATGCCCCTCAAGCGTGACGCCAGTTGGTTTGATGTGTTTCATTTTCAACTACAAGGGTACTAAAGTCAGAATCAATAAACTACTAAACACAAGAAACAGAGAGACATGTGAAACCGGTGTGCATTTTCGGCTGCAGATGCTCCACAATCGAAACTGACAAAAACTTTATTGTGAGCTGAAAAGTCAAATGTCTCACGTGAGAACGTTACAACCCAGATTCTCTGACAGGAGCATGTCCCCTTAGCTCCTTACAGATGCTGGGCTATCAATTATTCCCTTGGTTAATTTAAGAATACATTATTCACTTCATCAGTGTCTTTCTTTATTTTTCCGTGAAGTGTACATATCAATACATTTAAAAAAAACATGCAAACATATCAGTACAAAGCAGGGAGGAGCCTGAAACTGAATTAAATCAAGATGTAGAAATGGAGCTTCAGGCAGTGCTACACCCAGTCTTTTCCTACATGTACATATCTGAGACATTAAATCATAGTAATTTACATTTTTTTAGCAACAACTATTTTGTCTTTGCTTTGTATTGTCTTTCCATGGTTAAAAATCTATGGTTCCATGGTTTCACCATTCAGTGTTTGCATCTTATTTGCAATGAAAACCTCCACATGTGAAATGAGAGTCTCGACTTACTGGAATCAATATCTGTTCACAGCAGATGAGAACAGCAGGCTGCACAGAGCTCACTTCGACTTGTTTGGCAGCTTGATAAGATTGTCACATGCAGTCGAGGCACAGTGAGTTTCAGCAAAGTCATACTAGTGACAGCAGGCTGGACTGCTGTGCACAGCAGGCAGTTTTTGCAAATGACAGCACACTTGTCTTCATGTATACATTTTGCTTTATCAACAAAAATGTGTATTTGACTGAAAAAGATACATTTTTTCCTCAGTTTTGGGAAATATCATGTCTTCCATACCCACAGGA
Organism: Adrianichthys oophorus; assembly: GCA_036245035.1. Classification (NCBI taxonomy): domain Eukaryota; kingdom Metazoa; phylum Chordata; class Actinopteri; order Beloniformes; family Adrianichthyidae; genus Adrianichthys; species Adrianichthys oophorus. The sequence goes on from BSAI01000015.1 coordinate 15,394,004, forward strand.
AAATAATTTCAAAGAAAGTAGGAGTGAAAGACTGAAATAAGTAGAAAAAGTGGAGTCTGAACCACTACTTAACCATTTTACAGTGTGTGTGTTATTTATTGTATTAATGAACTTAGTTCATTTAATTACTAGTTTTCTCTATGGTTGCTGGTCTTTAATGCATACTTTTAATTTATCTATATTAATTACTGATAATTAAATATTGTATCATTTTTTCATATAAATTCATGATGATTTCTTCATTTTATTTAAAGTTTATTTTTTTACTTTCTAAGTGAATATAGAAAAGAAAATGCAAATTTGCATGCATTTCAAAGCATCAAAATGTACAGATTTTTTAAATTTTTTGAACAAATGCATCCAAACAGACTCAAAAACACCAGCAAGATCCCTTTTTGTAATAGAAGGGAGGAAAAATGAGTATTTTTTCTAATGGGGAAACACATTTCTGATTACCAGTTATAAAAACTATGTTTATTACTTTATAAAAACAACAAACAAACAATAAATTATTAATTTTGTAAGGATAACTTCTAATTGGAAAACACACATGATTTTTAAAATCCTTGTTCAACGGATGTCACCAAAAAGGTTTGTATGAAAGTTAATAAAAAAAAAACGCGTCCATAAAAAAATAACTCCTGGACAACTCCCTGGGGAGGTGTTCCTGGCATGTCCCACTTGGCGGAAGCTTTGGGGAAGACCCTGGACACACTGGCCTGGGAACGCCACAGGGTCCCCCCAGAGGAGCTGGAGGAAGTGTTTGGGGAGAGGGAGGTCTGGGCCTCTTTGCTTAGACTGCTGCCCCCACAACCCGGTCCCGGATGAAGAGATGGGGTTGAAGAAAATGGATAGACGGATGAAAGTGTAGTAGAAATGTTATCATGCTATGGGGTTAGTTTTCTGTACGCAAAACACAATCACAAAAAATGAGATGAATGCAATTTTAAAACTTACAACAGGGGAAAAAACGTTTAGAACAACCCTGCTCTGCTCATTTTTCTTTGGGAAATACTGAAAGGATGTTAAAAAATTATTTCATTAGATCCTGCAAGTTGCCATGTTTTATTTTTTATAAAGGCTCACAAACTAATCCAAAATCATGGCGTTACTTGATTGTGCAAAGAGTGATGGTTGAAGCTTTTTCTTAGTATTTTGTCCTCCTCCAGAAACTTTTAAAAAAATCGTTCACCATTTTTCAGTAAAAAGACATGTTCACCCATAAATTGGATAAAATAAGTCATCATGGTAGCTTTATTTAGAGAATTGTATCCTGCTTTGTTCTACTGTTCTCCCTCATCATGGATTAAATGTGTGTTTTTTATCCATTTTATAAATCATGAGCTAAAACTGAATTACTCTCATTACTTATTTTCTATTCAACATGAAGCAAAATTGTTCATAAAAAAGGCAAAAATCTTTTGTTGGTCTGCAGTCTACACACAGGTAAATGATAATGTATAGGAAATAAAAATACAAGACAACAGAGGATGTTGTAGACGGGCTCCAAACGAGCCGCCTTTGTTTTATTGATGGTATTGATCGTTTTTCCACTGTGCACAATGCATGTGTAAAAACACTCAGTGGTGACGCTGCTCACTTACAGTACAACAAGTATGACTTCTTCAGGATAAAAAAATTGACAGGAGGGAAAAATTTCATACAGTAGCGGGGTATATAAATATGAAGAAGTTTACATGCACAATAAGAACCAATGACAAATTTTATTTGCTACTTTTGTTTAAAGGCTGGTGCTGATAGAAGAAGAAGAAAAGAGGAGGAAACAAGGCAGAAGAAAGTTTACAGTACATGGTTTCTGTCACATCACCAAAAAGGGAAAGAGGCGTGGTGGTTTATTTACTTTGTGTACACATATAGATATAGAGAATCACCTGTGGCAGTGGAAATATGGTGAATCAGACTTAAATTAAACATCTCAGAGTCCATTATCAGAGTTGGGGAGGGGATCTGTGTCAGTACATTGATGAGAAAGAGAGCTGGGTGGGTAAAAAGGGTGATATAATAGCGAGCATTAGGTGGCCAGCCACAAATGTACACATTTCTTTGTCTTTTTTTTAAGTTAAATGTCTTTTTTTCTATTTCCATACATCACACTATAGTATACATACTGTACAACATCTTCTGAATCACCACTGTGTCCCCAGCAGGAGTGAAAACACCACAGAGGTGCCTCTTCTTTTACTAACATTCAATACTTTAGAAAAAGTTGGAGGGTACTCACACTCAAACACATACATACTCACGTTTTTGCACTAATGAAAAGATCGGACACTAAAGAGTTAATGCTTCACAATACTATAGAATAATGTACAAGAACTTTGTCTTTAAAAAAAATATTCAATTGGAACTTTCTTCACTTTCATTACAAATAAAGTTTTTCAAAACACTGAGAAGAAAAAAATATTCAGACAAGCGGCATTTGTGGCTTGGCAGCATTGTGGGGGTTCTGGAGGTTAGACAACGGGGCTACGAAAAAGCCTTGCCGCCATGATGACGAGACTGAAGTGGCATTGTAAGGGTTGAGTAGTCCTGTTTTCATAGAAGGAGGGGAAAAGTGCCAAGGTTAAAGGAATTCAAGTAACGTGGGATCTATACACAGGAGACAGGGAAGGGGACGGGACCTGTGGCGGCCTTTACTGGCTCTTCCTGTGTTCAGTCAAGCTGCTCTGTGCCTCTGTGGGGGTTTCTCCACGGGCAGCTTTGGAGAGGATGTCCACCCACTTGGTCTTAAGTTCTGCATCTTGGGCACTTAAAAGGAAGGTTTGCTGTGCGTGGCTGAGCCGGAACATGTGCTTGATGTCTGACTTGTCAGCTGTTCCTGATGGCACCAGGCTCACCTCCAACCCTTGGAGAGGAACTCCCCGTGACCCTTTGGAGTCCTACAAAAAAGTGAAGAAAAGTTATCGGGTCAAACATCTCTAACTTAAGGATTTTTAAGTGTTAAATAATATTATGAATAGTATGGGTCCTCAGGCAAGGCCCTTCACGTTACTGCCGAACTATGCAGCCAGCCACAAGGGGACTATGTCTGATTCTCCCTGTGCAGGCCCCCAGCCCAGATAAAACACAGGGTTATGTCAGGAAGGGCATCCGGCCTAAAATTCTCTGCCAAAACCACCTGTGTGAATCAGTGAAAGCTGGTTCACTGTGGTGACCCCTGACGAGATGTGCCGAAAAATGAAAAACAACATTCTGATAAGGTTAATTTGTCCCATGAGGCATTGAAAAATATACTGCCTATGTGTCGTACAGCAATCTCTGCGTGATTCCCTTCCCTTCTCCCTCTCTTTTTCTGTGTCATCGGAAAATACTCATCCAACTCCCATTAATCCTAATCTTTGGAATGGTGGTTTTCTGCAGTGGGATTGGAATATCATTCTTAGAAAATAATCCTGGCAGATTTTAGCAGGCCTCCACATTCTCCATGCCACTATTCCAGCATGGAAAACATGGAATGAGGAGACAATTTTAACCTAGAAGAACAACGGAATATTGTTGCATAAAACAATGTGTGTGACAGTAAAACCAGTTTGTTTAAGGAAGAACGTGCATCTCCATATTGAATATACTCACACAGGACTGTTTTGCAAAAAAACATCATTTGATCCACACTCCATATTTGCACCAGCTGTGTTTTTTGGTTCAGTGCTGCATCTTTTTTTGGGATAATCCATATTTATCAAAAGTATATTATTTAAATTTTGGTCTTTTTGTTCCATAATATGAAAAAAAATCCACAACATTTATGGGGCACATGGGTAAAAACTGAACAGAACTAACATTCCTCATTGTTTTTACCCCAGAAAAATTACAATAATACAGATTTGATATTTTTACGAGGGTTTCCAGCCTTTCTGAGAAAAAACTAAAAGCTTAACACGAGACAAGTACTAAGTGCAGCTTAGCTTATTGTAATGACAACACTCCCAGACAAATCTGAATTCTGTTTTTTATGTCCAATCCTATATCTAGGGCTAAAAAAGCAATAAAAACCCCTTTATTTTTATTTGAATGTGCTGGCTGATAGAATAAATAATCCAATACATTGTTTGCTTGCAAAATCCATTGAAAAGTTGACAATTTTACTTGTCACTAATATATTGCGTGTGTCTACTATAATGGAACAAGACATACTTGTGGCTTTTTTTGTTTGCATGGAATACACTTTAACAGAAATATCCATAGACTTTGCATTACGCATGGTATGTCATAGACATGTGACATATGACATCCACATGTCATAGACAATGGTCAGTTTTCATTGTATGTTTTATTTTTTATTTCAGCTGTCACTACTGACTATCCTGTACTGTTTTTTTTGTTACTTTATTAAAAACAGACCCTGCATAAAAACAGTGAGTAAAGGCAGGAGTATTCAGGCAGGGACGGTGAGTTCTGGGGTTTGGAGTTAAAAAAAATGTCTCCACATCATCTATCGATGTATGTGGATCTAGTGATGTCCATCACCTCATCTATGAGGCTAAACAGAGTCAATAAATCATTTAAAAAAAGCTTCACATATAAGAAAACTCAATCCTTTCATAGTCTCACCTGGACGAATTCATGGAACAAATGATTTAATCTATTTAGTTCAAACTAAGTATTTAATACAGAAGAGAAGCAGTTAGTTACACCTGAGGTCATATTCAGGTGAACCAAATCCCCCTGGCCCAAATCTACAGTGTGTACAATGTGACACGGGATGGATGGGACAGATTTGACTCACACACTGTCTGTGATTTGTCTAACACTGTAACACTGTACAGATGCTTCATGTCAACCAGCAGACAGGATTTGAAGGCTGGATAGTGTAGTATGGATGAAGCACACTTAATTGCTGAAAATCTGTCGTGTTTACTTCTTTTCCGGAGCTCAAATTGAGAACTTCACCAGAGTCTGAGGATTTCCTCAGCATGTACTGTTTCCCTGATCACAGTGTTCTGCAGACATGAGCTCTATTACCTGTGCACTGCATTGCAGGTACAGCACCAGTGGTTCTGCCTTGGTTACAGCCACCCACATCTTGGTCCAGCTCTTCCCCTTCTCTTGCACTTGCAGGAAGCCACACAGCAAGCAGTTTTCTGCTGTTGGCAATGGCTGCCTCTGAACACAAAACAGTGAGACTGGTGATCAGTGGGATCCCGTGAGATGATGGACTGAGAACTTCAATGTTGAGGTGAGCAACTTGAAGGAGATTTATTTCATGGATTTAAATCTGATAACCAAATGCATGTGCTACATCCTTCACCCAGTTACATAACAGCACTAGGACACAAAGACATTTGTGTATGCACAGGTGCTTAAGCTCCTTTGCCTGTTGGCCTAAATCTGGTAGGAGCTACAGCTCCCCCATGTGGTGATATTCACATATGAGCTGAGATCCAGTCTCAGAGACGAAGCAAAACAACTGAACTATATTTGTGCCACAGCCTCACTAAAACTACTTTGTAGTTTTCTGATTATTTGTGCAAGCAGAGCATACTGCACATCAGACAGACGGACAAAGACACCTGAAGCTGCCAGACGACTGTGTCAGCAGACTGACTCTCCTCTTTAAGCTTAGATCTTATTACCATATTAGTCACTGAAGACGATGAAACGTCTGTCTGAATATCTATTTATCCCTTTATAATTACAGCAAAAAAGCACAACAGTTTTAATACATGATCAAATATAAAATTTTCAATTTATCGTGTTAATCACGATTAATGAATTACAGACATGCTGAAGTCAGCAGAAAATGCATTCTTAATTTAAATAAAGTAACTTTGCTCTAAAATTTATGTGCACTCTCAGTGCACGTCTCAGTGTCCCTTTACTGTATGAAGCGCATCTGTTGCTACTGTGACATCATCAGTGTGCGACTTTGTAGTTCTTAACAGAACTAACTTTAACAATGTCACAACTCATATCTATTATGTAGGGATAAAGGTCAGTCGTTTTCATAAATTATTGAGGTACGCGGAGGGCTGATTGCATCAATTAATAAATTGTAAAATAAATACCAGCATTTTATGAAAAAGTATGTCTTTTGTTTTACCTCTGGTGGAGCTTTCCTTCTCTGGTCAGTGTGATTCTCCACAGTCAGACTGGCTTCGAAACATTCAGGACACACTCGGCTTGTTTTGTTGTCCAAAGTCTTTGAACACTTTGCACAGATGGCCTGCAGACAGACAGAGAAGTGACGAAGGGGGAAAAAAAAAAAACTACTACAAATACTACCCTATCATAAAAAAAAAAAAAATCCATTCTTGAGTCTTACAGTCTATCAAACTGTTCTAATATTTCTACTTTAGCTTACCGCTCCACAAGTTTTGCAGTGGTGCTTGCGCTTGGTGAAATTAAAGCTCTCATTGCAGCCTTTGCAAGTTTGCTTTTCTTTCTCTTTCTTCCTGGAACTTTTCTGTAAAAACAATACAAAGCCGGTTTGTCAGTTTTTTTTTAGTTGTCACATGAGGCAGAAGAAATAAGTGACTCATTAGTGTTCTTTCCCACATTTGATCATTTCTAATAACACAACCTACAATATAAGTTTTAAGCTTTTGTTATCGACAAAACTGTGGATTATAAATAAATAATAAAATATTTGAGCGCTTGAAATGACAATATTTCAGCCAAGCAAATAATTCAAAGCAGATGTAAAGAAAGAGATCAAATTACTGGTATGGTTTCAAAGAAACTACAATTGTCTAGTTTGGTAACTGCCATAATCACTCTTTTTCTAAAACATTTCAAATGGAACTATCTTTTTGGAAGTCAAATTCTTTTCATAGTTTTTAGGAAGCGCGACTTCAATTAGTGTTATTTTACTTTGAAAAGATCAAAGTGTTCTTGTAATGTTTTTTAAAAAAGAAAAGGGAGCCTGTTTCACCACAGACAGGAAACAAGCCTGCTATAAGATTCTGACAAATTTGTGAAGCTGTGAAAGAAAAAACACTAACACTTTTTTTTGATCTGCTGAACATTTTGTTTGTCATGCAGCTTAGTGTTTTTAATAGCTTGCAGAAACTCACTCCCCATTGAATGATTTCTGCTCTTTTAGGCCTACTATTTTGCTGAAGTTTTCATTTTGAACACATTTGTGACTACATTGTGAACACACATGGAAACCGCCAAAATAAAAAATAAAAAAAATCAACAATTACTTTTTTGTAATTTTTTCAATGAACTTTCTCAAATATTTTCTGAAAACATACAAAAAATAGGTATTTTGAGGAAACAAATCTTTAAATGTTATTTTATTTTTTCAAATAATTACCAAAAACATAAGAAATGAATTCAGTTTCTCAGTGGATGGAGATTGAAATGTCTTGATAGATCAATGATTAAATCCTGAGCTAAAGAGAGGAGAGAGCATTCAGTTTGCGAAAAACATACTGGTGTGTGTTTGTTTATACACACATTTCATTAGTGATGAAGAATTCATGCTGAATAACATTGTTGCATTTTAAAACAACTCAGAACATTTTCGTTCAACTGGATATGAAATACAAAAGAAAATTGTTTTTTTTTGTCTATATTTAGTGCAGCTACAAAAACAATATATTTACAGAATGTTCAGCTAAATTTCAGTTTATTTTAATTATAAGTTCTGTGTGACAGCATCTTACCCTTTCATGCAGTCTTTCACCATCTGAATCAATGGATGAGTTGAACCATGGGCCCTGAGGAGAACAAACAGTGAGTTCAGCTCTTTCCTACAGTTATGCATCTTCACCACTAGGTGTCAACCTGGACCCTGTAAAACTGGACCTCTGACTTGTGTCAATGTTTGGCTAGGGTCCAACTCAGGCGAGCCCAAAGTAGGTCAGAGCAGATCCATGACAGTTTTGTGTAAACTTTGACTTTCCCAATAAGGTAATAAGACAACTCAAGGAGAAGACACTCATGAAAAAAGGAAGAGCTTCTTTCTGTGAGTATTTTGTCTGTATGAAGGCATACATCCATAGATGGAGAGCTGGTCTGAGAGACAAAGGCAGACTTTGACACTGGTGTTTGGTCTAAGTGTGGTCTCCCATAATTCCCTGCAGAGCATGGGTGTCTGGTCAGTGGAGTGAGAGTGGGGACTGACCGGTGAGTCTGGCACATGGTCTTCATCGCGGGAGAAGGAGCTGATGAAAGCTTTATTGAAGGTTTCGCTGTTCTGTTTGTGCCGTTCGATGGTGGCTAGGATCACCTGAAAGCCGCAAGAAACAGAGAAAGGAAACTCAACAGGCAGAGCAGCATTTGGACAAAGGGAAATGTACATGTTTCGTGTAAAATGGTCTGATAAAAATTTAAGATTAAAATGACCTTTCTGACTATTTCTTTGATCAAAGTTGGATGAATTAGAAGCATATGAAAAAAATGCCATTTGAAAAAGATCGCTTTTGTGATGCAGCAACTGAAATGGATGGGCCAAAGTCTCCCTGGTCTGCTCCATTCTGATGCATCCACTTAAAGACAAATAGAGCCATGTATGTCTTCAACTTTCTCATTCAAGCTGGCATCTTGGCTGATAACTGTACTAATGGATAGCTCTGATACTGCTCACCATTTCTGTTGCACCGATAATGTTAGCTTTGGTGTTGTGAGAAGCTGCAAGCTAATGGAAGAGAGTGTAAGCAAAAGGGATGATGAAATATCAGTAGAGGCTTCCTTTGGTGCCAACAGTCCCGCCCACAACTCAGAGGTGTATTTCTAATGAACTACTGCCACTCTGCAGAAAGTATGTCTTAAAAAACAACACAGGTTTCTTGATTTTGGCAAAAAATTGCATAACCATAATTAAAAGTCCACTGGGAATGCTTTTAAAATAGATCAAAATATGGCTGTAGTGGGACTTTAAATAACAAAAAAATATATAAATGTATAAAGTATATATATATATATATACAAATATATATAAAAGTTCTCTCTATTCCCGTCTACTGTTAACTACCGTTACCAAATGTTCACTGAGCTGTTTAGATCCTGTGTATTCAGCCATGTTTGTGCATGTGCTACTGTGAATTCTTACCTGTATCCAGTCTTCTTTCTCCTCTGCTGTCCTAGAAAGTCAAATAAAACATTAAATCATTTACCCGCAAAAAATACAAACCAGCAGTCAGATGTGGCAAACATCAAATCAACAGTATTGTTATTTTCTACTCATTTAATTTTTAGAGGTCAGATGCATGCAATAGCTAGCTAAAAATTTTTGGATCATAATCTTGAAGGAACTGTGATTTAAGGAAACTGCACAATTAAAAAAAGCCCAAATCTGTCTCGTTCCACTTGATACATTTGCTAGCTACTGAATATTTATTAAAATTAGACCACCTTTGAGTTAGTAGTTTGAGCTGAAAGTAAATTATTGTTTGCTAAACTGTTCTGAAAAGTCCTTTAATAAAAACACAGTATGCACACACATAAACCCATTTTATATTGAGTTTGACATATCATTTTCTCACTTAAAAATCAAGCCACATTATAATCTTAATTCTTTATCTTGTGTTACTCAAATGGTATTTCATGTCTCAATATGTTGGGTTTGTGGGGTCAGGTTTTTTTATGCGAAAGTCTGTTTTTCTTTTGGTTTTTAAATTTAAAAGATGTCTTTATTCTGTAAATCACTTTGCATTATATTATAAAAGTGCTTTTTAAATAAAGTCTGCTTTGATTTGAATAAAAAACAATAAAACAGATGAGTAAAACAAATATAGGTTAAATTGTACTCTTACTTTTGGGATTTTTTTTCAATTATTAATAAAAAAAAAAAAAACAATTTATCTCTATAAAGAAGTAAAGGATGGAAGGTCTGGATTAGAATTTATTTTAGAGCACACAGGTGAATTTCAGTTTTACTGTTTTGATCTGGTGTTACCTGGCCTGAAGCTCCAGTGAACGCTGTTTACCAATGATGGCAAATGTGTGGGGAAGGTTTTGCTTCACATTCTCTTGAACCTAAGACCAAGAAAAAGAACATTTGCAGCTTTTACTCATTAGAAATAACAAAAAAAGATACAAAATAAAAATAACAGATGATTATAAGAGGTTGAGTAGCAGAGTCTTACCTCCATGCCAGCAATGTCAATCCTCTCTCTGACGCTAAACTTCTGCCCCATCAGTCTGAGCTTAGGTACGCAGTACAGAACCATATTGTTGAACTAAAACAAGAAAATGCAAACACGTAAATTAAAAGCACATATATTTCCCTCCACATTTCTCTAATTTGACGGCGCTCTAACCAGGTAGAGGTATCGATCTTGCGCTGTTCCATTTTTTGCTGACATCTTCTTGATGTGTCCTTCTTTGATGAGCTCATTGGCTGGATTTACTATATCTTCCTCTCCTCCGAGTCTTTCATAAACCTCCAACAGCTTGTGCATTTTCTCCTGAAAAAATAATAAAAAAAAAAACAAAACAGAAAATTATGAAATGAAAGGAGAAGTTTGATGTCTCATCTAAAAGTCTCAAAGTACATTACATTTTTCTCAGATTATTTGTTGTTTAATTATTTGCGTCAGTTGGAGATGAATAGGGACAAGCTGGCATAATCTGACTGACGAAGGTGATGAGGAGGATGGGTGTTAAAGACACTGAGCCATGGCACTTGAAGCAGGAAATAGTAACTTCCTGTCTTGGTTGACGTAGTGTTGCTGACTAGGAGACAACTAACTTCAGAACGTCTTTGATTGGGCAACATTGATATGTGAAGCTTAAACAGACAATCCCAAGGAATTAAAAAAATCTACAAATGAGTTAAACACAACAATAAATCTCTGGCAAAGCTTTTTGTGAGCCCACCATTTTCCTGATGGCTGCGTTGGAATGGTTGGCTGCAGTTGAGATCAGCTCTAGCGCCTCTGTAATGTAAACAGATAAAGGAGGTGAGCAAACAGTCCAGAGTTAATGAAAACACTAACTGGTTAGATTATCAGAAAGCTACACAGCACATTTATGTAAATCTATTCTTTTTTTTTAAACAAAGAAACAGGATTATTTATTGTTGTTGTTAACAGATTATTGTCAGGATTTTTGGATAACACAAAATTACCAAAGGTCAATGCCTTAACATACAGACTGTAAATTTTAACTGCACCATCTCAATGACATTGGGGAGTGGAACACAGATGCCTGTGAGCTCTGAGCAAGCTGCATTAATCATAAACCTTTAACAGAATAGACATCCAGGCAGTGGAAAGCAAAAGGGATGAATTGGTTTTGAGCAGGAATGTGTGTGCAGAAGTGTTGTGGGGAAAAAAGAGATTAGGTAAAACCAAGAGGAGTTGGAGATCATGTAAAATGCATTATCTTTTTATAAAAATTCTCCAAAATGTTCGAATTAGTCTTTTTAATTCCAAAAAAGGGCAAAGCCTCTTTCCCTCATGCTTTTGTGAATGACTGTCCAGTCAGAGCAGTGAGTGTGGAGCCTTACTTGCTGCATCTTTTTGGTCAGGAGCATCACTGGGCAGCTTTTTCAGGTAGTCTTTGAGCAGCAGCTCGTAACGAGGAATGCGTTGGACCGGCTCCAGCATGTGATGCTGCAGTGTCAGGTTCCCACAAACATCCTGTTTCTGTTGGTTTAGACAAAAATATACATTTGATGATTCTTAAAAAAAAAAAAAAAACACTTTCACAAACGCAGTTGAACACTCCTCCTTTAATTAAAAAGTTCAATAAGATAACATGCACAAAATAATTTGCTATTCTTAGTGTTGAAGTTTGAAAATGGACAGAAACACTGAAATAAATCATAAAGTCAAGGAGAAGTGACTTAAACTAATGTTCTTGTTACACCGCTAACTAACCATCTGTGATGATTTGACAGCGAGAAACAGAATGCATCTCATCTCTGGGCAGAGGACCGCTAATGTTGGCTTTTTTGTTGCCACTTCCTATTTATGTACCACTGTTTTTGCAGCTATTGCTTCTCTAAAATAAAATACAAATCTGAGCTGAGCACTGAGCCAGGGCTGAGATGGACAACAAGTAGGATTTCCCAACAAACCTCTCAGTACACAAGTAAACAAATAAACTGACTCTCCATTGTATTTTTGCATCACTTTAGCTGGTTTTTGCCACTTATTTTGAAAATACTCAACCAACTAGTGCAGTGCTTTTCACTCCATCATGTTGCATAAATACTAAATATTGTGCTTTTCCCATCAGTGACAAACATTAAGACAGAAATAACCACTGTATTTTTGTTGAAAATGATGAAGTTATGTCCCTTATTTCATATCCAAAACAAAACACAAGCACCAACACAAACCTGGATGTTCTGAACGACGCTCTTAAACTGTGAAGATCTCTGCGTCCAGGTATTGACCAGGTCCATGGCTCGGTCAAAGTTCTTCACATATTCCCCGTACATCTTCATAAACGGAGCCAGTTTCTGGAGAATGTCTCCAATGCGAGGGTTTGAGTCCCTGCAGCAAAACGCCAGCACAAACAAGCCGCTCATTAGATTAGAAAATAACGTCAATTTCCAAATAACAAACTGCAGAATACAGAATGTAGATGAAAACTATGTTTTTTAAAATCCTTGAGAACAATAGATCTTCTTTTAATGCTTTTTTGTTGGCATTTGAGACTTATTCTACTTTTATGCGACTTTTAGTCCAAAAATATAGTAGACTGCATACATATCTTAATATGGTAGGAAATACTCTTAAAAGTTCATTTTAACCCAAATCAAGGTTTTAAAGAAACTGCGGCCTGTAGGGGCAAACTGTGCACCCCTTAGTTTCAAGAAGTTTTGACTCCTGACCATTCTCCAGTAATCCGAGTCTTGAGCTCCGGGAGCAGGAACTTATCGTGGAAACAGTAGATAGAAGAGATGTTGGAGAATATCCCTGTTATGACTTCCTGAGGGATTCCAGCCTCTGTGAGCTTAGTGCAAAATACCTGCAGAGAAAATGCATACAGAAATGATGCAAAAGAGTAAAACTGAGCTGCTCCCATTCTAGAAAAAGACAGAAACACGCAACCTCTGTGTTATTATGTAGCAAAGCAATGCTCTCAGTTTTTGCTCTTCTGACTCCAAAAAATGCACATTTGACTGACTGAATACAAAAGAAATGCTTGCAAAATATATTACTTTGGTTTAAATTTAGTGACTGTTTCTTTTTATATATATATATATATATACATACATAAAATGTCACAATAATTAGGTCAATAAACTGAGGATAATTTCATGGAAAGAATGTCCACATGATCCTCAGCAGGAAGTAAAACTATTGCTTCCTTTCTGTTTTATTCAGCTTGGTCATCTAATTCACTGAGGCTGATTCATTACTTTATTTGAGTGTGCATTTTGGTTAAGCAAACTAATCTTTTAGTGGCTAACTTTAATAAAATACATAAATCTGATCCGAGCAAAATAAATTCACTTCGGTAAACATGGCAAATTTCTACAAGCTTCCACATTAGATTTTCTGCTGTTTTCTGGTTCCCTCTATCATGCATTTTTTGTATGATGTATTTAAAAATATATATTTTAAATTGACCTAGTTCAATTATGCCACATGTTTTCATTTAATTCAATTGTATTTGTTGGGTGAAAAAAAGCACCAGGCGCAACGTTAAGACTTTAAAATTAATTCATTTTCCCTGACTTAAAATAGCCCATTTTAATCAGTTGTTTAATGAAATTTGCAGCTCTATTCTCTGCTTTTAATTCCTGTCACAAGGAGGCACAATCTTCTACTAGGGTGACTGTTCCTAAAATAATGAAAGACAGTTTTGGGAAAACTTTCAAGATTTAGTCAAAAAGTAATATAAATCCAGAATAGTGTGATCTTGCCTTAAAAAAGGATTTTGTGTCATGATGTGATGATGTTGAAACAAGCAAAATAAACTTTTGAGTAAAAGTTGAACTGTTATCATTTATTCTCCAAAAAACTACCAGTATTATGTGATTTTAAATTTGCGTATATAAGGGAAAGATACATTTGTCCTTTTGGGAAAAAAATCAAAAAATAAAATGTTTAGTCAGCTGTATTATAGCATGCTGCATTATAGACATGTATATACGCTACCATTCAAAAGTTTAGGGTCACTAAAAAATGTTCCTACTTTTGAAAGAAAATAACTATTTTTTTCAATAAATATAACTTTAAACTAATTAGAAATACACTCTAAACACTACTGATGTAGTAAAATCATTAATAAATGACTATTGTTGCCGCAAAATGTCTGCTTTTTTGGTGAACTCCAGTATTCTAACTGTACAACGTGTTTGCTCATTGTGTCTGAAGGCTAACAGATGATTAGAAAACTCTTGTGCAATCCTGTTAGCACAGCTGAAAACAGCTTGGCTGGTTAGAAAAGCTTTAAAACTAACCTTCCTTTGAGTAGGTGGAGTACCTGGAGCAGGTAAAGGTAACTCCGGGCCTCAAGGGCAGAGTGTCTGCATGATTTCCAGATATCCAAGCCCTACTTATGACTCATGATTACCTATTTTAGGTGTGTCCAGTCTATTAGAACATGCCAGAGCATGGTATGTTGGAAAACGTGCAGGAATCCGGCCCTCGAGGCCTGGAGTTGCCTATCCCTGATCTGGAGCATCCCATTTGTGGGGTCAAATAAACGCTCAAAATGGCCAGGAAAATATAACTTTCATGTGAAACTTGGCAGTCTGTTGTTGTTCTTAGAGATGAATGCTTTTTCATGCCAAACATTGACAAGAAACTGAATATTTTCTTCAGCGATGTGTACTACTATCTTCAGAGAACAGCACAAACAGGCTCTAACCAGAGTAGAACGAGAAGTGGGAGGGCTCCCGCTGCACAACTGAGCAAGAAGATAAGTACATTAGAGTCTCCAGTTTGAGAAAAAGACACTTCACAGGTCATCCTGGCAGCTTCAGTAACAGGACCCGCAAAATGCCAGTGTTAACATTAAAAGTTGAAGGAAATCTTCAGTTCCTTGGCAATTTATCACATCGAATAGCTTTTATTTCTAAGAACAACAGTATACTGTCAAGTTTCACATGAAAGTTCTCTTTTTTCATTTACCACATTAATGTACAGAGTGAAACAGGAATAGAAAAAAAGTGTCCTTACTTTAAAAATAGGAAAAATTCTAAGAATCCCCAAATTTTTGAATAGATTTAAGGAATTTGATCTAAAGTATTTAGGCCGTAAAAAATAATTAAATTAGGCAGTACATCATTTGGAACAACATAACAACAGTTATATGCATGTTTTTAGTTTAGCTGTCAGTCACTTTATAAATAATAATAACAATAAAAACATCCATATAATCCTAATTATTCCCTTAAGAACAGGAAAAATTGTCACATGATGAGAATGTTATGTGTGAGAGTCAACATTTTTTTCTGTGAAATAAATTTAATTTTTTTCTGAGTTGTAGAACTGCATAATCATTATTACAGTCTGTGTCTCATTTCCGAGATAGGTGTTTTATAATAACTTGGAGCGGTTGTGGAAGGAATTCCTGACTGCAGGAGCCTCTTTATAATTACAAATGAGACATTCCTGTTTTCATCCAGTCATCGCCTCTTTCCACTTTCCCTTCCTCGTTGGTCACAATCAAATTTGGGCTCTCTTGTAATCACGGAAATAACTGCGATGGTAGCAAGACAAAAACAGGAAGTTACTTCTTGGGGTTCTTTGCCCTCAGTGACAAACAAACCAGAGCTGCTCTGTGATAGGGCAGCTGTTTTTGTTCTGTACCACAAAAACCCAGCGAAGAGGAAGAACACACAACCAACCAGCAATGCGTTCATATTACTAACAAGAAGGAGCACAAAGATGCTGCAGGGGAACAACTATAAGCTATTTACAGAGCGTGTAAAAATAGTGATTGTTATTACTTGGTATATTAGTAGTGCTAAATAATTTAAAATTATACAAATTTGCATTGTGTTGTTTATAAGAACAACTTTATGGAACAGTCCCACAATAAGATCATACTTAAACGGCCAACTAATTTTCCCTTGCAAGGTAAAATTTCGCAAGAATATAAAATCAAAAACAAAACAGCGCTAGGTTGTTGCACAAGAACAATGTCCAAAGTTTAATTCCACTTCAGAGACAACAAGTACATCTTTAGCTACAACATCTAGACCCACTGAGATGCAGAAGTCATGACACTTGCACACAGAAACACTTCTCACATGACTGTACTCTAGTTGCTTCAGCAACACAGGGACTGGTGGCTGTTTTAGGGTGGATGACAGTTAAAGTTTGAATGAGTCAGATTTGACATACATATCTAACTGAACACAGCAAAGCCACTCCTCTAAACTCACAAACAAATGCACACCACAGTAAAGGCGTTACCTGATCGAGGAGGTTGAGCCTTTTCACATACGCCTCTTCAGTATGGAGGAGCTCTTTGGCAATGTTCAACAGCTTCTGAGCCTCTGAGCACTGAGAGGAAACAGAAGAGTTAAAGGTTTATCATGTCAGAGGCCAGAAAATGTATAAAATACCTTCAGATTTAGGTAGGTCACATGCATTTGTTTAGAGTTTGCAAAACTGCAGAGAAATACTGACTGACAGTTGAAACTAATGATTTTTTTCCTATCGTACAAATTATGTTTAAACAAAGTTCAAATAAAAAGAGCCACATGGCTGCGCAGTGGTGTCGTGGTTAACACTCTCATCTCACAGTCAGAAGGCTTCTGGGTCAATCCTAGCTGGGATCTTTCTGTGTGGAGTTTGCATGTTTCCCAAGTGCATGCGTGGGTCTTCTCAGACCGTCTGAAAACATGCTTCATAAATTAAGTGAAGTTTCTAAATTGCCCCTAGGTTTGAATGTGCGTGAGGCAATGTGGTTGTGTGACCTTTTCAAGGTGTACCCCGCCTTTGCTCAACAGTATTTGGCTCTGGCAACCCTGTGACACTGAAAGGGATTTAGTGGGTTCAGAAAATGGGTGGATATATGGATGTCTCCTTTCTCTAGGCGTTGAACAAACATCTCACAACATTGAAGCACATAAACCTTCTGCAACCAAACTTGCTTGTGGACAAATTTTGACTTAAAACCAGATACAATCAGGAAAACTAGCAACCTCAAAATGTGCCAAAAAGTTATTTTATAAATAAAACATCGTTCAAATGCTCACATTAAATAAGGAGCATAAGTAAACAAAATCAATAAAACCTCCCATTAAATAATAATACAGAATAATACTGTCTTTGTCTCAAAATCCCAGAAAAATATTAATATATAGTCTTTTGTTTAATAAAATGTGACCTGTAAAATTGAAAGAGAAGAAAGTGTGCCTGGGGAGCATTTTGTCACAAAGCTCTCACACAGTCAGTTGCTTAAGGACCTTTTAACAAAAAGAGGTCTAAAAAAAAAAAAGATTTATTCTATAATAGTATTGTAATTACAACCAAAAGAGTTTAAATATGCTAATATTGTTGTAAGCAAAGAGTGAATCTCTAAAACAAAGTCTGGAAAGAATTTGACTTAAATAAAGCATTTTTTAAGCATCTGCAGCATGAGGAGATGGCGGTGAGTTTTCAACCAAAACTGGTATGAGATACTACTGAATTGAAAATAAAGATGGCTTTCATCTTCTGTTAACTGTAACTGAAGACAAGATGGCATAAAAATGTTTTGAGTTACAAACAAGAACCATGCTACGATAAGGTTCAACGCATACCTTAGTATTCCCTGGCATGATACAATAATATTCTACTGCAACAATGCAGGTTTAAATAAAGCTGTTTGAAAAAACACTCAACCATATGTTGGCTTACCTGAACTCTTGCTCAAGACTTAACATAAATCAAAATGTCCCTTGTTTTTCAGTGATCAGTATCAGTTTTTGGTTTCAAACTAAAGGCTAATTTGCAACAAATAAATGACAATACAATAGCAGCAAAACTGAAACTAAAATAAATTCACTATGTATAGAAGGTGCTTGCATGCCACACACATCAGTAAAAGTCGCTTTTAATCTTGCTCCTGCAGCGTGCCTTTCTGAGAAACCCACATCCTCTGTCATTATTCAACCATTAACATGTCAGCTAATGTGTCACATGAACTCACACTGCGCAACTGATAGGCAAAATCCCTAACATATTACAACACACCCTTCCTCTGGATGGCAGAGCCGGGATCAGGAAGCTCTGAGGAGCAGAGATACCTCTGTCTAATAACACTGTGGGTGTGGACAAACAGCTATGGATCTTGGTGTGATGGTGCTCTACAGCAACGAGAACATCTCATCTCAACTATCTCGGGAAGCTTATAGGATTGAAGTCTTTTTTACTGTATGGATCTGTATGTCTGCTGTTTGGGGTATCAATAACAATGTTCACTCTGAGATCCTGGATCAGCTTTAGAAGGACTTGTATGGACTCCTGCAGCAACCAGCTGCCATTCCTGTTGTTTCAGCTTCTGAGCTGAAAATCCTCTTTTCAATCTCAGCAAAAGCTGTTTTTAGACACCAGTCAGACACTTGAGACTGGCAAATCCAGGCGATAGCACATCACTTTTTCCACAACACAAAAGCCTGACATGATGCTTTTTAATAGGCATGGTGGGTTCAGGGAAAAAGTTGCCACAAACCGTTAAAGTGAGATAGTTTAGGTAATTGAATCAGATTTTATGCTATTGATTACGGGTGACCATGAAGAGTACTTACTTTGTGGGCCTCCGAATTCACATCTGTCAGATACCCAATCTGTGTGTCTGTAAGCGAGTGTATGTCGCTGCTGCTCCCCTCATCTAAGTCACTGTCCTCATCCTGGGTTGAGTCCCGCTTGTTTTCCTGGGTAACGCAACAGGATACACTCTCCGTTTCAGTGACACTGTCGTAGTGATCCTCCTCATCGATGGCGTCCTCGTTGGGAAAAACCTCACATTCCGCAGCGCAGGACGGGCTGTCAATGCCGCTGTCCCGGTTGGGAATCTTCCCATTCTGTTCAGAAGAGTTCGGATTGTCCAGGAGTTTCAGGGAGGAGACATTTTCTTTCTCATCCAGACAATTGACCCTGTGTGTGATTTCGTCCTCCACGCCGTTGTCCGAGTCACTGATGTGCATAGACTCCAGGCAGGAGAGTTCCGACACGTCCTTGCTTTTCTCAGCGAGGCCTACTTCAAGTTCACTCATGAGCGGGGGCTCTCCTGCAACTTTTACAGTGGTGTCTGGGCCGCAAGGTGAATGAATGTCAGCCGCTGGATCCATTCTTAGGCACAGGTGAAGCTGCGAGCGTGGGAGCACCCCCAAAATGGGGACCCTAGGAAAAAAAACAAAGCAATTTGTTGTGAAGTTCTATCAAATGAAGAAGTTATACCTTGGAGGTGACTGTAGAAACTGAAAAGAAGAAATTAGTTTTTTTTTAGCTGGTTTACATGAACTGGAAACAGGTAATAAAAACATTAATGGCAGCGTAAAACCACTTCCTACAACAAAAATAGAAATTCAGGAGGCAAACTATTATCAAATGCTTTCTTTACCTTGAGTTTTCAAACCTCTCAATCAGCAGTCCAACCTTCTGGGCCTCTCTATGTGGTTGTGCTCCAAGGCAAGGTGGTGCAGAACAAAGCTTTGGTTTAGGTGGAAGAGGGGGTGCTGGCAGAGGTCTTGAAGGCGCTGGGGGGATCTTCTTAGGTTTCTTGTCTTGCCCAAGGGTGAGCAGGTGTGCCGGTTTAGGGGGCACTGCAGAATCAGTAGCCCAGACAGAGTTAGAACAGCAGAGACCTTTGAGGCTGCTGGCATCAGCAAAAACAATCAGGTAACCGGAATAAACGCAAGCGAGAAATCCGCCATGGCTGAGTCTTTGAGTCACATTTGACTGCAAGAAAAAAAGAAAAACTTACAAAAAGATTTTTAAAAAAGCCAAGAAATATTAGCAAGAAAGCAGAGTTTGATCGAGTCTGAGTGTCCGCTATTTGCCAACTTCCTTATTGCAGAACAGGATGCTAAGCTTAGTGTGCGTAAACCACCTCACTTCAGACAGAAAAAAAAAAAAAAACTAGACAGCTCTGCATTCTACAAAACAACAAAAAAGAACATCCAACTCATGCATGCTGGCACACAGTCAAAGTCTATATTTGCATGTATTCAATTTTTATTCAGTGCATATAATCAATTTGTTTAGAACCAGGAAACGTAGTGATATGTCATAGTCGTCAAATTTAAGCACTTCCTCTGTCTGTATGTGTCAATGTCTGACACATCGTCAGATATCGCAACAGCTTTTCTCAAATGTGTAAAGAGCAAAGACGTTATAGGACCAAAAAAAAAACATCTGTTCCTTTTTATGAAGAGTAATTATAATCTAAATGTATGTGTGTGTATGTGTCTATTGAGTGTTGGGAATTTATTTCAGTGCAAAACATAAATGCCTATAATATAGCATCACAACATGCCTCAAGCTCACAATCATATTGCATTGTCAGTAACTTGTAAAGGGACTGCATAGGCCTTTTAATAAATACTAATACATTTTAATCGATCTAAAAAATGTTATATGAATATTAACAAGGTGAAGTTTTATGGGATGAAAGTCTGATTTGAGAAAATTAATCCAATGTGTATACATAAAAAAGTAAATATCTAAAACAGCTCTTGATGTTTAAATGTTAAAAAGGGATCATATATATATATATATATATATATATATGTGTGTGTGTACGGAGAGAGAGATAGTTCTTGTCCTCTCTGATCCAGCAATAGGAAAATAGCAATTTAATACAATCTTTTTTGCATAAACTCAATCATGTAAATGATTAAAAATAATATAGCCCTGTTTTTTTAAAGCATTTACATGCATGTAACATTGGAGCTTTTTCAGAATAAAAGCCTGATCTTGAAGCTCTCTTGTGATTTTTATTAGTTCTTGTAAAGAATTTTCCCAACCCCCAACACTGGAGTTACATTTCAGTACATGCTTTGGAAAAGCTATGAGTGGAATATAAATGTTGCAGTGAGGAAGTCTTTCCTGCCAGGGAGACGGGGAGTTGAATGCAGACTGCCTGTATCAAAATGTGCTTTTTTAAAATCTATTACAGAGGATAGTAGTGGTACACTCTACTCTTTTGTATATATTTCTATAAAATGTACTCAAAACAAGCCTTCCATTTCACCCCTAAAGAGTAATATTTATCTAGACATATCATGAATGTCGGTTACTCCTCACTGGTTGGTTGCTTGATGATTTTTTTCTTAAAATTAATTTCAAAACTACTTTTATTATATATACATGCAAATTGAGGGTGAAATCTAAAAATATAAATATATTTTGCTGATCTAGCTGAGCTTTTTCAAAAATACAGAATTGAACTAGGTAGAAAAACACTTCCGTCCAGATATTTCTCTGAAAATGAGACTGACATCTATATGGATAAACAGTTGTGGATGTAGATAGATGCCTGTTGTTTCAGGATTTCTATGCATTTACTGAACATCTTTTCAAATTAAACATCTTGGGAAATAAATAAACAAACAACAAAAATGCTAGATCTATCTGGTGTTTGCTCCACATACATGACAATAGGAAATGGAAATGTCTTTTCCCTTATTCCATGTTGAGCTGTCATTCCACTGTCAAACCTCAAATGATCTTATAAAACTTTGAGGCTATTCTGGGGGCATTTGCCTTCCCTAGACATGTTTTTTTTTCTTTTAATTTGCATGCCTTGAAATGATAATCGTGTACATGATTGAGAGATTATTTCTACAACACTTCGGCAGCAAACTTTTTAAAGTTGCAACTTTTTCAAATATTGAGGCCAAGTTTGTGCACTCTACAGGAAGTCCCTGAACATAGCACATGCTCCTCATTTTTAGCGTTCTTCAGCTGGAGCCCAAACACAAACACTGGGGAAATGCTGGCCTCCTTTGCAGCAGCAGCTCCTGCAGAGGTGACCTACTAGCAGCACGAGGCCACACAGCTGACACATTCATTAAAGGACAGTGCTGTCAGAGCATGATTGTTGAAGGATTGACAGGGATGCTCCAATGGTTCCCTGGGGGTTGTACCTTGAGGTTTCTGTGCAGCCGGTGGTCTGGTGGATGGCTGTGGCCGTGGTTTGACGGCGGGCCGGTCGTGACATGGTCTGGGAGTCGGACCTTTCTTTGCCAGTCGAGGAGAACACAGATAGTTCACAGGTCCACAAGGGTACTGAAGAGAGGAGGCAGGCAGATCTGCAGAAAACACACAAAAACACTATTAAGTATTGATAAGACAATATTGTAAACAGGAGAAACCCATCTTTAGAAGTGCAGTGGTGTGACTGTCGGAGAATGACCTTGGGTGGATTTTTCGGGAGTGGAGAAAAAAACAGAGCTACCATGCACCCTTTCAGACCATATGGGACACATTAAACTGTTTAATCTGGCCTGCCAAACAGGAACATGTTATATTGATAATCCTTAATGGTTTATTTTCCCTGTAGTTCTACATCTCCCCAGATTAGGCACAATAAATAAACTGGCCTTTGTTTAGGTGCAGAACATTGTTATATATTCATGTGGTGTTGTTGTTTTCTGACATTCATGTGTGTTTTCAGTCATAAAGTCATTTTTTGATCATTCCAACCCAACATGAATGCAGCATTTTTCTACGTTTGCATTTTTCTCTTAGACTCTTAAACCAATTGGCACTAAAATGAGAACAAAAGGCACATCTATTTATAAAAATATAAAATAATATTCAGTTTAAGCACGTTTTCGTCCAGATTCTCTGTTATTTATCTTATGAAGTGGACTACCAAAACACTCCACGCATCAGCTCCTGGCCTGGCCCCACCGTCAAATTTTAGAACCTTTTGTGGCCCACGAGTCAAAAAGTTTATTCACCTAAAAATAAGATTTAGCCTGGCATTTGGACTGGGGTGGTTCTTTTAGTTCCTAACCGCCTTTCAGAGATAGTACTTACTATATTTAACGTATTATTGTCTAATATTCATGTATTACAATTTATTTTTTCCTTATATTTTTAAGAACATTAAAAACTAGTTGGGTTGGTTAGGTCTGCACAATAAATCGCTAATTTATTGTCATCGCAATTCCAGCCTAAACAATTTGTGCATCGCAAAAGACAGCGTAAATTGCGATAAATGCTTACCTTAAGTCTTTACACATATACTAAAAGAATCGTATTGAAGCTTAAAGAATTTAACAAATTAAATAGACCCAATTTCATATTTGACTAATTGGATGGACCCCTTTTATGTTAGATGCCTGCCTCCTATGTAGACGAGGGTCCTTTGAAGTATAATTTAAGTTATGTTGACTTCTTATTAAATAAAACTGTGTTAGTGAAATTGAAATTATTTATTAGCTGTTTTTTATTTTGCTATTTGTTCATGTTTTGCCAGTCACAGCTTCATTGCAATATTGATCCCTAATATTAATTCATTCATTTTCCAATCCGCTTTATCCCTTTCGGGGTCACGGGGTTGCCGGAGCCTAACCCGGCTACTCATTGGCGAAGGCAGGGTACACCCCTGGACTGGTCGCCAGTCTGTCGCAGGGGCCCTATTATTGCAAATCATAAATTGATTTCATGTTATTTACCAGATAGAAATACAACATTTTTAACAGCAAGTAAAATATGAAATCATTATGAGTCCCTGTTCTTTTTTTCCTTGTATAACATGCTCTAAAGTTAATTTAACTGCCAGATTTCACTCAATCAAACCAAGGTAATATGGACGTAACATTCATTTTAAAGACTGCAGTCGTGCCGCTCTGTTCTGGCAGATTCACAATTTCTGTCAAGACACATCAACTTTTTTTCATTTATGGTCAGATGAAATAGGCACGCCGGCGTTACAAGAGTGCCAGGCATCCAATTTTATTTAAATGTGCTTGAGGCAGAACAAAATTCCATCAGTCAGGAATCTTAGTCTGCTGTCTGGCCTGCAGTCAGTGCCATCTCTCAGCCTTTCCTGTTAATGCACTTAACAAGAAAAAAACGGCCAAAACAGTTATTTAAAACAAGACGATGACCAAAAAAAAGCACCTTGAGTAACTAGTTTTCATAGCTTTTTGAATGATCTAAAAATACCAATTAGTTAGCTTTGCTGAACCATAATTGGTGAGAAAAACAGAGCTACGACCGAAAGAAAAAAACACGTCGAAGTGCTCAACAACACCCTAGAGAAGAGCACCTTGACCCAAGACTGGCCACAGTTTCTCCTGGGAAAAGCAAACAAGAAAAAGAAGGCATAGAGCTTGATACCTATGGAAACGCTGTGTTGCCATGGTTACTGGAGAGCACCAGCTGACCCTCATATTAATCTGCTTTCCACAACAGCAACTTGATGACACAGCAGAGAAAGTAGCTGACACACAGTTTTAGAATGAAAATATGCACACAAAGAAAGTGCAGCAATACAGCAACAAACAGGTTCTCCGGTGAAACGTACCGATGAGTAGATTAAATCTTTTATATTGGACTCTTATTTTAAAAAAAAAAAGAAGCTTGAAAGTTAATTTACCTTTCCTCCAATCGTCATGCTTCACAGACCCAAAGTCAAGAGACTCGCGTGAACAGAGAAATCTGCCAAAAAATCAAAGAAATCCTGCTCTCCCAGTTTTCCAGGCCTCATCTATGCACGCAAGACTGGCCTCTGTGGTGAACAAAACAAACGCACACACCCTGAACTCTACTTCAAAGCTGCATTGTGCCCGAACACACATTCACCTCTCCGTTCCCACAGATTGCTCAGACTTGTCACCTGCCAAACTCGATCCAGCTAACTCCTTCCAGAAGCTAAGTGACAAGACTGTGTGTCATGGAGCCTGGAAGTCCCCACACAGCCCTACAGCCAACCTATGAATGTGAACTTTGCCCATGACGCACGACAACTCAAAAGACAACTTAAGCACTAACAAAAGCTGTTGCAAAGGGCTTGCCCTCTAAGAGCAGACAGCTCAAGAATGAAAAATCGGAGAGATTACAAACACGCTAACATTGACACAATGAGAAATTTCGAAAGAGTTTATGAAAAATGTTCAAGCTGGATAACCATTGCTTTTACATTCCTATAACAAAATGAAACAAGCACAAAAAAAAAAAAAAAAAACACTCAATGCAATAATGTTGAAATTGTGTTACCATGACAACTACTCCTGCAGGAAAACTGAAGATCCCTTTGATTCGGCGGGCCCTGTAACAAATAATTTCCTGTTTCATCTGCACAGTCATGGCCATTCTGATTCCCTCTTCATAAAAAAACAACAAAAAAACTAACATTACCCAGAGAGCTCTGTCAAGCTTTATGAGTCGTACCTGAAAGACGGCATTTCAAAGGATAGTGCATGTCTGCTGGCTAACTCGCTGACAGAAACCATCAGATACTGTCTGGAAGAGTTTGAAAGACATTTTGTAAACAGAGAAGCTCTGGCTCGTACATTTTAATTGTCAGCTAGGAGATACTTTAATAGATGACAAATCTGAGGAATGCAGCTCTGACATAAAAACAAAAGCCACAAGTCTGTGTACTTCTGTCTGCTGATGTGCTGCATCAAATGTAACACAAACCACTGTAGAATTTACTTTAGTTTTTTTAATCAATTAAAAAATGACCGACACAAACCCAATCCTAATATCCCGATTTAGATACATAAGGCAAGACAAGTGAAATTTAAATCTTGTTTGATTTATGAAGGAAATTAAGCTGTTGGATTTATACAGCAACACTCTCGTTAAATGTGTAGTTTTCTTTCAGTCTAAATGGATTTTTATAGGTCAAATTTGGACAGGTGGGACTTTTCAGCTACTTTAGTCCACATCAGCATGAAGGTTTCTATCTTTTCTTGAGCCAGTGAGGCTCCAAGAACTCAGAGCTGAACATGTTGCACAAAACTTTGAGTCCTTTCCAGTGACATACGAGAAAAAAATGTTTTCACAGTTTTAATTAGCAACACTAGACAGAAGACCAATACAAGAACACATGAGCACATTCCTTCATGGAGGTTTTGTCAGATTGTATGATGGTTAAAGACCCACTCCAAAGAAAAATGGGTTTTTGACGTTTTTAACATGTTCTTGTAATATTCTTCTGATGATGGAGGTCATATATCAAGAAAATAAAGATTACAACTGTGTTTCTTAGTATTTCTTTATTCAAATCATTGTAAATCCGGAGCAGATCTTAAAAAATGCTGTCGGAAAAAGCTTGTAGCTGTTCCGCACATACTACAATTGGTAGGCCACAAGCTTCTTGCTCCGATGCAGAAATACTAGGTCTTCGTTTTCCTCATCTGAGCTGCTACCTGGATAGAACTGGCTGGATATTTCCGATATTGCTCGCTGTTTTGGTTGCACAGGTAATATGAAGTTGGTGTTGTGAGGGGCTATAAGCCAGCGGGAGAGCATGTAAACAAAGGAAAGACAGGAAATACAAAATATTTTGATGTTTTGTGGAAGTTTACAACTGAAATGTGAACTTTTGAGATAGTGTTCAAAGAGCAAAAAGAACACATTTAAATCACATTAAATCATCATATCACATTGTAAAATTTGTTAGAAAAACCAAAAAAAAAACAATTTCTTAACTTACAAGTTTTGTGTTCACTTGTGCAGCTAAAATATCTTACAAGTCTGCAAAAATCAATTCAGTCAATGAGATTGTTAGAAAAGGGATGGGACCACTTCAAGCATTTGACTGTTTTATAGGACCTATTCCAATCCTGAGGCTATATATTCATTAGTGTACTAAGTGAAACATGTCAAGCAGGTTAATGATAGTCTAGTAAGTATATTTTATTCAGTTTAAACATCCTTGTTGGCAGATTTTAAACGCATTTGGATATCCACACACTCAGCGACCCATCAGTCAGTCCTGAGGCGACCCCCGCACAGTCATTTATTACCCATCATCCCTTGAGTACAGAGCTCTCATCTGAGTGTGTCAGGAAGACAGATCACTGAGGCTCAGCACTCAGCTGGTCAATCAGGTTTCTACAGGCAGTACGCTCAGCAGGGGGGATCACTTGACATCTGCATTAAGATACCATCACGCTACTGACCTGCTATCTTTCCCCATCAAGACAGCAATGTATTCCTGGTGGTTCCTCATAATTCCACAATCTGTTCTATTCTCTTTGCCTTCATTATCCTCACTCTGTCTCTTCATTTTTATTCCCAAATTTGACTTTGTTTAGAACCAAAATCAACAGTTTTTAATCAAAGTATTTCTTTAAAACAGCAGATTTTAGATTTTTGATGCACTTAGAATCCACTTAACAATAGGATAACTATTCAGATACGAGAAATCCTGCATTCAAAATAACTAACCAGAGAGAGAATAAAGCTGACCCACTTTATTATTTATAGCTCTTTATCACTTGAAACAACAAAGTCTAAATCCTCCCACTAGTTTGCCTAAAATCACCCTTCCTCTGTTTTGACCTATGTATATTTCAGCTATAAATCTGTTAATAGGCAGAAATATAGAAAGCCACAGATAAATATAAACATTTTCCTATCATTATTGAAGCAAACAGGCAGACAAAATTATTTAAAACTAGTTTATTTATTACTTCATGTAAAATATGCATTAGGTTAGTAGATTATTAAATTACAGACTAGTTAAATGCTTTTTTAAACATGTAACATATGAGTGTCTTATGATATAAAAAAAAGAAATGCTTAAATGTTTCTCAATGTATGATGATATGTATTCATCTTCAGCTCTGTGCAGAAGATTGTATTGTTTTATAAATGCAAATATATCAGCCAAAATACTTTATTCATAAATGGATCACTAACCTGTGTATGCCATCAAATGAAAGCGTCTGCATGATGTTACCCAAATACCAAACACTGAGGTTGCATTGAAATGTTTCCCGGAAAAGGATTTTATTTGAGTTTAAATATTTTTTGTAATATCATAAACTCCACCTTATTTTTTCCTAGTAATCATTCACTGCCAGAAGATGCAGTTACAATGCTCATTTCATTATTTTGTTTCCCCACTTGAACACTGCTAAATTAACTGGTTGCTACAACATTTACAGCCTTAAAAGCAGGACTGTTAGTTTTCAATAAGTATTAGTACAAAACCTTTAAACTATCATCTGTCACTTAATTTATGTAGAACTTTTCATCAACCTGCTGTTGAACACAAGGTGCTTTAAAAAGACACAATCAATTAAAAAATAAAAAGTCATAAGACATCTTAGATTAAAAGCACAAAACAATAAAAAACAGACATAAAAAGAAAGGAAATGCTGTGGCTTAAACTTAAGGAGGCACTGCATTACAAGTACTTTGAAACTTTAAAAGTTTTTAAAATAAAATAAAACAAATTACATTAAATATGATTATTATTTTAATAAATTATTCTGGCTTATTTGCATATACAACTTTAGTAAAATGCACTGTCTTCATTTAAAAAAACAGGTTCAGATGTTTAGAGTCTGTTTTATTATGAAATACATTTAAATTTAAATATATTGTGGAAGAAACCTTGTTGAAACCCTCATGCTCTAGAACCATATCATTAACTTTATTTTGAACTTATTTGTCACCTTCTGTGCAATTGGAGATCTAGATAGACACATCACCATTTATACCTTGAAGAGGGTGGAGCATCTTTCTAATAGTTTAAGTCCCACAAGTGTTTAAATGCACAAATGGGTAAAGGAGATATAAAAGAAAAAAGCAACAAAAGAAAGGAAATATACAAGTATCAAAAGCTAAATCTGCTCCAGGATTCACAGCAGGACTGACTCCCCAATAACACACCGGTTCCCCCTTACATCCCTAAAAACCTCCATCTCTCTAAGTCCATCATGGAGGTTTGGAAACCACGTCTACAGGAACAGAGGGATCAACAGCAATGAGCCTCACAATCACCTCTTATCGAAAAGTCCAGTTATATGGACAGTCTTGTGCGTTCTACCAACAAATAGCGTGTGATGTGTTTTCGTCTGTGAGAACTTTTGGGAAGGGGGTCATTTTGTTAGGTCTGCCCTTTCTCTGTAATTCAGGCCAGTGGGCACAGCAGGCGCAATCACATATCTCCCTTGCTAAGTGGGAAGATTTGAGCAGCATTCACAGATTAGTGCAAAGTGATTTCGGGGATGATGGCGGTGGTGGGGAGGAGTGAGGCAGTAAACAACACAAGAAATGCAACGGACTGAGAAAATTGGGGCAGCAATTTCAAATCTAAAAAAAAAAATATGGCAGTAAATGAGCTGAAAGCGGTTTCAGCTCGTGTGATGATACACCGGAAGGGTCAGTGGGAGGGGAAAGTGAACCATGAACCAAACTAAATCAAGTTCCTCTTAAATCTGCTTAAGTAGGCCTTTACAAACATAGACTCCTTCCACGGCAACAGGGATAGATTTATCTGTTAATATACCAGACGAGTCAAAACAGAAAAGAAAAGCAATTTAAAAACAACCTTTACTTCAAGTACAAGCCCTGATAAAGGTGAGCTACAGTGCGTGAAATAATCAGACAGTGAGTGCAGGAAGAAAAAACATTTACAGTTATGTAATAAACATGTGAGCCAGTCAGACGTCAGCTTTCATTTGCCAGACACTGATATGTCCTTGGTAGAGGGTCATAAGAAAAGCTGAGGGAGAGATATGACCCATTAACTGACCTTTTCCCTCCAGGATGACTCAAGGTCTGTTTTATCAGCACCTAACTACACAAAAAGTACTCATACAGTAACAATCTGACCCTATTGGCACAATATATTTTAAGCAAATGACTAATGAAGGGGGGGATGATAACATTTAATATTTTTTTATGAATGACCAATCCAAAAACTTCAATCCACAAGTGCTGTGGCTTGAAGCGTAGCTGAAATAGAAACAGGCACAGATCTGCAATCAGGACAACCTCCACAAAAGCAAGGCAGTTCACAAACCTGCCCTGTGCAGATGACTGCCTAAGTGTCCCAGAAACTACTGAAGCCTTATTGAATTCTGCTGTAACAAGGCTCAATGGCGGCTCTTTACTGTGTAACTGTGAGCCACAATTAGGGCAAAGCTGAGCAGCAGGGCCAATCTCTTCCTCATCTGCTGCTGGAAAAAAGGGACTTCGGCTCTTTCCATTCCCACAGGGAGTCGGTGGGGGGAAAGACAACCCAGGTCAACCAAATGATTCAGAAGCAACATATGTCTTAAAAAAAGCAACTTCTAATAACATTGCAATGACATGCACGTTTAACGGGCCATGCAGGCAACATGCAGGTTAATCCTGCTGATGTCGCTGAAAGTCTTAAAGAGCCATCCAGATGAAAATTGTGTTTTTAACATGTAAATGTTAAAAACAGACATCTCCCAGTAACGATGACGGGAAGGGGGTCGGGGTTGCTCCACAACTGAATTCTAATGAATAACTGCAGCTCTGCCGAAACTATGTCTGATAAAACAACACAGGTTTTTTTTTATTATTATTATCATTTTGACTAAAAAAAGACCACTGGGAACATTTTTAAGATAGATCAAAAGATGATCGGAGTGGGACCTGAAACATATGGATGTATTGATTATTTTACTAGATATCAACAGATTGTCGATCCTTGTGAGGAGGAGCAGCCAAAAACTGCTTTAGTGGGCAGCTGCATGATTGATTATACAAAGTCTTCTGCATGGCCGCACACTGGCATCTGTATGCATATCAACTTCCACAGACAAACATCGTTCTGTTTCAAAGCCAAGGCTCTTAAAACCATGTGCAGAACTGACCACAAAAACTTCTCTGACACTTAACTGCTATCAACATTGTAACCATCACCCTGTGATCTGCCAGCATTTTACAGCAGGCTGCAAAGTGCTCGCAAAAACACATTAGGGTCCTCCCCGAAAGCATGGCCGACCGAAGTGTTTGCCTGGCTAAATAAAATGCAACCCACAACAGACTGAACACTTCACAGGCAACCACAACATGCCTCACTTGGTTGCAGAATTACACCTCTGGAAAAGTAAATGTTGCCCCGGCAGAGCAAGTGAAGGAAGCTTTTAGAACTGGTCCAACAAATCTGGAATTTGATTGAACTAGAGCCAAAAAGAAAAATGTTTTTAATTGACTTCCTGAGCCAGAATGTTCAGAAAAATACAAAAATATGACTGACTATAGAGAAAATCCAAAAATTCAACTGTCGCCTGGAGAAAACAGAGTTCAAGGTTTTACAGGTGAATATGGTAGAGATGGACCCCATCGTTTTCACACAACTGATCAACAAAAATCAAGTGTTTCTTTCATCTCCCATGATGAAAAATAAAAAAACATAAATCAAGATGGCAGTGCCAATATGCTGTTTTTTTTAATCATTTTTTTTCCTAAATAAAGGATGGAAAATGTATAAAGCCAATGTTTTTTTAAGACAATTTGAAAACATTTGGACATAATCTTGTGTAAATAAAGATGAATTATTTTCATTTCAGCTTTTCATTATGGCGTACAAGTACACCAGTCACATTTCTGTGGTTTTATTACCTGACACTGCCTCTTTTCTCAAGGCTGGATGGTAGTTAAGCTGGAAGGACGCCCGCCCCTCCACCCTGCATCTGTTTCAAGCAGGACGGAAGTCAGCATGTGGATAGGAGTGCCTGCAAAACTGCTGACAGTCAAAAGGGTCCCAGGGTGGGCCAGCCCTGCCCAGAACAGGTCAAAGCGATACCCATTCCAGTCTGGTCTGGTCCAGAAAGGGCGAGTGTGGATGTGAAGCGGCTGGGTTGGTGAAATAAATGCTTGATAGTGAGGAACCGGACTGCTGCTCCACCGCACTGATGCCCACTGGACTCTTACCAACATACACAGAGTGAGCGAAAGGTCACGTCCTCTCAGGATCCACACTTCTTTTTGACGTCAGTATAGTTTTTGAAAATGTCACTCGAGTCAACTCCAGCAATGAATCTCTCCTGAAAAAATCAGCTCCCGGTCAGCATGGCTGAACTTTGCAGGATTGTGATGAATCACTCATACTTTGAAGCACCACAGAGAGATATCTTTAATAGAAGCAAACTAAGACAACTGCAATCTTATCAAGGAAAGAAAAATTAGATGAGAGAGTGAGAAAACTGCCAAGAGACATGAAAGCACACTCATAGACAAACTGCTGTTCAAGAAGAGGCCGATTATAGAAGCCAGGTGTACAGTAGACAGACTAATGAAGGCTCCTGTTTCCTCCCTAATGACTCCAGTATTTTTTCTTACAGCGGAACACTGGAGAGTCCACTTAGAGTAACATTTATGTTCTCACACTGGAGCCAGACAGGCTGCCAGGAACCAGTTCTAGCAGTCTAGGAAGTCTAGAGTTTTGAGGTTTTGATCTGCAATTTTAGTCGCTTGTTTTTATGTATCAAACAAGTCTTGAGTTTGGAAAGTTTTGGAGCTCCGCAGCTGCTGCTCCAGTTTCCATGCTGCTCAAAGTAGGTTGTTGTGCAGTCTTTCACATAACCATTGGCAGAATCGTCGCCGTTGCTGAGATGATTCAGAAAAGCTCCAGGGAACATGGTCGCCTGCAGCAGGCAGCACGGCCCACCTGTCATCTGTCACCTCTGTTCATTTTAGTCCCGAGGGGGGGGGGGGACAAACGATCAAAGGGGCCCCTGTTTAAAAGCAACTCCTGCTCCTAATGCTGCTGTTAATTATCAATCAGCTTGATCACGTTCAAGAATGATATTTAAAAAAAAACATCTTCTCCTGTGTTTATGCATCTGCTTCTCAGAGACACACGTCTGAGGAGCAAAACTTAAGAACAGCTTGCTGTCTTGAAATTCACCATTTATGGTCGCTTCCCTCAAGCAGCACCATGTGTGCACAGGTAGTGACCTACCATTTTATGGGGAGACATTAAACTCCTTTCCACCCGTGACTTAAACCTAGCTGAGATTAAATCACCGGCTAAAACGGTCAGTAAATGTGATAAAAGTAAAAGCGAGCACACAAGATCACATTTGTTATACACTCATTGAAGGCTCCTGCAGAAAAAAAGGGATGATTTTTTGGAAGCCACTCTTTGTCCTATTTGTATCAGCAGGACACAACTACAAAGCTCTCTGAGCTTTTGAAATGAGCTGTGATTTTACAACAGGAGGGCTCAGTTAAAGCTGAACAGTCCCTTCATCATTTTGGGGGCTGCATGAAGAAAAAAGAATAGAAACCAAATATTGCTTCTGAAGCTGGGAGAAAAGGGGAACACAGCTTGCAAATGTGTGAGATTTTTTTTCCTGTTCCTCCCAAATGATGTCAAAGTCTTGTTCAAAGACAACAGGCATGCTTCAGTGGAGACAAGAGAGCACCTAACGCTTTCCGACTGACTACCCATATTAAATAGAGAAGTAAAAGGCCGATGAAAGGGCACACATAAAACTTGGATGGCAGAAATATTTGGCTCCAAGTGGCAAACCTGGATGCAAAACTCACCAGATTTTCAGTTCCACTGGGTTGTAGATTTTGTATTCGACCTGTAGGCTTATTTTGCAGGGAGGTTTCTGTCCACCAGTGTCACTAGCATCTAACCACTATCAAGAACTTCATTCCTACTGATTTAGGCAAGAAACTGAAAAAAAAAAAACACAAGCATGACTTTATGGAGTTTAGGCCCACAGTATAAAGGAAAATGACTCCAAATCAACTTATTTTACAGAGAAGAAAACCTTTTAAGGAAATGCAATGGACTTAACCAAAATAGAGCTACAAGGGAAAACACTGAAAAAAATATTTCTCACTACCTGATGAATACAGACAAGCATTAATGTGTAATTTTATGAACCATTTCAGGTCCAGCAATGACCTGGTAGAAGGGATTATGTTTGACACGTAGCAAACATTGTCTTAAATGATGAAAGAAAACTGTCAGCTAGACTGCCAGCTCTTAGCACAAAAGACATCCTTATAAGTTATGGGACACCAGCAGTGTGCGAGCTACTAAAAATGGAAGAAAAAAAAAAACCTACAAATGTAAAAACCTTTTTTATCAATATTTTTTTAATATTTAAACCTATGAACAAAGACATAAAATGAAAATAAGCAATTTCTGCAATACAAATGTGCTGACAAAAATTATATTAAGAAGTCAGGACGAAAGATTCAGGTAAAATAAAACCCAGGTAAACTGAAAAAAGAGCTTTTCTTAACTTTTAGTTTGATGTATCACCTGTTAAATGTCACAGGGAAGTGATTTGTTTACTTATGGTGAATAACTGCTTGTTTTAGGCCCCATGGTTTAAATTTCTCCTTCCAGTACACCCCAACTCCTCCACAAAGGCTTCATTGCTCTTTTTAATGGCAGAAATGCCTGCAAACATTGTTTCAAACAGACTTATCTGATTGGACCAGACCTCCACATGAGCAACTCAAGCCTCTCTGACAT
Organism: Adrianichthys oophorus; assembly: GCA_036245035.1. Classification (NCBI taxonomy): domain Eukaryota; kingdom Metazoa; phylum Chordata; class Actinopteri; order Beloniformes; family Adrianichthyidae; genus Adrianichthys; species Adrianichthys oophorus. The sequence continues at coordinate 15,428,273 of BSAI01000015.1, forward strand.
TTTCAGCTTTAACCAAGTAACACAGCAGCGCAGCAGAAAGGTTGAGGAATGTGATGTGTCCTAGGTGATGAATGTTCTTTCAACACAGCAGAGCTGTTGCCCTTGTACTTTTAGACCCAGCCCTGTATTAAATAGTTGTGGACACTGTGGGCTACAGGCATCCTTTTTCTGGCTTTTGCTAAATGTAAACCTGCCCAGACACAGGAAAATGGGTGGAATATGACTAACTACTTTTTCCACATGGCCCCGGGGTTCTCGGTCTCCTGTCTTTCACACAAGGTTACTGTGTGAGCCTCTTTGGCCTTAAGAACTGGCTGTTTCTGCACGACAGCCTGTCCAGAAACATCAGTGTGTGCTTTCTCTGGCTTGTCTGGCATGACTACTCCTTTTTGTTGAGACTACAAGTCGTTTTCATTTTTGTTTCAAATCTATTCGTCTTTTTTTCTGTCAAAAACAACTGACTTCTATGTTAAGCTACATGCCTTCACTTCCAATCAAAAGTGTGTGCAAACGCGCCTTTTGAGCTTCCATTCAAAACTTCACACGTCGCCGTGCAAGTTTCTATGACCGTTTTTGACTCTACGTGAAAAAAAACGTGCAGCCATTGACTTTGACCAGTCAGGGACTCAGATTTGGTAATGACGAATGGAAGATGTCCCCTTTAACTCATGGAAGTGCCAATAGTTTGAAAATTGACCCTGAAGGGGAAATTAAAAATCCCATGCTCCCGGATGGAATTATGGGATACCAAGTCTTGCACATATCGCAATAGAGCTGTAAAAGAAAAAGCCTCAAGCAAGAATTGCAACATTTGCACCGCCTCAACATTTTGTTTTAAAAACTCTTCCAAATGTAGGTGGCTTATATGCGCTAGTGAACAGTAGAAAAAGAAAAAGATGAAAAAGCCCCTACCCGCTTGTCCAGTGCGAACACAATGGGCTAAATGCACGTTCAAGAACCTATTTGATGTTCTTGAACATGCATCACATGCCCGGTGTGTCCGTATGGCTTTGAGTGCTAATTTTTGTACTGTTGTTGTGCACAGTAACTCCAAACATCTGCAAACAAACGCATTTATTTGTGTTAAATTGCTCCTACAAGACATGCATTACTTTTAGCTTCTTGGATCTGCCTGTATGTTGAAATCCTGCAACAACAACAACACTACTGACAGTCTAAGAGGATAAGAGCACTTTTAAGCCATAAGAACTTGTCATGATCCCCCATTCAACACCAGCATCCACCTACAGTTTACCATAGATGTAGCAGCCAGACACAGAGGCTGCTTAGCTCAGCACCATTCCATTGATCTGGGTCAAAAAGGTTTTGATTACATCGAGCCTTAGTGTAATGCCACGGTGTCTTCCACACGTTCAGCTTTAGCTCACACAGCTGCTGCGCGTTGCCACGGAAATGCTCAGGATCCCATCACCTTAGGACAACTCCCAACTAAATAGGACCTCAGCAAGGAATAATAAATAAAACACCTAAGACAATGCATACAAACACTAATAAACAAGGCACAAATAAGCAACTGTCAAGTCGGTTAAGCCTTAAATCATCTGTTATGGTCACCATTTCAGTGACCTCATGCGCTGATGCTGGTCCACACTGACTCACTTACTGAGCCCAGAGCGACTGGAAGTTGTGAAATTTTAATTTATGAATAAAAGCAGATTTTTTTTTTCAATAAGAGCTTTCAAGGTGACAAATCATGTTGTGCAGTTCAAAGAGCCAAAGGGTTTAGCTCTCACTGGGAATTACCAGCTGCAGCGACGACGAAGCAAACAAACAAGGACCAGGGTGAAGCTTATTTATATTTTCCCCCCAAAAGGCAGCTTAAAATTTCCCCCATTGTGCTTATTCAATAAAACATGCAGGCATGTATGTTTAAAACCGCTGTGAAAACAGACAGCTTTAAGCTCTTTCTGTGAAAAATATTATGTTTAGTCAGAAACAAAATGCTTTATTATGCAGCTTTGAATGCAAAATCTGGGTAAAAGCATCTATTAGGATAAAAACACTTGTATCAAATATTAGATAGATGAAAATATGGACTGCAAAGACGTTGAAGAAGCAATAGTAACTCACCAATCTAACTCAGTTTAGCCATTGACCTTCAGTGTTTGCTCAGTTTTCCCTGTCTGTCTAAAACCTCTGCTTAATCTGTGTTGGACACAGGATCGACGCAGAGAGCAGGTACGGTCCAGCGTG
>BSAI01000015.1:15430496-15834489 GCA_036245035.1 Adrianichthys oophorus
GGGGGGTTGAGTGAGAGGGAGGGGAGAGTTAAGTGAGAGGAGTGGAGGAGGGAGAGAGGAGAAGAAGTGGTTGAATGAACGATGGGGGAAGTGTGCAAGTATGAGTGGGTGTGACTGCATAGTTGTTGCACTGGTTGTGCATCAGGATACGAGCAGGAGGAGAGCAAAGCGTTTGGAGGAAAATGTCCAAGCATTCAGTGGGAAAAGTGGAGTATGACTTAGGCAAAAAACAAACTGTTTTCTTAATTCAAAAAATGCCACAAAAGGAGCTACAAATTTATCTTTTTGCTTCTAGACACCATATTTTTCGTTCTATTTGGGTTTTAACGTGTAAATATGAAAAAAGTCCAATTTTAAACAAACACAATCTTAAGATAATTAAAATTTTTGTCTTGAATAACAGATTACTCAAATTCTATGTACTTTCGATTCTCTGGCACACTGTTAAATTACATTATATTGTAGAAATAATCCACACGCTCTTGGATAGTCGTACATGGATCCAGTCATCTGCAAGTGGATGCATCAAAATGGACTAAGCAGAGAGCTTGTGGCTTGCCGTAGCAGCTTCTACTTCACATCTACAAGCTTTTTCCAATGGCATTTTTGTGACTGCTCCGGATTCACATCGATTTGAATAAAGCAATGCAATTAAGCTTAATTTTCTTTATATATGTCATCCATCATCAGAAAAATGCCACAAAAACCCATTTTTTTTTATCAGTGGGTCTTTGAGTTTTTGATTAACTAACTGGTTCATTCAGGAGCAGCTTTTAAAATCTGTATCTTTGATATGTAATGATTAAAAAAACATGTTGGATCACTTGGGGAGCCACTTTAACCACAGAGTCTCTGGGGAGTACATCCCTGTGTGACTTCCCCCTGCAGACATGCGGATCACAAAAGCTGAAGGATGACGCACTCAAGCTGCTCCAGCCCTCACATATGCACATATAATTACAGCCTCCATATCTCCTGGGCTCCCCCACCCTTTGCCTCTTAATGCTCAATAGTTGAAATCGGGCCTGAAAGGCAAAGTGACACTACCCGACGGTGGCTTTTAAGTGACAGATGAATGCCAGCAAAAACCATGGAAACACTGCAGGAATATCCCGCGTACGTGCATAACGATGACAGGGGCTTTGGAGATGGAGGCAGAGATGTAGAGCATGAAGAGGGGGATGGGTAACGCAGTTCAGCTCATGTTTTAAAAAACAAACATTAGATTTAAAAGTGGACCGGAGTCAAGAGTGGCTAGGAGTGGGTTAAAACAGGTCAAGAACGATGCTCCTGTCTTTGTCAGGAAGTGACTATAGCTACATCCTCCCATTCTAGGTCAGCGCTCACACAACTGCATGGACTTCTTCACACAGTGAATTATGCATCGCTCTGGAACAGGTGCTGCAGTGGAGCTGGCTGCTTATCCCTGCAGACCTGACGAGGTGGAATCTTCTCATATGAAGGAAAGAAGCGATTAAACAAAAAAAAAAAAAAAAAAAATCACCTCCACGGCCACCCAGGAGGACACTCTGCAGAGGGGGGAAATAAGAAAAGAGCTTTGTCTTTGTGGGTTATCTAATGAGGCATGGGGCTCAAGCTCCGCCTTTACACCAAAGGAAAGAATGTGAGCTGCGGGTTTGTTAGGAATCCTGAACCTTTTGCCATCTCAATTCCTCTTTTATGAGGAGATTGCTCCTCAAATTAGAAGCTGACTTTGAAGAGATGAATGTGAGACAGACTCCCCTCCTCTGAAGAATGAGTGACTCACAGGAAGTGAGACAGAGAAGATTCACTGTAAGTTGGCAGGGTTCTTGTGCCCTTCTGTCATCCTTTTCTGCTCACTGTAATCACAAGCATCTCTTTCCATCTGTCAACAAAAAAGAACTTTTCCTGATTATTCTCAAGGCTTCCCTGCACAGTGAGATATTACCAGAGTGGAAACTGTATCCCACTGACTAATGATGGCATCCGTCACATATCTGTTCATTAGAGGAAGCCCCTTCTTTTACATCTCACACATTCAAGCAGATGATTTATAAATCTATACATTAGAGTTATGAATTCAAACTAGAATTTTCTTTCTTGTTTTAAACTAAAATATAGTCACCAAAATCATTTTTTAAAGACCCACTCCAATAAGAATCGTGTTTTTAACACGTTCTTGCTCCATTTTTCTGATCATGGCAGACATCTTTAAGAAAATTACGCTTAAAATTGCATTTCTGAGTATTTGTTAATTCAAATAGCTGTGAATCAGGAGCAGACGCAAAAATACAGTTGGAAAAAGCTACTACGGCAAGCCACAAGCTCCCTGCTCCGCTCCATTCTGATTCATCCACTTGTAGACAACTGGATCTATGTACAGCTCTGTTTTCCTTGTCTGAGCTGACCATTTTGTTGCACTGGTAATGCTAGGTTGGGGATGTGAGGTGATGAAGGTATGAAGCTAGCGGGAGAGCATGTAAAGAAATGGACGATGGGGAAGGGGGCGGGGTTACTCCATGCCAACACTCAGAGACAGATTTCTAATGAACTGCCACTCTCTCTTAGAAATCTTAGAAATAACTCTTAGAAATCTACATTCCTGAATGAATAGTTTTCTTTTTTCCCCTGATAAATGCTAGAAAGACAAGGCTGTAATGTCAGAAACAATTCAATTTAAGGCTTGGTGACCTTTTTAAAACACAGCTCGCACAGACATGTAAACAGGTGAAAAGAAATTGGCAATAAACAACACAGACAATCAGATACACTCTCACAAGCCATGCAGGTCAAAGCTTCATGGGAGAAAATAAAGACAGCCATTATTCACACATCTCTGAAGGTCCTGGGTCGCAACGAAGACACAACAACTGCACAAACCTTCCTGTTTCAGAGAAGCGAAAGGAAGACCCATCCTTGTTCTCGACCTTTTACGATCCTGACTCAGTTCTGCATCAGCTTTTCTTTGAGGAACAGATGAACAAGAGTTTTAGATGAGATGTTATTAATGTAAATGCGTGAGCTCATATGTCAGAATGTACTGACACTAGGCTCAGATCCTACAACCAAAGTAAACTTTTCCTTGTTTTATCCAGCTCCTAGAAATTGAAATAAAACTTAATTGAATACTCTAACAAGCATATCCATTACCCTTCCTCTCTAAGGGGGTGTCTCTTGAGAATATATTAATATTTCACACAGAGTTCAATCTTTTAATTCATTATTTATACTTAAACTCATCTGCTGGAGGAGAAAGGTCTCATTTGAATTGCAATGAGTGTGGATTCTAGGATTATCCATTGATCTTCACTCTAGCCCAGCTAGAGAACTGATGGAACAGAGATGCTGTCTGATTCTGTAAAAGCTGAGCTGGATGGTGGTGATGCATTCTGGAAAACATATTTCTACACTCATCTCAAGCTGTGCGGGGTTGTCCGACCCTGAGGCAAGGTGGCTTATGGAGGGTACAAAACGAGGAGAAAAGTGAGAGCAGATGGAGAGGGGAAACATCAGATATTAAGACTCATCAGGAGCTCCAGAACAAAACACACAAAGATGAAAATAATCAATGTTTTAACGTCTGGCTGTATTCCACACTGTAAAATAAAAAAAAAATAAAAAAGAAGAAGAATTTTAATATACTGTCCTGTCAAATTTATAGATGTCATTTAAGGATAATCAGTTTCAAGCATTCTCTGATCATTATAGTCAATCATATCAGTCATATCAATCCTAGTACAATCATTTATTTAAAAATATATTATTATATACAACTGTTAAAAAGCTAGACTCCCCTTTTAGCTTAATATTATGATAAAATACATATTAAATATCAGAACTTCAAGTAGTTTCTTAAAACAAAGCACAACAAAAGTTCAATGTTTTCAAATAAAAACAGATATATCTGTATTTAGAAAGGTTGGCATTACTAAAAGCTGATAGTCTTTGCATGTATTTACACACAACCAGCACAAAAAATACTGGAAATTCCCAATGAACATTGCTGCGTTGCCCGAATGTATTTTAAGTGCGTCCACGGTTGGGCGCATGTATTTAAGGTTAAAGTCACCTTAGTTGTCACGCACCTCGGTGTGTGACATTTGTTCTCCGCCGTTGATCCATCTCCTGGGGAAGCTGCAGACACAGCTGCGCTCGTGAACTATTTGGTGTATTAACCCTAATCCTTCCTCCAGGACTGTGCAGCCAAGAAAAAGTTCAACGCACACTGGCCGAACGCATTTAAAAAATTACGTGCTAATAGTCACTTTCATTAATAAATTACCAAGCTGACCAAGAGCACTCACTAACGCAATTATCATCTTTAAGTGATGGACTATTAGGGACAAAATTAAAATTCTTTTCTTCTCATACGTAACTTAATTCTTTGGTTATACAAGTTATTTGAAGGTTGCAAAAAGTATTCCTTTAAAGGCCGTGCAATCGAATGAACTGAGCTTTTATTAAGGGTTTGTTTTCTTTGCCGGTCATTTTATTTTAAAAATGTACCTTTCTTTGCGGAGGGATTTATACTAGATTTGAAGCAAAGCAAGAGAACTGCTTAAAGGACAGTAGCATGACTGATTCTTCTACGATTGGTGGGAGCATGCTTCCTTTTAGGCTGTCAGGATTAAGCTTTTTGTCCAGTTGACCTATTACGTCATGCACCAAAATAATTGTCAACCTTTAGCTGTGCGCTTCCATTAAATAAATGTCACAATAACCCAACACTTCTCAGTCGCTGAGGCATCCAACTACTGTAATAATTTTTTTTTTTTAAATTGTGTAACCTGCGCAAGAATGGTAGAAAGAGCTGTCCATTCAAAGATATGTGTCTATCTAAAGGTTATCAAAGTTCTCTGTAAAGCAAAAAACGTCTAGACAAAAAAAAAAAAAAGATACATTTTTACCCCTGTCTTTTTTGATGAAGCTCTAAATCTCCATCAGTAACGGCAGAGCTGTGTTTATTTTCTTGGATGCGGTGTTTGCCCTTGAACAAGGTCTCTTAAGGTGAGATGGATGTGAGCAACCACATGATGGTTTGTATCTATTAAAAGTCTGGCTGTGTGTGCACGTGCGTGAGACTGCACGCAAACACACGAGGGTGTATCCACCCACGGCAGGTTTGGTCATCTGATAAGCTGCAGGCATGCTGCTCCCCACAGGGCCCAGATGGCCTGTGATTATGAACAGCCCAGTGGAGATTATTGTGCAGCACAGATAGAGCAAAGTAAAAAAAAAAAATAGTTTGAATTACTTCAAAGCTGACGTTTAATTAGATGAACATGGAGGTATGTAAAGTCAAACTGAGAAATGGTGTGGTACACCTTCTTGACAAACTTCAGTTGTCTGCTTGATAACGCCTCATTGCATTGATGGTTCCATTGGGTAAAAAGAAGTACGTATTTCTCAGCAAGTCAAAGCCTTTGCATTAAAAGATGCTTCTATTAGAAATTTTTTCTCGTAATTTAAATTTTTTATCACAGTGAAACAAACACTGCGAAACTACATATAGTTGCAACTGTTTTGCTTCATTTCCATCTCTGCTGCTAAAAAACCAAACTAAAAAACCAAAATAAAAAATAAGAAGCCGGCTGGCTGCTTCTAGGTGAGAATGGAAAATGTTTGTTTGGCCGAGTGCAAATTTGTCACCGTCACTGTGATATGATGGATCACAACGCGGAAAATAACACTAAAGAGCAGAGTAAAAAAAAAAAAAAAAAAGATCAACGGCCAGTCAAGGGTCCAACCTCTTTATTGAAATATCACCTGAGGGGATGTGCACGCAATCTGTTCCACAGCAGAACCCAGCTTTAGCTGTTCTCATCTTAGACTTCAATGTAAAAATAAATACAATAAAAAAATCTTTTTCACTATAATCTTGTAAAAGATTATGCTTTATAGTTGAAAAAATATCTACATAAAGGGGAGGGTGGAAGCAGAATGTAAGAAGAAAAAAAAACCTCTGTTAATACATCAACACATCACCAGCTCGGACAGTTCGCCTGAAACTGGCGGCGGCACTTAGAAACAGGAATCAAACCATCTTTCATCAGCATGGCCTCATCCTGAAACTGAATGTTCATTTCCACCTGCGTGTTATCGACACATTCTACAGGCCAATCAGATACGCTGAAAGAATTGTTTGTATTGGTTTATCACTTGCTGAACATGTGAAAGGACACTGCAGAGGGCGGACACACAGGTGGGTGTTTTGCTTAATGAAGCTCATGTCTCATCTTGGAACAGACACTGATGGATGACAAAAATCTGCAGTACAAATCAGTTTCAATATAAAAAATAAACAAAATCAGGTTAACTTTATTAAAGGCAACCAGGTGACCCACCTTTATGTACACAAGCACTCAAAAACACAGATGTAAAGTTGTCTGATGCCCTTTCTGCCTTATTACTTCATTACATTATAACTTTTGACAAGCTACATTCATCAAATGAGAAGCTTCTTATTAAATTATAGCTTTAACCTAAAAAAAACTTTTCAGACAGCTGTGGGAGGGGGATAATCCACAGCTGGCAGCAGGAACAGGAACCATCTGTGGAAGTAGCTCTCATCTCCTCATTAGGTGCAGGGTGTTATGACTGTCCTGTGATGAGAGCTAAAGCATGCACTACAGTACAACTAAATGCACGAGAAGCTTAAATGACATTGCTTAACGTCAAAGCAGGGAAATTCTCAACCACAACCAAAAACACTGAGGCCGTCAGAGTTTGGATCTTCTAAGCAAAAACAAACAATAATTTTGTCTGAGAAATTCATTAGATGAGCATGACAAATAACTGAAGGGCATTGCAGTAAAACAGCATCCTGCTGTTTCCACGGAGTCGTTCTGTGTGAAACACAGAAACAAAAGCAGTAATCACAAACAAAGATGCAAAAATGCTTTATCTGTAAAATTTTGATTTTTCTCTCTGACAATTGTGTTAAAGCTGTACTGTTTTGGTGAAGTGGCACCATCTTCCTTCTGTAAACAAATGATATGATCTCAGGGCAATTAGAAATCAAACTGAGGACAAACTGCCTTAAAGTTTGGAAAAATCTAACAAAAAATACAAATTATGTTCTTAGAAATTTTTCTTTTTTTTAAGGTACTGAACTGTTCTGGAAAAAAAGAGAACATCGCCCTCTAGTGGGTCTAGTGCAGTGGTGCAACAATAATGTAAAATTTTTCTCTTTTTAAAGGAGAATGCCATTAGTCAGCGTCCTTTTTATTTACTGCTAAATGCACGAATAAAACCTGGAAACAGAAGGTTTAAAAAAGGATCTCACATGCTTTATTTTTTGCATTGAATGTGTGAATCTCAGCTTTTTAAGCAGCCCACTTTAGAAGCCTCTCAGACACACACATCTGTGTCTACACTAACGTATTGTACAGTTTTCAGAGTCAAAACAGAATTTCCCTCCTCGGACAATCTTCATCACCATCAAATCATTGCAGGAGACACAAAAAGGCAGCAAACACCAGTACAATTTCATACTGTGCACTTCTTACTGCAGTAAATGAGAGTCCTGTTCAAGCAGCCATTCCAGTTAAAAAGGGAGCAACTCGGTGACAGGCTAAGACTGGTGGGGGGGGGGGAGTTAGAAGAATAGAACAAGGAAAACTTAGAGTTTCCTGCTGATCGACTGCAACTGAGGACACGTGTGTATGCGCACCTATGTAAAGCCCACTGTAAATCTTAGATTTTAAAGTATGGAAAGGTCAAGCAGCTGATCAGAACTATGTACTGTGATTTTCTTCCACAATCAACACACTGAAAGAAGCAGAGAAACAGACAACAGTTAATCAGAAAGGAAGGGTGCTGAGTGTTAGGGCACCCGGGAGCAGCGGGAACTGAACACAAGCCTGCCTTTGTTATCAGCCAGACAAGGAAGAAAATTACGACCCAGTTTATGCCTGCCATCAGGTGAAAAAGTGTTAAATGATGGAAATTTGTTGTAACTAAGAGGGGTCAAGTGAGATTTATTCAGGCAAGAAGAAAAAAAAAAGACAGCACAAGGAGCTTTTAAAATGATCACATCAAAAACAGGTTTTTGACACCAAAAGTTGCATTTTTGGAAGCATCTTTAAGTGCAGAGGCTTTGGCATGTGGAGAAATACATATTTCATTTTACCAAATGCCATCATCGATGCAATGAGGCGTTATCAAGCAGACAACTGGAATTACTACATTCCATTGATATATAAAACTACATCAGAAATTGAGAAAATATCTGTCACAGAATCTTTGTCTGAGCGTCACTGTTTGATAGATTTTTTTTTCTTTTATTCAAAAACATGTGCGTCAGCTTCATGCATAAAGGGGAAAAAACTAAGCTGTTGTGTAACTTGATAACGGGCTTTTTGATTACCATCTGCAATCTTAAAGCTTTCCTTTTATGTACTGCTTTTCACCATTGATCACCATCATCAAACACAGAGGAGAAATCTCCTAATCTTTTCTTTGTACATCAGTACACTTAAGGTATGAGCAAAATACTCTGTTATCTGAGATGTTTGAGTTAATCCAACATGGCACCTGTAAAGAAAAACAACAACACACAAAAAAAAGAAACATTTTGCAAGAACTCCTGCAAGAAAAACAGAATTACTTTACTGTTTGTAAAGAAAGCCATTGGGCTCAAATTTGACTTCCAGATTGAAGCACCTTTAAAAACAAAAGCGTACACAGACTGGTTTTAAAAACTTTTATTTATTTTTTAACCTTTGTAGTTAGATTTAACTTTAATTACATCCATGTTGTAGATGATTTTAATTGTTTTATGTCGGCATTGATTGTATATCTCCTATACAACGCATGGAAGATACGGATGATGTTGAGAGATCGGGTTTATTTATTTTGAAGAGCTCTGCAAAAGCATTGGTAATCACAAATCCACAGTGGGTTCATGAGTTCATTCAGAGACTCTTCCGGTGAGCTTCACCATCTACTGCAGGAGCTGCGTCTGAATGATAGCTGCTTTCAATGATGCGTCTGTCTCTCTGTGATCCAGTTTGACGACTTACTGTACCGCGCTACTCCGATGAGAGAAAAAATAAAATTAAGAATGAAATTAGAGCACCTGTTTTTAATGTATTTTGTCACAAGGCAAAGCTGAGTTCCTGATTAGCTGACATGATGCAAATTCTTCGCCAAAGTTCAGTTACTTGTACAGCAAATATTTGGTCACACAGCCCAAAACCCTTTGTCGCCAGACCGCCGCTCCGCGCCCGACACTCAAATTGCACCAAAGGACTTCTGATCACGTCTATACATTGACTTATCATTGAAACTGGCCATCCCTGCCATGCGAATCACATTAACACCGTAGCTTCAGCTCTAATGCTGACACTCGTTGAATTACGGAAACTCATTGACCGTTTACACAACTACTGTAATTCCAACGCATTCTGAAGCTGAAAAAAACAGCTTTGCCCTAATAAGCAACACTCTGAAATAGTAAAGTGCTTTACATAAAACAACTGGTTCTGACGAGGAGAAAAGCAGCTTTGCTTCGAAGTGCAACGCTTTATGCTAGCTTTAGAATGCGTCAGAATTACATTCATTGTGTAAACAGTTTAAGAGTTACAGAAGTTCAAGGAGAGTATCTCATTTCCTGGCGCTGGTTTTAAAGGATTAAGGCAGTTTCTTCTTGAAACTTTACATGACTAGAGCAGGAGTCTACAAGTTTTAGACTGCTCTGAATTAAAAAAAAAAAAAGTTAATTATGAGGAAAATTGGACTTCATATTTTTCATGTGAGCTTCTTCAACACCCTTTCAAGCAAATATAGCTTGGAGTAGATGATGAAAGTTGCAGTTGTGAGGTTTCTGCTGTTATTCATTAAAAACAACAGGGTGAGGCACAAAGAGGTTTGGATACATTGTGTCTGACATTTACCGGTACTTGTGGTTACTTCTTGTCAAAGCTTTTCTGTGGTGCTTCAGTTTGTTTACAGCAGCACAAAATACAGATTCTCTTGTACCCTAAGATCTATGTTTTGCTCAGAAATGTTTATACCAGCCAATTTATTTTATTTTTAATTTATCTTTTTTTTTTATTATGATTTGAGTTCAATTTCACCTTTATTTTTTTATCTTTTTGACAAAGATTTAAATCGTATCACTTTACTGTTACTTTACAAATCACCAGACAGTTTGGATAGGGCCAATCAGAAACATGACTTTACCAATCGCGTGTCTTTACTCTAGATAAGATTGGGGTATAGTGTGCATGTAAATCAGAAATTATGTGATTTTCATGTCACCATGGCTGACTTTTATTGAACAAGGAGCAGACATGCAGTGTAAAAGTATGTACTAGAAAAATAATTAAATAAAAACTTAAAACTTACCAACATTGCTGAAATTTCTTTAAAAAAGGAAATAAAAAAGTGTTGGATGTGGTCTCTAGATTGTGCCTTTACGGCTTCTATTAGGACCCTGAAATATTTCGGAAATGAACAAACCACAGCTGCAGATAGAAGCGGTTTCTATTTTTGACCTCCCATCTAAATGTATTAAACCTAATTTTAAGTAAACTATAAAAAAATCATTTTGAAATCTGTCTGTCTCTATCTTAAAAACAGGAATTTAAGAATTGTTGTTGTTCAGTAGTTTTCCACCTGGACAGGAAACTGCTTGTAGTGGAAGACTACATGGTTCAATAATATTCCAGGCATTTCAGTTTAGCTCCAGTAGAATGCTGTAACTTGAGGTTTTTGGACAATAGTTGTTGTCCAAGAGAGGAAATAACCAGTTTGTCTTTGGAAACAAAAGTCCACAGTTTTTAAAGTATTTGCTTTTTTTCTCTTTGTTGTTTTAAAGCAAAAATAGACAAGTGTCTACGGTCTTTCCAAATGTGTGTTTGTAATTTAGGTTTCAATGGGAAGCAGCTAATACAAATATCAAGCATTATTTTTTGGTAATTTTTAACAATTTACTATTTACACTTTATTCTGAATTTGATACAAACAGGAAAGAACCAAATGTTGCAGTTCCTCTAAATGTTACCGAGGGCAGAAAGGAGATATTCCCTACTAATTCAAAGGTTAAAAAATGAAAAATGTTTATGACTTTATTGTTCATTACAACTCTCTGTGGGATTCATAATTCTTTGGGAGGAGAATTTGTTGTTTTCATTTTACAACAGCTTTCATTTGCCCAAATTTAAGTGGTTTTGTTGATTGGCAGGTGGGTTGTCCGGTGCGTGAAGCTAACAGAGCTTAAAACTCAACTTTTTCCACCTGTTTTCAGAACTATGTTGAGGTGGGCGGGGTAAAACTGGTGCCCGTCTCATTTTCAGGTTTTATTTTTGCCATCAAGATTCCAATGGGAAAGTAACAATTAATCGATGAATCGATTTATATTCCTACAATCCTGTCTGAGGCAAGTTGTTCATTGAATTGATCTACACCATTATAAAATCGTTCCAAAATGAACTAAAAATGGATTGTAATAAATCTTGGAATAAGCCATTTGGATTGAAGCACAGTAGGTTTATTTTGCTATAATGAAAAAACGACCAAGTGACATCACAGTGGAGAACACACAAATATTGGCAGCAAAAAATTATCAACCATTATTACAGTTCAATGTATATAAACACTTTGAATTTTGCAAAGACTTGCCATTGTCAATTCTTGTTTACTTGTTTTTACACATATCCATCTGGAAAACTTGACCTGCATTGTTTATGAATCAACATCAACTACAAATTGTATCCTCAACCAGAAATTATATGAATAAAATCATTAAAATGAATTGTTAGACCCCTAGCGAGGTCAAGAGATTAACCATCTAGTGTATAACCATCTGGGATTTTCAAACAAACGTAGGTTTGTGCATCCAAATATTGATGCTCACCCCGTAACCTATCAGTGACTTCCACCTGGTTCCATCTCTCCTCCTTTTCCTCCCTGATTTCCTCTCTCCTCTCCTGCCACACCACAGTGTGCACAGGAAGCCCTGATTCCATAGTGCCTGCTCTTCTGATGATCAGAGAGGAAAAACACAATGCCTTCAGTGTGCTAAAAGAGCTTGACTCATAAAATGCATGTGCTGAGAGAGAGAGTGAGAGAAGTGGAGAGAATGGAACATGCTTTTACTATTAAGGTTTGGGTTTTTTTTTCTTTCCATATGACTTTCCCCAGGAAAATCCCCCTCGTCAGAGAAGGTCTGATCCAGACAGACACCAGACTGAGGAAGAGAAGCACAGATACAAACAGACCGGCTGCAACAAACTCCAGGTTTTGTAAGTGACACACAGCTTTATGGGGCAACGTGACAGCCGGCTGACCTGGGATCGCACATTAGAGCCAAACTGCAGATTTAAAAAAATATTTTCTTTTCAGCTCAAAGCCAATCCCACTAAAGGAAGCTTAAAAGTTGTCCAGACAATCAATTGCTCACGTGGGCTCACTGGGAGATGAGCAGGATGAGGAGAACGCTGTAGGTTGGTGCTCAACATCTAACATGTGAGCTTTTTATTTGGTGGCCTCAACAGTTGGTACCATTTAGGAAAATTAGGTCACACACTCCCACATGTGTGTGTGTGTGTGTGTGCATCCGCCAGACATTATTGCAAGATTATCTCTAATATAAACAGTTGTGTACTGAAAAAAAAAAACCTGCTTTAGAAACATTCTAATTTGAACTGAATTACAATCAAATACCTCATTTTTCAAAGTCTACACTCCACAAAAAAAAGGTAAAACAGTACACAAAACTGTTCTAAATCAAGTAGGGGCAGCTGATGGATAGCTCTCCTGCTTTATAATAATGTTGACAGTTTGATTTTCAGTTTTTCAGCATTTCAGTTTTCCCTGGACGCCCCATATTTCTTCTAATATCTGGAAGCCTGTATATTAAATTGAATGTTTCTATGATGGATGACCACCTCTCGGCCTTCAACGTCTGGGACTTTATCTAATTCCTCCTCCAGCCCCCATGACCCTGGACAGGAAGAAGTGCAGGAAGAAAATCTGACTGAATGAATGACCTTTTGGAGAATGTTTCAGTATTTGGCGAGTAAACCGTTATGTCCTTTGAAATTTGATTTGATTAAACAAAGCCTAAAAATAGTTAAACATTTTTTTATATAAATGCGCTTTTAAAAATTTTTTTACAGAAAAATGCTTTAAAAATTGCTTGAATTTTGGTATGAGTGGATCAAAATAGCTCAGGGAATTAATAAAAAACAAAAAAAGTATGAAAGCTGAGCTGCAGCAAAGCAAAAAGGACAGTTCAAATTATTGAGAGGCTTTCCCAAAAGCAAGGCATCTGCAGATAAGCTAAGCCTGGAAAGCTGTAGAAAGTGAGAGAAAGTGGAGAAAATGAGCTGTCCATCATTTTTATTGAGCACTCATAAATGTAGTAAACCACTGGAGCAGCTGCTGAGTGTGCATGTCACTATCACACTGGAGTGAATCGCCCATGACAGATGACAGAAAAATCTGCCCACCTTTGCATTTGTTAAACCACTCAACCTTAAAATGGAGACATTTTTGATCAGGTAAAACATAAAATAAAATAAAATTTAAAAAAATCACACTCAATAGTGAGAAAGAACTAAAAAAAAAAAAAAAAAAGTAGGATTTAAAACGTTTATGAAAAGTTCTTGCACCAAAGCAGTGGAGCAGCTGAGCAAATTTTCTAGCAGAAAAACTCATTTGCCTTAAATGGAAACACGATTAAAAATCCATATATTTTATATCCATGGGTATCCTGAATGGAGAGACGTAGGCCATCTACAGAGTAGCAGCCTTAAACTGATGGGGAAGGACAGATTTTCTTTCATGTTATGTACAGACTCTTTAAAAAAAAAAAAAAAAAATAGAATATCATGGAGAAGTTTCCATTAAAAAAATACAGTCACATAATAAAGATTTAAGGCCCACTCTTTCATTGATTTCAATTCTTTACTTGTTTATTTATTTATTTACATAAAATGGGGTTTCAGCTAAAAAAAAACAATGAAAACAGAATTTAAAAAATTAGAAAACTCGGGAGAAATCTCCCCAAATTTCTCAGGACATGAATGTTTTCAACTAAGTTTCTCCAGCTAATCAGCTACTAAACTCAAAGCACTTGCACAGGTTCCCCACATGTCATTAAATTGGTTCAGTTCAATCGTCTCAGTTCAGTTCAATACGAAGAAGACTTCAGATTTGACAACTATCCAGAAGACTGTCATTGACCTCCTCCATAGTCCGGGTAAGCCACTAAAGCTCACTAGAAGCAGATGAACGGAAAGTCTAACAGAATGGCAAAATGTGTCTGAAGAAGTTCCACCAGCAAAAGAGATGACTGTGGGCTTCAGCGGATTATCAAAAGGTCAAGATTTAATGACCTGACAGACATCCAGAAAGAGTGGAATGAGGTGGAGGAACAGCTTAAACAACAATCACATTCAGGAGATGGGCTACAAGTGTCAGGTTACTCAAGCCAAGCCACTTCTGAGCCCAGAGGCCAACGGAGGAAACGTCTCAACTGGGCCAAAGGGGAGAGGGAACGGACTGTTGGTCAGTGGTTCAAGGTCCTGTTTTCTGATGAGAGGAAAGTCGTTGGGGAATCAATTCCAATAGTTTAAAGGGAGACAGGTGATGAGCAGAACCCATCCTGCTGGACGTCCAGTGTGAAGTCTCCAGTCAGTCATGATTTGGGCTGAAATGTCCAGCGCTGGTGTTGGTAAACTCTGCTTTCTTCAGTCCAAAAGCACTGCAACAGTCTAGCAGAACGTTTTAGAGGACTTCATGATTCTTCTATTGAGGATCTGGATGGAGATGCAGATTTCATCTTTCAGCAGGACCTGCCCCCTACATACTCTATTGAAGTATTGAGTATGGACATGTGATTTTGAAAATACTTTGTTTTGACTCATAATCTCTGTCTTTGTCTTTTTTTCAAAAACTGAGAAGAAATTATTTCTCCAGAGTATTCTAATTTTCTGAAATTCTGTTTTTTTTGGGGGGGTTGAGTCAGAACCCCAATTTATGTAAAAATAATCAAATACTTGAAATCAATTAAAGTGTGGGCCCTGAATCTATATTCTATGAAAGTTTAATTTTTCTTTTTTTTAATGGAAATGAATACACTTTATGATATTTACATTTTTTTGGAAAAGATCTGTGAAATTCTCCAGTGCCTTAAGTGTAAAATAACCTGTACAACACTAGATTAATTCCCTTATGTGTAACAAATGTTTACACTTGTGAGTTTGTTTTTAGTCTTTACACTGGCACTAGAGCTGGAGGGTACCTGCACATCACATGAGAGAATGAAAGTAGAGCAGATGACAGGAAAATGAACGACATCTGAAATAATCTGTTTTCAAAGCAATTAGATGGTGAGTTTCACATTGTGGTAACTCATGGAACCCACATGCAGACCAACAACCTAAGACGCAGCATGAAATGCACAGACAACATGCAATGAATTGTTAGAACACACCTCCTAAAGTAGCCTGCAACTAATGCAATAACCTGTCAAACAGGAGAGTCTGTATTATGTCCATTGTAGGTACAGAGAGTAAAAACAACATCAAAAAAGAGTTTTTTGCTCCAGTTAGGTGTAAATATAAATGATTTTTTTCTTAACATGAAACTCACTCTATGCAAACAAATATATAAGGTGGTAAACAAGAACGTGAAACAGAAAAATCTTCATGTAAAAACCACTAAGGCTTAGAAAATAGAGACTTTAAGTTCAAGAACACATGCAGATATTTGGCTTTTCTAAAATAGAACGCTCTTTATTCTGGAAAGTTCTATGAAGGTTTTCGGTTGAGGAAATAATTTTTCCACATTGACTTTCTATGGCTTTTTGGAGAGGTGCTGCTGATGGATTGAAACAAAGAAAAGTAAAGTCTGAAGACAGCCAGTTCTAATGAAACACCTCTTCTCTGTACACCAACACTTGCAATGATTTGCATGGCTCTTGAGCACTTAGGCTGGGTATCGCTACCAAAGAATTGAAGCGTTTTGATTTGTGATTTATAGAAAAAAAAACTCCTTTCCAAAGCCAAATATATAGGATTATGAACAAACACTTTCACATAACTGAACAAAATTTAGATTAGAAAACACTTTAAAAACTGAGAAAGTGTTTTATATCTGAAAAAGATACAAAAATTTGTAAAACTTGGTTCATGTGTTTGATAAGTTGAAAAGTATTTAGCATTTTTCACCCTATTGCAATGGGTATATTGTGTGGGTGAATGGGACTGTGACTGTACAGGTCTTTCAGGTCTTAAAGTCCCACTCAAATCATCAATTGATTCATTGTAAAAGCGTTCCAAGTGGTCTTGAAATAATGATTGTTGTTTTTAGGCAAAATAAAAAAAACTAGAAGATAGTTTCTGCAGACCGGTAGTAGTTCATCAGAAATTTGTGGGCGCTGTGTTGGCATGGAGTAAGCCTGCCTCCTTTTCCCACTATCCCTTTGTTTACACTTTCTCCTGTTGGCTTACAGCCCCTGATAACCCCAACCTTACATTAGCAGTGCGACAAAAATGGCGAGCAATATTGGAGCTATCCAATCGTACAATTTAAAGCCAGATGCCAGCTCAGACGAAGAGAATGAAGATGTACATGGATCTAGTTGTCTACAAGTGGATACATCGGAATGGAGAGAAACAGGGAGCTTGTGGGCCACCGACTGAACCACCTACGTCACTGCAACAGTCTGCTCCTGATTCACAAATGCTTGAATAAAGAAATACTCAAACAGAATTTTAATCTCAGTTTTCTTTATATATGTCCTCCATCGTGAGAAAAATGCTACAAGAACATGTTAAAAACACCAAAAATACAATTTTCTTTGGAGTGGGTCTCCAACTTCTGATGGTGCGATCCTGAGTGTGAACAAATCTGCTCTTGCAAGTGGGTGTCCAACATTTTTTGTGACTCCTGACTGTGTGTGTGCGTGCTCTACAAGCTTCCGTACAGGACTTTGATTTATCAAGACTGACAGAGAGTGAGCGTTACAACTCCCTCCAACTGTAAACAATGTTACAAGGCTTATTTGGCGGTTTCCATCCTGCCAACTCCATGACAGACAGCTCCAACTCTGTTCTTTCTCCTGTTCTCAACCTCCTGCAAAGTTGTTTACCTAGCAGCAAAGGGGGAAATGTTTACATCGATTGTGATAAAACAGATGGACACTTGAAGGTTTTGTTAATAATAAATGATCCAAACAGTCTGCCAGGACTTCCACTCCAGAGCTGCCACACATGAAGCACCACGGTCCAAGCAAGAGTGTAGATGAGAAGTTTTTGGAAAGGGGTTAGAAGCGTGCTTTCAATCCCAGCAGTTTATTTATGAGGCGGTTTATTTTATTAAACCCTCTGATGGTTTGATGCGAACAGCTCACCGCCCTTTTGACCCTCCCATCGTAAATAGAAAAATAAGCGCCGGAGAGCGCGTTAGGTCGTTCCCACGTGGAAGTACAGTTGAGAGACCCTGGGATGGAGGAGCTGGGAGGGTATTTTATGTTGTTTCAGGAAAATAAAAGTGTCTGCATGCGTAGAAAGCTTCAAGGCAGGGAGAGGGATGAGTGGAGAGGGAGGGGATTGATCTGTGGCAGTGTGTGAGAAAAAGAGAGAAGAGGAAATAAAAAAAAAGGAGGCCTTGGGGTTGAATGTGGGAGAGACACGATACACTGCTGAACTGCAGGAAAAAAAAAGAAAGTCAGCCAACGGGACGGCAGATCGATTCCTCCCGTGAGTCCCACAGCAAACAGAATTCTTCTTTTCTTTTTTCTCTCCCCGTCTGCATAGCTTACCTCTGCTGCAGCCCAATATCGTCCCATCAGCAGTCATCTATATCGCTCTCTCCATCTCACACCCTCCCCTTTTTTTTCTTTGTCTGCAAACTCAGGCCAGTTCATGCTTTCCGAGGTCACTGTGAAAGATCCTGAGACTTTTCTGTGCAGTTTTCTCCTCACAGTAACTGGGGTAAGATGTCAAAGGAGAGGCCAAAGATCTGTCAGAGGGCCGTGCACAAAGGAAAGCAACCAGAATGGAACCAAAAAAAGTGCAATGAGACAAAAAGGGAAGTTAATTCATCACATCAAACACATACTTGCCCAGGAAACCACACACTAACCCACATTTTGTCTAGTTGTTCTTCCTACTTTTCTTCAGATACAAAAACCCAGAAATTCAACCAGATTTACATTCCTCACAAGGTGTCTGACTATGCATGGGTCATCTCCTATCTTATTCAGAAGGTGGGGCTTGATTTCCGGCCACACTCACTGAAGGGATGTAGCCCGTGTTAGTGCCACAAACCCTTTTCTCTTAATGGGTTTTTGGCACAACTTTACGCACAACCGTGCCTTTTAATGATGCTCCTCTGTCAGATCTTTCCATCAAGCCGTCTGACTGGCAAAACAACTCTGGACTGCAGAGGAGTGGATGCGGGCCTACAGCTGCCCCGCTGACAGCTGTTAAAAGCATTTTGGAACTCACAAACTGCGCGCAACGCGCGCCGCGGCCGCTTGTTGGAGACAACTTCAGAAAAGCGCAAACACTTCTAGAAAAAGAAGAAGGAAAAGTTGGCTTACCCGCTGCCGAAACCCCCTGCATTTTTGCACAAAAGTTCCACTCAGATGTTCTTCCTCCTGAGTCCGTGCTTTTCCTCGGGAGAGTCTGGTGGGCTTGATTCGGGAGGAGCGCGTGCACTTTTGGAGCTCCTCTTTTGTCTGGGTAGCCACAAAACAAAAGAAAAACCACACCGGGGCTAGTGGCGACGCGTCAGTGTTTCCTGGTACACTCGAGATATGCTATCCGGCTGCGTTTTGTCCCGGATAAAAGCGGCGTATTCCTCCATGCAGCCGTTCCTCCTCCCTCTCAAGAATCAGAAGTCTCCACTAGAGGAAAAAGAAGAGCGCGCGCCCGCCTGAGTGAGGCGCGCGCACGACACCTCCATTCATTGAAGCGCAAAAAGAAGATTTTAAACCAGCTACTAGAAACATTTACCAATCGGTTGCCCGCTTTAATGCTTTAATATGGTCTACTTTTTCATGACTGCTGGTTTAAAACTCTGACATGCCCATGGGCACTGAAGCCTGACATGAGCTGTCACGTGAAGTCATGAAAAGGATGAAGCAGCCTCTGAATAAACGGCTCAGCTCAGAAAACTCTGCCTATTAGGGTGGAAAAAACGTGGAACTTGAAGTAGGGCTGGGTTTCCATGTCACTGCTCTTCTTCTCACTGATTATCTCAAGTTTTCAGTGCTGAGAAAAAGAAAATCATAGCAGATCAAGCAGCACATCTCTATTTCCCTTTCTTCTTTTTTCTCCTAATTTAAATAATATTCAAATTTTGGGAAATTTGTTCACACAATGCCCAAACAAATGTCAACAGTCGCTAACTGTAAATAGGAATGAGTGCTTGTACTCTTCGAGTGTTTTTTGGGTAGTTTTGTATAACTTATTTGGTCTAATCCATCCTATTCTTTATGCATTTTAAATAAAAATTGGCACAACTCCTTTTCTGTTAAACATAATGATTTAATGAAACTTGCTTTTGTCTTTGGTAATTGAAATCAGATTTAGTGTTTTATCTTTTCATATTTTTATCATCTTTCTGAAATGAACTGATGAACATATTTGAGGGGCCCTATAGTTGCTGAGCTGAGTAACCATACTTAATCTTTTCTTGTCTGAATCGTGCTTTATTCTTCGTTCTCTTTATTCTTTTGTCAGTTTCATGTGAACACCTTCTGCTTCCCTGACTTTCTAAAAATGTGTGTTTTCACTGGCACACTTTTGACCCCTTTGTGTGAGCTGCTCTCTTGTCACCAGTCTTCAATCAACAATGACAGCAGCAGGGCCTCTGAGGACGGGGGTGTCTTCCTTTGGAGAGTGGCAGAGGGCCATTTCATTGACGTTTGGGGTGTGGCGGATTAATCGACTTAATCGATGAGTTGATTTAGATTTTTTCAATCCAACCAGATTGATCTCTCTGAAGCAAGTTGGTAATCGGATTAACCTAAACCATTACAAAATTGTTTCAAAATGATATAAGTCGGTTATGTCGACATTAAAAAAAATACTGTTTGGATTGAGGCATGGTAGGTTTATTTTACTATAATGTAAAAACAACCATGACAGCGGACAACACACATATGATGACAGCAAAAAATGATCCACCAGTGGAAACACTGAATTTAGCAAAGACGTGAGCATACAGTATGGTATCATGTTCTAATATTGTTCAGTTTTTTTAATGTGGAAAAACAACAGCGGCCTGAACTTTATGAAACTAAAATGTGAACAGGTTTGTCATTAAATCTTGCTTGTTTGTCCAAATATTTAATTTACACTTGCAAGAAATACAAGGAATCTGGAAAACTTCACCTGCACTGTTCAGTACCAGGTAGTTATCTCTGAGTCACACTGACTGAATTTTAGGTTAAAGATGTCCTGGATCCATTTCAGATCAGTGAATCAGATTGAATTGTTCAAAATAA
Organism: Adrianichthys oophorus; assembly: GCA_036245035.1. Classification (NCBI taxonomy): domain Eukaryota; kingdom Metazoa; phylum Chordata; class Actinopteri; order Beloniformes; family Adrianichthyidae; genus Adrianichthys; species Adrianichthys oophorus. Next base: position 15,450,949 of record BSAI01000015.1, read on the forward strand.
AACAACATCAAAAATGTATCGTGTCGGCAACCACAAATTATGATATGACTTGAATTGTTGCTAAAATGAATCTTCACGCCTCTAATTTACATGATCTCTTACATAGGTTATTGACGACTGATAATTAGAATTATTCAAACCTCTTCTTTGCAGCCAAATTACTCAATTATTTTGGGTTTATTTCTGAATTTGTGTGGGAGACAAAAAGAACCTGTAAAGAATAAAAGAGCCAACCCCAAACAGACTCTGAGTGCTGCTCTGCTCACGACTCCAAAAAAAAAAAAATCAGACAAAATGAGGAGGAAAGAGGAATTAACAAGAGCGGGGAAAGGTGAGAGACTGCCAGGGATCCACCAAAAGAGATAATTAGAAGTGTCAAAGAATGATGGCAAGTGAAGAAGATGATCATTGAAAGTGTGTAATGGGTGTGAAAGCTAACGTGGATGTGTGAGATGAGCTGCTTTTCTCACAGTAGTGGTTACATGATGGATCACAGTCTTGACTCAGGTGCCAGCCTAGTTCGTTTCAGGTGCAAATGAAAAGCTCACACTCCTTGAATTATCACTTCCTTTCTGAAACAGAAGCTGATTTTACTAAAATATTGTTTTGAAGTAAGGAACAAAAAGGTCCCTTCAACCCAAGGCCAGGGAGGAAGATGCTTCAGTTCATGCTTTGCTTATTAATCTGTTAAAATCATTTTTAGTCCACAAGAGTTGAATTGTCTCACTGTGAGAGCACTGAATCCCTCCATATGCGCCATGTGTACCTCTGATGATTTGTAAAGTTCACGCAGACCAGCTGACTTTGGCCGTCTGATCCACATGGAAGCATCACGACACACATAAAGAAGAGTCTTTGTGAGCCCAAAAAAAACACAGCGTCTCTCCTTTGAGACCAAGTATAGCCAGTTAAGTTGCTTGGTAGAACTACAGCTGCTCCTGAAGATGTCAACAGTTGTACAAGAGGGACCCCAAGAGGTGCGTTTGAAAAATGCATCAACGGAGGTCTGAATTCGCAGCTTTGTAAGTAGGATAACAGCACGTTTGACTGTAAAGTAAAGCTTGACAAAAGAAGAGGTCATGTGACCCGATGGCTTCTATCTGACTGTAAAATAAAGGGCAGGACTGACGCTGACCCACATTTCAAGACAGACACTAACAAATGGTCCACTGTTGCTACGGTGATATCATCAGCTGTCAGTGAAGTGACCCTCCTCCTCCCCCCTGCTCACATTAATTCTCTGGCATTCAAATTCAGTCATCACGGCATATGGCAAGTTGTAGCAGCTGGTTCAGCTGCAATAAATCAAAGCTATGTGTGTGTATCATTTACTCCTATGATTTCAGGCTTCATCCTGGAGCTTAAGAGCAGCTGTGAGGACCATAAAGAACGTAGATGTTGGGGGGGGGGGACTTGGGGTTGGCACTTTTGTTTAATTAAACTCAAAACATTTATTTGCAGGTTTCTCAGCTTAAAGAGCATGAAAGCATACATGTTCTTACCTCTTTGCAGGCCTAGATCGCCAGAGCTTTATTTTTTCTACGTTCATCACAGCAACAGACAAAATCCCAGACAAATCAGACAGCAGACAAACAAGTTTGTGTGTTTTTATTTTAAAAATTCACCTAAATATTTGTGGGGTTTTTTGTAGAAAAAAATAAGAATATTAAAACTGCTTTAACATTACAAATACTCTTACCAGTACTTCTTTGTTCAGCCATGTGTGAATGGAAAGATGTAGATCTACACAAGTTTTTGAAAATGACGCAAAAGGCTCAGAAAGGGAAAGAGGCAATGGAAGAACTGTACAGTGCAAAACTATGATACATGCAAAGATTTAAAACCTTGATTTAAGACATTTTTAGAGATTCTTCCATGTTTGAAGTCGTTTTAACTCATCTTTGCTCTACACCTTTCAAGCTTTTCTCAGAATCATCACCGTCAAGAATGCACTGTCTCGTTAAGAGCACAAATCTAGAATAAGACATTTATTGTTAAAATGTGTCCAAATCCTTTTGCACCACACTCCTGACTATAGAAAAACTTGATTTAAGACTTGAAAAAAATTAAGAAATGTTTGTTCATCTAAATGCACTCTATTAAACACACTCAATAGAAGCCACATCAAATCTCTGACAGTTTTCAGCAGTGAACACTTTTCTGAGATAGCTCACAAACATTTCCCCCTTCCTAGATTAATTGATCATTATGTGACGATTTATTAAGATGGGTAACTTGTATTAAGATTGCATTTTCATTTTGTTCACAGTTGGTTTAAAAATGAGGGATTTCCACTTATTACACTAGTTTTGTGTCACTGTAATCAAAATAAACTACAACTAGGTTAATAAAAACTCAAAAGAATCTAACTGTTTGCTAAGAATACAATTAAGAATTAGCAACATACTTTTTATTGGGTCATATAATCTTCAATTTGCAGTAATTCTGACAGATTCTTTTGGCTTATTTTTCTATTTTCTTGTTTCTATATTTTCATATTTTATTTTACTACTTTCTTGTGATTTTCTTCTTAAGATTAGTTTTCTTTTCCTAGTTTTGTTATTTTTTTGCAGTGTAAAATAAAGAGGCCTATGTATACACAACATTTTTTTGTTTGCTTCTTTTGAACCATTTATATAAAGGAAGAAAAATAATGCAATAAAAAAACTTTGCAATTTGAGGACAACTTTATGCAGTAGTTTTTATGTGATTCTAATGCCTTGTGTTTCTGGGCTGCTAGAAATAAAAACATTGAAAAGATTGGTCTGAACTAATTTCTGAAATCGCTCACAAACATCTCCCCCCTCCTAGATTAATTGGTCAAAGGTCTCTAGAGTCCAGACAGGAAATTCTGGGTTTACTAAAAGCTATAAAAAAAACCAAAAACTAGATCAGATCGGGGACATATCTATGTAAGGGAGAGGGAGACGGGAGAAAAGGGGGGATGATGGGAAATGGAAATAAGCAGAGGAAAGAGGGGCTTGATTTCAGTGACAGAGCAGAGGGAGACTAGACTGGAATGGGGGTGTGGAGGTGTTGGGTGCATTGTGTGAAATTAGATCATGTCCTGGAGCCAAAAAGAACAGCTGGGAAGTTGCATTTCCACGGGCTTCCAGCTGAGAATAAAGCAGCAGAGCTGCAAAACTACTTAACCCTTCACCTGAGCCTGCTGTGAAAGAACTATATACATAATGACACTGAGACACAATAGGACTTAGGTCACATTTATTGATTTTAATCAGTAAGACTACCCTTACACAGCCATTTCACCACTTTTCTAGAAAACAAACAAAACACTTTTCAAGGATTTCTTTAGTAGTAACACATTAGACACCCCCCCCTCCTCAAATTTAAATTTCGACAAAAGTTTCCATGTTTGTTTTCATCTCTGTGTAAAGGTCCCATCACTGAGAAACATGCATATGACATTTAGCAGTAATTAATATGCCACTAATCATAATGCACATTATCGATAAGAATACAGTAACGCGTGACAGTTCAAATAAATACCAACATACGAGTGAAGTTGTTATTTCATATAAAGATATCAAACTCTTATTATGAATCAATACTGAAACACAATATGACAATAGTTTGCAAAGCTACTTTTATTATCACAATGCTGTCGCTTCCAGCAAACAGAAAACTTTTCTTTAAAATAATGTAAAAACTTTAAACAGTTTCTGAATTGCACTTTTACTTTTCGGATTCTTTTCCGTATTGGTAACTTTTAACGCCTCAACAAGCAAGCACTGGCTATAATGGCACTATTCCAGCTTGTTGATGCAGGTTTTGTTTTCTGTTTCCTGAAAACATACATTTTTTTAATGACGATATAAAAAAAACCCTCAAGAATATTATAAAAAAAAGAAAGAAATTAAAATTAAACAAAAAAAAAAATTAAAAAGAGAAAAATGCGCCATCTGCACATTTTTTTCCCACAACACTATTGAGATCACATTACCTTCACCATACAGAGCTAGACATACACAGATGTCTCCAATAATGTACTGATGTGCTCCAACGCATTCAGACGTGTGGAGGATTTTATTCAATAACAGGAGGCCAAACTTTTTTGTTTTTTTGGTTCCCAAAGTTTGCTTCACAAAAAGAGAAGAAAAAAAAACAATACCCCTGAATTTCTTGATCGATCACTGACCTGCACAATTCAATACAATTGTACTGTTATTAGGCTAATTTAAAAACTATTATTTCACTCATGCAAAAAAAAGGGGACATTCCCTTTTTGGTTTTTATTGCTGCTCACAGTTCAAACCCCTACAAGTCCTCACCTATAAAAAGAGGAACTTAAAATACTAAAACTATGATTCTCCCTTAAAACAATGAAAGGCACTACTGGTCAAGAAATGAAGAACTAAACAAACCAAAAGCAAAACCCAGGCGCTTGATCGTGCCTTTCCCAATGACAGTTTGTCTTTGTTTTTTTTTGTCTTTCGGAGTCTCAATTCTTTTCGACCTAAACGGTGTGCCAAGATTTGGCACAATAAACAAAGAGAGAATAAAACAATTCCAATTTGGAATTTTATTGTTGCATTTGCAGAGAATTCGGTAGGCCAGCGATCAATTTTCTGTAAGGAACGCCCTCGGTAAGAAGCTAGGAAAAGCATGTTGCGTTGCTCAAATATTTCCCAAAACACAACTTACCTTTTTTTTTCAAATTTTTTTTTGAGTAAGAGCGTTATCAAGTTTCATTGTGTACATTTTTGAACTATTCCTAGGAATAATAAATACGTGAAAAAAAAACCCAGAATTCAATAACCCTGGATTTTTTTTTGTATAGAACATGGCAGTAGAACAAACATAAAAGAAAACCAACAGCATATTATAAAGTTGCATGTAACAAAAGCATCTTCAAAAGAATTATTTGATGAATAAAATCTTGAGGATGGAGACATAGTAGTAGAAATGCGGTTTGTGGAGGAATTACTCAAGTCAATTGCATCTTATTTTGAATTCAGATTCCTAAACTAAAGTAGATAATTCACAAACCATACCACTACCATGATTCCTACTAAGTTAATAATAACATGTCATAATACTATATAATGAAAGTGCACAGATTAAATGAAAACAAACAAAACAAACCTGAAAGTGAACAAAACAGTTGGTTGATTTGAACTGAGAAAAACTAATCCCGCGACTCCTTGCTTAATCTCTGGTCTACTGTCAGGTTTATTGTGAGCAATGTGCTTCCTCAAACGATGCCCGACTATAAATTGTAGACCTAACATCTAAAGTTGAAGGAGGTTAAAAATTCTGCCATTGAAATTACATTTTTTTTCTCTCCAAGTCCAAATAAGTGTTGAAACTTTTTTTTTTTGCAGACATTGTGGGAGAGGAGCTTCTGTCAGTAATCCGTCGTCCACGTAGAAAAAACAGTATATTACTGCAAAAATGGAGAAACAAAGGAATTATCAGCATCGTGGGCTTTTTAGTCATATGAGTGTGACTTTTAGCAGCTCGGGAAACACACACCAAGAAGCGGTTAGTCAGTCAAAGCAACATGATGTTGTGTTAGGAGCTAGTCACAGCAGCGCTGCTGGAGTGAAGCAACATTTGACACAAACCACCCTGAGAGTGTAGAGAGGAAGCCAAAGACTCACACCACCTAAACTCAGGGAGACAAGTTTTTCTCATATTCCATGCAGGGCAATGAGGGATGCTTTGATGTGAAGGCCTATACATGGGAATGAATCGTGTGGTATAAAACAGAGGAGGAGCCTGCACGAAGAGGTAGGAGGAGCTTTACAGTTGGTATATTCTGACATTGATTTTTAAACTAGACGCTCAGATTCCTATGGAAAAAAAAAAGGGATTCTAATCACAATCACATCCTGAGATCTATATACCGTGGAGTCAATCCACAAAGGGTAAGGAGCTTAAGTATTTTGAATCGCGTCTTCTGGTTGCCTGAGCAACCACCCACATGTCAGCAGGAGTTTGCTCCTCTAGAAAGTCCTGGTTTCTTTTCTCCACAAGTGTCAGAGTGAGATCTCAGCTGAACACGTGGCTTTTCACATCTCCTCTCTCAGGAGTAAGTCCTGTAAGTCTCTAAACCTTTTTTTTTTGTCCACACACAAACACAAATTACCATACTTGTATGTTAAGTGAACCTCTAACACAAGAGTGACTGACCCCTAAGGAGATTGTTTTGTTCATTTCGTCTAAAGTGTACAATAGTCTCACCTGCATGCTGGTTGCTATGGCTTACTGATGCATGCTCAAGCAGGGTTGACCATTTCAAATGTTCTATGTTTTTGCATTCAAGAGGGAGGAATACTGTAGCAGGATCCTGCAAGATTTTTTACCTGATCATTTGAAAAATTGATTATGTAGAAAAGAGCAACATTTTGTTTTGAAACCTTGCAGGATTCCCTCATATCAACCCTGCTTTTAGCATCTTTAAGCCAGTGTGTCTACGATCCACAAGCAGTACATGGATTTAATAAACACAAGCCCCACTGATATATACTTTTTATATTTGCTTAATACTAGCTTGCAAAGTTTTAAAGCTTTTGAAAATACTAAAACTGTTTTGTTGCTTTGTTTGCACACACCAAAACAATGAGAAAAAAAAAAGAAATGAGAGGCTCTTCATCTGCTGTCAACACATGCGAGGGCCCTTCACTTCCAACACTGAGATATACATGGAGGCAAAAACCCCGAACCGCAGCGAATGCGACGATATTACCTGACAGAAATATTATCCCCGCAATTCCTCTTTGTAGTTAAAGGGTGAGTGGTGAGGCAAGCTGCTGACAATCTACGAGAGAGAGGGTGATTACAAAAAAGCAGGTACAGTGAAGGACGTGTTTGGTTTTTTCTAAGCCTCAGAAACTCAGCTAGTTAATCGACAGCCTCGATAAATGCGAAAATGAGTAGCAAGTTTTGGTGAGGAAAACGACATATTCATTGAGGCTAAGACACACGGACAGGGCTTTACATTTACAGGTAGATGAATATATCAAGTTTGGATCAACAGGCACTTTAGCCGCGCAGACAGTTGGTTGCAAATTTTTCATTCGGATGATTTGTGCTCTTTTTTTAAATTTTGATTAGAATCTTTAAAAAAAAAACAGACATTTGCACAAAACTATAGTGTATCTCTGTTCACAGTAGTCCTTTGAACCCATTATAGGTGAAATAGGAACCTGAGGCACCTGTGCTGAAGTGCACTTAATTTAGACCCAGAGATACATTTCATCCTTTCTCTGTTGGAATATGGCTCTGAACAAATCCATCATGAAAAAAAATGGATCGCATAGAAAACAAAAGCAGAGCTTTTTATATCAATTATCTATTTTTTTCCACAATGTAGAGCCCTGTAGAATATGAGAACACGCCTCACAACAATAACAAGGAAAAAAAGCTTGTACGCCTTTTCAGCTGCAAAGCCATGCGATTCTACTGACCCTATTGTATTGGTGTGCTAGCATCACAGCTTGAAGAACTGATCCTGAAATCCACACCTGGGGTCACAGGTGCTCCTTTTCTTTTCCTGCCCAGACAGTGGTGCGATAAAACCCAACAAACCCCTTAGGAGTTTAGAATTTGTCAGTAGAGTAACATTTCACTCCCCTAGCCACAAAGCACAGGGAGCTTGCATATTCTCGCTTATTAATATTGTTGTAAACATTAAAGAGTCAGCTGATTAAAAAATTAGTTGCCGGGCAGAATTAAGTCGGAAAGGGAGGAGGGACTGTGCGACGGATTTTCTGAAAGGAGCACCAACGTCAAAGAGCAGATGAAGTCACGTTGGGTCTGAAGACCATCGAGGTGACTTCATCTTTACTAATTTCTACCCCAATGGCGTGTTTATGGAGAAGGGAGGTCGCCCGAGCAGCCCGAACAAGCTGCCGCCGTTTTGCGTTCCATGTACAGCACTATGACAGCGGAAAGAATAGACACTCCACATTACCAACAACCCCCCAAAACAACAAGGGCCCTTTTAAACCCCATGCCAGAAATGTCTACAGCAGTCCAGGCGTCTAGTGGGCACTGTACACATGCATTCCCGGAAGCGTTTACATTAGCAGACACAGCAGCCGGTTAGTATAACAGCAGTCTGAAGACGAGCGCAGGCTGGCCAAGAGCAAAGCGAGCAAGTGGGGCTCTTTAACTCTAAGGCAAGGAGGGCCCCCCCTTTGCCTCTGTACACAGCGGTCCATGCGGTCATTTAGGCTGCCTCTCAATCGCAGTAGATCTTGTACTTCTCACTGCAGAAGACCACGGGGCCTCCCAGAATGCCGTTGGGCATCATATTGTTGTGCTCTGGGCGGCCCAAGCCAGAGCAGTTGAGACTCTGACTTACATGGGGGTTGGTGGTGGTTGCGGCCTTGCGAGCTTTTGCCCGGCCTGAGCTACCACCCCGGCGGGGCTGCTCGTGGTCAAACTCAAGGTCTTCCAGGCGCTGCGTCAGCGCCAGCTTCTGCTGGATAGCCATCCTCAGCAGAGAGTTGAGGGTCTTCTTTTCGTCCTCTGCTGCAGCCAGCTGCCTCTGCATTTCCTCCAGTTGGGTCACATATTCATCACAACTGCAAGAAACAGAGATGAAGAATTTTGAAGTCACTTATGCATGTTTTAATTTTAAATCTCAGGCAACACATCAATTCTGCCTCTGTGAAGTATAATACAATGTTGAAAACTTAACTTCAATTTGCTTTATATTCACTTTAACCATCTCCATGGTGATACAAATGCATTTTGACCAATGCTACTTGGGCAACAGGTACTCCATCATGATTATTATTATTTTAGTTGCAAATCTCTGGGCTTAAACACTCACACTATTGTTTTTCCTGTATGTTCCTTTCAAAATAAAAGTCTCAATCTGAAGCTTTGCATCAACCAGAGGTCTAAATATGCAATATCATCTCCAGGCCAATGACCTGGCCTAAATATCAACTTTGAACCCATGCTACACTGGGAAATATAAACAGATAACATCAATAGAAGAGGAAGAATCTTAACAAAACATACTTTTAATTTAAAAATCAAATTAAATGAAAGAAGTTATGCGTGTAAGCTCAAAAATTATTAGTCATACAAAAAAAGGGATATAACTGATTCACAGTTGTTTGTTGAGTAAGACATTTTTACCTGAATATTCCAAAATAATATGTGAAATGTAGTACATTTTTTCCCTTAGTATTTCTGCATTTTAGCCAACTGTCCAACAGTCCAGTGTGTCCAACATGACCTCTAAACGGCCACTGGTTCTTATAATGGAAATTCCAAACAAACTTTTATTCATCAACTGCAAAGAAAACTTAACAAGAATGTAGTCAGAAGTTAATAATGTGCTTAATAAATTACCAAATGTTTGTGCCAAAATATACCTCATAGAAATCTAAAAGAAACTGGTCATATAGTATTGGTCTAATGTTCTTCTCAATCAGACTTTAGTACAATTAGGAAAAAAACTAATACTGCTAAACAAAAACTAATAAATATAAATATATGACATATTAAACAAGTGGGGACCTGAGATGCTGGTAAAAATAGTAAAACTTTATGCCTCTGTTTGTTTTTATCGCCACTAGATGGGATCAAAGAGCCACTCCACATCTGCTTGACCAGTTAGTACTGCAGTCCTTTGCACCAAATTTCACAAACTAAGCTCATGACAAACCTGCTCTTTAGTATGTGCAAATATTTTGCAAGATATGAACAAGCTGCCCACAGCTGCCTTTACCAAGATTCAGACAGAAGGCATGAGGCAGAAAGTATGAGGATGTGAGTGCAAAGAATTACCATGAGAGGATGTGTGTGTTTTTGCTACTAAAGTCTCTATAAAGTGTTTTTCAGTTCAAGCGACATGCACCATCGCCTCATTTAACCTCTTTCAGCTCTCACCGGTGTGCCAAAAACCGCAACATATGAAGTCTGCCTTCTGCTCCTCACCGCTGGGTGCTGCACTGCGACATTACCTCCTTTCTCCTGCAAGTACCCTTGCACATGTTTAAGCATATAATTCTTAACAGGTAAAAGAAAAAAAAACTGTGTCACTCCGCTGCATTTAGAGCTGAGGTATTTTATCTGCACAAGTCATCTGCTGTTGCAGCGCTCTCACGTCTTTTTCATCTTTCCTACTAGCTCTTATCTCTCCTCTCAGGCCCCATCACGTCCTCGCTGGTGTTCAGACCTGCTCCCCTGCATCAGTCTTCCCAACATGTTTCTATCCTCATTCTGCTGATCCATATTTTGTGGCTTTGATAAAGAAAAAAAAAAGACTTTGTGTTGCTTACATGAACATCGGTTAACTATTTAAATAATTTTAAAAATAGCCTCTATTTCTTTTGTATAATTCCAATTTTAAAACAATTACTTGTATTTAGAAAATCCCCACTTCAAATCTGGATTTAATCATTTAAATAAATCTTATTTACTTCTGTTAGTTTCTTTTATTGTTGATTAGTGAGTTAATTTCAAGTTATGGAGAAACAAATGTCAGTTTAATCACCCATTTAATCTGATTAAACTTCTGCTTGTGGAAAAAAAATCTAAGAAGTTTAGCAGTCAAGAGTCAGACAGCATGCACAGATGCTTCTGCAGTATGTGGTGTTGCACGCGGTTGTGGGTCATGTGAACTCTGTCCCTGCCGGAGCACCATCCAAACACAAATAGTGCCCTCTCTCCTTGTGTGTACAACCCGATTCCCTGTGGGACACACCCAGACAAAAGGGATCAGTGCTACTTCATTAAACCCCATTTGAAACAGGGGACAACCGTGGCAGGGTGTGTGGGGTGGTGGCAAAATTCAGCCTGGGACTGGGGTGGGAGGCCGTGTGATTTTCCCGGGAAAAATACGTGGGGTCTATTCTGTGGATTTTGTTGGGACAGAAAGGGAGCCTTTGAGGCCTGCTGAGGCACAATGGATGCAAAGGAAAAAAGGGGGGCAGGAGGCAGCTGTTTTGGCCCTGGGGATAAAGAGTTGCCAAATTCACAAGTTTGACAAAGAAGTACATCATCTGCATCCTTTTGTTGTGATCCAGCATCCACTTTCATTTCCACTGATGCCCCAAACTCCCAAGCCTGACTGCTGACAGACCGCACAGAGGGGAACGACAGAGCAGGAGGCAGAAGAAAGAAAAAGAACAGAGTAAGAATAAACACAAAGACAGAAAAATGACTGAAAGGAGCATGTGAGACAAGAGTGGACTCTGTTGTTCAGCATAGACAGGAGCTCAGAGCATGCTGAGACATGTCTCAGGAATGCAAGAGGCCAGCAATTGCTGTTAACATGATACCAGAGTGCAACTGGAGAGGCACAAAAAGACTGCAAGAAGTACAAATGCTTCAAAATTTTACTATCAAATCTAATAGAAAAAATGTTGCTAGATTTGATCAGTTTCTCATTGTGTTTGTGTAAGACCACATCATCTACTCTTTCGCAACACAAGAATCCAGCTTCCCACCGTCAGAGGTGATTACCATGAAAAATCAGACTCCTGTAGTGAGCTTTAGCCTGGTTCTTCCTCCCCTTTTTTCCCCTTATGACTACAGAACAGAGTATTCTGTGTTTATGAAAGATGGAAGGGGAACTAGGGAGCACAAAGGGGGAGGGAGTGTGGGAAACTTCTCCTGGTCAAGTCCCCTAGCCTCTCAAAGGAGTTCCCTGACCCAACTCCAAGGCGTAAAGGAGGACATTTACATACCAATGCATGAATCATATAAGCAGAGTGAATGTAACTCAAGATTAGGGGTGGTTAAATGGGTTTGGGCACTTCAGAACAGTATGATGGAGATGTTTCAGCTACATGGGAGAAAACATGCCCATTGATGCAGTCAGGTTAGGAAGAAAAAATACACAAAAGAAACTAAGATAGTTTAAGTCATCCCAAAGGAGCATACATTCAAAAGTATGAGATTCAGTTTAAAGAAGCCACAATCAATGTGGATTTCTCCAAAAAAGGTAGATCAGACATTGGATGTGTACAACGTTTAGTCATTTTAGCACGTGAATTTCTGAAACAATAATTTACTGTTCAATCAAACAAGTGCTGAGGTGCAAACAAACTCCTAAAATCTTGAATGTATTGTACAATACAAGCCAAAAGCTCTCTGCTCCGCTCCATTCTGACGCATCCACTTGTGGTTGACTAGATCTCCGTTTGTCTATCTCAAAACTGTACAGCTGGATAGTTACCATATTGCTCGTCATTTATGTTGCACTGGTAATGTTGAGGTTGTGAGGGCCCGTAAGCTAGCAAGAGAGAGTATAAACAGATGGATGATGGCAAGTGGGGCAGGCTCACTCCGCATTAACGTTCTTGCCCACAACTCAGAGACAAATTTCTAATAAACTACTGCCGCTCTGCAGAAACTATGTGCTAGAAAATCCCTTTTTTTAATTTAGGCTAAACACAACATAATCATAGTTAAAGACCCCTGGGAAGGCTTTTACAATAGATCACAAGATGATTGGAGTGTGACATTAAAGAAAATCTCTGATCCAACAGGCCCACCAACTCGCTAAAGTCTGATGCAAATGCTCAACTTCCAATACGAACACTTTTCCTGACTCAAGTGTACTCCCTCACATGCACTCTTACACAAATAAACAATCAGGCAGCACGAGCACTTAGTCTACTATGAGTTGAATGTCTAATCCAGACCAAACTGAAGTGGGATTACGGATGGGACCTTTGGCCGGCTTCTCCCGGGAATCAGAAAAGATTAGCAAGTGTGAGGGCCCATCAGAGACTAAGTCACTGCTCATAAACAATGCCTTTGTGACATAGATTGGTGACACCCTGATTACATACTGTACCGACTGAACTCACCAGTTACAATTGGTTTTAATCATTCTTTTAGGGGCTGATCACGACTGAAACAAAACACGCAGTGTTACAGCATGTAGATAAACCAAGCATATGGTGAAAATTGATTACATTATGACAATAATCCTGTCTTTAGGTATCTTGGCTTTAGTGCATGTGCCTGTAGTAGTAATTTTACAGAATACAACAATTTCTTGTTGTATCTTTACAACAGCAAAGCTTTCACAGTTCATAACTATTGGTGGCCTACAAAGTCAGAGAAAAAGAAAAAGCATTTTTCATCTGCAAATTCTGCAAATGTTTTTTGGAGACAGCATTTGTGCTTCAGCAGCAGGTATAGACAGAAGATGTGTCTGCTGAGTGGGTAGAGGTATGTTTCTTACCGTGTAGCAAACATGGCACGAAGCGAGGAAAAGGTGGCGGCGTCTTCCTTCAGGGCTTTCAGCTCGTTTCTCAGTTTCATCATGGTCTCCGTCACCATAGCCTTCTCATTCTCGTACTTGCTCTTCAGATTGGCCAGAGCAACCTCAGCTGTCTGCGAGGTGACAAGAACAGGAAGTTAACAGTTAACATGGCCAACATGACCTGTTTCTTAGCCGTCACATTTAAGGTATCAAGGGTTTCCCTTCATTATTTCCTGATGTCAAAGTTTATTTCTTATAATGGTGTATTAATGTCAAGATGCATAGTTTAAGGGGCTACGGGACAACTGCATCCACACCCTGCATTTGTTTAGAGCCCCTTGTGTCTTGGATTGCTGCTCCTGTTTCATGACCACAAACATACTTAGAGCAGCTGTCACCATATAGCTACCATCTCTTCTCGTGCTTGTTATAGAGCTCGTCTGCTGTGACAGCTGAGAAGACTTCAAATAGCTCCCTCATTCTGTTTTTTTTTTTCCAGAACGTCTTTGCTAGCAGACGCAGAACGCATCAACTGACCTGCTTGTTGGCCTTTAGGACTGTCCGCAGAGTGGCGATCTGCTCCCGTTTGGTGCTGAGCAGGGATTTCAGTTTGAGGATCTCCTCCATGCAGGCTTCCTTGTCTTTGTCTGCTACAGAGCCAAGCTCAAGAGAGGCCACTCTCTGGCGTGACAGCTCTGTCGTACGATCCACTGCCAGCTGGAGGTGCTTGATTTGGTCTCGGATGATGGCAACCAAATTGTAGATGTTCATGGGCTCGCGTCGGTGGTCAGACACAGGAGAAGGGTGAGAGGAAACTGGTGAGGGGGCCCCATCACTGAAGTCAGCCTTGCCAGGCTCCGGGAAGAGACCCCTGGTAAGCAGAATTGGAGAACGGCGGCCACGACCCTCTGGGCTGTTCCGACCGCCCTTACCCTCCTTGTAGAAGTCAAGCATGACACGGTTGGGCGTCTCGTTGTTGCACATGCAGACGTGGTTGTAGAGGGTTGCCAGTTCTTCGCTGAATGTGACCAGCTCATCCTGTGCTACACTCAGACTTCCTTGGGACTCACCAGCCACATCACTCAACTACAGGAACAAGAAGGAAGAATTATAAGGTGTGGTTTGTAAGCAAAGAGAAACATTCAAATGATCAAATGTTTATTCACACTACACCATCATGAGGAACCACCTCACCTTGCGCAGCTCCTTTTCCAGCTTAGCTTTTTCCTCTCTGTCAATCTGACTGGTCTTCTCCAGGGATGCAAGCTTCTCTCCCAAAGTAGTGACATCATTCTCCAAACGTGTGCGTTCTTCATCATAGCGCGACTGGCAGGTCTGGTATTCCGCCTTCAGGGTCTTGAGTTCCTCCTTCAGCTCTCCAGCCTCAGAAACTGCCACCTGGAAATGACCATGAATTGGAAAACCCCCAAATGGGGACGTTTTCATCCCGTTTCATCTTAAAGTTTGTGCAGCCCTCTTCAATCTAGGAGAAAATTACCTTGTACTTGCACTCGAGGATCTCAGGTCCGTTGATGTCCACTTCATAGTAGTCTCCATCTTCATGGCTGTCGCGTTCTTTCTCGTTGTCTAAGGCAGACTGGCGCTCCTTGCTGGCTTGAAGCTTGCGGATGGCGTTGAGGTTTTCAGTGAGGCGGTTGACTTTCTCCTGGTGCTCTGACAGAGCGCCGTTTGCCTGTTCTAGCTGTTTTTGGGAGTCCTGCAGATTGGACAGCAGGTTGACCTTCTCACGCTCCATCTGAGAAAAGACCGTCAAAACAGAACCAGATAATGAGATCCAATGTTCAAATGTTCTAGTGATGAGACTCAGGATGGTGTTGCTAAATGATGTGCGGGACATCTTTCAACAGCTCTGTAAGAGGCTAAGGATGACCTTGAAGTTCTGCTGGACTGGGCTCACTTGGCATAAACCCCAGATGGGTCGTCACACAAAGCTGGTCCTGCTTGTTTCAGCAAAGTGTTATTTCAGTAGCTGATCTGTAAATTATACAGAGGTCTGTGCCTACAGAATTTACTGAAGATTTTTTTAAATGTGCACACATGGTTGAGATGGCTCCTAAGATTTCCAATAAAAATTGCTTTAACATGAATTTTGAATGTCTAATAAAACCTATAATCTCAAGTAGATGTGCTACAATAATAATAAAAATTGATGTAATGTATGAGTTAGGTGTGATTGAAAGATGATTTTGCTCTGCTTTAATTTTTGTCAGGATTCTGAGAAATTACTGTCAGGCGGCTTTAGCCAAAAATAAGACATGCTGCTGTCTCAAATTAGCTTGGATTACTTAGATCTTCACCAGCAGTTTCAGCTCAATGTTTCCATAGATCTGTTGCCAAAACAGAGTTCCACTAAGGTGCCTAGATGTCAATTCAACAAATATATTTATGTCCATTACAGTAAAATAGCAGAAAAGTAATATTTTTCAGGAAGTAATATTTATCTAAACTATCACCATCTACAGGTCCACCAGCCTTTTGCACTGCAAAGTGAAAAATCTGGCATGAACTTGGACTCATTTTGTGATGAAGCAGATGGCAGGTTCGTCTGTGCCACCACCTGCTGCCTTAAGGGCCCAGAGTAGCCTGGAGGTGGTATCTTTCTCTGGATTAACTTTGGTTTAATGGGATTTACATTTCTGCTGCAGACTGGAGCAGGACTTAAAAAAAACACAAAAATTACCAAAATTCAAGCAATAAACATTATTTTACAGTAAAATGAGACAGAGTGTGTTTATTGCAAATAAACAAACCTGCATCAGTTGTTGTTTGAGTTTCTGGATCTCGGAAATGTTCAGTTCACTCAGCAGGTCGTCGACAAGGCTGGGCACAGGACAGAAAAGCTCCTCCTTTTTGGGCGTAGAGATGCGGTTGTCATCTGCGATCTCATTGGCCAGCTTGGTGAAACTATTCTCGTATCCATGCAGAGCTTCGTCATTGTTCGGTTCTGTTGCAGTATCATCACTGAATTTAAGGCCATCCAGAGAAATGCTGAGAGGACTAAAAGGAACAGGGTGACAGTTGTTTTAAATCCTTGTTTTCTTCAGAATGGAAGCAGTCTCACATTTATTTACCTGTGGTAGAGACTGTCTCCGATGTTCATGTAGTGGGACAGCTCTTTCCTCAATGAAGCCTTCAGCTCTCGCTCAGTCTTGATGGTTTCCAGGGCCTCACCCAGTTGACGTTCAGCGATCTCCTTGAGGCGGATGGCATCTTCCAGCTGGCTGTTTAGAAACTGAGTATCCTCTTCCAGACGCCGGATCTCATGCTTCAAACCCTCAAACTCCACCTGGTCACAGAGGAGAGGCAATGTTTTGACCCTGCTCTCTCTTCTCTATAATTTTCTGCCATGTATTTGTGGTTCAAGTGTAGAATACACAGCGGTGCAGCACTACTCTACCCTTACCTGACTCTGTTTGAGCACAGAAACCTGCTTCTGGAGTGAGATGTTCTCCTCTTCCAGCTCGGTGTAGTCCTGCAGCAGACGGCTCTCTCTGAACTTGTACTCCTTGATGTCATCCCGCAGCTGATTCCTCTGGAGTTCCACCATCTCACAATTCTATTACACCAAACAAAGTGGATCAGAGATCAGAGTTGCATGATCCAACTGCTCTTAAATAAACCGTTAGTCGCTCTGCTTCCTACGCAGTCAGTCAAAAACCAAAGGTCACACACCCTAAAGTCTTTGTGTGCCTTCTTGAGTACGAGGTTTTAGGTGTCTTTCTGGGCAGTGATCCATAAATTAGCTCACATTCAGTTCTAATGGTATCAAAGAGATTGAAACCTATTAATCTATTCTTTAGGAGTTGGCATTTAGTAAGCTGTGAGTGATTTTCATCAGGATTTATTGTGGTGTGAGGGAGAGAATCAGCACATGTGAGAAAAATGCGCAAACAAGACACGGTTTGAAAAACGCACCGACTTGAATATATAGAAGTACTCATCCTCACCTTCTTTGTGTGCTTATTACAAGTTTTTTTGAACACATGTGTCAATAAGAACAACATATAACCAGGATGTATCTTTTGCGTTCTTGGTGTGCCATTTCTTTAGGACTGTAGGCAGGATTTACTTTTGGGATAATTAACCATCATTCCAGTTGGTGACTTCCTAATCCAATCACAACGTAGCCAGAGTGCATTACCAAATACCAAATAAACCATTCAGGTGGTCATGGGTTAATGAGTGCTTCTCAATTATTTTCTCTTACGCACCCCTTTTAAAGAACTTATCCTTTCGCGACCCCCCCTTACAACTTTCTGCTGCAACTATCATTAGTCAATCAAATTAATGAGTATATCTGCAAAACACTGTATCCTTATTATCATGAGGGAATACAAATACAAAAAGGAAAAAAAAAACAGATCTATTTATAAAAAATCAATAACTTTATTGACATTGTTGTTTTTGGGGAATGGTAGGGCATGCCCCACTTTTTGAGAAACACTGGATCTGACAATGCATTGAACAGATATTTATAAAAAATCCTAAATATAAACTTTGAACATCTCAGGAGACACCAATGACATCTATTGTTTATTTTCAGAATTTGAATTAACCTTTTACTCACCTAATTAGAAGAAAATTTAAAAAAAGCATTATGCCAAATCCTTCCTGATGAAGAGTACATGCTTTGTTAGTAACCGAGTGTCCCCATCCATGGTCTCTTTTGAGAGAGTGTGCATATTCGCCATCGTGTTGTGTATGCGTATCAAGCGTGGGTGCTTTTGTGTGAAAGCTCTGGTGTTGCTGCATTACTGCATTAAATATGAGCTTAGTTCTACTACCACTAACCTCCTTTCACCTCCTATTTTTCTACAAAAAAGCTGATTTGAAGCAAAAAGAAGCATCAATAATATAATTTAATAGCAACCAAAACACACAGTTAAATCATTAAGACTGTGATAATCCCAATGGCTTTATTTTTTTTCTTAAATCAGCAAAGCTGTGCCAGCTGGCTGTTCAGGTCCCCTCCTGGTTGGGGTTTGCATGTCTCAGCTGGAGGGTCAGTGCTGTTCAATCCAGATGAATAAAAGCCGCCAATTAATTAGGATGCGACTCCAATCTAATCAGAATTCATGGACAGGTCACGATCCTTTCACCTTGTCGTTGTATTCACACTGCACTGAAGCCTTCAGACAGTCGGAGCAGGGTGAGGGGTGCATGTGTGCCACGGTAATATTTAATTTGGTGGGGAACATACAGCTCTCTGGGGAATGTTATTGATTTTTCACAATTCAGTCTGAACAAAAACGGGGTGTGATTTTTAAAAACAAGCTGGTACCCCCAACAATGCTTGGAAATAGCATTTGGGACCCTGGACTTAGGGGGACATTAATTCTGTCACTAAAGGTGATGTGATGGCAGAAGGATTGGTGCTTACACATGTGCAGGACCAAACTGCAACATTACATCCAAAAGATGCTTTCAAACCAGAATAAAATAGTGACTTTAGTTTTCATTGGTCAGAGTCAGCCAATATTTTTCACTCCCTTATTTGAGTTGGACAGCTTTCACATTGCACTTTCAAGTGCAGACCAGACTGCCAAGAAAAATCATGCAGCTGAAGGAACTATCATTAATGACAAGTATGACCAAGGAGGGAAAAAAATGACAAAAAACCCAGTTAGTCCTCATATTAATGGAATCACACTTTACTTGACCACCACTTTGAAATATTTCTACTCAAAATGAAGATCTACTTTCTTTAGTTTTTTACTTTTGCTCATTGATTTGCGAGACCACCTGCCACTTCCACCTTCTTTCAGAAGGACCAGGGTTGCAGTATAGTCCATATCAAAATTAGCCCCCTAAAGGACTCACTTCAATGAAAACCATGTTTTTGGTGTTTTTAACATGTTCTAGTCGCATTTTTCTCATGATGGAGAACACATGTAAAGAAACTGCATTTCTATCCCTGCAACAATGCAGTGATCACTGGAATTGGAAATGATTGTGGTCAAAAGATGGAAATCTTTGGAAATCACCAGATGATTGGAGAGGGACTTTGACCAGGGCTATTGAATGTATGTTACTGCAACAACATTCGAGTAAAAAACCTTGACTATGCCTTAGAGCTTTGTAAAAAAAAAAAAAAAGAAAAAAAAAACGTATCTGACCTGGTATATCTGATCTCTTTTAATGAAAGCTCATTTTCCCCCCAACAGAAAGTCACTTTTGAGGTTAAAGTCTGCTTAAATCCCTCCATAACTCTTAGTATACTTTACATGTGATAAACCCATTATAAACTGTAGATCTGTGTAAAGTGTCTCAGTCTGTCAATATGCTACAGTATATGAAAAAGTTTGGTGCTTAATAGACATAAGTATAAGATTATGGCTGCTTTAATGCTCTGTTAAAGGCTCTTTGCGTTGTTTCGAACTCCAAAGAAGCCAACTTGCATTTCTGGAAATCCATATAGCCTCTTACCTCCTACGCACAGTTTGGCCTCCTTAGCAGTTATGGCCAGACCCGCAGATGGTACATGGCAGCATTATAAATTTAACAGTGCAGACAGGATGGATAAAAAATCTGCTTTATCCTCTCTGCATCTTCTAAAGTCCCTTGACCTGCATTTCACTCTTTCCTCTGCTCTCCAGTGAAATGCATGTCCACTTTCAGCTCCCAGATGGATGCACTTAGGTTCCACACCCCTAGATCAACTACCACTGCCCTTCATTTCAATATTTTGCGAAATCTGCTGCTCTGATTTTTCTAACCCCCACTTTGCTTCTGTCCTCCCACGCTCACTGGGAGTTTAGATAGCTGGGATCAGGCTCAGCTGAACTGCTCTAGAGCTTAAGGTCTATTGGAGCTGATGAACAGGAGCAGACAGAGCAGCCATGTTTACTTCTTCCTGGAGGTCTCTGGAGATCTTAAAGGGAAAAAAAACACATGGAATGACCTACATTTTGTGCAGCAAGTGAAAGTCATGCCATGGCATGTTGAATAAAACTTATGACCTAAAGCCCTCCAATGATTACCTATCGGAGACGAGGAGCGAAAAGCAGATGTGGAGCAGCTTTAAACCGTGTGGGGGAATAATGAGGCTTCGGGGCACCGTGCTGCTGTCAAACCCAACCAAACAAGGGAGAGTAGGGCTGCTTTTATCATTCTCTTTGCTGCCGGCAGCTGTCATTCTTTTAAGGTTGCCTGACTCCACAGAGCAAAAAAAAAAAAAAAAACAACAACAGCTAAGGTCACATTTTCTAATGAAAGGCATAAAAGTCACAGCAGCTCCATGAGTGATGGCTGGTGATAGTTTGTGCTGTGTGTGACTGTTGAAAAGCCCAAAGGGCGACACCGTGCCTTTCCATCCCAAACAGCGGATGAGCTATTTTGAGGTCAGTCTGAGGATGGGGGGTTGACAAATGCAGAAAAACCAGTTAACCGGTTAATGGCAGTCTATAAGTTAACAGCCATTAGTGGATGTTGTGTTCAGATCGAGGCGTGTGCCATTGATTTATTTGTACCCATTGATCTAGCATAAAAAAGCCTCTTTAGTTGGATAAACTAACTAAGTATAGACCATGATATGAACATGAAAAATCAATAGAAACCCTTCGGATATATTTTTTTAAAATGGGCTCTTCTTTGCTGCAATCAGTCTACAAGACACATGGCAAAAAGGGTGGAGACAGACCAAGCACCCTATTAATTATTGTGAGCTTTCAGCACATAGTCAATCACTTGCCATAGCAGTACTTATGGTGGAAAATGAAAACATTTGTCCATTCAATGGCTTTATTTAGACATTTAACTACTTCTCATCACATTGTATTACCTTTTAAGCTATTGTTTTTGAAACACATGATTTGACCTTCTCTCTGTTTGTTCTTTCAAATGGTATCTTTCTCTCATCTAGTAAAGAAAAGGAGATGATCAGTCTTGACAATGTCACAAGAAATAACGAGGCAGTCAGTCTGCATCCAAACCTGAGAGCCTCCAAGGAACGGGAGTAATATTACATTAGCCTCATGGCATTAGATGATAATAATTGGGAACAATGAGCACTGCTCTTTGAATCTCTGTACCACCAAACCCTGACCCTTCATTCTTCAAGGTGAGCTTTGACTCCGCCTGTGAAACAGATCGCATTAGCAATTGTTCTGTAATACTCCCACCGAAAACCTAAAGCCTTTAACTTAGGGTGCATGTCTTATTGGTATACTGACATTTTTAATTATATTTGAAAAAAGGTCTGCCAACTTTATGGTTTGTGCCAGGGAGGTGGAAAAATCTGCAGTATTTCATGTTTGAATGGTTAAAATGTAGATGATTTGATCAGATCTTTGTTTTAATAAAGACAGCCAGTCAGAGTCTTCTTCATCTGAGAGGATAATAGCAGGCATGACTGTGCAAACAATCCTCTCCAGACATGAGATTGGATTTAATGAAGTCATGCCTTTTAGCCTGCACCTCCTTACAATGTTACTGGTTCTTTGTGGGAGTATAATCCTGTACACCATGCAGTAAAATCTCCATTTTCAGCGCTTTGGGCCATCATCTAATTCTTTGGCAGGGGGGAGCGTCTGGGAGCCTCAAATTGTGACGTATGTTGCAAAACACAATTCTGGAACTAAAACAGCTTTGAATGAATGGTTAAGACAAAGACCAAATCCAATTAAGTAATTAAAACGACCATTTTTATTATTCTTTGTTACATATTGTGGTAAAATTTACATAATTTGGTCGTTCAGTCAACCTCCTTTATATAACTAGGCAAGCTTTCTTAGAATTGCATCCAAAACTGGCAAAGGGTCATTAAGTCCATCTTCTCCAACGGATTTAAGGCCCTTCTCTTTCTTTTGTAACATTCACTCCATTGACTAGTGCCCTCCTCCTGCTCTCCCAGCCTTGGCTTTGGGGCTAATTTGAAATGATGGAGACAAAGGCTTCTTTGAGGCCTGATGGTTCAGTCACAATGCCAACCTCAGTGGCCCTTGCTTCTTCCATTTGCCTGCCACACACGCTCCTAGCACCCACCAGAGACATTAGCGGGGGTGTCTTTATCTCCCATACATGAGGCAGTTTACACTCCAGACACTTTCATGCGCCCAGTTAGACCAATCTGGGTCCGACTGCTGTGCACCAGGGTGTTCATAAAGGGAATGGCACTGGTATACGGACCAGCATTAATATGCCAGTAAAACGCATCATAAACCTGGACTGTTGAGTCAACATATAGTGTAAGTTTATGATACTGTATTTTTTGACAATATTTGATTATAAACAAAATGAAATGTTTCAATGTATGAAAATTATAAATAAAACCCATGAATTTTACTAAAAAAATAAAAAAATTCAGTTGTTCGGTACTTTTACAAACCGTTTATGAAGGTACCTATCAGTAAAAATAGTACGGCTAAAGCTGTAATGTGCATGTACAGAGTTATCCAGTTCAAGTAGATACTTGATGAAGGCCGGCAGGCAGAGGGAGAGATTTATGCAGAAACACGAATCTCAATTTCAAAAGCATGTCTTTTGTGGAAAAACTGGTTTCTATAACTCCCATAATTATAATTATCAGCGGAGTAGTTGACCAAAATATAGTGAAATATGAATTTTTCTGGAGCTTCAGTCGTTTTGAGGGACAGGCCATTTTTAAGTCTTTTACTAATCCCAGTAAGAAGCTCTGTCACATCTGTCTCTAGTGACTCAAACAAACAAAAAAAACAGCATCATTTATAGCAGATGTCTGCCGTCACAGGTTTTAAGTCTTTCTTTAATTATTTTTTCCCAAATAGCATAGTCTGAGATGCAAAACTAAAGTCTCTCCTAATCCAACTGAGCAAAACATGAGAAAATCACTGAGGGAGAAGAAAAATAAACTAGCCTAATGGTTTAAAGCAAATAAAGTAAGAATGAAATAAAAATATCTTTAAGCAACCATTGAGAATGGCGCAATGATTTAACATTTATGCATGTAAAGCACTGATAGATAGAAATGAAAGACATAAGCATATGATCCAATTTACATCAGGAAGAACATTGACTTTTCATGTAGTGTGCATTAAAGCCAGTAGTAACTAGCTTTTTTTATTTTTGACCACGACTTTGACGTGGCTTTCAAAGGAGTCTGGACCCAAACATCAAAGAAACCTGTCTAAAGAGAAGGTGCCGTCCCAGCCTTCCTGTCAAACTCCATTTGCGTCTTTTCTCTCCATCATGGCTCCGAAATTTAGGTCAAACGTGCTTCCATAAAGATTTCCTGGTGGAGTCCAAAGATGTCCTCATCACTGGCGTTATATACAACTGTAAAGACACCACATAACCACGGGGACACAGCCCAACGCTATCTGTTGAAGCCTTTAATGAGGTCAATTAAGTATGAATACATGCAAACGGCAGCAATAGAGCTAGACAATGTCCAAAGTGGGGCACCGCTGCTGGCATTCGTCACTGTATTAAAATCAGGGTTCAGGAATGTGTGCTCATATTCTGACTTCGGGCTAACAGCAACTTGTTGAAATGGCTCACAAATCTAAAATAATACCTGAATTCTAATAAGCTTAATACTGCTGTTTACTGTAATTTGGTACACCTTTCTCTGTTACAGCTCCACTCAGGATCATTACAGTGGCCAGTTAAGACATTGGGTTTCAAGGAAATGTGTTTCTAAAAGTTGCAACCCTTTTGATTCAGAAAAAAATATAAGCCAACAGTTTAGACAACAGATTTAATAGGCAATAAAGAAGAGCAATAAGTGTGCAAAGCACTGTATCCTAGGATTTGGATCAGGCCTGCTTCACTGCTTTCGGTAAAAATGCTTTTTTTTTTTCTCTGGAGCTAAACTGTAGACATTTGTTTGTTGTTCTTTTGTACTAAACATGTTTTTTAAAAAGCTATAATACTTCAGATCAATACTAAAACTACATTTATGATTTTCAATCATCGGTCAGCTCAGACATCTTGTGAAGGCAGTATTTCAACCAATGACGGCACATCACTGCAACATGTCAGCTCATAATAATATTTGAGTATATGTTACTTTTGAACTCCACTCGTTAATCGTGTCATTGAACACATCACAGGCCAAAGATGAGTTCCTGATTGGTTGAAGCAACACGACTTCTTGTTTGGCAAAGTGCAGCGCAAATTGAATTTAGTGTGAATTCAGCTTTATGTATCAACCAAAGCCCAGCTTCTGAGCAGTCTACTGCTCAACTGCATC
Source organism: Adrianichthys oophorus (assembly GCA_036245035.1). Classification (NCBI taxonomy): domain Eukaryota; kingdom Metazoa; phylum Chordata; class Actinopteri; order Beloniformes; family Adrianichthyidae; genus Adrianichthys; species Adrianichthys oophorus. The sequence goes on from BSAI01000015.1 coordinate 15,475,347, forward strand.
CTTGTGTTCAGAAGCAGTTGTCAGGGGCTTTATGTAGTTTTCTTACACCTCATGTTGTATTTTGAATTATCACTCCAAATGTAAGGATTTCCAAAGAAAACCCTAAACAGTGAAGGGGATCTGATTGTGAGTCTGTCAGTCTTACATCTTTCATGTCTTGGAAGATGACGCCAAGCCGCTCGTTCTCAGACTGGGTGTTGGTAAGGATGTTGCGTGTCTGCCGGATCTCTGTCTGCAGGTCCAGGACTCTCTGTTCATAGTAGGCTTCCTTACAGGCCGACTCCTGGATGAGAGACTCTTCCCGGCTTTCTCCATCCGCTGCCACTTTCCTGTGGTTGGAATAAGCTTGTCCAAATGCCTGATGACACAGAATGCAGAAAATGTCAGTTGATTGTGAGTTTTTAGTGTTACCTGACTATTATATGTAGAGGTAAAAAACCACAGAACCACAATATAAATTATACGTGGGGACTGTAGCTTCGAGCCATTTAGAAGTGATTCAGCCATTTTATAGTGACACTGATCTGTTCGTGTGAGGGTTCAGCTGAGGACCGGGGATCAAAACCACCCAAAACACTGGCGTCACTTTGCAGAGATGATCAGTTAAGCTCCATCTGGGATGCATCAGAGAGCCTTACCCCCCATCCCCCCATCCGTCTCTTCGAGCTGCAGGATGCCGGCCACCCCTGCACACGCTCTGCAGTGATTCCACAGATGTAAAAGGCAGACAAGGAAAAGTAGAGCAAACTGACAAGTAATGTTTGTTTCCTCATACTCTTAATAGCTTGGATGATATAAAAAGAAAGAAAGGCCAAATGCAGAAATGTGGAGCAAATGAACTCCATTCAAATTAAAAATATAAAGGACCTACAAGCCAATGTTTCTAGCCTTTTTGTGGATGTCTCCAGAACAAAAGGAGCAAAACTAACAATATTTCATTTCAAGTCTGCAAAGCAGCACAAGACTTTCCATGCAGCAGAATCTAGGTTAGGATAACCCTCCTCCAAATAATCACTCTCCTGATTAAAGATTTCATTTTCCATCCTGTAATCACTGGTTATCTGATAGAAATTCTCATTTTGATCCCTGCCTCATAGTTTGATGGCAAGCAATAATCCAAAAATCACCTGAGGCACCACGTCTGACCTTGTTGGGAAATACAACACAACTCTTTTTTTTCTGTACATGACTGGCTGGCTGCAGGATTTCCTCAGTTTGACCAAAAACTGTATTAATCCAGGTAAATCCTTTAGAGAGAAAGGAAAATACAGTGTTTGTTTGGGTCATTATTAACCTATTTGAGGGGTTTTGAGTGAAAATCATAAGCTAGTTTAATAAGTCCAAAGGAGAACCTGGTGCAATGATGACTTTAGCATGTATAGACCAAACTAGGAAATAACTGGGGTCAGCTCATTTAACTTTGAAAGAATGGTGCACACAAAAAAGCAATGCTTAACCGCTGAGTGCTGCACATTCAGAAATTGCAAACTATATCAAGAAAAAACCCATGCCACAAATTTGGATTCATTCCTTTCTCGTCCCATAAACCCCTTCAATCAGGATCAGTGTTTTTCTTTCTTTTTTTTTTTTTGATTAAAGACTCATTAAGGGAGACAGGATTAACCCAATAAGAAATCAGGGGAATCCCATCATCGTAATCTTGATAGATAGTTGGTTGTGAAGGGACTTTCAATCCAACCCCAGAGACTTGTCCTTTCAAACAAATGCAGTCTCTCGCCACCCAACCCACTGACCCAATGACTTTAATCTTTGGTTTACACAACTTTTGAAAAGGAGGGGAAATTGAGGGCGCATGCAACGAATCTTATAATCTCCCCATAAGCGGCCCACTCAATTTTTAATTTATCTTTAGCTGGCCATAAGCTGGATTTTTTAAAACCACCATCAGACATGCGAGCATGGATTATTTCTACTCTGCAAAGCTAATCAAAAGATCGTCTTTAGCTGGTCGAGTTATTCCTCACAAATAAGAATAATATTTCAAGTGGTGTAATACTTTGCAGAGGAGAAATTTGTATCATATGAGAGGTTGGACATGGTTTGCACAAACCGGTGTTGACTCATGATCGCTTGCATCACAGCATGTGACTGTAGGTTCACAAGTTAACTCTTTTGCTTCTTTTTTGGGCATCTTGAATCACTTATACTTCCCCACACATGTTTATCATCTTCACGAGAGAAAGAACTGTGTAGAGGTGCTGATGCAGACTGAGTGGGGGAAAAAAAAGTTCCTATGTTCAGACCCAAACACAAAATCCACAGTCAAGATTCCCAATGGTGTTGAGAAAGTAAGAAACAGTGAAATTTTGGTTTGATACCAAAAGACTATCATTAAATCTTAAAAACTGTACTTAATCATAAACAGTTAAAAAAAAAACGATACAACGATGAATGATATCAAATAAAGTAAATGAAAATGTTTTATTGGAGAAATTATTGATAGCAAATTTTCCTGGAATCTCACATAATTTACGTACAAACTATGTTTTTTTTAACTAAAGATACTCTGTCCATGTTATACAGTTCTATCATATAACCTTATGGCACTTCTAGTGTTGAAATGGAATTACTTATAAAATGAACACAAAACCAATTGTTCCTTTTCATATAAACACCATTCAATATACAATCAATCTACTAATCAATTTTTAAATTAACATTTAAAGCTCTATTTGTGTATGATCTTAGCATGATGACCCTTTATTTTCTTGTAATGTACAAAGTTAAAAAAGATGATTGTCAAATAACCCATTTAATTTGCTTTAAAGTAGAGAAAAAAACTGATGTCAGAGGTGTGGATATGTCTAAAAACAGGTAAAAGAACAAAAAAAACTGTTAAAATTATAAAATTACAAACAATATTTAGATAAGCTCAAGAGATGCAACTCCATTTCATAGTTTAAAACATCAAAAATAAAGTCATAGGTAAGTGTAAGAAAAATGTTGTATGTAAGCTTTTGTAATAAATGTGGAGGATTTATGTAAAAAATTAGGTTTCTGTTTTCCATGTGATCATTTACTGATGTATATATAATATTTGTTAGACTTTGTTTCAAAATATATTTTTTTAGGTAGACCGAAATGCAAGTAGAACAGGTACAATAAACCAAAGCTTCAGCCGGCCCCTCATCTGGGAAACGTCTTTCATTTTAGCAGTGAATTAAATGTGGGTACCTGAGCAGTACATGCACCCTGCTGTGATTGTGGTGAGGTGGTGAATGCAATTTGTTTTACCAAAATGTATTTTTCTATCTTATCCATCTAGGAACAAACTGCATTTATAATCTGGATTTATTGTAGGTTGTCCATATGTTAAGATAGTGTGGTTAAATCCATAAAATACGTCAGAGCCAATATACTAATTAGAATAAAAGGGGTACAAAAAATATTTTTTTTGTGTGTGGGGTTTTTTTTTTTCATTCAGGAATTTTAGCTCCAAAAGCCATCATTCTACAAGGGCCAAAAGCCAACTCTAATTTTCTCAGCTCTGGGGTTTTTGGATTGTCCTTCAACAAGGCGGAGAGTCAAGATGAAAAGGCGGACTAGCTTCAGGACTCAGATAGAATGCAAAAAGATCAATAAAGCTGGTCTCTCAAGGCTTTCTGAAGCTGGAGCTCACATCTTAAATTTCACTTGCATTTGCAGCAGGGCTAACAAAGAAGCCCAAAAGATAAGGCAGAAGATACACGACGTAGATGAAGAAAGACTCAGAAGTATTCTTGAAAATGGTTGTGGAAAACTACAAAAAAAAGGCTGAAATTGGGAACAAAGCTAGACACGAGCAGAACTTCTCTGCATGCAAGTCAAGTAAAAACACCCACAACCCAGTCCCAAAACAAAGTATTTGAGTCTCCCTCTTTATTGCTGGTCAGTCTGACATTACTTTATATCCTCCGAAGCTTAAAATTAGCTTTGCAGAGTATTGCAGTTTGGATCTAATTAAACAAAGATCACAATAAAGCAACCATTAAAAAAAAAAAAAAAAAAAAAAAATCAAGAAACAAGAGAAAGCAGATTTTCCTGTATGTAGTTGAAGAGATGATATGTTGTGACTGTTTTTCGACAATCACGAAACATTGTAGATTCGTGTAGACATGCCTACAAAGACCTAGAGAAAAACAACCCATTAAAAGCAGTAATGAGTTCCTGGAATGTGCTTAGCAAGAAAGCTAGGCAGAGATTTCAGAGTTGTGGATATTACAGTCTATGGTGAATTCAGAACAATAAAAGCTGTGCAGTTTGGATCAGTTTAGTTACTCATCCACAGATGGTCAGAGTGCTTGAGTTGACCCTGGATTCCAAAGAAGTGATTCAGCAACAATGGACGCTGGTCAGTGTTAGGGGCTGTCACTGCAGAAGAAGAGGAGTTGGAGTTTGAAGCACAGAGCAAACACTCGCGGACACGTGAATCGCAGCTCACATGGAGTCACACTTTGCAATAATAAACAAAGCGCAGTTCCTCCGCTCTTCCTTCCTGGCTCCGTTTTTATTCACAGACCAGTGTGAGGCTAGCAGCTCCGGAAAGTCAAGTCAGTTTATGTTCAAAGTCCACCAACCTGACATGATGTTGAGCTCTAAGAACTGTAAGTAAGTAAAATATATATCCTCAATGAAATAAATACATTTGAGATGATAAAGTAGCTAATGATTTACTGTACTCTACTGCACCTGTATTCTTCTGTGCAGAAAAATAGGTTTAAAAAACAAAGGACCTACTTTTACCCTGATGTCCAACTCTGATGAAAAATGTATTTTTGGTGTTTTTAACATGCTCTTGTGGGATTTTTCTTATGATGGGAGGACATGTTTAAAGAAATGTGAGCTTAAAGTTGCATTTCTAAGTATTTCTTTATTCAAATCAATGTGAATTAGGAGCAGACAAAAAAAAATGCCTTTTGAAAAAAACTTTCAGTTGTGACAAAGAAGCTGGCTCTAAACTGTGCGGCTGGATAGCTCCAATATTGCTCGCCGTTTTTGTTGCACCAGTAAAGTTAACTTGGGATTGTGAGGGGCTGTAAACTATCAAGAGAGAGTGTAACAAAGGGATGATAGGAAATGAGGTCAGGCTTACTCAATGCCAACAGTTCTGTCCACAACTCAGAGGTGAATTTCTAATGAACTACTGCCACTCTGCCGAAACTATGTCCTAGAAAACGACACAGGTCTTTGGCTAAAAATGGCAAACTCATAATGAAAAGACCACTGAGAACGCTTTTTCGATCAATCAAAAGATGTGTTGAGGTTCACTCAGCTGAATGCTAGATTCTATTTCTTTAACACATCCTCCTCATTATTTTTTTTCAAATGTGAAGAAGAAATTATTTTACAAGCACAGGCCTTTTCGCTAAGATATTGTTAGATTTGAAAGTTGGATGTTTCATGTGAGGACACAAAGGTGTCATGAGGATTGATAACGAGAGAAAAATCTGAGAAATGCCAACAAAGGATGACAGAGATGCTTGCTGTATTTTTTGCCACACTGATTAACAGCATAGCACAAAGACACTTTAGACTGTTATTCACACATGTGCTCGGGCAGCTTGGCCGTCTGAACACACAAGCACGCATCCCATTTACAATTCTAACTGTGCTCTCTGCAGTGAACTGTGTTGTGGAACCCGGTGCTGAGAAAAAAAGCCTCACGGGCACTGCAAACAGCCCATGATGTTAAGACTTACAGAGTCAAGCCAGTGCATGCTAATGGCAAGAAATACTTAAAAAATACAACCTAAAGAGGATAGCAGAGGTCAGGAAAAAATGGCTTTCCCCTCAAGCAGAATAGCTCAGTTTCATCCTCTCGTGGTTTGATGGAAAAGCTGTAACCTTTCTAAGAAAAGCTGCAGAGAGATGTGCTGGATCCATTGTATTGCAGGTGGAAGATAAAAAGAAAAGACGAAACATGGTGGATGATGGAGCTGTAACCGTGCACACATACAGGCCTCAAGGTACAATGCACTAAATCAGTCTCACGAGGCTCTTCACATGGCTGACTGAAGGACTCATCATCCACCATGAAACACATCAGAATGCCATAATTGGGCTGCAGAGGTACAGGGATTTGAAAGCTGCTCTGTGAATTCCCCGCGATCGTCAAAAGGCAGGTAGCACCAAGCACTTGTCAGTGATTTCAACAGATACAGCTGGGAAAACCACACTTCACATTATGCTTCCACATCAAAAAAAGTCAGTAATTATAAGTCAAGGCTTAGAATTTCTTTTTGAAGTTAGTCTTTGGTCAGAGCAAAGTCATTTTGCAATTAAAACACCCATATTTAAAAAACTGTGACTCCTCAAAGGTGAACACCTGCAAAAGAAAAAGACCTGTCGCTGTCGGTTTATCATCCATCTCAGCCTTGAGGCTCTGTTGTGGGAGTTTCCAGGACCGGTTTCTTTGTTATTACAGTATAAAAATAGTCGTCACAGTAAACCAGAGAATCTAAGCTTTTTTTCCTTAGCCTTCATCATAACAATAATTAAGGGAAAAGCTCATTAAATAAGGCAATAATATCAATCTCTATTCTTTTACTTTCAATGCTTACTAAAAGCAGAAATTTTGGTTTAATTAGGCATTTTAAGAAGTCTGTTTTAAAGCAGTTTTTTGAAATGTACACCTTGAGAGGTTGATCTTTTCTTCTTTTTCTCGCCATTTTTATCTTAGGACTAAGTAATCACAAGGAAGCAGCTGGGTGCTCTGTTGTTGGGTCTGTTATTCAGCTGCTGGATCGGCTACAGTGCAGCAGTCCCGGGGGAGATCAGGAGTTCAATAGGGTTGTTTCTTCAGTAAATCCAGACTGGCACCTAAGCCCCAATCTGGGTTCTCCGTCATTGTTCATATCACTGAAGTGTGCCATAGCAGCACCAGCTCCACAAATTTACAACCTCAGACATTTGCAATTCAAAAACAGTCCATATCTGTTTGCCAGTAATCAGCCTTCTGGTTCCCATTTCTGTCTGGCAATCTGCCTGAATGAGATCTCCCAGATCCACGCGTCTGCACCCCAGGGAAAAAGGCGTCGTTATGGTTACTAGGCCAATTACATTGACAGAGTGAGAGGCGGTCAGCTGAGGCAAAGTAAAGGGTGCCACTGACACAGATGGCTGTTGCAGAGCTCAGCAAGCGCACCATGCTTTGCCTCCTCAACCACCACCAGCCTTAAATCACACCCTACCTTTCTACTGGACAAGATTTGTTAATATGACGACTTTACTCGTCTCAATGTAGTTCCATTCAAATTTCAAAGTAAAAAAAAAAGAAAGCTGAATTGATTTTTCTGTTTCACAAACTGTCGTTTCATCAATTCTCTATTCTCCAACAATCAGTGGATCACAATGGGACTGTTTCGCTGCAAGGTTTTGGACAATTTCCCAGAAGACATTGCTCCCTGTGGGGCTACTGAATAGGATTTCCACAGCTGAGCAGCCTGCTGTTGAAAACATTAATGGCAAACACAGAGGGCAGCTTGGAATAAACAAAAGAATTGACATATACATTATTACATATATTTATCTTGAATAAAGGAGGTTGAAATGTGACTGAACGATTGACAGGCAACTAAATGGACATATAGACTTCTGGATTAATCTGTACCACAGTGGACCATAAAGTCCTAGTTAAAAGGAAGATTACCATCGTCAACTTTGATCAAAATTCAAAGTAAATTAAAATAAGGCTCCTCAACCCTAGTCTAGACTTCATCTTCTCATGACCAATGCTTTACTGCCAACAACAAACTATTAATTTCCAAGTCTGCACATCTTTTCATTTCTACAAGACCAGACGTAGCATGATACTTGTGAAAATGTATGTGAATTCTGAGGTCTCCTATTACTGTAGGGCTACTATTATAGTGAGAACAAGAATTAACAGCAAATACAACAAGATAACAAAAACAAATCTTAGAGGACTTTTATAAAGAAAACTTTGGGATGTTGAAGGAAACTATAGTTTTTTTAAAATAGCATCTGAGATTTGAGATCTTCCCTTTCTGCTAAATCAAATTTGATCTTGTTTTATTGGGATTTACAGACATACATGTAGACGTATAGACTTGGAGAGGCAAGTTCACAATGTCAATACCAGTATATAGGAACTAAAGAAAAAAATGAAATAAAAAAAACATGCCCACAAAGATCACTACCGTAATAAGCCTTCCAATAGCCCATCACTGAGCATGAATGGATTTCTTTTCACCATTCACACAAATGTTTTTGAACAGATAGTGTTTTACCTAAATGGGCTGAACCTATCAGAATGGAGAAGAATTACAAACTAAAGGTGCCTTTCCATTTTCATTTTACAATCCTAAATACATATTTTGATATTCTATTTCACCTATTTCACCAAGTAATGTAAAAGAAGAAAACATTTATCCAACAGTCATCTCACCACATTCATAACTTAAAGCCCAGAGGACCCTTTGGGGGTGTTTTACCCTTTAATCTTGGCCAGACGGAGAATAATGACCTCTCCCTTGCAAGTATGAGTAATTATTTTCTGTCTGAGACTAAAGGTTTGCACTTTCCCAGTATCAGTGTAGGTGAACTCGGCAAGTCTTTCATTTGAGGCCCCGTTTGTTTGTAAAAGACAAAGCAGGATATCAGTAAACTCCCTGCCAGTCTGAAAAGACAGGATTCAAAGTGTACAAATAAACCACTATAAATCATGCACAACTACTTGTCTTTTAACAGAAAAATCACGTCTTACTTTTAAACTGGTTTTACTCAGTACTTGTATTCTTACACTTGCTGATTCATGCATTAACTCTCACAAAAGCACACTTTCATGGCAAAAGACAAGCCAGGCAGTTCAGTCGCAAGTAATTTCCCACAGTTAACACTGAAAGTTTAGCACCAATCAATTGGCATTTAATGGAGATAAAAATCATTTTTAAGACCACGATCATACCAAAATTTACACTCAGATCAGCTGAAATGGGAACCCCTGTTGATTTCCAGTCCAAAACAGGCAAGTTGGTTCCCACAGGAAGTTCATGCACTGCCCAGTGCCCTTCCTTTAGAACCAATTTCCTTTCTTCTTTTTGATAAGCACATTTCTGAAGGACCCCTGAGAGTCTGGCTGAAATCCAATTACAAACCCACCTCTTTCTTTCTTGTAAATCCTAAAATTGAATGTTCTAACTGCTGTACAGGCAGCAGCCCCAACTCACTCATATCCCTTCATGTATTCTTTCAGCTGTTCTTAACAGAAAGGCTTAAATGATTAAAACTCGCCTTGTAACTCTGGGGACCGAGTCCCACTAGCCTATTTACAAAAGGGGTCCTGGGACAGCGTGGAGCCGAGGGGGAAGGGAGGGAAGTTGAACGTAGTGGACATGAAGAATGTAGACATACTGTTGTTCTCTGATTGCATGGTGGCGTTGGGACAAATAGGACCCTTAGGGCAAAAGGGAGAAGCCTTTGAAAGTGGGTTTGTTTGTGTTTGAATTCACGGCTTATTAAAAGTGTAATATTCTTTGGAGAGCATGGCTCCTGGTTGGAGACAGATAAGATGCATTAAGTTGCACATCATTGGACAACCAACACGATGAGGGATCTTAAGGAACTCTTTAGACAAAAAGCAATATTGAACTGCATGTGTTCATGTCTTTAAGGGTGGGGTTAAAACACGTATGGTTTGCCAAATTTTCAAGTTTCTCTTTTGTTCATCAAGGAGTCTCTATATTTTATTGAAAAAGTATACCCCTTTTGACACTCAAACTCAACTATTTCCGTCTGAAAAATATTCATATCCAAATTTCTTGAGTTGTAAAATTTTTTGCAAAGTTCACTTAGCTTACAAACCACATGTGGTCACTTCCTCCGATCCATTAACAGATATCCGGACCAACAGACCAATATCTCATTCACTTCCTATCCTCCATAGACAAAGCTCCTTACATACAAACAGGATGCACAGCTGAAGGGGGAAGGAAGACCGACTCTCACATCATTCAATAGAAGGAAAAAGACATGATCAAGAATCAGCAAGAGTTCATCTGTTAAAGATAAAAAAGATTTAAAATGTAATTTGGACAATAACAAATAAAACAAGAAAAAAATAGAGTACCACATTGTGTAACATGGCATCTTTAGTTACCAAATGCTAGAAAAGCAAGCTAGTGTTACAGGAGAGAAAACTGACACGAGGTGCAACTTAGTATCCAAGGAAAACAGGTATACTAATGTGACTACTAAATAATGAAGGTTTATTTGGATTTTATGGATTTTTTTGTTGGTGTGTAGGGTGGGAAAGCATGAGGCGACAATACAATAAAAAAAAAAAAAAATCTGGTTAGGGTTCTTGACCCTTGTGTTCCCTTGTGTAGCTTGGTCATAATCAGTCTCACTCCATCTAAAAAAAACAACCTGAATCCATTTATAGTTGATACAAATATAAGAGAAGCAAAACTGGGAACTGAGCTTTTCTTGAATGAGCCATGTTGCAGTATCAGATCCCTATGACTATGACCTCATCCTTTACTTTTAACCTGGACGTCTGCCTGATCTGGTCGTAGTTCTGAGTAATTGGCTTACTAACCACAGCAGATTCATGATATGGCTGCTACGAGGTTTACATGCACTTCCGACTTCTTTGAGTGCTTCTGCAATCTTTGACAAAAATAGCATTTGGCTTTATGGGTTAAAAAAAAAACCAAATAATTAGTGGTAAAGCTTCTATTTGGAGAAACTGTTGTAGTTTCATACAAGAACACAATACGCCTACAAGCAAACGCATGAAACCAAACCTTTCTTGAAACCCCTCAAGGACTTAACCCATCGATGATCTTTCGTGTAATTAAAACCAGAAAAACATGCCATTATTCCATCTGAAGCTCAAAGATCATCCAAAGCAAACCCAAACAATGCCTGTACTGAAGTCTGAAAGCTGATTCAAACATCTATCCTCTAATGCCTCAGCGTAAACGTGACTTCTCTCTGAACTGTAGAAGGGTGTTGATGGTGTTGATAGCGTTTAGCTCACCAGCGTCAAGAAAAAAAAGCTTTTAAAACCATTCTGGATTATCAGTGGATCACCTACACTACACAACAGGATTTTTTAATCACAAAAGAGTAGTACATAGAGGTCTGGAAGGGTGGTTTTTCGGAAGAAAAAAACGCATAAATCTTTAGAAATGTATTTGCTAAAGTCGTGTTTACTACATCAAAATAAATATGGTTTAGATTAAAGATTTTAAGGAATGTTAGAAAGAAAGATCCTCTGCTGGCCTTGGAAGCCGCAGCAGTGAGCTAATAAACTAGACTGTGTGATGGTTTTTTTTTTTTTTTTTTTGGTTTTTTTTGGAACATGCTTTTTCAGTGTCACTCCAAAGCCAAGTACCTGTCCCCAGCTAAGAGAGCTGGTAATAAGTGTGACTGGGCCTGGCAGACTCCCGAACCTCCATAAGCCCTGCATACAGCGGCTGGGATTCATCCTCTTATGCTCACAGGGTAAGGGATTTGGGACTTTTTTAGTGTCATTTAGAAAAGATTACCCCTTAACTGCAGCCTTGCTATTTGGTCAAATAAACCATGGGTAAAACTGTTGGGCCAAAAAAAAGAATAAAAAATATTGCAAAGTATACAATAAACAAGGTGAAAATAATACAAAAGCTTGTGACTACTAAGAGGGTTAAACAAAAACTAGTATAAAGCAAAAAAAGACAATGTTTTTTTATGACTATAAATCACCAGATGGTCGCTTTAGCTAAAACACTGAAGGTGTATCTTTAGGAGACATTTAGATACCAAAAATAGCTATCTTTTAAAGATATCGTGAGTAGAATACCTCTCTCAACCTCTCCTTATTTTATCTCCCACGACATCTTTGACACTCAAGAACAATGAATTTCCCATAGGCTCAAACACAGAAGAGGGGAACAGGACCTTTAAAAAGTAACACAAGTTTACAGAGCTTTACAACATGAGAGGGGCCTGTGTACAAATAAAGACAGGGAAGGTTTCATTGGATGACTTTAAAGTGTTCTCAGAACCCTTATCCTTAAGATTGAGAGGCTGGAGATTATTGCTGAAACTATTAAGAACCAAAAAAAAAAAACACAAAGTATTATGAAAGCTAAGAATTATAGAACATGGAATAGACCTGGTGCCTTTGGCAGGAAGACCAGAATCACTTCATGACATGAGGAGAAGACTACAGAAATCCATTAGAGGGTGGTATTACTCAGAGCTGTGCTGGAAACTTTCAAGGTCAAGCAACCTGTTTGTTTCTGAAACCTGTGCTATCAGCTGTGGATGTGGTGGATGAAGTTATCTGGAATGATTTTTATAGCAGCAAGCAAAGCACTTCAACACACTCTTACAGGCTAGGAAGCATTACTGTAATGAGCTACTGAACTTGTGGCTGAAATTTGTCTCTGTGATAACTGGGTCAAAGTCTTCGCAGCTGATTCATAGTTTAATCACTAGCATTACATGCCAAGGTCCCTTTAGCAGAACATAGTTGGATCAAGAAATGTATTAAATACAGCTTGGCCATCAACCCTTTAAGTACAATGAACATATGTAGTACAAGTATCATGGAATGCATGTTTAAGAAAATCAGAATAAAAATACTCTAAAGTAATCAACCGTAATTGAGAAAAAAGGGCACACCCATAAAATATATAGTGATAATAAAAGACATTTAATAAAAAATACTGCACAGATAAAATTAGCCAATGCCAGCTTGCTTTAAGCCAAGTGTCATGTAGGTATAAGCTAAGTCTTTGCTTATCCTGCAGCACTCACCTACAAAGATACTCCAACAGCAGCACCTGCCAAGGAATTGCTGTTCAAATCAAGTCACATAGTAGGGCTGTTACTAAGCAACAGCAGTTCACAGAATTCCCCCATTTCCCTCGGCAGCGTTGGGAGAGTGGTGATGGAGAGTTATGAGTGTACGTGCCATTTCTAAGCATGGATGTGGAGGTGAGAGCTTTCCCAATCTGAAGAAATGTGTCCTTTTACAATTAATGACTGTATAAGAAGTTAATCAAGACAAATACTAAGTCTTAGTATTAATGGGTATTAATGGATTCATATTGTATTTAACCCCTGCGACAGACTGGCGACCAGTCCAGGGGTGTCCCCTGCCTTCGCCCATGAGTAGCCGGGTTAGGCTCCGGCAACCCCGTGACCCCGAAAGGGATAAAGCGGATTGGAAAATGAATGAATGAATATTGTATTTAATGTGTTTATGCCAACACAAGAGAGAAAAGGTTTAGATTTACTAGAGAGGCTTGTGTGTTTTGTAGCTCAGTAAATCTCCCACACAATCTATTATAGTCTGTAGCAGTCCTTGAGAAAAGCCGGAGAATCCAAACACCATTGCCATCAGTGTAAACAGTCAGTGTGTGTACATGACACTGTGACATTTAACATCTACCGCACTGAAGACAAAACTATGTGGGCTTTTGTTTTAGCTTAGAAAAAAGCTTTCAGCATGTTGTAACCAGCAAACCCACAGCAACAAGGAAAACTTAAAGCTCCAGTGGCAGTTGGCTTGTACACTTTTAGGACATTTAATATTCCAAATCGTTGCCATCTGAACACCAATATAAGATTTAAAATCTTGATCTTTTGTTTTTAAAGACCAACTCTGATGAAAATTATGTGTTTTGTGTATTTTTAACATGTTCTTGTGGCATTTTTCCAATGATGATAGAGGACATATTATAAGAACCTTAAGTTTAAAATTGCATTTCTGAGTATTTCTTGGTTCAAATCATTGTGAATCAGGAGCAGATGAAAAAATTCTGTTTGGAAAAAGCTTGGAAAGCCACAAGCTATCCTGCTCTGCTCCACTGTAATGCATCCACTTGCAGACAAATAGATCCATGTACGTCTTTGTTTTCCTCGTCCAAGCTCATCTGGTTCAAAACTGTACGGCTGGATAGCTCCTATATTGTTCACCATTTTTGTTGCACCAGTGATGTTACGTTGGAGGTGTGAGGGGCTGTAAGATAGTGGGAGAGCATGTAGACCAGGGATAGGCAACTCCAGGCCTCAAGGGCTGCATTCCTGAATGTTTTCCAACATAACATGCTCTAGCATGTTCTAATTGGCTGGACACACGTGAACCAGGTTATCAGTCATGAGTAGGCTTGGATATCTGGAAATCATGCAGACACTGCAGTCCTGAAGGCCTGGATTTGCCTATCCCTGATATAGACAGATATCTCAGAATCAGAGAGGGGAAAGGGCCCATAACTCAGACAAAATGTTTAATGAACTACTGCCGCTCTGCAGAAACTATGTCCTAGAAAACAAGTTTTTTGATTTTGTACACAAATGGCACTGAGAATACTTTTAAAGTTGATCAAAAGATGATTGGAGTGGGACTTTAGGATAGAAGGCTAAAGGAGGAAAAGAAACATCTGTTTCTCTTCTGGTAACATCATACTGTTTCTTTAAATATCCTGCTTTGACGTTGTAAAGTATAGACATTTACATAGGTTTTTCTAAAATTTGCAACCCAACTCTACCTCAAGATCTCCAGATATATATAATCAGACAATACAATGAGACTCGATGCGTCTAAGGTGATTGACAAACATCATATTTTTCAAAACCAACATTTCTCTTGTTTTTTTTTCTAAATAAAACTTACAAAAACTACCAACAGCACCACTGGTTAAACAAATCTGCCTATAATTTGTTGCCATAGTTACTTGTTTGCATCCCTTCCAATTGGTTCCATCTATTCACCATTTTTTGGCTGTCATTCCTTAGTGACAGTTGTAGCTTCATGCCGAGAAAGTACATGGGGGAAAAAAAAAAAAAAAATCAAGCGGCAGTTGCTGAGAGAGCCCAAACAAACGCCCCCGTCCACCCTCCCATTCAACTACTACAAGGGAGAGGACAGGAAGACGGAGATAAGGAGAAAAAAAGCTGGAAAACAAGAAGACGTCTCAAAAAGGAAGCAGTTTTTATTTTTTGGCGAAGACCATGTGGGTGACAATGAAGTCAGCTTTTCTCATCAGATAGGTTGTTTTTCTCTTTCAGTGAAAAGACATGGGAGGAACTCATCTATCAAAGAAGGATGTGAGCAACCATCAAGCATGTGTTAAAGCTGGAATGTGGTTGTTTTGTGGGGAGGAAAGGGGGGTTTTGGATTGGCCATGGTCGCTTGTAGGCAGAGGAAAAGAATGAAAAAAATAGAAACGCTGCAGTTTAACGTCATTCTAAAGTCATTCTCCTCTCATTTAAGCCACAGAACAGAGCTGCTTTTCTAGCCAAGAAAATTGAAAAGTGCATGACTCAACATTGGAGAATAAGCTGGAGGATTGTCCAGAGATACAGACACATCCTTTGTCTGATTAGGGCCCATTTTAACCATCACACTCAGCATTCTTTTTTTTTTTTTTTTTTTAGAAAAAGGGTTGTAACTGCTCTGGTCTTAGGAGGGAAGGCTCAAAATTCAAACCAACTCCCGCCCTTCGCAGCTGAACTGGAGATACTTGTTTCCACAGCCCGCAGGAGTTCACATACCCAAAAGGCAACGCGTAAAAGTGCATTTCCAACAAACATTTGAGACCTTATCCTGTGTAAATGGATACATGGCAGATTCCTATTTGTAAATCCAGTCATTTTTGAGCACATATGTGAAGGTCGAAAAGGTGTTTTTGAGAGGGGGCCCTTTTCAGCTGTGGTAATAATTAAAGGATCAAGAAGGACAGCGTGCGCATGGAACGGGTGGGCGTCTTCCAAGACGTGCGTTTCTGACCTTGTGGAATGGGGAGGCAGCGGCTACAATGATGCGCCATAGATTTGAATAGAAATTCAACATCTCATGCTAGCCTACGTCACAAATACGTTAAAAATATGTGGTTATATGAGATACCACTAAATCCCAATGTCTTTATAAATTGTTGCATATAATGCGATCATACCTCTTTGACTTGGTCCAGCTCCTGTCGGACGGCATCATACTCAATCTCCAGGTCGTCGTACTGTTGTTTCAGCTGCTGCTTCTCCTCCAGCACCGCCAGCCCGTACTCCGCAGCCTGGATCTTCTCGTTGGTGGTCTCAGTCAGCTCCCGGGAGAGACGCTCGATCTCAGCCCGCAGCCACTCCGGACCGGCCTCTAACAGCAGCGCCGCGTCGGTGTAGCCTTGCTCTTCCACGGACATGATTTGTACCGGTGACGATCCCACTGACCCGCGACAGAAAGATGTTGGCGTGTCTTCAAGCGGTGTAACCTTGAAGATGACGCTTCAAATTCGCCTCTACTTGAATTGCATGGTTATGACGCCTGTGCTTTTCGCGTTGCCGCTCGCGTTTCTTTGGTCATGTGGATGACTCTGATGAATTATCTTCATCTGCAGACTTCACTGAAGGCTCTTCAGTAATGCTTCATCGCTGCGGTCTGCGCACTGCTTACCAGCCCCGGCTTCTAGGATCGACAGCGCCGGAGTCAAAGCACCAACTGCTAAGATAAAATGTACTTGTTCTGATTTGCGCTTTCAAAATAAAACTCGAATTTTTCAAAATTAGGATTTTTGTATAATTATAGCACAATATATTTATAGACATTTTGTTATTTGTATCAAGAAAATTTAAAACCGTTTTTAAAAATTTCCAACATTCCAAAGTTATCAATTATTTTCCAAATAAAGGGAGCACGTTTCTTTTATTTTGAAGGTGACGAAATATATGTTCCGGTCGGTCAAATGGTTTGTTTGAATGGTTTGAACTGAGTGGATAACAGCTGGGAAGACGCCTTTGCGTACAAGCAGTGCTTGTAGGGAAATGTAGTCATGTGGTGGTTAAAATCGGAGGCAGCACCCGTTAATCACCACAAAATGAACTCCGTTTCCCATAAGACGTTTGAACTTGCTTATGTGGAGCGCGGAACTCTTCCAACCTAACGTTTGTCATCATAGACATAGAAGCAACAGACAGACTCTGTAACTTTTACCTGACGCATTTCTGCTACCACCTGGCGGCTTTATATCACATAACAATTCAGTTTTGCGTTTTCTATATAAAATACAGCAAGAAGCAACATGGTTGCTGTTTTACTCCCTCTTGTGGCAAATTTAATTCATCTACTGCTTTTGGATGATAATGACGAAGATGAAACTTCTTCTTCATCTTCTTCTTACTACTTCTTTTCCCTTCAGGGGTCACCACAGCAAATTAGTATCCTCTATCTAACCCTGTCTTCTGCATCCTCTACTCTAAGACCAGCTACCTTCATGTCTTCATTCACTGCATCCATAAACCTCCTCTTTTGGCCTGGCATCTCTAGATCAGCATCTTTCTACCAAGATACTCAACTGTCTCTCTTCTGGATGTATCTGAACATCTCAGTCTGACTTTATCTCCAAAACTTCTAACATGTGTTGTCCATTTGATGTACTCATTCCTGATCCTACTCATCCTGGTCACTCCCAAAGAGAACATGCTTTAGCTGAAGTATGACTTTTGTTTTTTATGCCTGACAACATAGTCCTGCCTAAAGTGAACCCGATGGAAGGCACAAGATTTATTTTTTCTAACTTGTTTAGTTTTTTAAATTTGATTGGTTGGTTGATTGATTGATTGATTGATTGATTGATTGATTGATTTAATTGTTTGTTTATTCATAGCATGTGTCTATAGCATAATCAAACAAACAAACAAACATAATTAAACTGTGTATGGTACATATATGTATACACATCTACAGATACACTCATACACAAACAACAGCTCATAAGAGGAACGGGAGCAAGAAAAAAAGTAACATATTTATTCCCACCCCTTACACTTTCATAAGTTAATATTTTGTAGTGCTGGTGGCTTCTTCAATATGAAACCAATCAATCTGACATCACCACCATTTTCCAGTATCTACAAATCATCCAAAACATCATCAGTTATATCATTAGCAATTAATAGACCACAACAATCCATATAAAAGCTATATAATATCTCAAATTTAATTCCAATCCTCTTTATACTTAGAAAGATTATTCTTCCTAATTTCTCTCAAAGATCATTTCCTTATTTTTATGTTTTATAGGGCACGTGACTATTGAATCGTTACCCTTTTGTGTCTCAGTGAGGTCAAGAACCATGTGACCTTTACTTAGCCAGAAAAAAATACCCTTCAATACAGATCACATGGCTTTGGCATTCAACCAATGAGTAGAGACCTGGAGTTCATTGAACTTTGTCCCCTTACTGGAGTCAAAATTTTTCAAAAATGTCTTCAAGTTCACTGTACATTTCACCTTTCTTCTAAACTAATCAAGCTAAATTGATGAGATTTAAACATGTAACAGTTGAATAGTTGTGCTTAGTAATGACATAAGTGTTTATTATGGAGGACCTGTTTAAACAAGCGGTGCCAGCAACAAAAAAAGACAGGCACCATATTTGATCATGCACCCTGCTCATGTAAAAATGGGAATTCATAAGAAGTGACCATTTTTAAACATGTACCCTATGCACCTAAAACCTGACTTGCGCACTATTTTCTTGATTAAAAAATTAAGAAAACTTATGTTGCCAAAGGTTTTTATGATACAAGGGATTTGTGGATAATTTCGACAATTTTTAGAAATATTTTTGCTCTACATACGGAAAAATTGAGATTTTTGCCAGTTTGTGACCTTTTGAGAACTGTTTTACTGTGCACTTCGCCCGTTTTCCTCTTCAAAGTCTCTGTAAATGCTAACCAAAAGACCTGTACATTTTTAAGTAAGAAAGGAAAAATCGTTTGGTCAAATGTGGTCTACAAGGTCGACCTTTTCCTTCACAGTGAGCGTAACTGCTTCATTTGTTTCTATGAATACGCTGTCCTGTCCTTTTCTTTTGTTCTATTTGCTAAGGGAGTGCCCCTGCGACAGACTGGCGACCAGTCCAGGGGTGTACCCTGCCTTCGCCCATGAGTAGCCGGGTTAGGCTCCGGCAACCCCGTGACCCCGAAAGGGATAAAGCGGATTGGAAAATGAATGAATGAATGAATGCTAAGGAAGTTTATAAATTTGTTGTTGCATTACGTTATATTGTAAAGATTATATTATGAATATTGCACTGCTGTACACTAAATAAAGTTATGTTATGTCTGTTACACGTTTGTGTCATTTATTTATTGTTGTACAATTATTTTATAAAAACGTCTATGTCAGCACTCATGATTTAAAAGGGCTGTTTTAATTTTAAACAGACCTTTCACTTTGCAAGAGATTTTGTTGCATTGTTTATATATACACTTAGTTGATTTTTTTACAGGCTTTAGGGCAAGGAACCAAAAATGATCACTACATTCATTTTGATTTTCTGCAAAACAATGTTTTTTTTTTATTTTGAAAGCAGAAAAAAAACATAATTACGGCCCACAATAACAGGTTGAGTTTTTTAATTTCATAAAATGTTCATTCGATGTTGTAGAATTTATTTAAAATGTTTCACAATGCTCACCAAAAGTTTTAGGAATCTCAAAGTATTTTTAAATGTAACAAAAGGTGTTGCTTTTATTTCTGTAACTTTTAAAGGGATCCTTTTTTAATTGTTTCATTATTAAATGTCACATATAAAGTTAAGAGTGAAACAGATCATTGGGATTTAATGTTCATTACATGCAAACTGTTAATTCAACTGGCCTTCAACTACATTTTTTAATGGAAATATCAGTAAAGGTTGAAGAATAGTATCCAAAAACTCAATCTTCTTTGCACGTTTGTTGTGTATGTCATGGATGAAATGAAGCCTCCGTCAGCAAGACTGAGTTACAAAAGCAAAAATCCTAAACCTGAAAGTAAAGGATCAAGATCTAACTCAGTGATGAACAGACACACAGAATCAGATCGCTATGATAGCAACTAAACAAGATAATCAGACTTCCCGGGGACTATGATGACAAAGGACATCTAAAGATTTGAGAAGTGCTACTAACTTTTCTCTCTTTGGTTCAAAACTCCCATGTTCTTCTCTGTTGTCAAAGCCCACAAATATATATGTTGGATCAGCTACATTCATAATTATTACCCAGACATTTTTAAAGTGTTTTTGTAAAATTAGGACTTATCTGTTGAATGAATTTCTCCTTCAATAAAGTAATTGTCCAGCATTATCATGTTGGTAGAAAGTAGTTTTTGTGTCCTCGTTTTTTTTGTGTAATTAATAAGGAATAAAATGAAATAACAAATAAATGAATAAAACGAACAAATAAAATTTAAACCTATTTTGACAATGTATTAACAAATATAATACTTACAAACTAAAAAGTAGGTCTGTGCATACACTACTTTTTAATAATTTAAATTACTTAATAGTTATTAATAATGTTCAAATCAGTTAAATTAAAATTATGGAGCATTTTTAATCTTTGAAATAAAATAATGCTGTTTAGTCTAAGTAATTATTTACCCACAATTTGTATTCAGCCAAACCATCAATATCAGCATTTATGTAATTCTTGTAAAGGCATATAGATATTATATTGGTAATACTAACTCTAACCAAACAGAGCATTAATGTTCACAAGAAGGATTAGAAAATGTGGAATTTTTTATTTATTTTTTTTAATGAGCCAACACTCAGAAAGCAGAATTATAGCTTTGGTTCAGACAAGATGACTTAAAGGTCTCTCCAACGTCATAAACTGATCTCTGCTGGTTGACCTAAAGCTAACCAGCTTTCCTGAAGCAGAAAGTAAGCCAATAAGATTTCATAGACCTGCTATGTCACAGAGGTTTGGAGAACAGGATGGACTAAATGTTCTGACATCAAGAACAGAGCAAACACTTGCATGAAAAGTGTCCTAGACCATTTTATATTTTTATTTTTTTTAATGCTATGACAAAATCTAAATGAATCAGGACCTATTTTGCTCTCATCCATCATTTAACGTGTAGAATAAGTTCTTACAAAGCAGGCTGGACACATGCAAATACATGTATAGGTTGTAAATAAAGAGGATACTGTTGCTAGACGTTTTCGTTGAGGTGCGAGTCTTCTCTTTTATACTTGTTCTTAATGAGATTAGTCATCTAATCTGGTTGAAGTCAAGAATAACCCGCGGAGCCGTTGAGTGCTAGGACTGCTCACACAATCTTTTTTGGCTCTCTCTGAAGACACTGAGTTGATGTTTCACAGATGGCGTTTGAGGAAGGAGTAGGGATACATGCTCCTTTACCTCGCTTCATGAAGATAACCTGACGCAGGTCGCAGCAGGAAGACCACAGGATTGTTTCTCCACAAAGCCAAAGAAGGAATGACAGTTTGGTGTGAGAAATACCGGTAACTGTAGTTTTAAAGGGTCTTTTCACCAGACGGCAGTTATCAGCTTCTCATTTATGGTACCAGAGGTAACCCCCCCTTTTTTATCTTCAGCTGTTTTATGGGGTATTTTGAAACTAAATGTTTCTTTTCTTATATTATGATCAGTGAAGTATAATACTTTTCAACCCTCTAAAACACTGTGCTTTCTTATTTTTGATTTCATGTAATTTTTGTAATTGTTGAAGCTTTTTTCCTGCGTGTATTTCAGGTTTAACAAAAGCCATTGTACACATATGTTTGCATAATATTAAACCTTTGTGTTTCCAGTCTCTGATATGCCGCTCAGTCTGAGTCCACATGGCATTTCATGTAAAGATAGGAGGTGGAACTCTGATGGAATACAGTAAGTAAAATCCAATGGAAAAAAATCCAAAATCTCTAAATAGATGTCCTTTCATTGACTAAAGCACAATATGACATGAAAATACCTTTCAAATATGGAGGATGAGCGGTTATTTTTACTATAATGCCATCATGACAGGCCTTTAGTGCCAACCGAGGATTAAACACGTTCAAGTCAGTTCACACAATTGATGATCTTAACCGTTTAATTGAAACAGTTTAACCTACTTCATAGAGACTTTGCAGCTACATGGCTGTGTGTGTACAATGTTATTTTTTAAATGATCTTAATTTGGTTTTAAAATCTCACATTTAAAATATGCCATTTAACCACAGAAACAAGTCATTCAAATGTTCATCACTTTGAGTCCTTGTTCAAAGTCTTTTGTATAGCTTTATTTATAGAGGGAAGGTCTAATGAGAGTAAACTATACTTAGTGGTGGGCGTAATGCAGACGTAGACGGTTGACCTCTGATTAGAGGATCGCAAGTCCAGTTTCCACCATTTTCACCATTTTTAAGTTGCGCTACTTACGGATTAAATTTCTTCTTTTCCTGTTTCTACGAAAAACAACAGTAAAAGCTCCCAGAGCAAAATACACATTTGTAGGAGAAGCTATACGATATGCCATCCCTGAACACATGCAGTGCTCAATTGGGTGTGGAGGTGAAGACTGCAAATACGATAACCCTGCTTACTGGAGAGAAGACCAACAGGCCATAAAAGGCCTCTACTCCTCCTGGTACCTATCATTCCTTCTGTTGAATTTTCCAAACCATTTTACCTCGCTGACCTGTCAAGAGCCTGAGTTTAACATTATAATTCTGTTACCGTGGTTACAGGATCACGGAGCATCTTCTTGCCATGTCCAGACCTTCAACGGAAATTATTCAAAAGTACGACATAATTGAACAGTTTAAAAGGTATGCACGCCTTCATTTCTCGGTCAGCAACTTTCTAAGGTTTTCTGAGGAAAAAAAAGTGGTAAAAACATCTTTGCTGTTTGAAGGAATGGCATCAGATCAGTCATCAACCTACAGATGGTAGGAGAACATGCAAGCTGTGGAAAGCCTCTGGAGCCAGATAGTGGGTTTTCATATCGTCCAGAAGTCTTTATGGAAAACAACAGTACGTACTTCGGCAAGTATTCTAAAATATTGGACAGTAAAGGTCTGAAAGGAAAACTAAACCATATTATACTCTCAGTTTTTTTCTACAATTATGGCTGGAGTGACTATGGAGTGGCCAATCTCACCAGAATACTGGACATGGTGAAGGTGATGGCGTTTGCTCTGCAGGAGGGAAAGGTAGCGGTCCACTGTCATGCTGGTCTCGGGAGAACAGGTAGATTTTTAAGGAAATGTATTCAAAAGGCTTAGAGACCCACTCCAATGAAAATTGGGTTTTTGGTGTTTTTAACATGTTTTTGTGGCTTTTTTGATGATGGAGGACACATATAAAGAATATGAAGTTCCATTAGCATTTCTGAGTATTTATTGATTCAAATTGTTGTGAATTAGGAGCAGATGAAAAAAATGTTGTTTGAAAAGCTTGTAGCAGTAACGTAGGTGCAACAGTACACTTGCAGACAACTAGGTCTGTGTACGTCTTCCCTTTCCTAGTCTGAGCTGGCATCTGGCTCAAAATTGCATGACTGGATATCGCCAGTATTGCTCGCCAATTTTGTTAACTGTTAACTTGGGTTTTTGAGGGCCTGTATGCTATCAAGAGAGAGTGTAACAAAGGGATGACGGGAAATGAGGGCAGGCTTACTCCGTACCAACAGTCCTACCCACAACTCAGAGGTGAATTTCTAATGAACTACTGCCACACTGCCGAAACTATGTCATAGAAAACGACACAGGTTTTTTTTGTTTTTTTTTTGCCTATAAATGGCATAATCCTAATTAAAAGACCACTGAAAACAATTTTACAATAGATCAAAAGATGATCGGAGTGGGTCTTTAAAGCTATTGAGATATCCTAAACCTTCATGAATTCACATTAGCATTAAGTAAATCCTTTTCTTTCTTTTGTTTTAGGAGTTTTAATAGCATGTTTCTTGGCTTATGCAACCAGGATGACTGCTAATCAGGCTATTTCGTATGTACGTGCCAAAAGACCTAACTCCATTCAGACTAGAAGTCAGTTGCGTTGTGTCAGAGAGTTTGTCCAGTTCCTTGCCCCTTTGAGGACTGTGTTTTCCCAAGCTGAGCCTCGTTCCAACCCGGTTACCCTGTTCCAGTACCTAAACCGCCAGAGATACATGCTGCATGGCTATGAGAGGAAGGAGCTAAAGCATCTTCCAAAGATAGTCCAGCTTGTGTGCAGACTGTTGGTTGACATCGTAGA
The DNA here is from genome assembly GCA_036245035.1 of Adrianichthys oophorus. NCBI lineage: Eukaryota > Metazoa > Chordata > Actinopteri > Beloniformes > Adrianichthyidae > Adrianichthys > Adrianichthys oophorus. The sequence continues at coordinate 15,499,336 of BSAI01000015.1, forward strand.
GAATCGGCAGGTGATTGAGGAAGACATATTAGAGGCCCCCGATATTCAAGACATAGAAATGAACTTGAGTGCCATTGAGAAGATGGGTCTCGAGTTATATACACGGGAGCCACGGTTACCAGGATCACCAATCTTACCGAGGCACTTCAATGAGCCGCCCATCTTCTACCACCGCAAAAGTCTGAGCTATAGTGAATCTGACCTGAGGCGGCTGAGCTCTCAGCTCAACCTCCTCACACAGCCACTAACTTCACTCTCCAAATCTGAGACAACTCTCCCCTCATGTCCAAGCCAAGGTCAGAGGGACCACCCATCCGACGTCTCCCACAGCTCGACAAGCTCTCTCTGGCAAATCAAGAACCAGGAAAACGATGGCACCATAGTGCTCAAGAAACTAAAGAAGAAACCAATCCAACGTAGCGAATCAGTGGGAAACAATCAACCCCCCAAAAAGGGGAGCATGTTGTCCAGGTGGAAGGCTGAGCAGAGGGAGGAGCTGGTTCAGAATGGGACAAAATATCAAGATAAAGAAGAGGAGCAATCTGAGGTTCCGTTCATCACCCTGCAGTCAGAGTTGTCTCTGGATGGCAGGAGGTTGCTGGTAGCACAAGCCCTGGCTGTGGACCTGTTCCTTGAGGGGCAAGAAGAGCACAAAAACAAAGTGTTTACCTGGCAGGTAACAGTTGCATACGGTTTACTCACCAATGACTTGATTTAGTTGAATGTAAACATAAAACTGCTGAAATGTGTGCAGGGAGAGCTGAACCAAGGAGGTGCATGGGAGAGGCTGTGCATGGAGCGGGACCCCTTTGTCCTGAGTGGACTCATGTGGGCATGGCTGGAGCAGCTGAAAGAGCCCGTCATCTCCATCCAAGACTCTAAAGCCCTGAACCCCAATGACTGTGATGCACAAACTGTGCTCAACACACTTGACCAGGTCAGAGGTTTCTCTACACACTAAGTTTTAACAAATTAAGCAAAATCCGTCTTTTAGTTGTTTAAAGCTTTTATCTTCACTGTCTTCATTCAGGCCCCCAAAGAAACAATAACCTGCATATTAAATTGCATGGCTCAGATGCTGACGATATCAAGGGAGGTTGAAGATGCATTCCTGAATCGAACCATCAAGGCTTTCACTTGGGTAAATGTCAACTATCATTATTTTAATCTCTTTTCTTTTGATTAATATGTTTTAGGAACTTGTAAATCCTTTCTTTTTATAGAAGGACATGAACTCTGAAGATGGAAGGCATGTGTATCTGTCGATGGCTAAAACCCTGAAATGTGTGCTGGAACACAAGAGGTCTTTGGTCATTGAGCAGTAGAAGCTACAAGGATCCCAATTTTCTTTAATATGATCAAAACATTCATTCATTTTCCAAACCGCTTTTTCCCTTTCGGGGTGATGGTGTTGCTGGAGCCAGACAATTTAGATGACCAATTAACCTGTGAAGCATGTTTTTGGACGGTGGGATGATCAAAACAGTTTTAATGAATGTGGTGCAGAGCAGAAAGGAACAAACCAATGTGCCTTTTTCAATTCTTTATTGTACAAGAAGTGTCAGGTGTTAATGTGGATTAAAGTTTTTCTAAAGTTAACTATGACCATTGTCCTGCCTGAGTTTTATTTGACCTTAGTCGAGAAGGAAAGAAATACACTGAAGAACAGATTATTGTTTACAAAGCATTTTTCCTTAAGCCTGAACACAGATCTAACAAGTATGTTCACTGAGTAAGCCTTTGCCTTGACAATTCCAAAGATTTATGATTTCTTTTTGGTAAGCATGAATGAGCCCTCAAAGTGTACAGCGCTCAGAAATGTGAAGACTATTTCAACATTTTTCGGGGGGCTTGGATGATCATGATGTGAAGGAATATGCTTTCAGGACATCCTTGCCGTCTATTCCCTCGACTGAGGCCACAATGCTGGAGTAGTCACAGGCCACATGTGTGAACCCTCTGAAAATATAAAATAAGACGTTAGTGGAAGTGGTGCAGGCGTGGTTGATCCTGATGAATCAACAGTTTCTAACATGTCACATCACGCAGTACCTGGACATTGTGTGAGAACCACCCAGCAAGTGGTATTGACTCTCTAGAGTCACCCCATGGTCTCTGCTGTTCCTCCATGTCAGCACTCGTAAAGACAGGTCCCGAGAAGCGGTCACGACACGAAAGCTATCCTGCAATTATACAAACAGTCCTCACAGAGACAGCAAAACAAAAGGTGAAGGAGAACTTTTCTGAACCTTGAATGACAAACATCTCACCACGCATATAGAAGAGATGGGCTGAATGTGATCTGAAAAGCTAGTGAGCAGGGCTCCTTTCAGAGTAAACACCCACAGCTGCTGATCAGCTGCCAGCACAATACAGTTACTGCTCTTAGCCTCTAGGAGAATCTGTGAGTAGGAAGGGAGCAGCGTCAGGGGGAAGGACTCCACCTGCTGGACTGGAAATAAATGCATCATGACAAGTTTGGGTTTGAGCAAACATGACAAACTACAGTTAAACATCCTCTGCAAGTGTTTTGTTGTGTTTTTTGTGGACATTGTTCAAATGAAACTATAATGAAGTTGTACAAAAGTGTTCTAAAAAGAGCCTGTGCCATCCTTGATACTTTATTCTCACAGTCAGGGATGAGTTCTGAAGCATTCTGTAAGTTATGATATATTTTGTGCCTTACCAATGATCTCTGACGAGTACTTCATCTTTTTAGTGCTGATATCGAAGACAGTCAGAGTTTTTGTGTTTGTCAGGTTGGCACTTTGGTGGATGATGGCCAGTCTGGCAGGTAAACTGGGTACGAAGACAGCAGCCTGGCAACCACAGACTGGCAGAGACTGGCACAGAGGATCTTCATCTTCAGAAGGAGAAGTCAAACTCTCACTGGAAATCACCTGGCAACACACCAAATGACTGGTTTCCGCAAATGTTTGCCATTGTTGAATTCCTTATTTTTGAAAATGGTATCCCTAGGAGACATGCAGACATGCATTTGAACGGTTTAAAAAATACCTTTGGTAATAATTCACTACTGTCCGTGGTTCCTGCCACAACCCATTTCTTGTCAGGGGAAACTAATAGTAAGTCGACTTTGAAGGAGTCACACACCACAACTCTGGATGTTGAGGTTAAAGTAAAAGCAGCCAGTGTATGCACTGATCCCTGACTGGTTCCAACCTAACATAGAAAAAAAAAAACATTTTACATAGTCACTTAAAATGCTTCAGAGTAATTTTTAAATCTGTACCCCAAAAAATATGTTAAACAACTCACAGTCAAGAACCAATCGTCGTTTTTACTGTACTGCAGCAACGCACATTGTGGAGATGAGGTGGAATAGGAACCTAACTCCTGACTGGTCTGGCCTTGCCAGGTCTTTATAAGTCCAGTCGAGTCAGATGTGATCACAACTTGATGCTGCTCTTCACAGATGATCCCCGTCAAAGGACTCTGCATAGGTGTGCACCACAGCAGCTCACCCTGACACAAGGAAATAATAAAAATAAAAAAATGTATCATGTAATACTTTGCTAGTCAGGCTAATCTCATAAAAGTGTGTTAGCTTTATGAGGGATAACACAAGCTTCACAGTTAAAAGACAAAAGTCTGCTGTGTGATTGATGAAATGATGCTAGACTGACATTTCGGATGTTCCACGCTCTGACTGTACCATCAGTTGAGGCACTGCAAACGGTGGCACTCGTGTTCCAGAGGTTTGGATTTTGGCTTGAATTCCCATGCAGATACACCAGACCAACCACCCTTCCTGAAGGACAGAAAACAGGTAAGACACCGTTAAGGTGAGATTATGAAATCCTGCAAAGGGAGATTTCTGACACAGACAGAGAAAAGGCGCACCTGTGTGTCCTCTGAGGCTCTTGCACGTATAACTACCCGTCCGACCTTTTGTCATGTTAGCCTCCAAGAAATTGCGGTGTAGGAAATATTTTTTCCAGGAGTAAGTGTCATGTTCGCCCCCCAGGGCTGCGAGGTTGCAGAAACTCCAGCACTGCAGGCACATCCTCCTGAAGTGAAAATGTTTGTAGGGTTCTGATTTACTTCTGAAGGGTTATTTTAAAACGAGATCGAGGTTTTTCCACATCGACAGTGTAAAAAAGCTTCAGCGTATTTAAATCTTTGCAGGCGTCTGCAACTTTTAATACAAAAAGCGCCACTTGGTCCAGTTTCTTACTGACCAAAACCAAGCGAGAGCCGCAAAGCTACACTTTATAGTCTAAAAATACATTTTATTTAAGTTTTTGTGGCCATTAAGCTATTCATTTATAAAATACATCTTTCATATATATACCATTTGAATTAGAATTGTTTGATTACCCACACCTTCAATATTGTATAGACATTTGGGGTAGTACTTATAAAACATATTTAACCCCAATCTCAACAATGCAAAAAATGCAATAAGAATTGTTACAGGAAGTAAAAACAGAGACCCATCAGGACAACTATTCAGTAATTTGAAAATCCTCAAATTTAGTGACCTAATTGATCACAACATTCTCAAATTTATGCACAAGAAACACAGGAAACAGTTGCCCCTCAATGTACAAGTAAAATTCAATAAAAGGCAAAGTCATATTGGCTTAAAAGGACATGAAATATTCAGAAAACCAAGATTTAGAACCAAGGTATTGGAGAGATCTATTTCAGCGTACTGTCCAAACATGTGGAAAAAACTGGACAAAGAAACTAAAAATACAAAAACAATTTCTGCCTTATTATTATTATTAAAAATGAGATGCTAAGAAAATACAGATAATATGTAGAATTATTTATGAATCAAATTTATTTAAAAAAATTTTTTAGTAGATAATGCCATTGAGCCTTGTGTAGGTAAATATGATTAAATGAGAGTTTGTGTAGATAACTGTTTATGTTAACGTGTATGTATTTATATGTTTGTTTAAAATGTAGGCTGGGCTTCATATTTATGTAAAGATCATTTTCATTTTCTCTATTCGAAGTACTTTGATTTACTTTTGTTGATTTAGTAATAGGGTAGATAATCTAAGTTTTTCTTGTTTCTTCTCCTTTTCATTGAACTGTTAAAAATACATGTATTGTTTTGATGTTATGTGTTGTTATTAAATGAAAAAGAAAAAAAACAGGTTTAACCACTGCACCTAATATTCTAACAGGGTTGTAAAAAAAAAAAAAAAAAAAAAAAGCAGTTAGCTCACCTCCATAACCAGGGGGTCTCTGCTGCGTCATGCCAGTCCTGAAAATAACACTACGTTTAAACACATCTTGCATCCCCGAACTGTCTTTTTACCACTTCCGCATATACGGAAGTGGTAAAACTCTGCATCATTTACTGTCAGAGGATTTACCTTACAAACGCGTGAAGCACGGATTAAATCTTCCTCGGTCAGGTATGTAAAAATGTGTATGAGGCAGTCAGTGGTCACCTGTGGATGAATAGAATCATCCATAGTGACCTATGTTTGTAGGAACTTATGGTGGAACTCCAACGGCCTCCTACGGAGAGTACAGGAAGTGAAAAGGGACAAACTGGTTTCGCTTTTACTGAAAATGTCTTTGGCCGCTAGATGTCGCCATTGTAACAGGTTAAGCGCAGAGACGCACTGAAGTTTACAGCAATGCGCGTGACGAAGTGATACAAATAAATAATACTAATGTAAATACAATCAGTGATTAAAAGTTGAATTATGTCAAAATATTTGCTAAAATACTTTAATGTATTTTAATTATTATCCAGTTCGTCTCTACGGATTAAAAAGAAACTTGAATGTTCATTTAGTCGCTTTGTGGATTTTGTGGCTCCTAACTGTCATGCCTTTAAAGAAACAGCACTTACATCGTTTTAAAAAGAAAGATTGATAGTAGCTCTCTAATCAGTCAAGGTGAATTCAGAGCCTGTGTCTGCTTGTGCGTGTGTGCTGAGATTCAGCCCTGGCGGGATTCTTCGGCAGGGCCCCACGTCTCCTCTGAACACGCCCCGCACAGATGAGCCAGATATATAACCCAAGATCTGTGAGCAGCAGAGGAACTGGGAGACAGATAATCGCAGTTGTTCACCCCCAGAGGTTACCTGTGACACCCTCGCAATGACAAGAGAGCCCAGCATCGGGGGGTCACGCAAAGGGAGTTTAGATGATTCCACAATTGGTATTTTATAGAGCCTGTCTGCAGTTTTTGGATGCTTTTCGTCACTTTCCTTTGGAGTTACCTGGGCTGTGAGCCACCGGAGAACAGAGGCAAACAGAGTTATTAATCAGCCGCACAGATCGGTGCATGAAACTGAGATCTGGGCCACCATGAGTCGGAGAACACGACGATGGATTTTAAGAGTTTTGCTTTGCTTGGGGATTGTTTATTTGAAAATTGGGTGAGCTGCGTTTACTTTTTCCCCTCATTTTCGTTCCTCTTGGAAGTCTTTTGAGAGCTGTCAGATGTCAGACTTCAGTTTTTTAGAAGCGGCAGTCGGTCTAGATTTCTAGAAAAGCTTGTTTCTAATGTAATAGATGAGAATTAGACCGTTTTCGTGCGTAAAAGTGGCTCGGGACTACTGCGTGCGCGCGCAATAAATCACCGCGGAGGTTTCCTTTGTCAGAGCACGCAGAGAGGAAAAACTCCTGAAAGGTGCACTTGAAGTGATCCTGATTTGAGTCTTAAATAGGCTATAAATAATAGACAAACTCTAATTCTAGTATAGAATGATTTATTTCATTTTTATTTTACCCATCCATCTTTTATTGACAGAGGCTTCTCGTCGGTGGTGGCCCTAGGTGCGAGTATAATCTGTAACAGGATCCCGGGGTTGGCCCCCAGACAGCGGATTATCTGCCAGAGTCGCCCCGATGCCATTATCGTCATCGGAGAGGGAGCCCAAATGGGCATCAACGAGTGTCAGTTTCAGTTCAAACACGGGCGCTGGAACTGCTCCGCTCTCGGAGAAAGGACCGTCTTCGGAAAAGAGTTGAAAGTGGGTATGTTGCTGTCTGCTAACGTTTGTTTACATTTGAAGACTACTTTTAGTAAGCACAATTTATCAACAGATTATCTTGAATGGATTTATCTCATAGCAACCACATGTGTTTTATTGCAGATTTTTTATTTCCAAATAAAAAATACAAATGCACTCCAGTTCTCTTTAGCTCTGTGGAAATATTCTTCCGAAAACAAACCCAAAAAAAAGTGTTTCCAAACTGAATTTACAACTTTAAATGTCCTTCATCATTGCACCTGTGGAAGAAGCATGCCTTAAGGAACCAGTGTCCTTTACATCAGGTGTGGTTTTGTTTCAGGTTGGTGCATGAGCGGGGCCCTTTGAGCCCGTTTAAAGGCATTTGAAGCCAGCATGGTAACAAAGCTCTCCTGAATGTTGGCAGCGTTTCCTTTCAGCCCAGCAGAGTCTCTGGAGGGACATTTTCTCTGGTCTTTATCCTGTGTAGTGATGGGTGCTCCCACTGTAAAGATGTAGATCTTACCACGGGTATAAGTTACAGTGGGGAATAGCCAAGAGGAAAGCAGGCCTTAAAAACGAAAAGTTAAGGACTAAAGGATCCAAAATGATAGATCACTTGCAGAGGATGCTGAAATTGTGCTTTGAGTTTTGTGGTTTGATTTTTGGAGCTGTGATAAGACAAAAGCGGATTAAAGTACATATGGAGGATAGCTTTGCAGAAAACCCCAACAATGTTCAATAAAATTAAGTTTTATAGCCACAGAATGAAAGCCCAAAAAAAGTGTTGCAAAACCATTATTGGTTCCTTAAATATTTATTTTAGTTCATTCTAGAGTTAAATAACAAAACACACACATCCACAAATACTTTTCATACACAATGGTAAGTGGCTTGGAGCAGCTGTTTGAGGCGTTGTTGCCTGCTGCTGTTGGAAAACAGGATTATCTCTTCATGCCAATGAATTGAAAGGGGAAAAAAAGTGTTTGACAGCCTGTTCCTTTATGAATGCTTGGTTCTGGCCAATCAAAAGTTCTCGTTTCCATTTAAGCTGATGACTTGGACAGCCATGCCAAATAGATTGGTTGCACCGGTCAGATTAGAGCAGAAGGCCACTGGTTTTAAATGCACAGCATTGTTGATGCCCAGACCGAGGGGAACTGCGACATTTTGCAGTTTTTTTTCCCCAAAAAGCAAAGGAGGATCAAGCTGGGGTAATTGTATAATGTTGATGTGATGGGGAGCTTGCAGATTGGAGATGTTGCTCTCAGTCGGGGATCTGAGATGTGTAGCTCATGTAGACTGATGTGGTTGAACATACAAAGGTTTATGATTGTCTGTTAGCTCTTCATGGGCTTATGAAGCCTCCATTTGTCGTTAAGCACCTTCTATGTCTAATGGAAAACTCAGTACTGAAGGAAAAAAATCACCATCAAATGACCTACTCCTTTGACACACCTTTTTTTTTCCTTTTTTGGCTTTGAGCCCTTAGAGTCTCTAAAAATGTCAGCGTAATTGATGCCTCAGTATGAGCTTTTTATTTTTATTTTTTTGCTTTTTCCTTTTTTTTTAAATGGCAAAGGCACTCATCCAAGATGTTTATCAGAAACGCGGCAGGTTTACATAGTGAACCGGGTGGCAGGAAGAAGTACAAAGAAAGTATGATGTTTGTTTAAAACAAACAGTGACAAGATGAGATTATTTACATGCAGATATGACAGATTTTGCAATCGGCAGTTTCCTGTTTGCATGATAATAAATCAGATCTAAAAATTGAAGGATCCTGGTTGCAGGTTGGGTTTAGGATGGCACACTTGAAGCTAGAATGTGTTCAATGTTTCTGTAATAACGTTTACTCTTCATTGAGGATGGAGAACTTTTTCTGTCTGCGAGTGAGATTAACCTTTACTTTTTTGCAGATATTTCTGTATGTGTAAGCGATTTGTTCGCTGGATTTGGGTACAGATAAGAATGAGGATTCTGATGTCACTGCCTTATAAGTTTGCACACAATGAAAGAAGTGGATCAATAGCCCTTCCTTGCCAACAGCCCTCTTATTCATGCAGCTTTGTTGACTGTACTGTCAGCAGACATTTTGGTTCACAGGCAGGACAGTTTATAGGTCAAATTTCAAAACAGGGCTGCCTTTGAATGATATGTTAGCAAGACTATGATGTAAAGACAGAATATGTTAATAATTGATCTATTTTGCCCATTTAAGATGCCCTCTTACAGAAGACATTTTGCAAAGAAACTTTTCTTTAAATCAATAAATTTAAACATCCTTTTACTTCATTTTATTCATCACACTTGTTTCTGCTTCCTCAGGAAGCAAAGAGGCTGCGTTCACCTACGCCATCATAGCAGCAGGGGTGGCCCATGCCATTACAGCTGCTTGTACGCAGGGGAACCTCAGCGACTGCAGCTGTGACAAGGAGAAGCAGGGTTTCTACAAAGGATGGAAGTGGGGAGGCTGCTCAGCGGACATCCGCTATGGTCTAGGGTTCTCCAAAGACTTTATAGATGCTCGAGAGGTCAAGCAAAACGCAAGGACGCTCATGAACCTCCACAACAACGAGGTGGGACGCAAGGTAAGCAGTCAGAAAATGGATCGCGTTTGACTTGAGAGATCATGAGGTCCGGGGTAAGAAGACATGCTCGAATGTGGTGCTGAAGGGATGGTTAAGTAGTCTCAGTAACTATTAACAGTCTCTGACATGCTTTGATGAGGGTGAGGCTTGCCAAACATTTAGAAACCGGGGCCAAGCTTAAACAAGAAGAGGAATAAAGGGCCACTTTCAACAGAGACGTTGAGAAAGTGGCAACGCTTGATTCCAGCCCAGATCCAGGCACTGAAAACAGCCTAACTTCATACGAAAGAAAGAGATGTTTTAGCCCAGTCTCCTCATGATTTGCACCACTGGGACAGGATACAGTTACAACTATGACAATCTGCAACAACAATTTCTCCAATCGAGACAATCCACATGAGGGGTGATGTGTCTGCACAGGCACCGTGAAGGGTGTTGACTTACTGTTTAATATATAAACTGGACCTTCAAGCTAAATCTGGCACACGTTAAAGATCTTTCAGGCATAAATTCCCGCTTTTACATACTCTTCAATACTTGTTAATGGACAAACAATCCATTTTGTTTTGAAAAAAGAAAAAAAATCATGCAGGATAGAGAGAAAAATGTTAAATGCTAATTGCCAGAAGGAAATTGATGATTTTCTTGCATTTATTTTTGCAGAGAAGGTGTTATAAAGGAGGGATTTGTGAAGACAGAAGAAGCAGTCTGTTAACAGATACCCCCTTTCTTCCCATCTTTTCCAAAACAACCTGTTTCACACAACCAACACGTCTGACACAGAGTATGAAAAGCTTCCTCGCACACAATTGTGCAGCGCAGATCGTTTTCAATGCACATTCAGGGCCAAGGTTTCAAAATGAACTTATTTGGACGGCTAAATTGCCTCCCAGGGAAAAAGACTGTCCCGGTGGATGGAAACTTCAAGCAGTTTCACTTATTTATCCTTCCTTCTTGCTCCTAAATAGACCCTCTGTTTTGATAGTCACCCCCCTCCTTTATTTATGCAAATCAAAAGCAGTGACATTGAGCAGCAGCGGCGTTCATGGTGCCCTGCTGGAAGACATGCGGACAATGGCTGTCACAAGTGTTGGTCACAGAACAACTGATGGATTAGGGAGCTGATGCCAAGGTTTTTATGAAGTGCTCCGCTCAGGGAAAAGTTCCTTTTTCTTTCTTCTTGCTCATATATCTCTATCCACTTTTTTTTTTTTTTTTTACCGTAAAGTGTTCCTGCCAAGATCGCAGCCATAAATTTCTCGCAAGTGGTTTTAGGAGTCCATATCACGTACCAAGCTCCTGGCGTTTTAGAAAAAGAACAAAAAGGAAATTGGAATTGACCTTGCTGCTAAAGAAAATTCCTGTGGCACTTCTCATTGTCATCAAGTCAGGGTTTAGTTGTAATCCTAGTCACTCAGCACCTTGTACAGTCACTCTTGACTTTTGTCGGTTGTGTGTGGTAACTGAACACACAGAGCCTGAAATCTGATACATGATTTTGGCTTCTGTGTGTATGGTATCACACTGCTGTGTGTTGGGGCTAATCCTTAGCTGCGGTGTACGAGTAAGTCACATTGTTTAAGAAGCCTTGTCAGAAGGGTTATAGAATGAATATAAATAGCTAGAATTCATATTTGTACAGTTTTACAGTTTTATTGGAAACGGTTTGACCGAAGGTCCAGATAACTTTCAGAGTTTTGTGTTTTGTAACCAAGTTTTTTTTTGTTCTTAGGTTCTAGAGAAGAACATGCGATTGGAATGTAAGTGTCATGGTGTATCGGGCTCCTGTACAACCAAAACCTGCTGGACTACACTTCCCAAGTTCCGCGAGCTTGGCTACATTCTCAAGGAGAAATATGCACACGCAGTGCACGTGGAGCCAGTCAAAGCTAGCCGCAACAAGCGCCCGAAATTCCTAAAAATCAAGAAAACTTATTCTTACCAGAAGCCCCTGGATACTGACCTGGTCTACATAGAAAAGTCACCAAACTACTGTGAGGCAGACCATATGACAGGGAGCCTGGGGACCAGGGGCAGGGTCTGCAACAAGACAATGGTGCAGCACATCAGCGGATGTGACTTGATGTGCTGCGGTCGAGGATACAACACACACCAGTACTCCCGGGTCTGGCAGTGTAACTGCAAGTTCCTGTGGTGCTGCTACGTCAAATGCAACACCTGCAGTGAGAGGACAGAGGTTTACACATGCAAATGAGAGTATTTATTGTGTGCGCGTGAGATGATGGATGAGAGCGTTTTTGTGTTTTCATTGACACATTTGGGAAAAGAAAAAGGCTGCTGTTGGAGCCTTTTTATATATATAAATATGGACTGCAACTGTGCTGTTTGTGCTGCAGCCAGAAGATGGGCATCACTGTTCTTTTTGCACATAAAGCTCTTCACCCAGCTTCCTGTGCCGTTGGGATGCAGCGCCGAAGCTGCGGGACAAAAAGGAAAACTGCAGGCCTCCATATGGAATCTGCATGCTGAACACAACAGAAGCAAAACGTTAAGACTTTAAGCTATAGGGACACTTACTGACGTTTTTACCATACAGATTTTGTCAAGTGAAATGAAAAATGGCGGGGATGAGACGACGGGCAAGGCAAACTGCTCGTCCTCTCAACGCCTGCGCACAGATTAAATGACAGCCATTTGAAATATTTAACAAACTTTATGTAGAAAAGAATTATTAATATTAATTTATTACGCCAAGAACTACTGATTTTTGTGCTTTACAGATGAGAAGAGATAACTAGGTTTCATAATTTTTTAGTTTATTAAAACAAACATGTCCATTGGTTGAAACACTGGATTTGTATCTGTCTGGATTATATGTCACATCGTAGAAAATATTGTTCCAGATGGATCTACTGTAAGGTACTTAAATCCACTCTTTCTTCTTATCAAAACCTTTTTCCCCCTTTGTTTGCTGCTAGTCTAGAAATGGCTTAAAAGCTGACTCCCTTCAGTGGCAAGGCCTACTTCAAGCTGATTTGACTGGAATTCGTCTGATCAAAAACACAGACACAGCTTCCACGTTTGGTTTAATATTAAATAATAGAGTATATATTTGTAAAATCTTATTTTTATATGATGTTTTATTTATATCTTCTTTTTTTTTGCATGTTCGGTGTCACATATGGACACTGAGGTGAGTTTTTAAACCCTTGTGAAAAAACATCTCAACGTATGTAAATTGGCCCAGCTGTCACTGCCAGAGTTGTATATTCTATGAGGTAGAGACTGTTCATGTGTTCAAATGTTTTTACTGCATTTCATGACCACTACCGGTGAAATACAGGCACAGAATAACACCCAATCAGACATTATTTGTCTTATTGTCTCATTGGAAGTTACTGTTTACTCTGAAAAAAAAATCCAGGAAATCAAGAAGTAACAGATACGGAAAGTTTTCCCCCAATTTTACAAAGATGCAATGTATTTTTTAGAATTTGTGACATTTTTTCAACATTTAGGCATATAATCTAATGCTAAAATAAAAACAAATATATAGATATTTTTTTAAATTAGTGTGACAGCAGATACTGACTTTTCTGAGGTTGAAGTCCCACTCCAATCATCTTTTAAACAATTTAAAAAGTGTTCCCAGCTGTCTTTTATTTTATGATTATGATGTTTTAGCTAAAGTAAAAAAAAAAAAAAAATCAGTTTTGTCCAGAACCTAGCTTCTTCAAAGGGGCTGGAGTTTAGTAGAACTTTGCATTTGAGTTGTGACTCAGAGTGAGCCCATTTCCCATCATGCATCTAATTGCACATTCCCGCCAGCTTTCAAAAGCCAACCTAACATTACAGGTGCAACAAAAATGGCAAGCAATATCTGAGCTATTTCAACACACAGTTTTTAGCCAGATGCCAGCTCAGACAAGAAAAACAAATGAGCACATGGATCTAATTAAGATGGAGCTTGCGACCTGCAGATTGTCACACCTGCGTCACAATGAGAGGCTTTTTCCAACAGGATTATTTTCTCTGCTTCTGATTCTCAACGATTTGAATAAAGAAATATTCAGAAACGCAATTTTAAGCTTAATTTTCTATATATGTCCTCCATTTTTAGAAAAATTCCACAAGAACATGTTAAAAACAAGCTTTCATTGGAGTGGGTCTTTAAATGTTAGGCTAATAATTCAATATATTTTAGAGAGAAAGTAGAAAAAACAGAAGTAATAGGGACTTGCTTTATAATTAAACACTGTTGTACATTTAGCATGCAAATAAATGTGCTTTAAAGTTGTACTTTCACCATGTACCTTCGTAAGTTATCAGAGGATAAGTCCAATGTGTGAAATGTCCAGCTCAAAGAGAGATGTTCTTTGAGAGGGAAAAGTTATTCAGGCTTAATTGAGGACCCATCGTGCAGACTGGGAAGCGGCTGAATGTGTGAAAGGGAGAAAAGGGTTTGTGCTCTAATAGCAGGGTACCCTTGTAATTGATGAGGCTAGTTGGGTAGATGTGTCACACTGATGACTTGCTCAGTTGGGGGAGTGGAAGTTGTCAGGTGATAGATGACTCGCACATCTGCTTCATTCACTCCAGAGCCACTAGTTGCTACAACAACTCCAGTGCTGCAGAGAAAATGCAGGGCGGTCTCCAAGAGAGGCCGGCCGACATGTCAGGAAAATGTTAACGACGCTAAAGCCCACAGTCGTTACAGATTCCACTCTCATCGGCCTGGAAGTGGAGCGAGCAGACGGCCCTGAAGGCGATGATGGAAAAGCTGCTCCCAATAATCTCCTGGAACTTGTAAAGTTTTCACCTGTGCTGAGTAGTTTACATATTTGTTTTCAGTAAAAAATACAGCTGGGAAACCAAAACTGTTGGCTTAACTAACAAAATGCCAGCTTTACTGGGTGTCAGAGAAAAAAAGAGGAAAAAAGTGGGCAAAACCCATGTAAAAAAAAAACTAAAACAGAGGCTTGCCTGTCTGCCACAAGCTTTCAGCTTTTGTAATGTTGATACAAAAGATTTCTATAAGAGCAGGCAGCAGCTCGAAAAGCTCTAGTTAAAACCAAACTGGGCTTCTGTGTGCAGAACTTTGCATTATCTCATGAACAATACACTTGCATCCTCAACTCTTTAAGGTCCCCCCTCTAGTTCATCTGCAGTAACGCAGCATTTGAATGACAGCAGCAAAGACCCACCTTTGAATGCCTGAAGTTAAAAGCTGACGCTAAGTTCCGCCATTGCAGATTAATCATTAAAAACTAAACCATTAAATCAATTTTTTAAGGCATTTTTTTTTCTTTGCCAGCTCCACCTGTACTGTTTGCCAGCCAGGTGCACAGCAGAGACCAGCTGAGCATCAGCCCCAAACGCCCCTCGCTTTGATTCTCTTATTGATATTTTGTCAGAAACCCTGCAGGATCACCAGAAGGCTGATTATGATCTTAGCTGTGTTTCTTCGTAAACAGTTCCAGGCCCACGTTCACATGTCCTGGCTTCTAATATCCACGTTGTGTTGACGTTCCATTGCGTTGCCCTTTGGAGTTTTGTTTATGAACACACACAAACACACTCATCCTGGCTCCATCACCTGCAGTGGTTGGGAGGCTGTGATGGCTGCAGATTTATGGTTGCCAGTCGGGATTGCTCCCTTTTGTTATTGCTGGAGGTTTGCCACGGCTTACCTACCTGCTCCCATGACCTCTTACATCAGAGACGCCCAGCTCTGAGCTGCAGCCAGCAATTAGCGTCAAAGCCGACAATGACTCTTTTAAACAGATTTAAGCAAGACGCGTCCTGCTTCGTTTTATCATTAGATCTGCCTTAATGGCATGAGCGCTCAGATTTATAGCTGAAATAAAATAATGATGCTCTCATTTCAGGAGTTTCTGAGTCATATGCTAATCATACATCTAACTGCAAATCTAAAAAGTATGTTGAAAATCCCACCTGCAAAAAAGGAAATGACTCTGTTTTACCTGGAAAGAGCTGTTAAATGGTTAATCTTTCAAGGCTTTCAGTATGGCACAATATCTCTGTCAAGCAAGTGGACAAGAATAAAGACAATAATTTGAAGAAGCAGGAGGAGCCAGAAAATATGCCATCCAGTCTGTTTCTACCATTCGCTCACTTCAGCCATAAATCTTCTGACACATGATTTTGTCAGTCATACTTTTGTTTTTCCTCTGGTTGAGACATGCACAAGCACCTGAGCGCTGCACACTAAATTGCAGAGCACAAGGTTGTCTTTATGTGATTCCAGAGATACTGTAAGGGTACAGAGCTCATTCATGGACTCTTTTAACCGCGTGCTCTATGAGACCGGGCGATGAAAGCTAGAGATAGACGACAATATCCACTCCTCGCAAGAGAGATCCACTACTGTTTGGCCCTGACAGGGTCTATCTGACTTCCCATGGTCTATCTGATTTTACAGGTAAACACATGGTCAAATAGCTGCAGGGTATTGTCAGGGGCATTAAGGTAAGAACACACTGAATGAGCTCAAAGGGGGAATTTTGACAGAGCCGTTTACGGTGATTCATGTCGGCATACCGGCCTGCTTAACCTGCTTTAAAAAGGCTTTCAAAATATTAAAATAAAGAAGAGTAATGCATTTGAGAAATGGTGCAACTTGGAATAAGCTTGTAAAAAAAAAAAAACACCATTAATGGCGTGCTGCAGTGTATCTTTGCATGATCTGGGTCCCCCATAAGATACTTTTCTTGTTTTTGGAGTAGTTTGGAGGCACCATATAGAGGACCCTCATATCTACCTGTCACGCAGACACACACACACACATTTAAATATATCACCTGAGCCAAGCTTACAGTAATCCCTGGATGTCTCTGTCGTCCGATCATGGGATGTTTTGAACAAAAACACCAAACTCACTACAACCCTGCAAGATTTGGAGATGCTTAGGAATATCAAAGACCGTCGTGCAGAGTCATACGCCTGTCAGCCGCTTCATTCTTTCCATGACAGCTCCTTTTCGACCTTCCAAACGAGAACGCAGCAGCTTTTGCTGCATTTGATTAGCTGATGCATTTCAGGGAAAAGTAGCATCCACTGAACTGAAGAAAGCCAAGGACGATATTTGCATATCGGTTTATCAGTCAGTGCTGCCAGCGTACAATTCTTACTCTCCTTTCCACTGTCAACTTGGTAAAAGGTGCACGAACAAGTTACTGGGAAGAAAACATTCTGCGTGTGCTTCACCTGTGGTGTCATAACTTCCAGGCTCATGACTCGCGCTTGAGTTCAGAGGGAGTTGCAGTGAATTCTCTCCTAGCATCTTGTGGCCTGTTCAGACTTGCACCTAAATGTATCATTGCAGAAAGCCATGAAACAATTTGAGCTGATGCTGCCAGTTTAAATAACTAAACAGTGTGGTCAGAGCTATTATATCATTAATCTTCTACCTCTCTCCCCTCATGCTTTGCCAAGATCTAGAAACACCCTCACCATCAACCAAAATGAGTAAGAAGATAGCCGAAAGTACTTCTTTTGATATGTATCCCACGATGCAGGTGACAAAGAGGTTTAAAGTTTGTGCTACAGAGCTTTTCACTCAACTTATCTTCATTTCATTCCTTTATGCTGGATTGAAATGCATATTTCACGCAAGCCTTTGAAAGGAAAAGAATTTGCTACAACAGCACTTGCTCCCATCAAAACAGCTCTTACGTGAGTATAGGTCAAACTCAGCGAATAATGCAGCTCCTGACACTGATGTCATGAACTGTAATAACCATTTTGCGTAGGGTTTTTTTGTCCGTGGTTCCCTGTAAATAACAGCCAGTGTTGGCTGTAAACAAGCCTGCTCTCTGACGTGTGATGTCTCAGGTCATTTGCTCATTCTTCCAGACAAAACATTTTCCTTATGTCGACTTCGCACTCACAATGCATCGCCATCAAGATCCAAATCTCCTTAACAGGAGAAGAAGAAGAAGAAGAAGAAAAGCTGAGTTGACAAGCGGTAGTAAAGTGCGCAGAGTGACCTCAGAGTCGCGCAGGTCGTGCAAGTGACAGTGGTGGATGAGGCTGTGACAGTGGTAGATGATCCTACAGTTCAGCACGGGGTCACAGGTTTGTCTGTAGGGCAGGGGAGCACAGCTGGAAGCTCTGCACCAAGGTCAGCTTCAGTGATGGTAATGAGATAAAGAATAGAACAAAAGAGAGACGGAGAAATGGATCTGTGAAAGGGAGCTCACTTTCACCCATCTTCAGTCAATTTAAATAGCCTTTTTGTACATACAGTACATTGATTTATGGGTATTTTAATGCTATATTGTTGCTGGGTTCATAAAGGGAAAGCTCAAGGGACTTTATCATTAGTTCATTGTGACAAACTGGAGTCTTGTGACATCTAGCGTAAAAGCCAGGCGTTGACAAACACCCTAAAGCGTTCTGGCAGGAAGTGTTTGATGCTACACTGTCATGAAGCCAAAAAAAAAAGGAATACACAAAATCTCACCTTTTAATGTCACTGGTTTGGTCAAGCGTTGATAAAATTCGGGCTTCAAGAGCATCCTTTCCACCAAGAGGATGCTGAACAATACGATCATGAGTAGGATCTGATGTCACCTCCAAAGCAGCAGCAATGCAAGTTGGCACCAATTCCACAGTGATCATTTCCATCATAAATCAAAGCTCTTCAAAAGGAGAGGTGTCTAGTGATGGAAAGAGCATTCCAAACAGAGTCAAGTCTGCTGTGACGGGAACTCCCATAAATAAAGTACAAACTTTTTTCTTTTTTTTGCCTGATGACTTCTCCTGAGAAAATACCTACCTGATACCTGACAAGGACAGCGAGGACAGATTCCAGGACAGGTTTTTTTCAAAAAACAAGCGCTCTTGAACTCCGAATAGGTTGACAAAAATGTAAATGTTATCAAGCATTTTTGTGTTCTTTTTTGACCATAAAAATGCTAAAGATGTTTCATGGTACAACAAAACCTGTCTTAGACATTATACATTTAGGACAAGTGAGCCTCAATCTAAGTTTGTGATGTTTTGCTGCTGTAGGAAATCCCCGTAGTCCTTTCTGACACACTGACAACTTGCACCGGAGATCTCACAGCCACTGGGTGCCTTGAACAGGAAAAATTGCACACACAGAAAAGACAGATTTAAAACTGGAGACTATTGCACAACCAAAAATCTTTCACCTTTAACATGCAATGACAGATTTATTGGCCACCTGGGGGCAGTGAAAACACAAAACTTTGCCTTTGGTTTGACACACTTGTCTACTGCTGCTTATTTATCCAATCCAACATTCTGAGAGTTCAGTAATGATTAATTTGGACCTGAAATTCAACAACTAAATATATGCTTGTTGTGAATCTACCTGCATATGACTTTAAAGTGATATGACTTCATCCATTTAAGATAATTACAGTTTTTTTTTCTGTAGCTTTGCTTCTCCTTTACATCACCATCATTCATTTGCTTGAATTTATTTAGGAGTTGAAAGAACCACAATGAAACTCAGAAACAAATCCACAGGTGAGCTTTGACTTCTAATGCCTGCATCATTGCCTGATCACATGATGTGAGGAACTCATTGAGTTCATTAACCACTTGTGCTGCAGCATATAAAGATGCAGCCAATGTAAAGCCAAGAGCGCTCACTGTGTAAAATGCTTCCTAACGGATGAACAGTTCAGTAAACAGTTTGAGCTGCAGAGGAGAGAAACGTTTAAAGGGAGAGTGCAAACAACCAATGGAACAAAGGGGACAAACATACTAAACTGTTTTTTTAACTAGTTTAGATCCAAACATTTAGCAATAATAGATAGCTAACAAGTTTTGGAAAAGCTCTCTATTTTTCTAGGACATAATGGTTTATATAGACTTATGTGGGGTATACTAATAGAGAAAACTGTTTTCTCGAATAGGCAAGGGCTGAATTATGATTATCATAGGTTAACAGTGTAGGACACTAAATATTTTCTTTAATGAAAGCACTAAAACTGAGAGCACACATCTCATAACTGTTAAGCTACATTCACATCGCCCTCGGTAACATGCATTCAAGCAACCATTTCCAATGAAAAGTTTTTGTAAACATGTGTAAATGTACGCATTCAAACTTCTCGTTGATCAAACTAAGTGCGCCTGGCCGGAATGATATGACACTAAGCCTTTCGTATATCAGAATAGAGCTGTGAAAGAAAAAGCCTGGAGCAAGATTGATAAGATTTCCACTTCGACATTTTGCACCAAGCCTCTTCCAAATTTTGGTGGGAGACAAAAGCTAATAAACTAATAAACTAAGCTAAGAAGAGGCCCCTCCATGTTTGTCCAGTGTGAACACCATGGGCTAAATGCATGTTCAAGAACCTGTCTTTAGCGCGTTCTTGACCGGTGTGAATGTAGCTTTAAAGTCAGAGAAGTAATTCGAAGGAAGAACCAGAATGTGACATATTTGTCAGGCCTCAAATTCTCGAAGACAGACAGAGACAAACATTACCTCAGAGTTGCAGCAGACTTTCCGTTCAGCCCAGAGGAGCATCAGTTCATAGAGTGTGCACTGATCTGTCCTGGGGGGAAATTCCTTTCTACCACTGTCCCTCTTTGCAGTCGACTGTAGTTGTCGGCGTTTGGTTCAAACGATGATAAATTTGTGTCTTTCAGTGATGGAAACTTTCTGCTGTTGTGAACGTTGTCTGCAAAGCTGAGAGCTCTGCAGGATTTCACATGTGAATGTTTGAAGACATTGTAGGTCTGAGAAGTGAGGTGCAACGATGGATTACAAATCTGTTCAACTGGCCAGAACAGTGGCACTCCTAGGAGTAAGTGCCTTTTGAAATGCTGACAAAATTGGACCAATGGCTGAAAGTGAAACAGTTGAATTTACCTTTTGCCAACAGTAACTGGTTAGATGCGCTTTACAGTGAAAGAAACACTCTAGCCCTTGTCTCACAAGCTGCCTCGAAAGCCAGTCAGGCAGGTTTTCTGTAATTACATGAAAAATGGTTTTGGTTCCTCCGGGGTTTTGGCCACATTGGAGAGGCAGAAGAGGTGTTTTTGCATGCCTACATGAATGTTTACCATTGATCAGAGAAACAAACTTCAGAATCTGTAAAAAGTTTGCATGGATGCTTAGATGACAGACTTTCATGTGATTTCACAGAAATTCCATGAGTACACTTTTACTAAATTTCCGTCAAATAGAGAATCTGACATCATTTTTGTCAAGACACTGTGTCCAAACACCACTGGCATCAAGCATCCAAAGCAGTTTGTTCATGCACCTTTCCTGGTTGGTGTTGTGAGATTCCTCCTTAAATCCTGGTGATCAGTCAAAATCTTTGCAAAACATGCCTTGAGCACTGTTGAGGAAAAACCCTGCTTTTCTTAAAGCTGGGGAGGGTAAGCTGAAAATAGATCCAACAAGCGTCAGTTCACCCAGCCCCACCCTCACGCTTTTCAGGACAACTTCACAATTAATCACAGTTGTATGGATCAGTATTTTTTTGGAATCAAACAGAAGCTTTGAGTTTGTAATATCAGCTCACTCAACTGTCCTGGAGTCACACTAGGGGCTGTCTGTGGTGAGAGTAGAATCTGTCTGGAACTCTGAAGCCTGCTGATGCTTGCGTATCATCACCTCTTTTATCACCTGAAGAGAGTCATCCTGCCAACTATGACAGTAATTCCACCTGAGAGGGCCACACTGACAGAGCTATCGACCCATTATGCATAAGCAGGGCTGACTGAGTGCACGCATATGCATTATGACCCATGCTTTCGGACGATTCTACCTCATTGTGGTCAGCCCTGTCAGCTGATGTTTGGACTTTCCAGATTTATGTATTAAATAAAAAGAAGAGCAGCACATTCGACCAAAGTTGTGTGCCAATCCACAGAGCAGTATTTGTAAACAAAAATTTAACGTGTAGGAGAAGGAAACTGTGATGTTGAGGTCAATTCTCCTACCTTACCAACCAGGAATTATTTGATTCTGCATCAAAGCTTTCGATGTTTACAAGACTTCAAGACTTGGGTAAACAGAATGCCTTACAACATGAAGAAACTGTGGGATTGACAAGAGTTATGAAATGTGTCTCATGGTGTAATCAACAGATCAGGTGCCAACAGTTAACAAGCATCTGGTGCAGGAAAAGTGCCAACGTTCAGCAGTTGGTTTTAAATAGCTTCAGGAGTCGAGTTGCTCTCAGTTTTATGGAAAGATTACGCTGCACACAAAGAGAGAATTATCACAAGTGATCATTTGAAAATGCAACAGGCATCAAGTTATGTGCAACCTGTATTTTTTTTTGCCCATAAAAGTTGCACCATTAGATGATTTTGTGGCATGCCTGAACCTTTGTGAGCTGATTCCTGCAATCTCCCATATTCTTAATTTTGCAGAACAGGAGGACATTCAGTTCAGCTTTGGAGACAGACTAGTGGTTATCCCAGATTTAAAAGCTCATTGTGAAATGACACTGCGGTTCACCAGTTCACCAAAAAAAAGTTACTTCTGGATGTTTTTTGTGGTGTTGTTTTTTTTTTTTTACTGCATTTTTGGAAATGCTGGGAGCAAACACTTATTCTCAGTAAAATGTGCCAAAGCAAAGACCACAAGTGGATGGCAGCTTCTCCTAAAAAAGGGGGGAAATGCCTTTTAAAACAACAGACACTCACAGCCAGCTCATTGCATTGGCGACATTGTTTCTTGCAAGGACAAGACTCAACTCTTCATTTTTGGTTAACTCTGCCCATTGCACAAAATTTATTACTCTTGCTCAAATCCAAGAGAGCCAAGCAATTTAGAAGAAGTGATCAACTGATCAAATGCATCACTAGGTTTGAGCAGTGCTTCCAAACACTCTAAAAGAAGCTTTTGTTTATGAGTGATCTTAAAACATGTAATGTCATCTGAATATACGAAGATTTGAACAAAAACATCCACAACAATGCAGTCTAATGTCTACAGATTATCGGCTGAAACTTTTATGTGTTACAGGTATAGTTCAAGAACTCAAAAGCAGAGAAGGCTCGGGTGCAGATGGGTACGGTTGTGGCTGGTTTTATTAACTAACAAAAGATCACCTCGCAAGAGAGGAAAAGGGGCAAGTAACTCAAACAACTAAGGAGCAGCATCAGACTACAAAGCCAGGGACACAAAACCCTCCAATACAGGGAACTGAAACACACAGACTTAAACAAACTAAACAGGATGCAGCTGTAAACACCTCCAGCAGGAGACCCAGGTGAGTGGGAGGAGCAAGACAAGGCCACAACAGACCTGCACAGAACAGGCAGTGAAAAAACCAAAAACAACAAGCAGAACGTGTCATAATGTTTTGAGGCTTTATGCTGTCCTTGACAGTCCTGCAGAAAATTTAATTTTTTTTCATCTACAATCGATGCATGTAATTTTCCTAGCTCACACACAATTTGGAGCAAACCACGAAGCTTTAATGTTGCAGTTCCACCAAGACCACTCGGGGTAGGCTACAGTAGGGAGCCATTTCTTCTAAATCCTATAATAAATGGTCAGATTGTACACCCAAACTAAATTAATGAAAAGTATGTACCATCTTTTTGTTTTGTATTACCTTATGTCCCCGTTATAACACTTCTAGGAGGATGAAGTTTGTTTTGCTCTAGTGTTTTTAATTTTGGGGCTGAACCATGACATCGCCCTCTTGCCACACAGCAGGAAGGTCCTGGTCCAAATCTCAGCTGGAGCCTTTCTGCATAGAGTCTGAAAATACATGGCTAGATAGATGTTTTGATGTTATTAATAATCTAATGTTCACATTTTTAGAAGTGTGGGTTGTTGATTGGCAGGTGAGTGGACCCAATAGAGCTTCAACCTTTTTTTTGTCCCATCCTAATACTGTTTTCAAAGTGCTTGTTTAACTTTGTTTCATTTTTGCAGTGATTATCATCCAGTTTTGTATTATTGTGTATTATGTACTCTGTGTATCAATTATCTGTCAGAGATGACACAAACTCCCTGAAAAACTCATCCAGCTTTTCACGTTTTACTGAAAGGCATAAAATCTCAGGTAAAACTGAAAAACTCATTGCTTCTTTGCTATGTTATTTATTATCCTTTACTAAAAAAGGAAAACAAATTCATCCAGCAAATATGAGCAGCTCATCATTCAAAGAGACTGAGTCATTTTCAATCAGTTCTGAGATCATATATAAATTACAATGAGGCTTTGGAAAGAGGAGTGTCAGCAGACTGTGACATCTTTCATTTTCATGTCTATTTTAATACCATGCTGTTGAAGTTAAAACTTCTTTCACATTTAATTATGGTAATTTGCCATTTATAATGAAACACTCATAAAAATGTGTGAATGTACAGTATGTGTCAAAGCACTTCACGTCCTTTTATGGAATCTTATGTGGACAGCTTTGGTTTCTGTTCTCTAAACCCATATCATGTAAATGTTTACACAATAGTCTACTTCTTTAACCATGTTGGATTGGATTGTCCAGTGATTTATAGGCGTAGATTAAACTAGAGGATGAAACTGTGGCTTCTCAAAGATTTTTTTCCCCCTGACACTCGCTCGAGTAAGATACAACTATAAAACGAGCCTTTAGGAAGATCCCAGACTTCTGCCAATTGACAGCTCTGGGATCAAAAACAGTGGCTTTAGAAAAAAATCCAGTCAAGTTAACAAAAAGTTTGCAAGAAAAGCATATAAAATCTACAAACTTGAAAATTAGAAGCAATTAGCAACTCAGACAGCTGTGTTTGTGTATTTGTGTTTTTCTGAGGACAGAACCATCCTGAACCCGGGTGTTCATTTTTTTTAAATGAGCTTAATCCCTTTCGGGGTAACGCAGATGCTGGAGCCTATCCTAACCACTGTTGGCCTTAGGTAGGCTACACGCTGAACAGTTCCCTGGTCCGTCGCAGGGCCACACAGACACAAACATACACATTCCCATTCCCACCCAAGGGTCCAAAACCCTGCTGCGCCACTCTAATACGTAAAATTTTTTAGCTTGCTGGAATCAACAATGAAACTTCAGCTTCTTTCAATATTAAAAAAAGACATGCTGAAATGTTTTTCTTAATTGTTTCTGATTTCCTTTTTGTCTTTTTCTTTTTTCCATGTTTTGTTGAAAATAAAATATTTTATCAGATTAAGAAATCATTTCTAAAGTTAAAGCTCCATTAGCTGTGTGGGAAATTAGCTCTCTGCATTTGACCCATCCCATGAGGGAGCAATGAGCTGCAGACACAGAGCTGTTTTTGGTTTGTTTTCAGGTGATCCTCAAAGATCCTCAAAGCTGCTGTTCCTCTGTTGTCTTTTTAGAAACAGAAAAAGAAACAGGAGATAATGGGCAAGCTCAAAAAAATCAAATTTGGATTAAAAATCAGAATTAAGCATTTGCTTTGCACCATAATTTTTTGACAAAATTGTTTTCATATTGAGAAAAATAAACACAACTAAAAAAAAACAATATGGGGAATACTTCCTAAAGCTGGCAGATGAGGAATACTTCAGAGTTGAAAGGTCTAAAGAGCTTAAACTGATTCAAAATATAAAATCAAGCAAACGCATTTGGACACGATGCCTACATTAAAGTTAGCACTTCATTGTTTTATGCTGACTCTCATCTATTGTAAAGTTTTGGTTGTTGTTGTTTACAGCACATCCCCTCAGAGGTCTCGAATCAGCTTTTCACTGATCCACACAGGTGGTTTGGCAGAGATCTTTATGCTGGATGATCTTCCTGAAACAAACCTGTATTTTACCCGGGCTGAGGACAGGCACATCCAGACTTGGACCCCCTTTTGGCCAAATAGGTAAGAAGTACCGCAGTGGGTTTTTCCAAAGGACTCACATGGGATGAAGCTCATGGCATCCCGTGGGAAACAAACCCTGGTTTCCCATGCACCAGTCCTATACCCAGCCAACTGAACCATCCAGCCACATATGATAAAGTGGTGATAAAAAATAATTTTATATGAATTACAACTTTGTAAAGAGGTGGACACAGACACACATGGACAATGTTAATGTCAGCTGAATTCGTTTTCTTTGAAAAGTAAAATAATTTGCTGGAACACTATTTTTTTCAGTGCTTCATTATTGATCAACACTTTGCTCCACCAGTAAATGAATAAATCACCAAGTGTTTTTGTATTGACCCTAGAAACATTCATATTTGTTGTATTTGTTGCAAGTGTAAAATCCACAACACCCAACTTGAGAAATAATGAAAATCCATTGTATCATATCAGACCCAATAAAGAAGTAAATTAAAAATCTAAAAGGACTAGCAGGGCCATGAATGAGTCAAAGTGAAAGGTCAAGGTTAAAGAAAATGAGTTTTGATCAGAGAAACCAGCAAATTGGCAAACATGTGAATGTTGAAGGATCCTCTCTCAGCAGTCTTGGGTGAAAGTAGTGTAGACCTGGTCAGGTTACTATCTCACGCCTGTGCTCTCCAATTTCAAATCTCCAATTCTGCTAAAATCCACAACATATTCAACACAGAAAGGATGAAGTCAGATCTGAACCAGGACCTTTTTGCCGTGAGACAACAGTGCTAACATCACATCGACTGGAGCGCAACAATAAACCCACCCATGTATTTCTCTGGTTCTGCTGTTTTTTTTCACATCCACAGATGTGATTCTAAATCTGTGATTTTCTGAAATCCTTGTAATATTTGCATGATCAGGAATATGATTGGTAACTGATTGTGAAACACACTGTTCTCAGAGCCATGGGCTTTTAATCAGCACACAACACGGCACAAAAAGAATAGAAGAAAGATAAAGATAAAACAGAAACAGCTGTCTTGACATTTTCTTTTGGTCCTTCTTTTCCACGTCTAGCCAACTTTGAAGTCTTGATTAAAGTCACTGCAAGTAAAAAGCAGCAAATCCTGCTGTTTCAGAGCACAACGATCTGAATTTTCATCGTGCATCTTTGAAATCATTTTGAGTCATCAGCTCCTGTGGGAACAAGTCTGCAGATAACACATTCAGGAAGCCCATATTAGAGTCAATGAGGCAAAGGAGAACAACAGACAGAAAACACAGCCCTGCAGGTAAAAAAAATACTCCCTTTTTAAGGAAGAAACCTCAATCTGGCTGAATGGAATGCCCCGTAAAAAACGAAAGGGCTGTGTTTTTAAAATGTCAGAAGAACAAGAAGAATGATCAATTTATTATTATTTTAAGACATAGCTCCTGGATAGAAAACTGTGTCATCGCTCAAACCAAACAGGTCTGGTATAATATGCCAGACTCATGGGTGATCTTTTCTCATCCCAGCTTAACAGCACAACAGCCTCTCAAACTGAAAAGTGAGAAACACTCCAACAGAAACACTCTAACACATGATAATAAACAAAATGTTTTCCAGCTGCAACACTTCAAAGCTTGTCTGATGTTGACATCGTGGAGATAGTCACAGTTGAATATGGCGGGATTTGACATACAGGAACCTTTATAGGCCACCCAGGACTGTGCATTTTACCAAACAAATATAATCAAGGTAGATAAGCACACAGCCAAAATAAATAAAACCAAATCACGTTTTTTCTTTTCTTTTCTTTTTCAGATGCAAACCATCTCAGACGTAAGAGAAACTCACAAAAGTTTGCTTTCATGTTTCTGCACATTAATGTTTTTTTTTTTGTGGTTATGAGGTCAATGGTGAGATAAGTGATTTCACTTTTTAAAATCAAAACCTGGGTTGATGAATATTTAAAAAGCACAATGAAGGGATGCAGAAAGGATTTCTGTTAGGCAGTCTTGTAATCTTTTTAGCCTTGCATGATGGAATTACAATAAAATAAACAATATTTAAATGTAAGACTTGGAAAAAACATGAAAGCAAAGGGAGTCTGTTGCCGAACGTGTTCTTCAACTGCTGTTCTTTTATCAAGTGTACTTCAGGTTCGCAAGGATCTGCAGCTCCAGATCTACAGGTCTGAATCTGCATCTGCAGCAGCTCTGCTCAGCCTGGCTGCACTTCAGATACTTTGCATCAGCCAGTCTGCATGCCATTTTGAAGCTCCGCTGTTACCCAAAACAAACACACACTGTCATCACTATATCACATGCAGCGATGGCTATGTCCGACTATCTGACCAGCCTCAATTTTGACCTGTGGTAGCTTTATTTTATCATGATGCAGACAAAAGTCACCTCGATGGCAGAAGTTAACATGGAGAAAAGCATTGCAAGAGTCAAAAATGAATTAGATGTTCCAGACTAATTGAGCCAACATCAGATGTACGTTTCAGCCAGGTGAAATTCTCATCGTTTGAATGTGAGCACAATCAGGTGTTTTGAGAACTCACAGCAGATACTCATCTGGAGACTGTGGCAGAGCTTCAGGGGAGGGCTGCTTTCCAGTCAATTGTTGGCTCAGGGCTGCCCTCTCTTGTGCATACCTGACTCTCTGCATGAGTCTGCATGCTTCTGAAGGTCTTTGTGCGTCCTTCGCTTTCAAGTTGCATGTACCAAAAAGCCTGAATTATAAAGACACACTGATGCATTCAATAAACTGTTACACAAATCTTAGTCTCATGTTTTGGACTCACCCAAATATAATCAGGGCTCCCCAAAAGCTATACACAGTAGTCACGAAAGATAGATTACAAAAGCCATTATATCATTTACATATGTGACATTTGTGAATTGTTATTAGTTAAAATATTTTGCTTTCCTCTAATCACCTTAACACAAAAAAACCCTTCTCTTTTAAATCAAGCAGAAAGGCATGCACATTTTTCCTGATGTCGCCTCTGGCCCTATTGTCAGTGCTAAGCATATTTTAAGAGAGCAGAAAGAGGACAGATAGCACATCCCATCTTTATGAAACGGTATCATTGACAGCTATTTCAGTCACATTGGGATTTTTTTCCATTTGTGCCAAGGATTTTTCTCCTTGCTCATCTGACATAGCAACGTATTATTTTAATAATGAAATTATAAATGAATAAATCCAAGGATATTTGTACATTTATTGATACAAAAGGAAAAATGTCTTTGCTCTTTTTAAAAAGTCTTTTGTTACAGTTGTGATGGAGTTAACATATACAACTCCAATTAACAAAATCTGATATAAAATGAGGTTCACAAAATTTAAGAATCGAGCATTTATTAGGTCAGTATGTTTTCCTCAGACTTGGTTTACAAAAAGAAAAGACTAAACAGAGTTGAAATTGAATTGACTTTGCAAATGCTCACTGCTTGTTTTCATTAATTACCCTGTAATTATTTTTTCTTCATGAAGATTTGATTCTGATCTCTCTAAAGTTCATTTTTCTCTCTGAAGCTGACTTTTAAGCCCATAATGAATCTGTCTTGTAATTTCAAAGTCAGAGAAGTACCGTCATTCCCCTGTTATGTGCGCTTCTGTGTGCATGAACACATGCGTACAAGTGCAGGCATGAGCAAGTCTGTAAACTCTCACCAATTTTTCCAACACGTCTGCTGGCTTTGGCTCAGTCAGTGGACGTCTTCTTTGAAACTAGTACCACTTTTTGACCCACAAAGCCCCGCAAGTAAACTAAGTGGCTCCTTCCAAAGCCTTTTCTTATGAACTGAGCCTTGACCCAAACATTCACAGCTCAGATGATCATCATGCAGAAGCTGCATGAGACGCAGAGGAGACATGCAACCTTCCCAGTGCTGTGACAACTCTAATGAGCCCTCACATTTTAAGCTTTCCAGAAAGAAAGAGAAAAATTTAATGAAAGACTTTCTTAATGAAACAATGACTGCGCTTTTCAAACGGGAAAATCCCGCTTCATTAAAGACTTCTAGCAGAGATCCATTGGATTCGTCTGCTACAAAAGTATGCCAAAACAAAGGGATTTCGCAAAATAACACACAATTTCAATTAAAATACCAGGTTCATGTAAATTATTCAAATAGTGACAATAACAGGGATACAACTTAATGTCTTTTCATGTGTTCTTTGAGTTGGAGAAATGATACCACCTGCAAACGAGCAAAAGCCCAGATGAAAAAGGCTGAAAGCTTCTTTGGATTAGCCTCAACCTTAGTAGTGGCACTGTGGGGACACCTAACATAGAATTAAGTGTAATTATGAAAAAATGTTTCCAACCCAAGAGGTGCCTGTAAGAGGGGAATCAGAGAGGCTGTATTCATTTCACACAGCCCCAGGTGCTGAGAGGATATGCTATTCATATTGGGAGCTGTTTGATCAGGCTAACTGTACTCTTTAGCTTCAGGTGGGATCTCCACTCCTCAACAGATTCTGCAGAGACACTGCGTCTCCAGGCTCCTCTCATAAACACCGCTGAAGTCGTGTGTTCACATCACAGGGTCGTCTCTTTTTCTTTTAGACAGAAGCAGATCTGAATGCCTCACAGTGCCGCTATAACTTCCAGCAAAGGTGTGAAATGTTTGGCTTGTGATTGCTGGCAGATGGATTGTGGTTGATAGTCTTCTATGTGCAAAGAGCTGGACAATGGTGAACGGTGTTGTGGGACAAAAAGAAAAAAAATCTCCACAGACAGTTGCAGTGAAAAGAGATGTAGTTTGCATGGATCTATCAGACCAAAGCTTGATGACTGATAGCAAAGTTGTTGTGTTGTGCAAGTGTGTGTGCCTTGTGTGTGCGATCTGAATGACTGCACAACAAAGAGCTTGAATAGGTTTAGTCAAAGCTCAAACGCTGATGCGGCCGCATTCCAGGAGATTTATGACGTGAAACACCAAAGGAAAGGAAACAATGATCTCATTCATGACATGTCATTTTCTCCCACTTTTATCTTTGGAATTGGTTTTACATTTTTTCTTCTTTTTTCACGAGGCAATACTAAAGGTCCACCTAAAACCCTTGGCTTACTGTAAAAGCTTGACCTCTATTTCACTGAAAAGATGATAGTGACTTTTGGAGGACATCAGGATCAACATCTGTTGTAATGATGCCTAACATGTTCTTTTCTTGAAAATGACACACTTTGTGAACAGATAAAGGACGTTTTGAAAACTACTCACGCTCCAACATAAATGATGCATTGATATTATATTCATTTATCAGAATAGGCTTTCCTCTATGGCAAATTAAAGACCAACTTTTATGAAAATTGTGTTTTTTGGTATTTTCAACATGATTTTGTCAATTTTTCTCACGATGGTGAAAATATATAACAAAATGAAACTTAAATTGCATGTCTGAGTTTGTCTTTGATCAAATCATTGTGTATCGGGAGTAGCCAAAAACAAAATGCTGTTTGAAAAAGTTTGTTACTGTGGTATTGAAGCTGCAACCGATGTACTACAAGCTCCCTGCTGCGTTCCATTCTGATGCATTCATTTGTAGACGACTTGATCCATGTACGCCTTTGTTTTCCTTGTCTGAGCTGGCATATGGCTCTAAACTGTACAGCTGGATAACTGCTATATTGCTTGCCATTTTTGTTGCACCACTATTGTTAGGTTGAGGGTGTGAGGGACTGTAAGCTAGTGGGAGAGCTTTTGTATACGTCGATCCTGAGCAACCCAAACATGATCAGTGGGTGACATGTCCAGTGAGTATGCTGGCTCTGGATCAGTGTATATGGCATGTTCTGGCCTTTTCTTGAGGCCAGTCTAAGGCACACCTGCACAGTTATCATACTATCCAATCAGCATCTTGATGTGGCATACCTGTGAGGTGCGATGGATGATGTCAGCAAAGAAGAAGTACTCGCTATCACAGATTTTCACAAATTTGTAAACAATATTTTAGAGAAATTGTTATTTTGTGGATGTAAAAAATGTTTCAGATCTTTGAGTTTGTCTCATGACAAATGGGAGCAAAAACAAAAATGCCTTTATATTTTTATACAGTGCATTTATCTCTGCTGATGTTTTAAAGCTCTTCTTGAAACCACAAAACAATTAATATTTTAAGAGGTAATGTTAGGTGAAATACAGTGGAAGGTTTGGTGGAAACCTTTTTTATTTGTCACTTTGTTTTCCCTATCCCACCTTAACATTATCAACATCATTCTTTGCAAAAAGTACATCACCAGAACCAGCATTCTGCTCACTACCTTCATTGTAAAGGATGAAGATTCTGCCTGTTTTGTGCCCAGGTACAAACTCTACTATGAGGAGAGTTACCAAAGCTGCGAGAAAGATCACCTGTGAAAGTGGGTCAGATAGTGGAGGGGTAAAACAGCAAACTCAAGAGAACTTTCAAATCAGAACAATGGGATTAAATGAGCAAACGGAGAATTATGTTAAATTAGATAAAAGATATGGATAATGCATTTAAATCCTTTTATTTATCATGCCTCTTCATTTTAACAAAGTACAGTGGGATTAGTTGTGAAATTAAAATCATTAAGTAATGTAGGGTGATGTGACGTCTTTCTTTTGTGCCACTTTCATTGTTTTAAAAAGATAAATTCAAGTAAAGCAAAAAAAACAAAAAAACAAAAATGCAATTCAAATGGTTACTTTGGCAGTTTTAAGTCAAACATATTTTTAAAAATTGTAAGAATAAAAGCAGAGGAATGTGCTCCTTTAGGAAAAAGACATCTTTAAAGCAAGAGCTCCAGCTTTAAGATGCAGATGCAAGTCTGTTTTTGTAATTACTTGGCTTTACTTTTACTTCTAAAGCATGACGTATCATAATTTAGAAATTTACAGCGTTCTCTGAGGCATTAAAATAAGGCTATAGATATGAGATCTCAGAAGATAAACATGTTTGCCTTTCATAGTAAATACAGACTCAGACACACTGGGGAATAAAACTCTTAGGTCAAACATTGGATTCACTGAATAAAAAATTTACCTTTTTTCAAGTGTGAAAATGGGTCAATTTGGACCCAAACACAATAATAGGGTTAAGCTCCTTCAAGAAGAGCCTTTCTATGCTAGTACTGCTTATAACAATGATGGGTTATCCATTTCCAAGTGTTTGTTTACATAGTTTCTCTATATGTCTATGGTTTGCCATGGTAACTAAAGTAGTTACAGATTGGCCTTGTGAATTACAATCCATTGTCAATCACAAGATGTAAGCTACTTGAGATGCCAAATCTGTTTTTGATTTATAAAAAGCTAAACAAAGGAGATACAACCATTTCAAGTTTTTTTTTCTGCAGCATAATAATATTAATAATGAATATTAATAATATTCTGTGAAGCTCCATGTGTTTCTGACCCCTAATGTTGTTTTCCAACTTTTTAAACCCAATTATTGCTGTGTTCATCACAGCCCCAAAACCGATTTGACGTTGCGTCTGTGCAAAATGAACATTTCATGGTAATTTTTTTTGTTTGGTCTCACCAATGTTTTGTCAAATCAAAACTCCTAAATTTTCCAACTCCCAAATGGAAATTAGAAGTTGTAGTGACTCGTTCTGACATTCTTGAGAAGCCATTCCAGGTGGTTATAGCTGGAATGTCGGTGGCGGTCAGTGTTGTAGCGGATGAGAAGCCTCCGACTGAAGGCAATGTGGTTGAGATTTGTGCGCTTCAGGTTTTCCGTAATAATTGTCATCCCCCTCAAAGCAACTCTCTTTGAGGAATCAGCTATTGAAGCTCCAAAGAAGATCCCAGAAGAAAGCTGGCCTCTTTTCTCAGTTTTTCAGCCTCTTTAGGTCACTTGCTTTGATGCTCTTGCAGATGTGGCTACAAACCAACTTATAGAAGATGTGCAACATATTGCAGCAAGTATGAAAGTTTTCAATCTTTTTCAGAAAGATCAGGCGGCTTCACTGAAAATGCAACTGTTGCATCTTCACTTCAGTCCATCGACCAGGTAAACATCAAGACAGTTGTACTCATCCACCACTTCATCCACCAGTGATGAACAGGATTTAACACATTGCTGCATTTCGTCAAACCCATAGTTATCTGTCTTTGTTTGCATTAAGTTTAAAATAAAAAAGTATCAGTGGAAAAATGGGCAATGCTAGGTTTTCTTTGTTTTGTTTTTCTTTGATTGTTTCATATGGGTTGAGGATGGAGTTATGGTCTTTGACTAAAATATAACCAAGAGTACCATATTTTCCACACTATAAGGAGCTCTTAAAATACTTTTTTTTTAAAACAACAGTGAGCCCTATAATCTGGAGCGCTTTATACTGGACATGGATCAATTCTGGTTTTACCTACTGATGTTGAAGCGATTTTGAGAGATACACGGCGCTCTGTCAAAATGTCAGTCTGTTTCTTGCAAACATGGCTGCGTGTTATTGTGAATACTCTAACATGGCTAATCTCTAGTGGTGTCAGACTGTGTTTTTTTATGTGTTACAAACAGCTTAGGAGTTAGCGTAGTCTTTTTTCTTTTAATGTGTCGCAAACAAGGTTAGGAGTTGCAGGAATTGTAAAATATCCTAACCCTTCTAACACGGCCAACATGTAGCATGTTACAAACAAGTTCTAGAGTTACTGTCAAAGCAGGTAATAATGTCTGACTGACGAACTTAACTCTGACTCCTTTGTCTTGCTAAAAGCACCTGAAGTTAGGTTCACACCGAGGTGCCAACCATTTGAAAAATGGAAGAGTAGTTAAGTGTCATATTTGTATCGCTTTGACATGTACTATTGGGTAGAGACAGTACAATATATCAAGAATTTGCGCTTCTTGAGCATGCATTAGATGCGTGGCGTGAACATGGCATTATAGTATGGTGCACCTTTTATATGCCATGAGTTTGAAAATAGACCATTAATTGACGGTGCGCCTTGTTAACCGGTGCGGAAATTATGACAAGCAAATGGCTGCAAAACAGTGTAAACTGTGTTAGGGTTAGGTGTGTGTTTACATGTATGTGTCTGTGGAGACATTCTGATCCCGCACCCCAAAAAGATAAGAAATTGTACTGATCAAGATCTTGAGAGCAGATGGACATCCGTAACTTTTTTCTTGGCCAGCACTTAGTTTTCTTGAGAGTCAGGGAAATTTCTCTTTGCAACCAGACCATTAAGTGGGCGTGCTGCTCGCGAGTCATAAGCGTGTGCAACAACGGCAACTCAGACAATTAGACAGAAATAACAACAAATCAACCTGTCGTTGAAAAAAATTGTTCTTTAAGCGCATAAAGTGCTGAGTGAAGTGATTTATGCTGATTGCTGCTTGTGTTTATGAATAAGAATATTGAGCAGCTGTCAGTCAGTGTAGCTGCTTACAGCTATTTATGACAGGATTCATTTCAGATGAGCTTACGGCATCAGTCTTTGTAAATCAACATTCCCGGCTATCAAGAAGGTGTGCAAAGGAATATAAAAAGTGAGAATGTTGTCTTTAACATATATTGATTTGGACGTCTTTGTAATGTGTCTAAAAGTCCTTAAGTCACTTTGTGTTCTATAAATCAAGAATCTGCTTTAAAGAAAAAAAGGTTGCTTCAGGGGTAAACACAAACGAATGTACACATCCAACTAAAGTTTTAAAAGATGAACATTTTTTGGAGGCAGTACACAGGGTTTTCAACCCTGCTGCCGGAGGGAGCAAAGATAAAGAGGGTAATAGTTAGACTGTGGTCACATTGGTATGCAGACAGCCATGAAAGCAGCACAGTACCTGTTGCATCTTGCAAATTCATTTGCTCAATATTATGAAATTGCATTACTTAGATAGGGAAGTTATTAATGAGATTGATAGAAAGGAAAAGTTTAGATTCTTCTGACCTGCTCTGATTAGTTGGACCAACATCACAAATGCTTCACAAATACAGGTTAATGTTTGACTATACAAACAAAACTATGAATGAGAAGATAACAGTTCCACAAAGCCCAGGGAATAATATAGATGAATTATTTTTGTATATTAGGAAAATTACAACATTACAATAATTTAAAAAACAACACAATAAAATCACACATTTCTATCATTCAAATGGGACTACATGTTAGCAGTTTCTTTTTCTGGTACTTTGATGTTCAAGGGGAAAAAGAAGAAAAAAACATCTTGAAAAAACGTTGTCAATTATTCAACTGCATGTGCATCATGAAAGAAGACTAATTAACAAAAATGTGCATTAACAGATGATCAAAAACCCTTAAAAAAGAAACGGACAAAACTAGACATGATAACAATCTGGCAAAGAGAAATTCAACCATACATCTACTTGCATTTCTTTCATTTTATTTTATTTCATTGTATTTTATTATATTGTACTTTATCTTATTGTATTTATTTCTATATTTTTTGCTGCTTTCAAACATTGTGGTACAATTTGGAGTGAGATTGGTCTTATTTCTGTTTCTAAGAACAGTTCATAAAGTTGTTTGCATCACAAGTCGATGAAAGCATCAGATATATTTACGTATTTAGAAAAATACTCTTCATTTTGGCTATATTTACAAGCTTTAAAGCTTTTTTTTTAAAAAAATTATCACTCCCACACAGGGATTCATACATGAAATCCCCACAACGAAGCTAGAACCCTCTTTGTTGAAAATATTTAATTGCTTCTTCTTTTTACATTAATAATAAAGCAGCAACAAAAATGGACTATTGAAATTTGTGCAAATTACAGTACATGGAAACAGTGTTTTTTTTTCTCAAAATCTAATTTTAGAAAGCAAAAAGTAGGAAACATGATTGTTAGAATCAAAGATAACACATGTCAAAGATGTCTTGCATGACTATTTGTTCGAAAGTCAACGACCATCTGTGGTCAGAAAGTCTGTTGCCGAGATTGTTGACCTGCGATTAAGACTCCAGTAAATCTTCCCACCCATGGAGACTTGGAGAGGGGCTTTGCCTGCAAGACAGTCCACTTAGTAGAAAAGTTCTCTTTCTGAATCTTCTCTTAAGCTAAATCTCTGTGTTGATTCTGCAAATGTTGCATTCTAAACAACATTTTAACTTTGGCTGGGCATAATTGATGACCAATTTTGTTTTCGGAGGTGGAACGTTAGATACATTGAGCAATATCTCAGTAATGGTGATAACATGACGCACAGGTTAAGCTATCAGGCGCCTCAAATTGACAGGCATCCTTGCATACCTTCCCTCATTTTCCTCTCAGGCAAATTCCTCTTCCACTGTGTCCCAACTCCTTTACTCGTTTAACTTTTCTGTGAACAATACAACAAGGAAAATCAACAAGAACAGGACTTTTTCCTCTGAAAGGTATGCTCAGATATTCAGTTTCATGAAACTGGACCCTCATCCTCTTTGTCCTTATACTATCTTAAGTCAATGTTTTTCTCCTCAAACAAAAGCTTAAACTGATTTTATTGATTTTCTATATTGTAATTTAAACCTATAGTGTACAAAAAGTCAGTTTTATTGAAAAACTCCAGAAAATACAATTCCTTTAAACAAACTATTGTGGTGTTTTTGAAAAACATACATCCTTCATTTCACAGCTCAGTGTCATTCCATTAGACAGATCCTCTACAATATAGTTTTTACCACCATTGTTGTTCAGATAAAACAAGTGTAAAACATTTAATGGAAATCCCACGCATGGAAGTCATTACGGACATGTGTCTGCTTCCAAACATAGAACAAAGCTGTAGCAGAAACGCCCAAACAGTTTTCAAATCTGGATTTGTTTTTTTTTACTAAAAAAACA
This sequence comes from Adrianichthys oophorus, assembly GCA_036245035.1. Taxonomy (NCBI): domain Eukaryota; kingdom Metazoa; phylum Chordata; class Actinopteri; order Beloniformes; family Adrianichthyidae; genus Adrianichthys; species Adrianichthys oophorus. Next base: position 15,536,362 of record BSAI01000015.1, read on the forward strand.
ACATTCAACCAAGGTGAGAAATGTCATCTTGATTGTGCAGAATCATAGCCACTCTGCTACTGTATGAGATGGGCTTGACTGCAGGTCGTTAGCCTCTGCTTAATCTAATGATGCATACTTCCCCTTGTTTATGGCAGCCAGAGAAGTGGAAGCACTAGCCTGTGCTTGTCTGCTGCTGAGAATGCCCATTAATGCTTTTTCCCCTCAGGTGATGACCACCTAAGCTATCAAAGAAAAGCTTGTCTGTGACACCACCCTCCCCTATCCTCGTCCTCCTCTCACCATCTTCATCCCCACCCCACTTTTCCTGCGACCTCCACCTAGACGCACGCTCTGAGACTGCACCCAGTGGACTGCAGCTGATTTGATCCTTGAAAAAATGTAAAAATTGCAATGAGATATCCTAGAATGGAAATGGAGTGAACTCAGTGACCCCGTTATGAAAGTTTTTGACGTTTCCATCAAACTGGTTGGGTGTATGGTTTATGCAGCTACTATTAAATATTCTTCTTCCTTGTTTTAACATTCTGTTTAGACTTAGATTTTGTTTCAAATATAAAAGTTTTACCATTTCTGGCAGTAAACTTAAAAAGTGAAAAATGAAATTCTTATGGAATCATTACACATACTTTGAAATATTTCAACCCGTATATTTCTCATAATTGTAATGATTCTGGCCAATAGATAATTAAAGATTTTGAGTTTTGTAAAAATAGGATCTAACACCAAAAAAATCCAAAAGAAGGGTTTTAGTACAGCCAACAGACTTCTAAAAACTACTGGACTCGATACTTGATTTTCCTCTTTTGTCTCTCATCTTCTTCTTGACACCAGCTCTCAGTTTTTTCATCAAGTCAGAAAAGTTTCTTGGCTAATCAAACACAGTAACACCATGGTCACTGGATCAGCTTTAGGTGCCTTTGGCAGTGTGTGCAGGATCCATGTCCTGCTGGAAAATGATATCAGCATCTCCATACAGCTCGTCAGCAGAAGGGAGTATGAACTCTCCAGGATTTCCAGGTAAATGGTTACACTGACTGTAGATTTTGGAAAGAGCAGTAGACCAACACCAGCACCACAAATCATCACTAACTGTGAAAACCTCACACTAAACTTCTAGCAACATGGATTATGTGGATTACTGGTACCTTGATTACCAGATTAAATGCTAAACGTACTTTCACACAGGCTGGTTATTTTTCTCTTCAGTCAAAGTGAGAAGCCTCTAATGTCTTTGCTTCAAAAGTGGCTTGGTATGAGGAATGAGACACTTGTATTCCACGTCCAGTTGTTGCTCTGGATGCACTCACTCCGCACCAGGGATGCTCTCCCTAATTTTTAAATGGATTTACCTTAAGAATCCTATCACGGCTGCAGTTATCTCCTTTGCTGATGCACTTTTTCCCACCGCACTATTTTTTTCTCAATTTACTGCTAATATCATTCAATACAGCCCTTTTCTGAAAAAACAAAAGTGTTGTGTAGCTCACTGATCCAGACGGAGACACCATTTGGCTCAGCCAATCTTAGCAAGTGTTTTGAGTTAATTAGCTAACTGGGAGGTGACACCATGAGCTTTTAATATAATTTTTTTCATGAGATTAAAGGTCTGAGAAACTTCATTTAAGGGTTCCTATCACTTAAATTAAGTGTTAAATGAAGTGTAGTCTGTGTATTAACCAATTGGTTCCCTTTTTTCTTTGTGTACAGTTGGCTTGATACCCAGTGAAATCCTGTAATTACTCAGTTACTGTTGCAACAGTACAAGAGCATCTTATCCAGTTCATTTTTTTAAACTTTATGTTGAAGAGGATGTTTGACATAAAAAGAACTGAAAGGGAAGCTAATCATTGTATAGTTATGAATGTTTGACAATGTGTTTTTTTTAAATACTTAACTAATTGTTGTAACCAAAATACCCCAAAAAAACTAAATCTTAGCTGATATGCATGATAAAGAAGAAAAAAAAAAACTGAAGTCGCTCTGGGGCATAAGTCACACTCCTGGTAAACTTCGCAAAAAAATTTACTTATACTCCAAAATTTACTCTGATCTTTCTTTCTTTCCTTACAAACCTTTCTGCTGGAGATATGTAGAAGTTATCTATATGATTTTATTGATAAACAATTTAAGGTATTTCATCTATAAAGTTACAGCTTTTCACAAATGTTCTTATAAAATTGCAACTCTCAGCAACAGTGGGCATATTTAACAAAAGCCTGTCAATCAAAGTGGAACTAAAACTATAGCTGCAAATATGCTGATAATACCTCTTTGTTTTTCCCATCTTAAAGCTTCCTCTCAGTGTCCCTAAACCCTTGACAGATCTGTATGTCTTCCTTTATCTGGTATGCATGATTTATCACCTCTAAAAAAAAACAGCAACACCTAATCTTAAACAGCAGATAAAACTAATTAAGGAAAAGAGAAATCAATCACCTTGCTCTGCCCTGTTATGCACTGTACATACCAACAAAGGCATTTTAGTCACTGGGTGTGTTAAAGAACTTGACTCATCAGTACTCAAGTAGCTATTATAATGAGTTATGTGAAGAGGAAGATCTCAGATTAGAGGCATGAGAAAACTGAATTGAATGCTTCCTTTCTGCTTTTGAGGCAACCCAGCTATTATCATTTTCTCCAAGATAAAGGTAAGGGACAAAATTTAGTGAGGAAAAAAAATCTTCTCTTTTGTTGCAGTGACCTTTGACATTATCTCAACTAAGATAACAGGAACTGGCCGTGTCTGCAGCTTGGATGTGCAAAATGCATTAATAAAGATGTCATGGAGACACACACCCTTTCCTTTGATTTCACCAGGTTGAGGAGGTTCACTCAAATCTGAGCGGGAGGGAGGAAATCATCCTCACACTCTTTTTTTGTCTTAAGTGATGGTTCAATTATCTATGAAAGGCATTTCTCCTTTTTTTTTATTTTGCCTCATGGGCATTTTTATGTGTAGAGCCATATCCATCCTGTAGGTGGAGGTGCAGGAAAAGCTGAAACAAGTTGTATTCAGTTTTTGCACACAACAGAGCACAAAAAAAGCACAACAAAACCATTGCAACTCTTCTGTTAATTAAGGAAAAATCCACAACAGTCTCTTGATTAACTTAAAACAGACAAAAGTAACAAAACGAGAAACATTTCCTATTATAAAAACAATCAAAAAGACACTGGTTGTGATTTATTTCTTCAACTGAATTATTTTTAAAAAAACTAAACAGGCCTGAAAAAAATTATTTGACTATAAAGGAACATGATAAACTAAGGTTAGTCTTCTACTTTGCATTGCAACTTGTAATTAATTTAAAAGTAGTTTGTGAGGTTTGGTGACCACTGTGAATGTGGACAAATATGGTGTACCACAGTGGATATGGACAACAGAAAGAGAAGAAGAGAGTTGTCTTATGAGATTAGAAAAAGGAAAATGCTAAAGGACCATCCATAAACAGCTTGACATTACTGTGATTGCTCATCATTCAGAAACTTGAGTTCCTCAAGACTGAAGCAGACCTCCATCAAGGTGGTCACAAGAAGAAAAAAATTGATGAGATGGATAAACATTTTCCGAAGAACCTTCAAAGATATTAAAGGTCAACTCCAAGATCAAGACTAATCAGTGTCAGATAATAATGTTGGCCCTTCACAAGTAGACAAGAAAAGAACACCAAATCTTAAAAGAGCAAGACTGGAATTTGGCACAGTGAATTCGGACAAGCAACAAAGTTTCTAGAATATTTCCTTTGTCCAGATGGGACTAAAATGAAGCTTTATGACACTAAATGCCAGCCTCTATTCAGCCATAAATGCCCAAATTAAAAAAATATATCACATAAAAAAAATTGTTCTTGTGAAACAGTGAGGAGGCTCATTTTTGTTCTTCAATTTGATCTCTGCACAATTACATTTCAAGAGATCAAATTTGAGTCAAATGTATTGATTTGTCTCAGGAAGTCTGAACAATAAATCAAAATACAGCTAAAACATCTCAGAATTACTTGGAGAAAACATTGGACGTTTTGAGATGTTCCCTTTTAAACCCTGATCTAAATATCGGTGGAAGGAAATAAAACATTCTGTCTCAAGAAGCCAACATTCAAATCTGGCTTTATAAGTGCTAAAAAAAAAAACAAGATAACTCATTTTTAATTGATAAAGATGTAATAGTTACTACCGTTTGTGGTAATAAGTGAAAAGGATGCAAAATAACATTTAACTAAGTTCAGCTTGTAATATAACTTTTAATAGACATGTTAGAAAGAAACAATTGTCAATGAAAAAGACTATTATGTTTGTGCAGAAAAGCTAAACAGGACATTGCAAAGAGCTGACTATTCCCTTTGTTCAGCTCAACACCAACCAAAATCTTGATTTAATCATTGTTTTTCATTTTAAACCTTACCTAAAGTCTATAATGCCTTGTGATTAATCTAATCATCACTTTATAACAGTGTTGCAGTGATGTTTCTATATAATATTTTCACACAATCATCATATTTTTGTTTATTAATATTACAAAATGTTAAATAAAGTGCACACATTATTGTAAAGCTAAATTCTGGAGGGATTTTTAATGTTTATTACCTGCATGTGCTTTTCAAGGAGAACAAAGGTGTGGCCAAAGGTGCAGCTGTTGGAAATGCTAGAGCCAGCTCGTTGGACCATACCACGTACCAGTCGGATTTGGGGGGGGGGGGGTTAGTGTTGAACTGTCATTTGTCTGGTTGTCTTTGTTTGTGTTCCAGGTGGTATAACAAAACAGAATGCAAATCTCTGTGCCTTACATAAATTAATCTTTATTTGAGAGTTTGATATGGAGTTTCCAATTCGAGTATGGTTACGTTATTGTGTTTTTATTGTTTAGTTGTGCTTTTTTTTTTTTTGCATTTTCCAGAGAAAATTATACCCTTATATCAATAAACATCCCCGTGTCCTCCTGCCTGTTTGCTTGGTCCCCCAAAACAACAAAATCCTGAAGCTATTCTAAACCAAGGAGCACAACAGGATGATTTACAACATAAACACACACTGATCTTTTTACTAAAACTTTACTAAAATAATCTTATCGGAGGTTCTGGTGGCCTATTCCAGAATAATAGTATAATACATCCACAGATAGTACATATAATTATACGGAGTGACAACAATAAAGAACTAAAATTGTTTTTTTTTTTTAAGTCAGCAGTGCAGGTTAAGAAAATATAATAAGACTGTTGATTTCATAGCAAGTATAAAATACTGTATACACTTGAAATCAGGATGTCCTAAGCAGAAACACATCTGCAGCTGGTCGCTTCAACTAAATTCAACTTCAGGAATTGGGGGGAAATCAAAAAACAACAGAGAAAAACAAAAAATAAAAAAGTAATTTTAAACTAAATTTTATGTAAAAAAAAAAAAAAAAGTTTCTTTCGTTTCTTTGTAGATTACAAAAAAATGACTCTATCATGTATTTTAGTAGCATCTTTGGAGAAAATACATTTGGGTAAAGTCTGGAAGTTGCATGAAGCCTCCGTCCTCTTCTTTTACAGCAATATTTAAAAGCACCGGCTACAGAGAGCAAGACTTGTTTCAAAATCACAAGTAGTGATAAGATGCATTGTTAGTGACTAGATGTTCTCGTAACATGCTTCGGTTCAGCGCTGAGGCTGTTAGAGCAAGTTGGCTGTGATGAAAACGTAGATACGGGCCTGGAAAGTGGTGAACGCCCCCTTTCTCCAAAGCTTCATCTCCACAGTGATTAGGAAGTCCCTTGGACCCTGAACCTGTCTCTGTAGGTACACGGCCCCAGTGTAGGCATTTAGCTTTCTTGTGCTAAAGTAGTTTTCCTCGTTTCCCTGGGTGATAGTGACAATAACGTTGTCTCCGGAATAGGCAGGGGATGGTCCAATGCGGAAGATCTGAGCAGGAATGACGATGTTGGACTGGAAGCTGAGGTAGTAGTACGTAATTCTTAGAGGAGAGTTTTGGCACTCCAGATAGTTCGGGCAGCTGATCCGCTCACAGCGCCTACAAGTGACACACAAAAGCTCAACTTGTAAAGTAACTTTGAGAAATCTTACTGCTTTATTAAAAGTAAGACATGGAACGTATTTATAGTGTGTAATTGTACAAAAACACTGGTATTTGTAAAAAAAAAACAAAAAAAAACAGTATAACTGATACTATCTAGGGCTGCACGGTGGCGCAGTGGTTAGCGTTTCTGCCTCACAGCAAGAAGGTTCCCGGTTCAAGTCCTGGCTGGGGGACCTTTCTGTGTGGAGTTTGCATGTTCTCCCCGTGCATGCGTGGGTTTTCTCCGGGTACTCCGGCTTCCTCCCACCGTCCAAAAACATGTTTCATAGGTTAATTTGTTACTCTAAATTGTCCCTAGGTGTGCATGGGTGTGTGATTGTGGCCCCTGCGACAGACTGGCGACCAGTCCAGGGGTGTACCCTGCCTTCGCCCATGGGTAGCCGGGTTAGGCTCCGGCAACCCCGTGACCCCGAAAGGGATAAAGCGGATTGGAAAATGAATGAATGAATGATACTATCTATATCCATCCATTTTCTTGACCTGCTATATCCCTTTCTGTGTCACGGGGTTGCCGGAGCCCTCCCCAGATACTGCTGTGGGCAGAGGCGGAGTACACCTTGTATAGGTCGCCAGTCTGTCACAGGGCAATACTGTCTTTATTTTTTTATGATTCAATCTTTCTCATGAAAAAATATCTTGCAACAGTTCTTTTACTTGATTTCATCAAAGGATTTAAAATATTAAATAATTAAAATTTTTATCTTAATTCTAAAACATGTTCTGTCAATTCTTTGATGTGGTGGCCTTTACAGGGTTAATGGGTACTTTCATGTTATTATTTGAAATTATACACCTAAATATATCATCTTAAATTATATGTGTGCACGTGAATTTATTATGTTAACATTTAAGAACAATACGTAATATTTTTAATAATAATATTTAAATGCGTATAATTTTCATACAAGATAGTAGTCCATCATGTTTGTTTGAGATTACTGTTGTAAAAATCTCCACTGAACCTGGCTGATGAACAGATAAATATATTGATTTAGTCTTTTTGTACATTTTTCTAATACTGGTTTAAAAATGTTCAAACTTACGTGTCGGACACTTTGCGGTAGTTCTGAGGACAGCTTAGAGAAAGACAACGGTAGCTTCCTTGAATGTTGTAGCACGTGTCAGCTAAAGAGCAGTTATGGACTCCTGTAGAACACTCATCGAGGTCTGAAACAGAAATTTACGCTCGATTGTCAAATGTCGAAGATATGAGAACGGATAATTACCCTTGTGAAAAACCTGTTTTAGCAAGACGAGACTTTTAATAAAATCATAGAAGTTTCTTCTGCAGAATAATTATTTAACAGATATGAGACTTCATGCATTTTTATGAATACACTTTGACAGGTTTTTAATTCACCAATGCAGGAACGTCCATTTGAAGACATGGTGTATCCATATTCAGGACAAGCGCAGCGGTAACTCCCTGGAACATTTACGCACTTGTAGGTGCACAGAGGACCAATGCTCCGAGAACACTCATCAATATCTGGTTATCAAAGAAGATGATGTGTCAGGATGATTGTTTAAAGTAAGGTTTGTGTTATCAAGCATGTCATACCATCACAGGTGTGCCCATCTTCTCGGAGGTAGTATCCCTTTCTGCAGTAGCACTGGTATGAACCATAGATGTTGGCACATTCCTGGCTGCATGGGTTAGCCAGACACTCATTTACATCTGGAAATTAGAAGTGAGATCTCTTAACACAAGATTTAATTGCTTTATATTTTCACATAAATATACAAAATGCCATCACTAAGTCACTTATATTTTAAATTACTCTCTAATGGCAAATCACACATCAAAATCTGTAAACACAGTATGCTGATTGTTATGTTAATTCAGCTCTTGATTTTACACTAGCCCGATGTCTTCACAAACACACACACACACATGCACAACGCTGTGCATATTTTCACACACAACTTCACAAAAACATGCATCAACCTGCACACACACCCATGCCGGCTGACATTACCGCAAACACACCCTCACAGTTTTTGCTATCACCAGATAAACGGAAACCAGAGGTACACGAGCATTCATAGGAGCCTGGGGTGTTCACGCAGGTCTGGGCACAAAGACGGCCCGGGAAGCGCCAACACTCGTTTACGTCTGGGAGGAAGAAGCAGAAGCATCACTTCTCGGTAAGGTCATTTTGCGTTTGAACCCATGTGTGCAAGGGAGCATATGCAGTGTCCATGTGTGTATGAGTGCAAGGAGGAAGTGAAGCAAAGAAACCCTCGGTCTACTGCCAGTCTAAACACTAAAGAGTTCAGTATTATGAGGAACACAACATGATGGAAACAAAGAGAAACAACAAAAGAAGGCACTGAGACGTGATTGGTCACCTACTGTCCTCTGCAGCAACCAGTAGCAGAGATCAGACAGCAGCAGCAGCAGCAGAAAAAAATTAATTGCATAAGAAGAGCAGAAACGAGAAAAATGGGTAGAGAACCAGAGTGGAAAACAGAGAATAAAATGTAAAAAAACTCAAGGGGGAAGATGAAAACATGCTAAAAAATGTCTATTCTGTTTCTGTTTTCCTTCTTGCCTTACACGAATAATGCTTAACACACCTGTACACATCCTCCTGAAAGAGTCATACTGGTAGCCTGCTTGGCACTCGCACCGATAGGAACCAGGTAAATTGACACACAGCTGGCCCTCTCCACACCGGTGCAGGCTGCTTTCACATTCATTCACATCTACGAGAACCACACAAAACCAGAGTCATCTGGGAGAAATGAGGTTATCAAATGGAAATGACATTAACTTCTAATGAAATGTCAAACTGTGATTTAATTGTTATTTCAGGGAACATCCAAACCGCATGTTTAATTGTACATCTCAGAGGTCAGGATAACTGTTCACCTTGACTTTTTCAAATCCCAGAGTGCGTATGAAAAACTACAAATCTCACCAACGCATCTGGAGCCATCAGGGCTAGCATGATAGCCACGGCTACATGTTATCTTGCGGTCGCAGATGTAAGATCCGACTGTGTTGATACAGCTGGATCCGGGGTTACAGGGCTGGGTCAATCCGCCGCACTCATCTATGTCTGGTGAAGAGAGATGAAGAGTGCATGAGATGAACATGAAGGTAGGTAAAAGAGGTAGGGGAACTCTGACGAGGCACAGGAGACCAGAGGACATCTCTGAAGCCACATTGCCAGAGAATCAAACAACACACATGGGCGTGACAACCTGGAGTGTTTCAATGTGCTTGTATGAACCTGACATTTCTAAATTTTGCCATTTGTCACAGCATTTTTCCTTGTACAGTGTTGTCTGCTGCCCAGACGTGCCCCAGTTCCTGCCCCAGGGGGCTAATTCCACAGCATCAGTTTGTACTGGAATAGGACAGAGGATTGGCTTTTATCCCCCTCTTTCCAGCCTCTGAAAGCAGCTTCTCTGATCTCCTGTCTGTGTGGCATTTAACCTCTCTCTTGCATGATGTTGTTTGGGAATCTTCAGGGACATTGTTTGCTTTGCACTGGTCACACAACTCTGCAGTAAAGAGTCCAAGACAAGAAGTCTTCACTGCACATTGGTTTGTGTGCAACGCAAAAATGACTTTACACTCTAAAAACTCTGCAGTCGAAAATAACCCAAGTTGGGTTGTTTTTAACATAAATCAGAGGTTAAAAAGGGACTAACTTTTTTTCTGGGTTACTTTAACTCAGAAAAAAACGCAAGAAAGAAAACATAAATTTGATTAAAACCACTATAACTCCAAAAAAAGTAACCCAAAAATATATGCCAAGGTTTAACAGTGTGTGGGTTTTAGGTTTTTTGGTCTTAAATAGTAGATACCCGTTTCTTTATCCTCAATAAAATAAATATTTTTCCACACCTGTAATGACTGACCCTTGTCATTTTTAACTTAAATTTTATTTGGATTTTGTAACAATACCAGTAACAGAATAAGCAAACCACAACCCTTAAATATTCAAAGAATCCAGAATTGATACATCATTTGTGTTCATATGAACACCCAAACCCCCATATGTCTTCTTAATGAACAAACAAAAAGTTAGATAAATACATCTGAAGGCACTACATCTATAAGTGTTATTCTGATTTATGTTGTGAGTCCAGCTTGCCAAGCGTTTGGTAAATCTGTTTGTTGCAAGTCTCAAGTAAATGTTAGTCTCTTTATGACATTTATATCTTGAATAAATGACGTCCAGTCCTGTGGAGTCGGGGGATCCTTGCTCAGCCACTTCCGGGTTATGACTTTTCTTTTCCCCGTCAACATTATTAAACACGAGTATTTTTTGGAGTATTGTAAATCCCGAGGAAAGTTGCTCATATACATCACAGTAAAGTCATTTTGGTGAATCCAGTGCAGTTATGGTATTGATTGTTCTAATCCCCTCTGATCAATAGGATCTGATCATGTCACAAGTTCTATCATTTTTAAAAAAATCTAAACCAGTTATTTTTAGTACTTTATTGTCATTTTTAAATCCTATTGGACTTAAACTCTGTAAAGACAAAAATCTGTTCTAGCAGTGAGAATCTAAGATAGAAGATACTTACTTAATAATCTTATTTTAGGCACAAAGACTTAAGGTTATCTGTTAGACACATTAAAAACACAACCAAGCTATTGCAGGGTCGAAAACATGCACATAGGCTACATAAAGTTTTTACCTCAATAAAACCATGTAAGTGGTGGGTTTAGTTGTATCATAAAATAAATGCAATTTGTAACAAGGAGGAAATGATCCATGCAGCAATTAAATAAATGTCTATATAAGAATCAAACTTCTATGTTTTTTTTCTGTCCCATCCTAATGCATTCATTTGTATTTTCAAAAAATCCTACTCAGATGTATTATCTTAGCTAGTCAACGATATGCATTAAATAGGTTATATTTTTGCTTACCTTTGCAGCTTCCCTGCGCGTCCTGGATGAAGCCAACAGGACATCGAGGCTTGGGAATGCACCTGAATGATCCTTGAGTATTCACACACTCAGAACCAACCGCACAATTGTGACTTCTTTGTGCACATTCATTAATATCTGCAATAGGGGAATAAACAAATAAAGTGAAATACACATACATGCTATTTCCTATTTAACCACTGGATGGCACTGTGGTTTAATGGCAAAACAGTTCTTGCAATAAAACAACTTTACACTTTTAAATCTCAGATTCAGAAAAAACACAAATTCCTTGAATAACAAGTTAAGTCAAATAACTGGAAGCAATAGATGTCATTTTGTTCCAAGAAAGTCAAAGATCAATGCAGAATGTCCACACCACCTGTCCATGAGGGGATTTTTTCCCCTGTCAACCAACCTCCAAACCTATCACCACAAAATAAATGAAACCTGGGGGATGGGGGGTAATTATAGTCTCCCAAAATTGCCAAAAGCAATCCATATATGGGTGTGTTCAACCATTGAACAAAATATATTTTTTAAGACTTTCAGGAGTCTGCAGTCTGAGTGCAGTTAGGAAGGAGAGACAAGCTGGCAGTCGGCCTCCTGGATAACAGGGGAGGTTTCTAAACAGGAGAGTGACTGAGCATCTTGCTTTTGACACAATCCTGGCAGAGCTGCCAAGCGGAGTGGTTGACACCCATGAAAGGAGAGAGAAGAACCAGAAGGTTTGCTAAATGTTTGACAGTGACTTCTGTTACAGTAATGAGTTCAAGAAACCAAAAAAAGACAGCTTCCAGTAGTGGATTTTGAGATGGTTTCAATTAAACAAGTAAAGGTTCATGTTTTTTACAGGCTCACTATTCATTAACTGCTCTGTTGTCCATATCATGGGTTAAAACAGCAATCTTAACTTTATAATGGTTTTACAAGTGTCCCTTTCATTTTGGTGATTTCTAAAAAAATAAATAAATAAATAAAATTACATGCAATTGTGTTCAGAATTCAGAATGTATAAACTGTAAAATTTTCTGCGAAAATCAGAACGTTTAAAATGATGCCAGACTTTTAGCTGAAAATCTTAACACAGAAAAAAAAATCAATGTCAATCGATTCAAAAATTAATCAAATTAATCACACTTTGGATTGTGATTAATCACGATTAATATAATTTCACGTTGAATTTTTTAAATTAATCGTGTTAAAATTGACAGCCCTAGTTTATAATAAAGATTTTTTTCTAGCAGTTGTATGAAGAATAAATCTTGTAAAATCTTAAATTCTGAATTAGTACAAAACATGGAGGACGTGACCATGAAAAGACTTTAAAAAAGCTCTGCTAAAAATGTGTTCAGCACTTCCATATATTATATTGATCTGATGAAAGGTTGAAGGCTTCTCAGTACCTATACTTTACGTCTATACCTTGGGACAGCAGATTAACAACGTCTGTGAGCCAAAGCCTACATCTACAGCGGCAAATGTCTCTCAGAGCTCTGGAACTCAATCATCAAAATCCCAGCTTAGGGTCCGCAACAATCGCAAGTCTCAATGGATGGGTTACTTTTACACCTCAAAGTTGGGGGACCACCCACAAATACAAGACATCAAAGAGTAACAACAGTCAAATGTAAAAAAAAAAAAAAAAAAGAAGAGTAATGGTTTTCAAAATGGATATGTAGCTGTAGAAGTACATAATTACTGGATGGGAAGCATTTTCTAAAATACCAAATTTAACTTAAATGTCAGGGGAAAAGGAGATTGTTTCATTTACAATGCACTTTCCTGACATTCTGAACATCCAGCCATACAAACTATTCCCTTAATAGCTTTTTCACAGTGGGTAAAAGTGAGCCTCTGGGTGCTGTTTAGTGCTGATAAGGTGCACAGTACCTTCACAAACATCATTGTTGATCTGGTATCCGGGTGGACAGGTGATCAGTCTCTGACAAACATAACTCCCTTGAGTGTTCATGCAGCGCTCATTTAACTTGCACGCATTTAAGGATAAACACTCATTTACGTCTGGAAAAAAAGAGTGAAGACAGATGCATGAGTAAAAAGAGACAAAAAAAACAAGGATAGGGTTCAATAAAGGTGAAGCATATTGTGGTCTATTTGTGACTGTAAGCAGTTCAAATTTGACCTTACTCAAAATACTGATATTATTTATGAGGCCTTTGGGAGCAAATTAGACAAAACAGGACATTTTGAAAGTTTTCTCTGTTCGCCTTATTTTGAAAAAACGTAGTGCACAATCAGAATATGATTGTAATCAAAGATAGTATTGCAAAAAAATCTATTTCTGATTATGAGTAATTTCACTGTCAAGAGGATGGCATCATATCCTAACGTCTTTGTTAATTTTTCTTTATGTTTTATAAAACGTTAGCTAAAAATGGAAAACTAGGAAGTGGCTGCACCACTGCACACAGCACATCATGCAACTGTAACAACCTTTTGTGTCACTGACTATTTGCTGCTTTAAAGCTGGAGACAGACCAGCGGTTATGGCTTAACTTCCATATGCAGCCCTTGGGAGACAGTGCAGGGACACAGTGCAGTGGCTTGGCCTAATGATATCACACTGTTGACCCTCATTCTGACTGTAAAAACTGGTATCTCCGCCATCCAGTTGCTGAGATATTTAATGATTGTTGGGATAATCCTTCTGGTATCGACTCAGTTCAGCAAGAAAGAAGAAAACTTCTCCCACAAAGGATTAGAGCTGTATCTCTGCACATCTAGAGGCGCTCATGAGTGAAAGAGACGAATTAGTGCCAGAAAACCTTGTCAGTAGAGTCTTGTCAGTTGGAACTAAAATTCTCCTGTTGGAAAGGAAAATTGGGACAAAAGCTAAACTTGAGAGTCCATTATTCTCGTCTGTCATACTACAGCATTTACACGTGCAACCTAAGTCAGTTTCCCACCTTCACAGGAGCGTCCATCAGCTCTCAAAGAGAACCCTGGAGAACAGGAGCACTGTGGCCTTCCTGCCACTAGGATGCACTGTTGCTCACAGATGTTTCCTGAAAAAATAAATATTCCAGGTCACATAAACACACTGCTTCACATGGCAGTATTTATGTGGGGGGCTTAGATTGTGTGTGTGAGACTCAATTTTTTTTATTTTATCCCTGTATGCCTATTTTCTTTTCCATGTTGATCCCTGACCAGGTCATATTAAATTTCCTATTTCTACAGCAGCTCCACCCTTGTCTCATGGAGACCAGAGAAGAAAAACAAAATCAGATCGTTCCAAAACACTGCTTCTCTCTTTTTATATTTTATGGAAAAACTGAACTTGCAAAAATAACATGCACATACATTTTAAATGTATTTCTTCCCCATTCTAATGAAGGCCTATAAATGAATAAAAAAGCTTATTTTGGGCTGTGATGTTGAGGTTGCACGTCCAACCTTCACAGGGGTTGAGTGGGACGGCAGGAAAGGTGGGAGGCAGAGGTGGCGGAGCGTTCTCCACCGCTGTTCTGTCAATCTCCTTTAATCTGTTCTCTTCATCCACTAAATCTGCAGGAATAAAGTCGTAAGAACGGAGATGTGTTTTCATTGAATGATTTGAGGCCAGTGGCAACAGATGAAAGTTGTAAAAGTAATGTTGGTAAGACAGGAAAAAACACAGCCTGGAGACAAACATTTGGTTTTATCAGAGCACCATCATACTTCACTGTAATTTACTGAAGGCTCTGGAATAAGAATCCTGTTCAGACAGGCTTGTGTTACAGAAAAAAAGCTGCAGTTGAGTTAATTAAAACCTGGTTCTGTGCAAAGAATTAACTATCAAGTCTACTTTGATGCTTTTCCATAACTGCAGAGGTTTGAGCAGGAAAAGGATGTTAGTGTAAAAATAGAATTATTATTAGGCTTTATCAGGCCTTGCAGAAAGGAAGGAACTCAAATGGGACAGGAAAATAATACAGAGTGAATGTGTAGACAAATGGGATCTTTTTGACATGCTGAAGGTTATAAACCACACATTAAAGAGCTAAAGGCACAGAGAGCGGCTTTTCTGTGTGCCATCGTCTCTGGAAATGTCATGGTGACAAAATAAGATTGGTGGTTTTACCTTGTGCACATGTGACGGCGTCCTCTTGCAGAACGTACCCCGGGAAGCACTCGCACCGATAAGAGCCTGGCGTGTTGACGCATCTGTGGTGGCAGATGCTGTCCTCGTATATCAGACACTCATCCATGTCCTCAACCTCAACAGGGCCTTCCACTGCGTTTTCCCCATCACGGTCCTCACCGATGGAGAAGGCTTCTCTAGGAAACAGGCCATCTGACACTAAAACACAAGGGTGATTAATGTGAGGGTGATCTTTGTCCACATTAGTAAAACATGACATTTTGAATATATTATGAGAAGATGTCTGTATTTAAAAACCTGAAATGATGAGGATGATTTGTTGATGTTTTTTTCTTCTCAAGTGGCCTCAAAACAAACCATTAATAACAGCAAAACTCTGGCAAACATATTTTTCATAACGCATCGATCATTGTCTTTTTTGCAAAAGATGAGGGTTGTATGCAAATTACACGCTGCTGCCATTTGGAAGGAAAACTTTGTAAAATCCCAGCAGCCAAATTGAATTAGGGTAAAATAAAAACCTTCCAACGGCACAGTGGTTGACTGGAAAAGAAATGAATGTAGTGCTCAGCAGGCAGGCTGACACTAGATCACTTAGAGTTACTGTACATACTGAAAGGAGCTTTTAGGCTCATCATATGTCAGCAGTTAAAACTTTGATTGAGTTACTCCCTGAGAACAATCCCAACAAATAAAAAGAAAAACATTTTCTTTCGTCTGTGTTTCAGGATTACTTTTTTTTGGATGTTAATATTTCCAGGTTAAACGTCTAAAGTAATTAAAGTAAAGTAGTTAAAAGTAATATCACACAAATAGCCTTTTCCATGTACACAATATTAATCAGATTCAAAAACGTTTCTTGAACCTTTCACCCCAGCATTGGTCAAATCCCATATTGACTACAATAACTTCCTTCTTTTTTGTTTTCCACATAAGTTATATCCTGTGTTTTTTTATAAGTATTTTTTTGGTCATTTTAATTATTTTTTATTGTGTTGTTACATTTTTTGTATACTTTTTCTTGCATTTTATTTCAGTCTTTTTTTTTTATAATGCTTTCTATGATTTTATTTTGTGTCCTCCTGGCACTGCATCTTTTATTGTATTGCATTTGTGTGAGTTTTTATGAATTGTTGGACTACAAGTTCAGAACAAATTCATTTCATCCATCCATCCATCCATCCATCCATCAGCTTGAAATGGTTCAACACATTTCATTTCACAATCCACACATCACTCTCTGATCTCCTCCATCTCTATCTACCCTCATACACTCTAAGATCATATCTAAGTCTTCTCGTCTCCACTTCATAAGCTCATCTTTCCATCATGAGCACAAGAGCAGATCTGCTCTTCGCCTCTAGAACTGTCCACTGAGCAGAGGTCTGCAACCTTCAACGTTAAAAGAGAAATTTGGTCCAGCTTCTACTGACCAAAACCCAACAAGAGCCCCAAAGTTGCACTATATGTTTGGAAAAATACCTTTTATTTATGCTTTGTGCCCATTAAACCATTTTAATAAAATCTAGCTTTTAAATAGTTATAAAAGTTCAATTTTTTTTATTTGTATAACAATTTTAACTTATATTACTTTTGACAAAAGCACATACAAGTTCCTTTCAAAATAAAATATACCATGCATTAAATAAAATAAGATTATGTGATAAGAATTTAAAGCTAATACCTTTTCTTGGAGCTGGAGTTGTGTCCAGAGCAGGTCTCTCTCTGATCATAGCTTTAATCTCCTTCCCCTCACAGCAGGTTAGAAAGATGTGTTGGCAGTGGTAACCCAGGGAGTGGTGGGCTTCACACGCATTTCCCTCTTTGTGGAACTGCAGTCCAAGGGAGCAGCAGCCACAGCAGTCCTGCTTTTGCAAAATCAGCCTTTTAAAAAGTAACCAAGGGGCTTCTTTGCTCAGAAAAATACAAAACAAAACATACAAAACATGACTTTACTTTCTGCTGGCAATGTCGATTACTGACATTAATAAGAGACTAAAAAGAACTTCAGATGAATTATTTAATGGTAAGTGAAATTCAGTTGTAGAAATGTAATAGTGTTTATTTTCACAAATTGATTTTTAAAAATGGGCAGAGAAACGAGAATTACATTAAGTTCAAATAACAAAGAAGAGTGGGTTTGTGATGCTGTGGCCAAACTGCATCACATGTTCTTAGACAGTGACTGAAAAAAGTTAAAGCTAAACGGATGACTTTGTTTTTTAGCTGAAATGACTTGTGGCATCCAGAAACTTGAATTAAATTAAAATGATATTTTGCTTCTGCTCAACTTAGCGTAAAAAAAATCTTATCCAATATGTTTTGTATTTTTAATTTTATGTTAATATTTGAACAAAAATGACTCAAGTACAGTCACAATAATTTCACACTTCGGTAAACCTGTAGTTTAGAAAATATGTATGCCAAAATCCCTCTCCCTCTCTAAATGCTGAATAAATCCTACAAAACAAAACAAAAATCTAGTTTTCTATGCAGGCAAACTGGGAATTCACCTCTAATCTGTTGAGGTTTTACACATTATCATCTAATCTCCTACAAAGTGTGACCCTTTCAAGGAGCAGATACATTCTTTTTTACTGACTACCATTTTATGCAAAGGTTATAGCTAAACGTCGGGAGTTCTGCTACTGAAACAATGTTCACTATTTTGTTTTTTTTCTCTGAGAACAGCCTTTTACCGATCAGCTAATTAGGAAGAGATGAAAGCATGGCAGCATGGTGAAACAGGAAACTGCAACACAGTCCAGTTCTACGTGTAGAACAGAAACTACAGGGGAACCTCAGAAAGTCAATATTCAACAGCTGTGCTTCATCAAAGTGTCCATAATGACTTCAAGGCTCAGAAGTGGCTCTTAAAAGATGAGTTCTTTCAACATAGGTCAGATGAATGACTTTGGAAATCTGGCCAAACACTTACAAATCCCAGTCAGTTACTGGAAACTCATGTAGTCAGATATAATGATGCAGTGACATTTTTATGTCACAGCTGCTGTTTTGACATAGTTTTCAATCAGCTGTCTGTCAGTCTTCTATAAATATATTTAGGCTTAAAAAAGGAGAACATAAAAACATTTCTAGGACTGCAGGAATTGTGGATATTTAATCCATTAACCAATCAGTTATGAGTAAAAATCCTGAAAGAACTGCAGATTACATCATATTCATTTGATATACAGTATGCAATAGGCCAACACTGTAAGCCCCTTGCCTTGTAGGAATGGATTCCACATTTGGTGCTGGCACCATCCTTACACGTTCTTCCTGCCCTGGCTGCATTTATTCCAGCCGAGCACTGAACTTCTCTTAGGGAGCCGAGGCAGCACTGTTGTTGGGCAGTCCTGACAGAAAAAGAAATGAGAAATGACCGAACAAGTGTCTGGACCGCAACAGAAACAAAAGGTCTTCCCACGAGGGTTGCCATGGCGCCGAACCAAATGTGTTCTCAGATTTCTAGGAATTTAATTAAAAAGAGAAATTGAAATGACGTTTCTGGTTGGTTTTTTGTGTAAACTACAGAATGTGTCGGGAAAACATCTCAGTGAAAGAAAAGATTGAAAAATGTGTTTTGTCCTTATCTGTGGGCTTTAGCTCCAATTATTGCTCTTTTTTAAGTGTTCCAGTAAATGAGGGTTACATAATAGGCTCACCAGCAAATGGACTGCCTGTCTTTTGTAGGTGGCTCCATGTTGTTGCAGTGCCCATTAGCTGAAGCCCATTTTTCACCAGTCTCACAGCAGGTCTTCATCAGCTCCTTGGCAGACACTAACAAAATACAAACACCCAGACCTAAAATTAACTCTTCTTAGTACAGCTAGCGCTTCAGGGAAACCATTTAACATATAGAGGTATAAATGACTGAAATGGCTGAAGAGTTTAACTTTTTAATGAAATATATATGATGCCATTTAATTCATTTTCCCTTTTTCATTGATCTCATACCTAAAAGATAAGGAAAGGTTTGTATATTTGCTGACTAAACTTTAAAGCCAGTTTAATTATGAAGTATGAAACTAATGATCAGAGTAATCCAGTGTTTCTTTAACATTTTGTCATTTTTCACCTACCAATTTAAAGTCCCACTCCGATCATTAGATTAGCCAACTGCCGACTGTCTATCCTATGTCACACTTACAAGCTTTTTCCAACTGCATTTTTTCGTCTGCTTCTGATTTACAACAATTTGAATAAAAAAATAGTCAGAAATAAAATTTTAACCTTAATTTTCTTTAAATATTTTCTCCTCCGTCATAAAGATGAACAAGAACGTGTGAAAAACACAATTTTAAATGGAGTGGGTCTTTAAACTCCAACAATGGAGAAAAAAAAACGACTCTTTTCACTTAAAAGTAAAAATGTGTTCCTTCAAACACAAGACAGTGCATTCCACAGCTGATTTGTGGCCCCTACTTTAAGACACAACTCAGCACATTGATGTTTTTGCTGCCAATTAGACTACTCTTACAGAAAGAGGACAAAAACATCTAACATTTTCAACTAATCCAATAAATAAACTTAAAAAAACAACAAAAAAGTGTTTTCAATTGTTTAAACAGTAAATGTGGTTTTTCAAACTTAAAAATAAATCACAGTTATCGGGAAAATGTTCAAGTAATTCAACAAAATATATTTTTGCTTTCAGATGATTTTATTTTTATCTGAACTGTTTAGTGCTGAAATCCAGAGGATGACTGATAAATGTGGAGCGAACATCAATATACTGAGAGACACCAGGAAAGATGGGTAGAACTGCTCAGCTCCTCTCAAAGCTTGAATTAGTCCCTCACAGCATGGTGAGCCACGATGTAAGCTTTAAGAGGGCAGAGGTCATAAAGAGGAAAAACATCCCACTCAGAACTACAGAGATTTCATTAAATACTGGTGTGTTTTAGTTCCAAATTATGCAAAGCGCTTCAACGTTCACTTATTTTGTTGCAACTTAGATAACAAGACAAATACTTGCAGCCTGGTGCTTAATTTAAAGGTTTAGAAAAAAGAAAATCTACTTTAAAAGGCAGAACAGTTTTAATGCAAAACTACAGCCTCGGTTCTAGCTGTGCAGTTAAACAAACCCCTTTGAACCTGTGACAAAGTATATATTAAAGACAGTGGACATAATTACTCATCATCATTTCTTTGGCTCCTCTTCGTTTTCTCCTGAGGGGGAAACAGCTCACTTATTGTGAACAAAACACATGTTGGCTTCACGTGTTGATCCCAAAAGTTTCATATTTACAGTGCAAGGCTATGGCTGATGTTTTGTTTGTAAGGTGGATTATGTAGAAACAGCCACTGAGGAGAAAAACAATGAAAAACTATTTCAGGACAATTACATCAAACTCAAGCAGGTTTTCCCCCTCTCTGAGTCTGATGGCACCCCTTATAATTAAGCCCGTCTAGAAATGGATGTGAAACTGTGCTTCAGGTCTGTTATTACACATGTCTGTTAGAGTAACACTGAGGTTACTGAAAGGTCTTGAAATTGCACAAAAACAGCAAAAACTATTTCTGTCAACATCTCTTAAAGATTCATAAAGAGTGTCAGCTTTTATGAGGATTTGGCAGTGGGCTACATTAATGGCTGAAAATGGTTAAAGAAACAAAAAGAAATGTTTAGAAACGTTCCTAACTTTGAACACTTTCAGAAATTGAGTCCCTTTTTTCAGTCCCATGGTTGTCTCAGAACAGCTGGCTGTGATATAACAGGGAGGGCTCTCCTGCTAAATTCATGACTTCATTCCCAAACAATCAATTTCATTCTCAACTATTTGTCACTTTTTCATTAATTTACCCAGTAGTGTTAGCCAGTAATTAGGAGACAAACCTTTTTTTCCCCTCTTCTTCTAGATGTTGAAAGTCCTGCAGGCTCACCAGTTTTCAAAAGTTCAAATAAATTCAATAAAGGGATAAAACAATGAAACTAATTTGTTTTTATCTGTCATTGCTGAATTGGTTTTGTAACTCAAACGTATGTGTGTGACTTTTGAAATCCTCAACGTCTATATTGGGAGTTTTCTCTTATTCTTGTTTCCTTTTACCATTAACATATAAAAATGCTTTAAATATAGCCTCTGTTAAAGGCGGAGAGTTTTTCACATTTATCCCAGGGAGTGTTCACAACCACAAACGTGGGAAAATTGCCAATTCTTCCTTGAGGAAATCTATCCAAAATCTGATTTTGACTAAAAAGCACTCACAATAAGGAGAGTTTCCAACAAAAATACAGGCACATGTTTCATTGGAGTTATTTTCAATAAGATAAAGTCATTACAGTTGTAAACCAAAAAGCTTCTTAACTTTGAATTTGCAGAGGAAAGTTATTGCAAGGGGCTGCACGGTGGCACAGTGGTTAGCGCTCCTGCCTCACAGCAAGAAGGCTCCTGGTTCAAGTCCTGGCTGGGGGACCTTTCTGTGTGGAGTTGGCATGTTCTTCCCATGCATGCGTACTCCGGCTTCCTCCCACCGTCCAAAAACATGCTTCACAGGTTAATTGGTTACTCTGAATTGTCTGTAGGTGTAGGTGTGAATGTGAGTGTGCATGGGTGTGTGTTTGTGGCCCCTGCGACAGACTGGCGACCAGTCCAGAGGTGTACCCTCTGGACCAGAGGTGTACCCTGCCTTTGCCCATGAGTAGCCAGGTTGGGCTCCGGCAACCCCGTGACCCCGAAAGGGATAAAGCGGATTGGAAAGTGAATATATGAATGAAGTTATTGCATGTTGTTCAACCTCCTGCAGCCTTGTGTCAGAAGGATGATAAGTTAGTCTTTTAATTTGACTGTGGTCGCTCTTTATGAGTGGTTTTTTGCATGTGGAGAAGTTTTTCCTTTTTATAATCTGTACGCATGCTGGTTTCCTGCTGGCTCACATGTGCGTTTGGTGTGTTTTCAAACGGGCTGAGGATGGGAGGAAGCCCCAAAAAGGACTGCAAGTGACCAGAGAGGTGAACTGTCAACCTCCAAACAATTTTTACAGCAGCACTAGAGTAGGAATGAAGTCTTGCATGGCCAGCTCTGGAATTCACCCTCTTGTTTCATCTCAGAGGAAAATTATACATTTGCTCAGCCCACTCCCACATGCACATGTTGCAACTGCTCCCTTTTTTTAAAATAAAAAGTGCCTCATCTGTTTATTTTACCTAATTTCCGATTATTTCTATTATTTAATTGTGTCTTAATCCACTTCTAAGTTTCACATGTATGAAGTTTGTTCACTGTGGTGGTCGCTAATGTTGAAAAGTGGGTGGTTTGATTTGAATGTAGTGATTGCTGAGAAGATTGGGAAACCTGCAGCCTCGCGGGAGATGTGTAATCACCCAGACTCATGAGGGAAAAGGGAGAAGCGCTTGGCAATCAACAGATAACAGTGGTCTCATTCAACACATGGGTATTATGCTGCTCCTCAGGTACAGCCCCCAAGAAATCCTATATCAGGTCATCTCAGGATCGGAAAGCCTAAACAATCCCATCCCCCTTTGAAGGACAAACACTGGCTGGAAAGAAAAACTGCAAATGAGCAGGAGTTAAAAGGACATATCTCGGACTGGGCTCCACCAAAATTAACTCATGTCTGTTTGTATAAAAAAGCCCATGTGTGCTTGTTATTCATACTTTCCCCTTTCCTGTCTAAATAACTTTGACAACCTCCTCTAAAAGCATTGAAAACAGGCATCAGTCATGGCTCTTATCAGTTGGGTTTTTCCTGTTTGTGCTTTAAAATGACACCATTCTGGAAGTCCTGTTAAAGTCCAGAGCAACGTTCAATGTCATTCTATCCTGTAAACTCCAGACCAGTGACTTTCAGCTGATTAGCTCTCGATTAAAAACAAGCCTGCTCTGATCTTTAAACTTAAAACCATCATTTACAACAGATTACAAGATCTTTATTCCTGCTTGCCTTTAGAATGGGTTAAAAAGATAAAAATGTACGCTCACCTCCAAAAAATTTCAAAAACAGTTAGATGATGGTTAGTACCATGCTTTTTTCCACACGTTCAGAAGTTTCATTTCTAAAAGTGTACCTTTTATGCTATAGAATGTCATACAAAGACCTCACAGATTTCTTCAGCTTTCACTATAGGGGATGGGTGCTGAAAGTAGAGAAAAGTCATAACAGGTCTCAACAAAAGTCATTTGTAGTAAAGCAAGTTTGCTGTGCAACTTAATTTACACTTCTCTTGAAGGAACTAATTTCAAGTAAGCATCTGTATTTTTAATACAGCTTCTCTGGAGTTCCTGCACTAATAAAAAATAATATTCACTTTAATTATTTAATGTAATAATATTATTAATAATATAATTATTATTATTTTATCATACAAAAAGTTGTGCCAACATGAAGTTGCGTATTTTCAAAATAAATCTTCTTGTTGCTTTTGTTTTTCTTCCATTGTAGTCAGCTTTTACAATAATTAAAATTGAATGCAAAGCGTAGGGGGAGAAAAAAATGGCTTGACTTGGACTCAAAATATCAATTTATCCTCAATTTTTTCCCCCCAGAAATTTCAAGACTTTTTTTCTTATTCCCATAAGCTTAAAAGATTTAAATACAACGGACAACGACACCGTTTGATTCAACCTCTTTTAGCCTTTCTTGCTGAAAAGTTTTTAACTAGTTTGCTAGAACAAACAACTTATTAAAGAAGTAGTAGTTTATGATATATTAAGACCTCCTTATCATCATCTGAAATATGGTAATCATATTAACTGAGGGTAACTGAGGGATCAGTTTCCGCAGGTTTGTCTTAACTCAGTAATTCTTCCAAAAAAATAAAGTGAGCTATAGTTAATGTCATTGGGTTACCTGCAGGGTTCATTTAAATATGACATGATTGAGTTTATGAGCTAAATCTTTCATATTGTCTGTAAGGGTAAAAACCTGACAACTCAGTTTTAGTGATGAGATTTTGTCTATCATCTCAATGTTTCAAAGAGGTGTAACTTATTTCTCAGACATCCTTGTAAACATTTTATCATGATCTTTCCATCCTAGTGCACAAAGCTGTTAAGCAGCAGCAGCTTATGCCCTGAAGGGAAGACGATCTGTAAAAGATTAAGCTTAAAAAAAGGAGATTTAAGAAAATGGAGTAACATTAAGAGAGCAAAGTAAGTTGACCGTCTACCTCTGATTGAACCATAGAAATGCTATTTTAGGAAAACATACATTTCATGAACAATTGTTCTCTTTTTTCCTGGTTTTCATCTTGAACTAAGTGATTGTTAAACCTTTAAAAGACAGGATGTGAGTGATGCACTATATGGGAGTTTATGATAACATTTATTTTAAACAAATCAAAACCTTTTATTTTAGATTTTGTTTCTATTCAGTGTAACTGTCACACACTATTCACAGCTGGAGGCACTGAGGGTTCAAGTGTTTAGAAAAGGTTACTCACATTTGGAGTTTTCTGTTCCTGATGAGCGGTGGGTGATGAAGGTTTGAGGGTCCTTGCTGTCCTCACTCATCCTGCTTGGAGCTCTTTCGGTGGAAACAAACTGAATTGTAGGGCGTGAAACCTGAATGTCAGGCATGTGATTAGGCTTTTCTGACACTTTTTCTTGTCTGGGTGGGATGGCAGAATGGAGACGGCCATGATTGGAACTACTCTGGCCAAAGCTACGGAGTCCTGTTCTGGTACGGGTACTATGTGATGAGTCTGTTGCAGTGTCCTGCATCTCACTGTTTCTTCCATTGTTATGCCTCGTGGGCCGTTCTCCAAGTTCCTGCTGTTGCCGGTCGATCTCTGTGGCCTTTCCTTCCTTGGTTGTGGTTGTTGGTGATGTTGATGCTCTGGTGTGCACTACTGCAGAAGTTTGATTCATGCTTCGTGAAGGTTTTTCTTCTGTGCTCCTCACAAGATTTGGTTTTCTTTGAGTTTGCTTCTTCTCGTTCCTCCTGCCGCCATGAGAGACATAAGTAGTGTTTGACTCCGGGTAAGACAAAGGTAACGTGCTTGATTCCACCAGTTGTGCCAAATTCAGAATAGTAGAAGATGTTGGTTCTTCCCGAGAGTAGTCATGATCCTCTGAGCCAACTCTGGGTGGGTCCTGTTTATACAGCGGCAGAGTGTTTCCCAGTCCAAGCTTGGAAAATGGTTCCACAAGACTTTTTTGTGAAGTGCCTTGCCCACCACTTATGTCTCTGAATGGGCTGGTGTTCTCAGCAGTCGTCACCACTATAGACTTATCAACACTGCGTAAGTCACAGTCAGGGATGGGTGAGCACATTATCTTGCCCCCTTCATTTGGACAATGACAAACTTGGCAATGGTCTACCCGAAAAGAGTGTCCTGCCTCATATTTCTTGTTGCCGTGGGTACAGCCAATCCGCCCACACTGAGCGCATCCATCTGCAGGTTGTAAAACATCAATGCAGTTTGGGGGAATTTCGGGACACGGAATGAAATGACAGCTTATCTTCCCTCCTCCCTGAGGACAGGAGCATTCCGTGCTTCCAAAATCCACAAAATAGGATTCCCCCTCTGGGACTTTCCCGTTTTGAAAGCCGACTTGGACACAGTCGTAATACTGGTACCCTTCACACATGCATCCCCTTTCTATACATTTGGGGCAACAGGCACCTGTTTCTAAGACGGTTTCGATGCAGTTCTGCAGAACGGGACAGTCCACGCCTGAGCAGTCATTCTGGCTTGCACGGATGTCCACAGATAAAATCACAAAACAGAAAAACAATGCATACTTTTGGATCGTCATCTTGCAGAAGAAAAGGGGCCAAAGTATCAGCTCTTCAAAGGTCTTGTTTCCAGGTTGGAAAGAATTTTGAATTTTTTTTGTCTGTGAAAGTGAACAGGGATTAGTCACATATTTACAGTTCACACTGGAACAAATGAGGGTCTTGTTATGTGGTTTGTGCCATAACCTGTTTTAAAGCATATTCGGTTTCAACCTAATTACCTATCTGCATCTGTTTTATCAACTGTGGAATGTGTATTTTTCAAAGCCGTTGCTGTGACACGACGCAGCAGGAAGGATGTGGTTTTCGTTTGATTTCACATAGAAATTTGCCAGGAAAGCTTAACAGAAGAAATGTGTGCAATAATGACCCATCACGTTTTTCAGCTGCAACAAAGATGGTGCTATTATCATGCTGCACATAATGAGCCTGCCACATGAAAATTCTTGATGTTTTGTACAGACTGCAGCTTTTCTGCCTTTACTGGTGTGAAAATATATCCTAATTTAGCCATCAGCATCATTGGAGTCAAATGCGAACGTGTTTACAAAGTAGTTAAACTGGTGGAGCACAAGCTGTTTTGGAAAACTTGTCTCCTGCTACTGTACGCTCTGGCAGAGATTCAAGATTGTGATCGCATTTGGCGAGTTTAAGAGCTTATCTACATCTAACATACAAGATTAGAAATTGCAACACAAACTTAATCAGGTGTGATTTAGTGTGAATTTAAGTCCCATGGCATATTGGAAAATTCCTGTCTTTTTTTCTTTTTTTCCCCCTTTTTTTAACAAACAAAAATGTTTTGGTGTCCACACAAAATGTATTTTCTCTGAAAAGTTAAATTCCGATTTTTCAGATTGAGTTATGGTTAACATAACATCATGTAAATCCTGAAAGATTTTTTTTCTGAGATTAATCAATAAGCATTCTTGCTACTTGAAAAAAATCTGCATTTGATCTGATCAGAACCGGATTATGAAAACCATGCAAAACTATGAAATTAAGTAACTATGTATGGGTGGGATTATATAACTTTGCTTCTTCCCTCTCCTTTTCAAGCAATCAATCAAGCTCTATTAGACTTTTGTTTTTAATCACAAAATTTAATCAATCAAATGTGACTTGGTAAGTCATAATCAATGCATTTCATTGTCTCTGTAATGAGTTTAATAAATCTGTGTAATTTTTTTGTCTTGTATCATCCAATTTACGCTTGATATAAACCAGATTAATTAAATAACATCAATGACGTAATGCCCTTGAAACCCTGTCCTACCTTAAAGGTTAGTTTTTTCCCACAGAAGCAACATTCTAAGTAAAATTCCCATGCATATTTCAAGTTATCTATCAAATGTGAGCTAAATATGGAGTGCATTTACTTAAAATGTTGATGAGGTCACCATAAGGACCGTCAAGATCCATTTGACATATATAACCCTGCTTTCCTTCATAGTTCAGTCATGAAACAACCCAAAAAACCTGGTGGAACTCTGTTTTGGGGAATCAAAGAAGCCTTTGTGTCCAGAAAGGTAGAGAATCATTTTACCAGATCTCGAAGTCCCCAACTGGCACAGCTTGACTGTTATGGGGCTTTAATAGTACCCTACTAATGTCAGCTGTAAAGGCACCAGAATCTCTGCAACGTTAATTTAAGCGACAAAAAAAAACTTAAATAAATATTAGAGATTTTGGCAAAAAGGGTTTACAAACTAAGTGAAAAATACTGTAAGTTTCTACAAAGCATTTTGTAGAGTGGCTGATTGAACAGGGCTGACCCTTACCCTTGTATTTGTGCGTATGCACAGCTTTCCACGTTTAAGAGAGTGCAAACAAACACACAAGAGCCAAAAGACAAAAATGCGTGACAGCTGCACATAACAGACCCGTGGAGGTCCAAATGCACACTTCATGCTTGCATGATGTCCCTTGGAAATCAAAAGACGCTCTTTTCAGTGTCACGGAGAGTTTTTAATTGAAGGGAAGAGACTCTGCTTACCTCCGCGCTCCAGCTCCTGCTGCGCTACAGAGCTTCTGACGGGACGTGTGCGTAAAGTTCGTGCCCTGATCGCTCCAGCTTTTTAGAGGCTGGGAGCGCCCCTGCGCTGGAGGGCGGGACAAACCTTCACAGACAAAATTCCAACTTTTCCAGACTACTTTTTTTTTTTTTTTAAATCTAACTCTTTTCAGTGAAGTTCTTCCCAAAATACAAGAGATGGAGTGGCATTTTCCCACAATTTAAATCATTCCTGTGACTCCATAGTGAGTTGGAATAGTGAAATAGAATTCTAATAGAAAAAAAAGAAAATATATATTAAAAAAAAAAAAGTAATTTAACTTTTGCATTAGTGACATAAACTTGTTCCAGTCTGCGATCTTTAGGCAAAACTCGTCACACTACTGCCTGGGGCCACAAGGGGGCCTACAAGTCTGGGTCTCCCTGAGCCGGTCCCCAGCCCAGAAATGAAAGGGTTGTCAGGAAGGAAATCCGGCGTGAAACACTCTGGCAAGCCACCTGAGGTGACCCCTGACAGGAAATGACGAAAGGTGAACCACAACAACTCTTGTGATATTATTAGCAGAAGCTTCTTTAAACAATAAACAACGCAGATTTATGATGCTTTCTTTTTTTCTTTTTCTTTCTTTCTTTCTTTCTATTTATTATTATTTTATTTCTGTACTATTTTGATTTTAAAAGTCACGAGTGAATAGTTAGACTAAATTACAAGAAAATCAGACTCTGGTTGAATACAGTCTGACTTCAAGTGCCTGAAGTGGTGGTGAGCCGTGTGGTCACTTTGTCTCAGGGGGTTCCTTTGAATGAGCAGTGACAGAGATCCGTTGGTTACCTATTATTGGCTTGCTCTATCCCTTGCATTCAAATGCAAGCAGGGCTGCACATGCTGTAAAAGACTTCCTGAGTTCTCTTGAAAAGGTTTTCCCAACTGAAATTTATGATGCACAATGCCTCAAAACAAAAACCTTTGTGAAAAGTCAAACCATCTAAACAAAAAGCACACAGACACACAATTTCTTTAGAAAAATTGGTCATTCAACAGAACAGTTGCATTTTGAGTGGCTTAAACAACTGCATAGAAGTCAGAATTACATGTAAATCAACACAAACCTGTCTCTATGTCTCTGAGCGTATAGATTCATCCTAGTGGCACACTCATAAACATTCATAATCTGATCACATACAGAGACAGACTGTGGAGCTGCTTGAATATTAAGGAGGGCGATGACTCTCCTCTGTGCAGCAAAAGTGAGTACTAGAGCATGACCGTCATTCTCTGGGTATTAGAAAACTTGGCAGGCAGAAATGTCATCAGAGGTATTTTATTGTTGATTTTTCAGACATTTTTCAAATTGCAAAATCACATAACAAATATTCCTTGTGAAGGACTGCTGCGATAGGGCTGTAAAATACTTCAGAATTTTTTGAAAGCTACCAACTAAAAACTAATCATCTCCTACTCTGGAACAACAGACTGTTTCAAATCTAAATTCTATGCTGTCAGCGCTCTAAATATGAAAACAAATCTGCTGTACAGTAACAAATAAAAACAATATCTTCACAGATTTAAAACATTTGACACCACATCCACTCTAAAGAGATTTCCTGGTGTTGCAGGGACCAAACTGCCAGTTCCCTTATGCAGTAGTTGACCTCCGTTGACTCCTCTGGGGCCAGAAAGCCTCAGTGCTGCGTTGGCTCTCCGTCTGTGAGATAATGACATCTGACACGCATTAATGCGGAAGAGCTAATTGTGCCACACACTGTTGTAATTTCCCATTCATGCATGTCTGATTGGGGACTTATGCAACTGATAATTACCCCGGCTCACTCACTGCACCCCTTCTTTATAATAATCCACCTAATGGGTAGCCTGCCTTCTTTACACCAGGCTGAATTAAAACTTAAGAAATTATTATTAATTTGATTTAAAGCAGAGGGAATGCTGTTTGCTTCTTTAATTCTTCAGAGAGCCCCTTTAGTATATTTGGGGTTTGGATTTAAATTATGCTCCATGACAGTGACATCATTGTCTACATTGGCCTCAAAACACAGGAGGCATCAATGTGATCTGAGTGAAATTTTGTCCTGCTCTCTTGCCTTTGTTTGAACAGGTGGGCTGGATCCTGTAAGTGGGAACCTAACAGGAACATTGTGTGAAGTGGTTCACTTTAAGTCCAAAATAATTCCACATGGATTTCAGCGTGGATTTCACAAGTTTGTGAATGTGTAATCGGAATCACAGCAACAAGAAAAAACACAATGATGACCTCTTCATTTGTGTTTGTTAAAGACCCATTTCAATTAAAATCCTGTTTTTGGTGTTTCAGAGGTGAATTTCTGATGAACTACTGCTGCTCTGCAGAAACTATGTCCTAGGAAACAACAGGGTTTTTTAAATTTGCCTTAAAATTGCAAAAATAATATTTAAAAAGGCCACTGGGAAGGGTTTTAAAATAGATGATTGAAGTGAGACTCTGTTGAACCTCCTGTTTTGTCAAGAACTAATATGTGTCGCAAACTCTCTGAAGAGAAAAAGTTGTTCTTCAGAAATGTTTTGTTCAAAAGAGGGAAACCAGCAAGCACACTTCACTAATTCTCTGTGGGAGGCCATGGAAAAGGAAATTAAGACCTGAAAGCTAATGTGGTAAAAGTGACTGCATCTTGTAAAGACTTTCCAGGCTGTCATTAAATGGCTGTAGTTACATTGCTGCACTGCTGATAGATGCAGTCCATCAGTTTGGTGATTCAGTATAGCTTGTTGGTTTCTGGCTCACACGGGAGCAGAGTCTCAATATGAGCATTTTTTAAAACCATCGGAAGCTCAAGAAAAAACTCTCCAAACATCATTGCTTTAAATGCAGTAGGAGTGACCTGAGTAAAAAGTAAGATCATTTGTTAAACTAAAAGCATTTGATGCAAGTCAAATTGGATCCTTTTTTACCTGTAGTGCTCAGTTTTGACTGTGAAGCTTCAAAGGCAATCTCACTTAACTCTATTTACTTATGGCGCTGAAGTGGCAAGGGAATATAAAAACGCATGGCCTTGATTGCGTGAATTGTGCAAACTGATTTAATTATCAAACAAAGCTCCGTAGACCCACTGTCTTCTCTCTGTTGTACTTTATGCTTCATAGGTTAATCTCTAAGGAGACCTGTGTTTGTTATAGTTGGTAGTTCTCTTTATTAGACTCTATTGGGCTTTTCTTTTCTTGCTTCAGTTTTATTCAATTCCTGTTCTGCATTAAAAAAAAAGTTGAATTTGGAAGATTAATTATTTGGTGTAAAAAATCCAATACTGCTGGAGAGCCTGTTTGCTACTAAAATAAATGGTGCCACATTTGTGGGAAGAACATTAGTTTCTGGAAGAACATTAATTTCTGGGAAAAGCAGCAGATCTAAGCATGCTGGATGCGCTCATGAATAATTTGCTAGATCTTCCCTACTGATCCCTGGTTCTTGTGTAAAATAAGTTGACTCTGGTTATAAGCTTCTGGTACACCGCCAGGTGATGCTAATTAGGCCCCTGGGAGAAGGAAAGGGCCGACAGCTCTCTGTCCAAACGATCCAGAACAGACTGCTTGCCGCTAATCTCTGCTCTGTACAGGTTTGCTGGAGGGCTGTCATGACTGTCCTTCACCATCAGGCCTGTTTGGTGTCAGTAACACTTGTGTTGGAACCTGAACACGTGGAACGTTATTTTCAGGAACGAGTCCAGGTTCTGCCGAAGGCAGTTGGATTATAGAGTCAACTGTGAAGAAGATGCAGAGAATGCTATGCTGTCTGCTAACACAGAGTAACACCGTTTAGTGGAGGCAGTGTGATGGTTTGGGGAGGCTCCAACCTTGCAGAAAAAATGAAACTGATCATCATTTTATTGCAGAGCGATACAGAAAAAAAGATTATGTAGACTAGATTGACAACATTTGCCCCAACAGATGGGGGTATAGCAGAGACTACCTAGAATTTGGGAGTGGAAAGGATTAAATGATCTGCAAGTCATCCCCACCTCATCCTCATTAAATGCTGTTGATACTAGCATATGGTGGGTCGTTTGAACCAGAGTGACCAACATGGGACCATGTCGGATGATTAGTAACAAATGCTTGGCGCCTCTTCCTCTTCTTGTTGGTCACCAAAAGGAGGAAGGGGTGTCAAGCATTTGTAACCAAGTATGGTTCTTCCAATGCTACTGAGGCCTGCTTCTATCTGTTTTCCATGCCTGACTTTATTTTCCATTACATTTAATGCTAAGTGGAATGGAGACCTGGATTTAATGGTTGTTGCAAATGTTGCAAATTAGCAATAAATGGGGTGAAGGGTTTAAACTTTAATCTCCTCTCATTTGCATCTCACACACCAATTTTATGTTACAGTAACATCCCTCATCCTGTTTGTTTATAGATTATATGCACATCTTTTGTCATCTTTTGCAGAGAGGAACAGGAACCTTGTGGTCATTTTTTTCTGTCCCAAATAAGCTTTTTCTTTCAAACTACCTTTTTTCTGCTTTTGATCCACTATGATTTAATGAAGAAATACTCAGAAATTGAATTTAAAAGTTGAATTGTCTGAGCACATTTCCTCCATCATCAGAAAAATGCCACAAGAATAAAAACAACAAAAACACAATTTTTATTGGAGTGGGTGTTCAAATTTTAAAACTTTGTCATATGTAGGTTTGTTTCTGATCAATATTCTGTCCTGGTTACTCAAAGTTTCTGCAACAGAAATGTCTATTTATCCCAGTAAAATATTATTAAAGAAAAAAAACTGAGTCAAAAAAGAGTTTTCATTATTTATGAGCAACAAAATTGGAGGAAATGAAGAAGCTGCAAGCATAAGAACACCTCCTTCCATATTTGCACACAGGTAAATGATTGAGCTGACTTCTCTTTTATGGCATTTTTTTTTAACTCTTGGTGGAACACACAAGATTCCTAAAGGTAAAAACTGATGTCACAGCAACTTTTAATAGTCCTACCCAGTGCGATGTATCGCATGTCACATGTCAGAAACCTTAGATATGTATATTTTACAAGCTTACACTGACCACAGTTTGGATGTAGCTAAATCAACAGATGAAAATACTGGTCTATAGCAAGTGCTTAGGCTAATGGTATAGCCCTCTTCCCCTACTTATCTGCACCAAGCCAAGCATGGTAGCCAAGAAGCATTCCTGAAGAAAGGATGTGACTACTGATGCACGCCAGATGAGGAGACGTAGGACAGGATTGCAAAGCAGCTGCAGCCATCTGTGATGCATGAAAACATTTCATGTGCAGCATATGGGTGCCTACAGCATGATTGCAGTACAATGCAAGGAAAAAAAATGTAATATAATTCGGGTCTGTAGTGGTGCAAGCTAAAATAAAAATGAAAGAAATTCTAAAACTGCAAGGTTTTATGAAGAATAAATCTACATTTTATTAACTGAAAAGCAATAACTATTATTATTCTGGGAAAACAGTCTAGGAACCCTGGAAATTATTTTTCTTCCATCCTTCTCGTTACTTGTTTAAGTGTGAACTCTCAGGTTTGGTCTGAGGGATTTTATATAGTTGTGACTGAGGCAAAGAGAAATTAATATGAAGTAAATTTGAGTAACATTATTCTCAATTAATATGTGAAGTACTGAAGTGGCAGAATGTCACATTATAGTAGCTTATTGTTTTTTTTTCCACACTACATCACCCATTCTTTATATTAAATGCAAATTACCCATAAAAGACGAAAGTTCATGGTGGCCTGGAGCCAAAAAATGCAACATAAATAGGCAAGTTAATGATAATCTAACAAAACTATAAATAATCAGGCTGCACTCACTAACAGGAAATGCACTGAAGAACTGCAACATTTATCTTAAGCCTTGACACATCTTCACTAAGTATTGCTGAGTTTTTATTGCCAGCACACCCTAACTTCAGCTACATATCATGTCTGCACTACAGTATTTGCAGAAGTGCTGTAAAATTTAAAACTAGTGGAGAAGTTATCTAAAAAAAATTGAAAGAATTAAGAGCACTATCAACTATGTTCCGACTCTAAGTTTAAAAAAATGTCTTAGTAGCTCCTTTTTTATCTCAAAACCAACTGAACTGCCAAAAAAAAAATGATCTCGACCAAATGAAAAGGGAGCCAGTTTAAATCATTTTGGCTGGTTCAGTGCACCTTTCTGGTGCACTGTGATACCCCATAATGTTACTGAGCTCATTTTAAACCACAGTGATTGATGACAATCATTCTTTTTCTATTATTACTACAAAATTGAAGATAGTAAAAAGTCCTGTGACATACTGAGGAGCCAGCTATAGTTATTAGTGACACCTACTGGTAAAAAGCTGTACATTACCAGTTCTTTTTATGACTGGAGACCAAAAAGTTGAATGGGTGGATCAGTGGCAGTCATTTCTTAATAATGCCAGCCTTGCAAGATTTTTTGGTTGATTGGAAATTTGAAAGTTCTTAGGCTGGACGAGCATGTTTCTACAGAGATTGAATTCACGTAAGTACTGCTGAATGTAATCTTGGTTTTAATTACTACACAATGCCCCAAATCCACAGATTTATGAGCAAGCTAAAAGTTTTAGTTTTACCAAACCTAACAGATAATAACTAGAACAGAATAAGCTAACCTTTTTGTTTAACCTGCACTGACCCTGGCAGTCTATTGGTTGAAAAAGGAACCACATAAAGTGACATCTTTTGCGCAGAGGTTTGGAACAGACTGTGATGATGTTTTTGAGTTTCAGCAACTGTGCTTGTGCCTTAACTGTTTATTTATTAGTAGCCTACGGTAGTTCTATTATGCTTGGATTAAGATGCTAAAAGATATCCAGTCCCAATTGACTGCTTTTTTATCACTACTTTGATATATTCTACCTGAATGGATGAATGAAAATAAATACATCCTTTTTTTATTTGGATAATTTACATTTCAATAATGTATTAGGAATTCTGATAGAATTCTGATAGCTAAAGCTGGTCACTAAATATACTATATGTCACTATATATTGGTACTAATTGCTATAATAGCAGATCAAATCAAATCAAACTTTATTTCTATAGCACTTTTCCTATGAAGCATAACACAAAGTGCTTTACATTAAAATAAAAAACAACAAACAATTAAAAACAAGCACAACCATAAAGCAAGGGGCCAAGGATGGAACCTTGAGGCACACCACATTCAATTTTGTGGACCCCAGAAAAGTAAGTGTCCATGCTTAGCATAAAGCTTCTCTCCGTGAGATAGGAAGTGAACCACTGGATAACAGTCCCTGAAAGGCCAAGACTTTTAAGTCTGTTTAACAGGATCAGGTGATCAACAGTGTCAAAAGCAGCACTTAGATCCAGTAGAACTAATACTGTGATCTGACCTGAATCCGAGACACATCTAACATCATTAACGATCTTTAACAGGGCTGTCTCAGTACTGTGGTTCGTTCTAAAACCAGACTGGTTCACCTCAAATATGTTATTGTGTAAGAGAAACTTATTTAGCTGAATAAAAACAATTTTTTAAAGATAACTATGAAACTCTTATCTGCTTATTTATTTGGTAAAAGTTGGCTTCAATTGTTTTTAAAGTTGAAATGTTTCAGATGATTAAATGCTTTCCAAAATCAAAATTGAGGCAGTCGCCAGCGCAGGAAAGATCAATCCAGCTCCACGGTAGAAATGATATAACTTTACCTTTAAGAGCAAACTCCAAGCTCGCCTCGTGGTCTGTGACGTCACCACACTCCCGGCATGCTCTGGAAGTCCAATTATTGCTAACGGCGGGTATTGTATGAAATATAGGTATTTTGAGCTATTGCTTACGAACCAGTTGAGTTATACCGTTACAGTAGGTTTCTAATTAATGTCAAGTTTGCATAGTTGTGTTTAAAGAAGTAACTGGTTTTAAATGAGAACGTTAGGGGACTTTGCAGTTGTTACCTTCAACGTGCGGCGACATTGTATGAAGTAACTGTGAAAGAGCAACCACAGTAAATATGAAAGTGTTCGGTGTTTCGCTATAAAACTTAAACGATTAGTATTATATCAAATTTACGTAGCAAAAAGAAATACATTACATTAATGAAATGTTTCAATATAAATGTTTAATGATAGTTATCTGAGTGATGTTGATTGCAGGTGCCTCAACCATGAGTAAGTAAGAATCTTTATTTATGTTTTTCATCAGTGATTCACTATTTGCAGAAAGAGGTAGAAAATACACAGATTTCCCTAATTTAGCGCCTGTCATTTCTGTTCAGCATCACAAGAACTGTCTGGACACTGTTTCCCACAATGCATTGTTTTTTAGTCTAAAAGTGGCTTTCATTCAGCTCAGTACCTATTTTCTGACTGCGCTGTGTTAGTTAGGCGCCTTGCTCCCGCCCCTTTCTCGCGATACTTTGGTGACGGCGCGCAAGTGACGTTTGTTCAAAAAACTAACCAGCATGCACCGCAATCCAGGCGTTCTGCGCAGTGCGGCGTGCGCCTAATCATTTCACTTTTAGTTTTGCTACTGATAAATCTTTTTAGACCTGCAAATCTGAAATGAACCTTTTAAAACTACAAGTATTGTTAACGGTAGTAGCCGTGGTCTATGTGGACGGCACTTCCAAGCTAAATATCCCCAAAGTTTTACTCCCGCTCGCCAGAGGTACATTAATCAACTTCACATTGGAAACCACCAACGGATGTTACAGATGGTAAGCAATACTGTAAATGTTCTGCCATGGGGGACGGGTGTGTGGACTCATGACTGTCAATGCTGTTGAACAGGTGGGCTTAAAATGTGTATTGTCTAAAGTAAGATTACAATATATGATTTGACATAAAGCCACACATGATATAGTTACCATGACCGTATTTTCTAAAAACAAATTAAGCTTAATGGTTAAGCTAGTTGTTGATATCAAATGATATTTCTACCTAAATATGCTAAACTCATTAGCTTACTAGCAACCTATAATTTGACGCCTTTCCCATTTATTTTCAATAAGACAACGTAGTATTCAAAAACCTTAACCGTGCAAAAACAAATGGGAAATCTCGCCTAAAAGTAAGTTTCATAAAAATGATTATCAGCATATAAAAAGTTTTCTAAAGATTTAGGGGTGTAATGATAAATCGACTTATGAATCTATTTATATTTCTATGATCCAACCAGATCGCTCTGAGACAAGTTTTTAATCAAAGCGACTTGTACCACTATAAAATCACTTCAAAATGTAAGAAATCGATTAAATTGATATTCAGAAATACCAGTTGGATTTAGGCACGGCTAGTTTCTTTTACTAAAATGTGAAATAAAAACTTGTATCCCCTGTAGCTCCTTTTTATTTTTCTTTCTCAAATGGTCTTGCCTTTTGCCTGGTCACAGTTGAAAATATTTTTTCCCCTCAATTTGTCTTGCCTGTATAAATAAAGGTTAATTTAAAAATAAATAAAACATAAAAATGTCCATGTGCCTCCACAGCGGGACAACACACATGTAATGGCAGCAAAAAAATGATCAATCTATCATTATAGTCCAATGTGTGGAAACACTTTGAATTTAGCAAAGAAGTGATCATACAAAGGGCTGCACGGTCGGGCAGTGGTAAGCGCTCTTGTTTAAGTCCCGGCTGGGCGACTTGAACACACTGTCACCAATTGGTGACCTTTCTGTGTTGAGCTTCCTCCCACTGTCCAAAAACATGCTTCATAGGTGAATTGGTCACTCTAAATCAGGGCTCTCCAACCCTGTTCCTCGAGGGCTACCGTCCTGCAGCTAACCTTGCTTCAGAAGATCCTGATTAGCTGGATTGAATCGGCCCAGTTTCTGATTGACTGAACACACCTGATCCAGGTGAGCAGCAATTACTGAAGCAGGGTTAGCTGCAAAGCAAGCTGGGCGGTAGCCCTTGAGGAATAGGGTTGGAGACCCCTGCTCTAACTTGTTCCTAGGTGTGGATGTGAGTTTGCATTGGTGTGTGATTGTGGCCCCTGCGACAGACTGGTGACCTGTCCAGGGGTGTCGCCTGCCTTCGCCCATGAATGGCTAGGTTTGGCTCTGGCAACCCCTTGACCCTGAAAGGGTGAAAACTGTATATAAGATGAATGAATCAATGAACGTGACCCTACAGTGTGGTATAATGTTCTGTTAGTATTATTTTTATATTGATTATCTTGCAAGAAATAAAAAGAATCTGGAAGACTTCACCTGCACTGTTCAGTATCCAGGTATTTATCTCTGAGTCACACTGGTTGAATGTTTGGCTAAAGATATCCTGGATGCATTTTTAGGTCAGTGAATTGCATCATTCAAAATGAACAACCATCAAATATGATATGAATTGGATCGATACAGTGAATCGTTATACCCCGGTAAAGTACAGTTGGAAGTACATCATAAGTGTGCACGCTACAATGGTGTGATAACAGTATTGTTAAACAAAATGTGGGAACTACAGTGATGTCTGTCATTCTTCCATGTTTTAGGTCTTCCACCAGACCAGAAGTGGCAAGCATCCAGGCTCTTGATGAAGACTTCAGCAAAGGGTGCTCCCGTAGAGCTGTAGTTCAAGCGCTCTCTACTCAACCCTCCAGACTCACCAGCATCATTCTGGCCGAAGACGTTGGTAAATAAAAAAATAAAAATTGGTCTAACTTTATATTTACTCTGTTTTGACTTCATCAGTCAAAACAAAAGTTTACAGCAGAAAGGATGAAGTCACAAGTTATCTCTAGTCTTCTGGAATCTACTTTTCATATTGGTGTTAAAAAATATCTTCAGAAAAATATCTTAAGAAATTCCTCAAGCAGGTTGTTTGTGATGATAATTTGGAAAATCTAGATGAATGTGGCCTCGTCTGTCTTCTAACCCTGACGGGTTGCGTGGGAGAACTTGTTAAATATCCCTCAGGGAGCTTTGTCCTCTTTTTTTTTTTTTTTTTTTTGTTCTTTTCTTTCTATGTTGCTTAAAATTTAAAACACTTAATTTTAAGACCTGTTAAATATTTACAAGAATAGTAATTACAGGTAGATGTTTGACTGTCTTTCTTTTTTAATGCAAAATCCTTTAAGCTACATAATTACTTGAAGCACCCTATTAGAATATTAACACAAATTAATGTTGTTTTTTTTTTTTTTTACAAGGGATGCCTTATTCTCAGTTTAAACCCAAACTGTATGTCACACCTTTGAACCGAAAGTGTATCGTTTTCTCCCTGCCGCATAACATGTTTACGTTTAAAATGTGGACATTTTAAGGATGTGTTATTTATTGTTTAATTACATCACACCATGCTTAGAATGAGCAAACTGAAATTTTTTTCTTTGTGGTTACTTGCGTATTAGCAAATATAAAAAATTATTTTTCTGAATAATTTTTTTGTATTACACAAATCATATATTGATCCAAAACAAAACCGTGACAAAAAAAAATAGAGATTTGAATTGAATTGTGAAGAAAAAGTATTGTTACATCCCTATTTTTCACTATAAATATATGTTGGTTGAATTTGCTACTATTGTGAATTCATTTGTTTTTATGAAATACCCACAAAAGTTTTATGGAGCTGGTTGTTACTAAAGGGTATAACTGTTCTTTCTTTGCCCTCACTAAGTGAACATTTGATAATCAGCTCCTTCTTGGTGTCTCATGAATTCTTTGGTAATAGGGCTGGGCGATATGCCTTAAAAATAAAATCTTTTTTTTTTTTTTGCATACCAATTTTGATTTTAATAATTTTGTTCCTTCTTTTGCTTTCTTAAACAACAATGACAAATGGCAATATATTTAAAGACCCACTCCAATGAGAATAGTGTTTTTTAACATTTTTCTCATAATGGAGAACATGTATGAAAGAATTTACAATTAAAACTGTTTTTGAGTATGTCTTTTATATAAATTGCGTTAGATCAGGATCAGACGAAAACCGGATGTTTGACAAAGCTTGGATTTATGACATAGCAGCTGTCATGAGTGGTCTAAAGCCACCCTTCTTCACTCCAATTCTGAAGCATCCACTTTCAGACAAATGGATCTGTTCCTTTTCCTCGTCTGAGCTGCCATATGGCTCCACGCTGTACGGCTGCATAGATCCATTAATGCTCACCATTTTTTTTATTTTGCTACGCTAATGTTATCTTGGGCTTGCGAGGTGCTATTTAGCTTGTGAGAGAGAGTGTAAGAAAAGGGCTGATGGGAAAATTAGCGGAGCGAGCTTCCACAATAACAGTCCCGCCCACAACCCATATTGGCAGTTCTGATGAACTCCTGCTATGCTGCAGAAAATTTGTCTTAAAAATGCCACAGGCTTTTTGATTTTGGCTAGAAATGCATAATCATAATTAAAAGACCACTAGGAAAGATTTTACAATAGATAAAATATAGTTGGAGTGGGACTTCAACAAAACTCTTTTATTTTAATATTTCCTTAAGGTGATGACCTTTATTCAAGCTGCAACTCATTACAAGCTGTAAAAATGTTTGTTAAAAAATGCAGAAAATGTTTTGTAAAATGCTGGTAGCTTGACCATCTCAAAGAGCAGCACTTCTCCAATTCAACAGAGTTCCTCTCTTATAGAGGTTAAAATAAATTTGTCCTACTCCCACTTTTGGTAGCTACAGCCTTCAAACAGGTTTTTTAGTTTTTTTTTTCTCTGAGTCTGAAGTCGCTTCACCAAACAAGTTCATTAAAACTGAAGAAACTAATCCTGTTTTGGGAACAAGCTCCTCCTTGCAAGTTACCATTTTTACATCTGCGCGTTGAGAGACAAACAGGCTGACCTTACTCCGAAACAAACAATCCCAGGAGAGCAGGATGCTGGGGAAAAATATCCAGATTTCCCCAAAATTAATCTTCTTAAACAGAAAGTTCAAATTAATCAGTAAAATCAATTTATAGCCCAGGTTAATTTTTAAACATGGTCTTCAGTTTATAATGTTTGAGATAACATAAAAAAAGAAACAAGAGAATTATCTAATAGATGCTAATATGCATGTCGATCGAATTTTTAATGTTGCAGGTTTTTTTTGTCTTTTATTTTCCCCATTTCGAGATGATATTTAAAGATATATTTCCTTTGGCAGTTTGTTTGCATGAATTATGATTTGTATTTATTTTAAAAACCGGTAAATCTGCCACACTGGCTCTTTCCCCCAAATATCAGTTTAACTTCCAATCAAAGGAAAACCAAAGCATACCATAAACTGCTACCTCACACTTTGAATTTAGCCTGATTCACTATTCCTGTTTGCAATCTGTCACTACTTCAAAAGCTAATTTGTCTGTTGAAGAATACCACAGCATTTAAATTGACTGATAACTGCCAGGCACTCTGCCAGGAGCCCGTTAGGAGCTATCACCCTCCTTTCGTCATTTGCTTACTCTTCTGCTTCCTTTTTTTTTTCCTCCCCTCCTCCTTCTCCACTCTGCCACAGTCACAGGTCAGGTTCTGCGCTGTGACGCCATTGTCGATGTCATTAGTAAAATCCTGATAGTGTCCACAACCAGAGAGCTACATCTGGAAGATTCACCACTGGAACTCAAAATTCATGCACTGGATTCTGAAGGTGAGATCTCTGCAAATCACATCAAGTGATTATACTTTTCACCTGAAGTGGAAAGCTAATGGTGTTATTTTCTGATCAAGAGTAATTTACAAAATGAATGTAATCATTCAGTTTCCAGCTGTGTGGTGTCGGCATTGTTTATCAACCGGTCTTGAAACTTGGGAGAAACGAATGGGCCAGCCCCAGGATTCTTTCTTAGGGCTGCCACTCTGAGGTGGCTGTTTGTTCTGTGTGACTAGTTCCATTTGGGACAAACACACTTAGTTTAATGAGCTGAAACTACAGCCTGATTCTTTTTGATGATGGCTCCAGGCTCTGGTGTTTTGTTTGCTCTGGCGTAGGAGTAAATTTCAGATTCTTCAGATGGAGTAAATTGTAAAATGTCTGGACTGCATGCAATGATGGATTTTTTTTCTTGGTTTCTCTTGCCAGAAGCTTTCAGATGACAATAATCTGTATTTAGGATACACTCAGCCAAAACGCCTTCCCCTTGCTACTTCATAGATTAAGAACCCATGTAAATATTCTGTGTTGTACATTAGGGACAAATTTCACTTTCATCATGTGGACTTTTAAGTTATGCAGTCCCCAAGTTATTTTTGCTTAAAGGGACAATTTTTCAAAAAGAAACATTTTTTATATTTATTTTATTAAGAAAATATACCACTCTACATAATGTCTGTATTTAGAGCTGCTAGCTGCTTTTTAGTACATGTAATAGAACTTCAAGAATTGTTTAAGATCCTACTTTATTAAAATCATGTTTTTTTTTTGTGTTTTTAGCATGTTCTTGTAGCAATGTTCTCATAATGGAGGACATGCATAAAATTATGATTAAAACTGCATTTCAGTCGTTCATAATTCAAATCGTGCTAGATCAGGAGCAGATAAAAACCCACGGTTGAAAACGGTCGGGTTTGTGACACAGTAACGGCCAACAGATTCATTAATATCTTCATTTTCCTCATCTGAGCTACCGTCTGGCTCAAAACAGCTAGATAGCTCTGATATTGCTCGCTGTTTTTCTTTTTTTGGCCATGCTAATGTTAGCTTGGGTTTGTGAGGTCCTAGAATCTATCATTCATTGGAGTTGGTCTTTCATTTCAATGAAAATTGTGTTTTTAACATGTTCTTGTGACATTTTTCTGATAAAGGACATGTATAAAGAAAATTAAGCTTAAAACTGAATTTCTGAGTTTCTCTTTATTCAAATCATTTTAAATCAGGACCAGATGAACTGATGCAGTTTGAAAAAGATTATTTGTGGTTTAAAAATACACTGGTCATGCCACAAGCTCCTTGCTCTGCTCCATAACGAGGAAGGGAAGGGGGTGGGGTTGCTACGCGCCAACAGCAGGAGACGAATTTCTAATGAACTAACTGAAGCTCTGGAGAAACTATGTCTTAGAAATTGACACAGGTTTATTGATTTTGGCAAAAAAACGCCTTAAATCATAAAAGACCACTGGGAATGG
The DNA here is from genome assembly GCA_036245035.1 of Adrianichthys oophorus. Taxonomy (NCBI): domain Eukaryota; kingdom Metazoa; phylum Chordata; class Actinopteri; order Beloniformes; family Adrianichthyidae; genus Adrianichthys; species Adrianichthys oophorus. The sequence continues at coordinate 15,579,196 of BSAI01000015.1, forward strand.
TTTTGAACAAACTCAAAAGATCATCAGAGTGGATCTTGAAGGCCTGGTTTAACTTTTGAAAGCAATGTTTAAAAGAAAGGTAGAAAGGTAGTTTGCCCTCTCTGGGTGGGTGGAGTGCTCCTTCCCCAAGTGGAGGAGTTTAAGTATGTTGGGGTCTTGTTCACGAGTGAGGGAAGATCGGAGCGTGAGATCGACAGGCGGATTGGTGCTGCGTCCACCGTTATGCGGTCGCTGTACCGGTCCGTCGTGGTGAAGAGAGAGCTAAGCCAGAAAGCAAGGCTCTCAATTTACCGGTCGATCTACGCCCCAATACTCACCTATGGTCATGAGCTCTGGGTCATGACCGAAAGAACGAGGTCCCGGATCCAGGCGGCTGAAATGAGCTTCCTCCGTAGGGTGGCTGGGCGCTCACTTAGAGATAGGGTGAGAAGCTCGGTTACCCGGGAGGAGCTCGGAGTAGAGCCGCTTCTCCTCCAAATCGAGAGGAGCCAGTTGAGGTGGCTCGGGCATTTAGTTCGGATGCCCCCTGGACGCCTCCCTAGGGAGGTGTTCCAGGCATGTCCCACTGGGAGGAGGCCCCGGGGAAGACCCAGGACACGCTGGAGAGACTACGTCTCTCGGCTGGCCTGGGAACGACTCGGGGTCCCCCCAGATGAGCTGGAGGAAGTGGCTGGGGAGCGGGAAGTCTGGGCATCTTTACTTAGACTGCTGCCCCCGCGACCCGGTCCCGGATAAGCGGAAGAAAATGGATGGATGGATGGAAGCAATGTTTAAAGCTAAAATAAAGGTCCTATGTTCCCCTTTTCAGTCATTGGTTCCTATTTTTGTTGTTAAACTATTGACGTTTTTTTTTCTATTTTGCAGGAAACACATTTAGCACCCTTGCAGGGCTTGTGTTTGACTGGTCTTTGGTGAAGGATATAGATGTAAATGGATTCCCTGATTCTTACAATTCATTACGGTGAGCTTCACCCTGTTAATTCTCCTGTCAAATAGTCTTTAAAGGATGCCAAGACTTTCTAGAATAATCTATCTGGTTGAACCGGTTACATGTATTTTACCTGGGATTTATTTCGAGATGAAATATTCTTGAAATAAGATACAAGACTCCACTAATCTCCACTGAGTCTGTTATCCCTGCCTGTTTTTCCTCTAAAGGGTACTTAAGTTCTCCGAGTCCACGTACACTCCTCCTGCATACATATCTGAAATGGAACGTGTGGGGAAACAAGGTGATATTATTCTGGTGTCAGGACTGAAAACGGGACATGCTAAGCTGAAAGCTAAAATACAAGAATCCCTGTATAAGGTAAGCTCATCAGCATAATGCAACAGAGTGAGTTTTACCTTGTGAATTTTAGGCACTTTAATTCATTTCTATGAAAGTTTATTCTGGCCATTGAGAGCATGGTTTTTGTATTTGTGGCACCTTTACCACAGGATGTGGGTGCTGCGGAAGTAAGACTGCTGATTTTGGAGAACATCCTGCTTAGCCCTGCGCATGACATCTACTTGCTGGCTGGAACGTCCATCCGTTACAGAGTTCTGAAGATAAGACAGGGCACCATCACAGGTTCTGATGATTGTGGAGTTCATATTTTGTTTTTTCATTGAAAACATTGAAGTAGAAGTTGAGTCATAGAAGTAAAAAAAAAAAAAAAAAAAAAAGTTATATCTATGACAAATTCTGTCTATTTTTTTAAACTTAAAAGCATCTTTTATGCTTAATAATAAATTTGGTTTTGGTTCAGAGCTCCCCATGCCGTGTGATCAGTACGAGCTGCACCTTCAGAACAGTGTGGCTGCGCCTGCTGGAAGTCAGGGTGCTCCTGTGGCCAGTCTGGATCAAAGCACTTCCACAGTGACAGGACTTCAGTTGGGACACATTAATGTGGTGTTGGATCACAAGAGTATCCTTCTGTCAAAGCACAACACTTCTGCATGCTTTGTTCTTTACGGTGGTACAGATAGTTGTTGTTACTAAGCACAATAAATACAAGGAAAAACATTTTTAGAGTTAGTATTGCCAAAAATCTCTCTGAATTGTCCTTAGTGGCATGTCTGAAGGCCTTCGAATGCAGGGAGTGTCTCGTCTACCTAATAGCACCTTGTATGTTGTTGAACCAGGTTACCTAGGTATGTCTTCCTCTTTTAGGGAAATAATTTCAATGTTTTAAGGTGTATCTGTCTTACTTGTTTTCCCTTTTTCATTTGCTTAGGCTTTAAAATTCATCCAGGAGATAGTTGGGTTCTTGAAACAGGCAGAGAATATGATATTCTTATTGAAGTGTTTGATAAATCTGGCAACAAAATCTATCTCTCTGATGTAAGTACACGCCAGTGAACCAATGTGATTTGAATAATTTATTGCTTGTGGTTGTGAATAAACATTTTTGTGCAAGTGTGTACAGCAGACAAAATCGGACAATAGATTGTGTACAGAATCTGAACTTTTTTAGCTGTAAGTAAAATCTGTTTTTTTTTTTTTTTTTTTGTTTCAGAATGTGTGCATCAGCACTGCTTTTGCTATGGAGTATTTTGAAGTGCTGCATTCCAGTAAAAATGGATCGTATCATTACGTCAAAGCCCTCAAAGATGGCCTAACTCTTATTGATGCTACCCTAAGAGCTGTGGAGGATGACGTAAGTTGATCCACAGCTTTCACTGTCATCAGCTTGGATTTCTTGCTGAGCATCACTGCCGGCGTAAATAAAGATCTTGTGTCTTGTGCTGTCTTACAGAGAGGACGGGTCCATGATCTTACCAACCCTGTTCACAACGAACAAGATGTGGAAATCTATAATCCTATAGTTCTTAGACCAAGTATTCTCACTTTTCCTTGGCAGCCCAACGTTGGAGCTTACCAGTACACAATAATGGTTTGTTTTTCTTTTCAAATTGGTCTTTTGAATGGCGTTGAATCTATCAAAAAGCTACAATTATGAACATGTGTATTAATCATACTTTGGCAGTTATTTCTGTTCATAAAAAAAAACAAACGTATTTTTCATTTTTTCTTAGTACACAAAATAAATGAGATGAAGTAAATGAAGCCTCGTGTGTTTGCTCATAATGACTCTTCATTGGGCTCATGGCAGGCGACAGGTGGGAGTGGAAATTTCAGCTGGACCTCATCCAATACAGCTGTCGCCACAATGACTGTGAAAGGAGTGATGACCACAGCCACTGACAAAGGTGTCAGTGTGGTTTATGCTCACGATCTGCAGAACCCGCTGCACTTTGGACAAATGAAGGTAAAGAGGGGCCGCGTCAGAGCTTCTACTCCTGTTAAAGTTGTTTTAATGAAAAATGAAGGAGTCCAACAAAATATACTGAATAGATTAATCAGCATAACAGTTTAATATATTATTACTATTAACTTTAAATTGTTTAATTTATTTACTTTTTCTAAGCAATCTTCCAAATATATCCACATTTTTTTTGTATTTGTTTGCAATCCTGAAATGGCAGCAAAATCTCTTCAATGGGAAAGAGCTTGAAGCTGTGTCAGCTCTGTTGTTGCGTCTTGACAGAATAGTCTAAAGATGGACAGCGAAGGTCACAGTATTGAAACAAGGCAGAACATGAGCAACGCTATCTATCATGTGTCCATCTGTGTAGCTGGCCTTGTGTGGAACCTGTGGTTACATTTTTAAAGGAAAATATCCCTCAGACCTTCTGTAGACTCTGCAATCGTAACCTTCTATTTGGGGATTTTGTGTTCAAAAGAAACCTGTATCTACATTAGTCTCTCAACATATGAGGTTCCAGTGTTTAGGCTCTTGTGCTGCTTTTTTGAGCTTTTTAGATGTGCCAGTATTGATTAACAAATTATATTGAACACAACCTGTAAATATGGTTTGACTTAAGCGCCTCAACTGCAAAAATTTGTTGCCTTAAAAATGTCCTAAAAGTTCAGGCATCCATCTACCATCCATTTTCTCTCTAATGTTGAGTGTTCTATTATTTAACAAAGGTGAAGCAGCTCAACCAAACATGAGGTATTTTTATTCCATTATGTTTTTATTTCCTGCTTTGCTTTTTTGCCCTTTCTGTGCATGTCAGCATGACAGTGTTAGCAGACAGCCTCTCGCTCAGTCCAGCACTAAAACACTCTACACTGCACAGCAGCATGTTTGCCTGGGGTATTTTTTTTTCAAAGAATTCACTTGTAGGACAAACATCAGTTGCAATGGGATAAAAAATATTGTAAAGCATTTCTGTGAAGACTTTTATTCATTCAGGATGGTTTCAAGGCAAAAAAAATTTGTTTAAATGGTCATCTGGACTTTTTCTTGAAGTTTTTTTTGTATATCTGTACATCTTTGTACATCTGTTTTTTTTTTTTTTTTTTTTCTTGAGGAAATTTCACATTCATACGATAGAATATTATGGTCACCATGACAGAAAAAAATGAGTACAAGGTTGTAAAAATGAAGAGAAAAAAAAAAGTTTAAAAAATGATAAAATAAAGTTGTTTATATATATTTTTTAAATTCATTATATTGAATTTCTCTGCTACTATAGTGCAGACAATGTCAGCGGCGTGCTCACCAGAAATTCAGTTCTTGTCAGTCAAAAATCCTCTTCTGATGATGCCCAGTTTCCTTCAAATTCTTTTAATGTCATTATAAATTCTGTAAGTCAATGTTGACTCATTAAAGACTAGAATTTATTAAATTATAACTTTATTCTCGTAAAATGTTGCCTTTTTTTTTTTTTTTAACTCATAATTGTACGTGTTTATTCTTGTACAAAACTGTGGTGAGACCAGGCATGCTGTCCGACTTGGAGACAGCGGTACTGAGGAAAAAGCAGGAAGCAGAATTGGAGGTAGCAGAGATAAAGATGCTGAGGTTCTCTTTGGAAGTGACAAAGATGGATAGTATCAGGAATAAGTACATCAGAGGGACATCACATGGTGGAGGTTTTGGAGATAAAGTCAGAGAGGCCAGACTGAGATGGTTCGGTCATGTCCAGAGGAGAGACGGTGAATATACTGGAAAAATGATGCTGAGTCAAGAGCTGCCAGACAGGAGGTTTAGAAGAAGACCAAAGAGGTGGTTTGGTGTTGGAGTAGAGGATGCAGTAGAGGATGAAGACAGGATTAGATTGAGAATGCTCATTTGCTGTGGCGACCCCTGAAGGAAAATGCCGAAAGGAAAAGAAGTATGTGTTTATTCTCGTCAAATGTTGACTTTTTTTCTTATAATTTTACAACTTTAGCTCTGTAATTTTTTTTCACTTTATTCTCATTTATTTATTTTTATGGTGGCCCTTATACTCTATCATACCTTCAACTTCCAATGTACTGTGGGAAAAGTTTCACTTTATAAACATATGTCAGGATAAATTGTGGAGTTTGAGTATGTAATACACAATTGTTTTCTCTTGAAAAATAAAATAAAAAACTTTATCTAAAAACTAGCAAGTTATACACGTCTGCATTTTTAATCCTCCCTCTGTTTGTAGGTGTATGTTGTTGAGCCTGTTGCCATGGACTTTGCTCCTTGCACAGTAGAGGCCAGGCTGGGCCAAGTTTTGGATCTGCCCCTCAGGATTTTTGGACTGCTGGAGGAGTTCGAAAAAAAGCGAGTGATGCTGAGTGACTGCTCCCACTTTGAACTGCTGGTTGCAGAGGAGACGCGGGACATATTTGAACTGCTGGATGGTAAACCCCAAAGCAAAGCATATGCAGACTAATTATTATACTAGTATGTGTGGGAAATATGGTGTAAAATTCTCTATATAAATGAGTAGCTATTTACCATATTAGCCTAAAATGTTTTTGGTTGGCATTTCCTGTCCAAAAAACACATTCATTTCTTATTCAATAAAGTATAAAATAAACATTAAAACCTTTTTTATGTGTAAGACATTGTTGTTCCAAATGTAATTGACCACTTATTTTTTTATTTTTTTAAATAGACTAAACAAATATGAATTGCGATACAAGACTGTTGAATTTATTTGTAGACTAAATCAGAAAAGAAGAAAATACTTGTAAGTTTTTTTTAAAAATTATTTTATTTTTTGTATCTTGCAGCTTTTATAAGGTGGGGGTTGCTCATACATTTTAAAGTTTTTTTTCATTTTCATAATTTTCTATTACTACAGTAGAATCCCTCTTATCTATACTCGTATGTTTTTAAAGGGAGAGTTCAGGTAAAGACAATCAAACATGTTTGGTAGAACAAGTTGGTTGTACTATAAAAGTATTGTGAGAGTTCTTCAATTAAAGGAAAATGATTCTTTATGGGTTTTAGATCTAATATAATTTATCAGAATATATCTACTTGCAGGATGTTCAGGAATTCATATTTGTTTTTCCAATTATTAGTTAGAAAGTGCAGAGAGAAAATTAATTAGACCTGTCGACACCCTATTGAGTTAAAGATTAAAGGATACATGAGAGTTCCTCACAATAAGAGATGCCTTTTTTTCTTGTTACATAATGTGATGTTTGATTAATCCTCATTGTTTAGCATTGATCATTCTGGTCCTTCCCAGGGAGGCTGGCTCCAGGCCAGGACCACTGCAGTGGAGTGAGAGCCAAGGCCCTGACTCCTGGGTACACTGTTCTAACCGTTAGCTACACTCATGGCAACATTCACCTCAGTGCCAAGATCACCATAGCTGCATATCTTCCTCTCAATGTGAGTCCTCAGCTCTTATTTTGTCAGGAATCAACTTTGAGCCATAAATGGCAACTTTTTTCTTTTTAGAACTCAGTTTAGAACTCAATTTTTTTGGCAATATAGAGATCAGGTTGATTTATTTTGAAAAGCTCTACAAAAACATCAGTGATCATACCTCAGTGTTTAGGTTCATGAAAACATTTAGAATCTCCAACGAGCTACCGAGAGCTTCTCTCCACTGTGTCTGAACGGCTGCTTCGCGGTGTTTCCTCTCTCTCTTACGGAGTTTGACGGCTTTCTGTCCCGCATTTACCTGAAGAATAAAATGAGGGTACCTTTTTTGAGGCGTCGATGAAACTAAAGTTCAGAAAGCCCGAGAAGACTGCTTTCCCATCCCGCGCTGGCTCTCTGTCTGGCTGCCAGTTCCTCCCCGGTAGCCGCATAGCGAGCTCCAGCTCTAAAGTGTACCGCCTTAGTCCAACAGCAGCAGACTGGACGGGTTCTGGAAATCTCAATGCCCCGAAAGGGATCCAGTGGGGTAAGAAAATGAATGAAGTTCAGGAGAATCTAGGGATTAATCCACTATAAACACCAGGAAACTGGTTTGCTACTTTTCTTTCTGCATCCGTCTTTGCTCCTTCACTCAGTCTTCATCCATCTGCTTGCACCATTCTCTGATATGTTTAGGATTCATCCCAAAATGTGGCTCAGATTCCTCACAGAATGTTCTTTAGTATATTCCAAAAGTTTAAACAAAATGGAATGAGCCAAAATGTTGTGAGCCATGCTACACTGGCTGAATGTCACAGACACCCAGCCCCCACCCTCTGCCTGCCTTAGTACGAAGCGCGCGCGGTGGGGGTGTCTTAAAGGAGCCTGGCCACTGTTGGGGACCGGCGTCTATTACAACTAACACCTGTTAGACCCGGCTTTTATTGGAGACCAGCGTCTATTAGAGACCGGCCATTATTGGAAGATATGTTATGTCAGATGTGAGGTTTATCGAAATGTTAACTTCATTTTTGTGACACATTTTCCCGCTAACAGACATCCACATTTGTTAATCGTGGCTAAAAATACTCTTCATGAAACACTTGCTTCAGTGATTTGTGTTCAAACAGGGCTTCCAAATACACTAAATACACACCAGAACAAGTATTAGAATGAAGTGGCAATATTTTCCACGCTGAAGCATATTGGTACAATGCCACAAACACGCTAGCCTAAATTTTTTACTCTTAACGTTCAGATTATTTGACCAATAGTATGTTGCTCGAAAAAAACTTTATGCATTTTTCATTATGGGATTTGATGGTATTCTTCAGAATGTTTCAGATGTCTCTTTGCTTGTTTTGCCCTGGCAGCCATAGTTTGACCCAGTTTTGTCTCTTTGATGTGTAGAGCCTTGTAGTGCAGCTTAACACTTCCTCAGCTGTGCTGTCTTTGAAAGTAAAGCAACCAAAAATACAGATATACTTTTGTATATACACTAAAATTTAGGTGAATATTTCTTTAAATTTTACATTTTGTTGTGTCTTCTTGTAATCAAATTTGATATTTACTGAATGTGTCAAATATTAAACAACAGAACTTTAATGTAATTGTTGTTTTTCTTCAGGCGGTTGACCCGGTTTCTGTGGCAGTGGTCACGTTGGGATCATCTAAGGACATGCTGTTTGAGGATGGACCGCAGCCTTGGGTTTTAGAGCCCTCAAAATTCTTCTGCAACTTAAGGGCTGAGGATGAAACCAGTCTGAGTCTTACTCTCATCAGTCCCTCTTCTCACAGTTTTAATCACCACTTGGTTAGAGCAACCTGTAAGGCCCTTGGAGAGCAGGTTTGTGTAAAAATGTAAAAAGAAAAAAAAAAATCATTGTTTGTGTTTTTACTCAGATTCTGTCATCATTTTCTTCAGGTGCTGGAGGTGACTGTTGGAAACAAGGCCAGTGTGACTAATCCATATCCTGCTGTTGAGCATGCGGTGGTTAAGTTTGTTTGCGCTCATCCATCACGCCTCACGCTGCTGCCGGTTTATAGCAGTCCACAGCTGGACTTGACCTGCCCGCTCCTGCAGCAGAATAAGCAAGTGGTACGTATCCGTTCTTCTCAACATGTTCAGACTGTTTTGCTTTGATGCATTTTGCTGTGAAAATTGCTGCCTTAACTGCATTTAACAGAAAAACAGCTGCTGTATCTTTTCAAAATAAAACCACCTCTAGAGAAGATATTTCAAGAAATAATTTGTTACAAACACTTTTTTCTTACCTTGCCTTTGATAGAATAATATGCTGCCATATTCTGTTTTTATTACATTTTTATTCTTTTTGTAGATCATTTCGCATTTTTATTTTTTGTTCTTGCATTTGCTTTTCGTCAAAGCTTTGAAATTAATGTGTAACATAAAAGTTTCCCCTAAAATTAATTTTACTAATACTCTCTGTGCACTGAAGTGTCATATTTAAAATGAAAAAATTATCTAAGCATTTATGCAGATTTGTTAGGTATTTAATGTTATTTATGTTCAGTTGGGTGGAAAAAGAATTATATACAGATAGAAAAAGAGATAAGACAAGACAAAAAGCTGCTTTGATATCTGAGTTTGAATTTTGTAAATTGTGCTTAATTCACAATTTTCCTGAAAGACCAGTTTATTTTAATTCAGTGAAATTTAAGTCAATGTAAGCGTTTTTCAAATCCAGCAGTTGACTTTTTAAAACAGTAGTTTTTTCCCTTTTGTTTGATCCAACTTTCTGGAAAAGAGCAGCCACTCAACCACATTCATTGCAATTATAGACGTTCTTATAAATCTCAAAAGCAATTTCAGAATTAAAAGAAAGGTGTAACTTCTGAAGAGATCTATTTAATACCTAGTTTGAAATCCAATTTCTATAAGATGTATTTCAGTCCTGTTTATAAAAGTGGGGATGGGGTATAAAGAGTTAGTGCTTATGTAGAACTAGTACATGTGGGTCCATAGGCAAGACCAGTCATGCTACTGCCTAACTATGTAGCCACGGGGGGGGGGGGTCCTGAGTCTGGGTCTCCCTATGCCGGTCCCCAGCTCGGATAAAATACAGGGTTGTGTCAGGAAGGTCATCCTGCCTAAAACTCTGGCAAATCAAATGTGCGGATCAATGGAAGCTAGTCCGTTGTGGCAACCACTGAGGGGATGTGATCAAAGGTAAAATTGAAACACAGATATTGAAAACAAATGTTTTCATTCATTTATTTTTGCAGGTCCCGGTTTCGAACTATCGTAACCCCATTCTGAACTTGGCAGCCTTTGATCATCAAGGCAGAAAGTTTGACAACTTCAGCTCACTTAGTCTTCTGTGGGAATCTACAAAGACCTCACTGGCCAGCATTGAACCCACAATGCCCATGGAGTTTCACCTGCTGGAGGAGGGCCAAAAGCAGATGAAGCTTCACGGTAAAAAAACACAAAATGGGGTTACCTTTTACTTGTTTTTATTTAACAAAAAAAAACCGCTGAGTTTAAATATGAAAAGGAAAAAAATCTTTGGAGGTACAGAAAACAACATAACTGGGAGCAGGGCTCTAAATTAACTTTTTTGGTTACTAGGTGGTTTTTGGTGGCCAGTAACATCCAAAGTCTACCCCTGAATGCACCAGCTGCTGCGGCAAATGTGAGGATTAAATCTGCGCAATAAAGTCAGAATTAAATGTTTAAATGTACTCTAGGATGTATGTTTATGGTGGCCAAGGGGAGAGAGAAGGCAGACACCTAAAAATCATGGTTGTGAGTTTGAGCCCTGTGTCAGAGATGATGAATGTCTCACCTGCCGAAGTGGCTAGTGAGATAGATTTTCTACCTGCCAAATAAAAGTTTTACCCGCATTTGGTGGGTGGGTGGGCGGGTGTTAATTTAGAGCCCTGACTGGGAACAATAAATATAAAATATTTATTCAAGTTTTGGGAGTTATTGATGGAATCGCAGCTCACTTATATTTTGGCTTTTGTCATTGTTTGTGTCAGGACGCCAGACACTTCTTGTACACCAGCAAACAGGCCATGCTGCCATTACTGTGACAGCCCTTGGATATCAAATTTCACATCTGAATGCAGCAAAAGTCTCCACTCCTGTAAGTTTACGTTTATCTGGTTTTCATGCTAATCTTCCTCGCTCTGTTTTATTTACAATGAGATGGAGCGTAGTGTGTAACTGTTGATGTTTCACATGTTGGGCTTCCCGTTTCTGACAGTATGACCCCTTGATGCCTGTCTCAGCCATGCTGGAGCTCCTGCTGGTGGAAGATGTAAAGGTTTCTCCTGACTTAGTGACCATATATAACCATCCAATTGTGCATGTAAGAGACTCTGGACTCTCATATCTTTTCTCACTATCATTCTATATTTAGGCTTATTTCAACTGCATTTCATCATTTGCTGTTTACTGTTTTGTGTTTTTTGCAAAAGTAGACCGGGATAATTGTCTTTTTTTTTAACCAATAACTTAATTTAAATGGTATTAATGGATCAAACAGAATGAAAAGATAGTTTCTTAAAATAAGAGAAACTTTATTTATACACTAAAACCACAAGTGTTCTATCACACATTGCATACAACAAAAATGATGCTCAGAAACAAAATCTTGAAAGTCCCACTCTGATCATATTTTGATCTATTTTCAAAGCATTCCCAGTGGTCTTTTAATTATGCCGTTTTTAGCCTAAGCAAATCTAGGACATAGTTTCTGCAGAGTGGCAGTAGTTCATTAGAGATTTGCCTCTGAGTTGTGGGCATACCTGTTGGTGCAGAGTAAGCCTATCCCTTTCCCCTCATTCCTTTGTTTACACGCTCCCCCGTTTGCTCACAGCCTTGCACAACCCCAACCTAACATTAGCAGTGCAACAAAAATGGCGAGCCATTTTGGAGCTATCCAGTTGCACAGTTTTGAGCCAGATGTCATCTCAGACAAAGAAAATAGTCGTTAATGGATCTATTTGTCTGCAAGCGGATGCATCAGAATGGAGCGAGGCAGGGAACTTGTGGCTCACCTACAAGCTTTTTCCAACAGTATGTCTGCGTCTGCTCCTGATTCGCAACAATTTGAATGAAGACATACTCGGAAATGTAATTTTAATCTTAATTTTCTTTATACATGTTCTCCACAAATGCCACAAGAACATGTTAAAATCACCAAAAACACAATTTTGATCGGAGTGGGGTTTTCAGAATAAATAGTATACGTACATAAATATAGTTATTAGTTATTACCATTATTATGGCACAGAATTATCCTTTAACCTAATGTTGTTAAAATGTCTACACATACTTCTCAGGTTTAGGTGAAGAGATGTATTGGTTAACTTTGTCACAAAACACTGACAGGATTTTGTTTTATAGGTCAATCTGGCCCTGCAAGAAGGTTCGGGACACTTTTATCTCAATACCAGTGTCAGAGGGATTGCAAATGTCAAATTCCAGAAGGCTCAAGGCACAGCTCAGGTGAGCAACAACAGTGGCAATCTGTGAATAATTATTCAGCACTTTACTATCACATGTTTTTCTCTAGAAGATTTTTACACCTATCCCTAAAAAGTTTCCATGTGAAATAAACAGTTCTGTCGTTTTTTCCAGGTTTCTCCAGTTCATCCTGGCACTGTGAATGTCATGGTTCATGACTTGTGCTTGGCTTTTCCAGCACCTGCCAAAGCCACGGTTCATATTTCTGATATCTTGGAGGTTTATGTTAGAGTAGTAGACAAGGTTTGTTTACATAAATCTTCTTTTTTTTCTTAGGGTCATGGCTCTGCTTGGTTAGCTAATCTATCAGTGTTGCACATACCTGAAATAACCCAGTCTAATTCCAGCATAAGTCTGTCATTTTCCTGTGTTTTTTAGTGGAGTGCCCCTCCTGAAAAACCAAAATATTTCTCTATTTATGGATGTTATTCATCCTGATTACAGGTGGAGATTGGCACATCTGTGAGAGCTTATGTCAGAGTTTTGGATGATAAGAAAAAGCCATTCTCAGCAAGCTATTTCCAGTTTATGAATCTTAAACTCAACGCAGCTTCTGACATAGTCTCTCTCAAGTAAGTAAAAAACATATGACAATGTACTGAAACAAAAACTCTTTAATGTTCAAACATCTCTTCTGCAGGCTGTTGTCAGAGTCCACAGAAAATGACACAGCAGTTTTTTTGGTGAAAGGAGTCTCAATCGGTCAGACTACATTGTCAGCTGTTGTCATGGAAAAAAATGGTAGAAAAATTGCTTCTTCACCCCAGCAAATTGAGGTTTGTTTGAGGCAATTATGTGAATCCCAATTTGACATCTTACAAACTTGAAGCATCTTTTTATTAATTATATTTTGTTTTTAGGTATTTCCACCCTTCAAACTCATCCCAAGGAGAATGACACTGCTAATTGGTGCAATGATGCAGGTATGTATACAATTAGTTCCCAGGTTGTCTGCCCACGATTGGTCCCAGCTCCTAATTTATTCCTAAAATAAATTATTGTGGGAGATGGCTTTATCTTAATTGGTTTCGGGGTAAAGCATGGAGCTTTTGCTTTGTCTCTTTCTCTTATTAAAATGCATTTCCCACCAATCCTAGAGATCCAGTTATAGCTGAGCATTTACTGTGGTTCATATTAATTCATCCTTAGCTTCATTCACATCTTTAGTGTTAGCCAGCAAGATATTGAAAAATATGTTTTTCCACCAATTATGATAAAACCTTTTACTGGTAATATTTTTTATTTGAAATGTTTTTTTTCACGCCTTTCTAGATTACATCTGAGGGTGGCCCTCAACCTCAGTCCAATATCCTCTTCTCAATCTCTGATGAAGACATAGCCACTGTTAATGCACTGGGTCATGTTAGCGGTGTTACGGTTGGTAACGTAACAGTGGCAGGAATGGTCCAGGTGGTCGATGAAGAGACTGGGAAGCTGGTCATCATATCTCAGGTAAATGTTATACACAAATGTTGACCATTCTATCATTAGCTTTTATTAGTAAGACTCATTTCTTGTTGTGATATCAGGATCAAGTGGACGTTGAGGTGGTGGTCTTGACTGGCATTCGCATCAGAGCACCTATTACAAGAATGAAAACAGGAACACAGGTTTGAAGGCTGTGTCTGTTTTGCTGTGTTTTTTTTTAACAAAATAGAAAGATGTACAATGAATAATTGATGCTGCTTTCAGTAGGTTATTTTTCTCACTTGTTGGATGGATTTGTTTTCCAGATGCCCGTATATGTGATGGGGATGACCAATAGTCAGACCCCGCTTTCTTTCGGTAGTGTTTTACCTGCTCTCACCTTCCACTGGTCCACCACCAAGAGAGATGTTCTGGATATTCAGCCTCGCCAAGTTGAGGTGCCCTTGCATTTTTGAGTTTATCTCCCAGTTAGCCATTCATGACCTTGGGTTACACGCATTATCTAATCGGATGGTTCAAAATCCAGCTCATGTCTTGAAAATTGTCTGATCTAATCATTGAAATAATTCACTATTTGTGAAATTGAGCATACAGTTTTTGGAGATGTTTCTGGTTGGTGTATTTTTCTTTTAGTCACTGGGACACTGTGACAGCTGTAGTCTCTTAATGTTAGACAGTTTCTGTCACTGCTTCATGCTATTTTTAGCTCTGCCTTCGTTGTGTTCCTTTTATCTGATTGACTTAAGATATATTGGCTCTGGATTACAGTGTGGTTTAGAAAACTAACGTTTGCCTTCTCTATGCTTCCTCGACAGCCTGTTTCTCATATCTCATGATTTGATTAGCTGCCGGTTCTGTTGTCAGTCTTCTAATTGTTCTTGTCTTATCTAGGCTAACATTGACCTCCAGTCAGAACACAACTTTGGCATGACTGTGACGGGAAGAACTCGAGGACGGACTGGCCTTAAGGTGGTTCTGCGGGTTACTGACCCAAGAGCAAAGCAGCTGGAGAGGAACCTGCAAGAGCTCAGAGATGAGATCCAGATCCAGGTACTGAAGTGTGCTTGTTACTATGCTCATGCTGATACCTGTCAAGATAAAACAAAACTAATCAACTGTGTATTATTGTATCATAAGCATATTTATATAGTATAAATGTACACATATTGTGTAAAACCCTTCTATGAACTACTTTTCATGATGCTGTATTCTATTATAGGTTTAAAGCTTGGCATTTAATGCAAAATATTGCAGAGCTTTGAATTATCTGAAGATATTACTTCACTGAGTGATAACAGTACAGATTAGATGGAGCTGGATGCTTCAAACTGTGTTAGACTATGACATGTCACTTGTACCGAAACTTTAAAGAATGAATAAAGCACTGTGATAATTGGAGCTTCAACATTCTGCTTTGATCAAGGTCTACGACAAGCTGCACATGCTTAATCCTCCAGTAGAAGCTGAGGAGATCTTGATGGCTCCAAACTCGGCTATTAAACTTCAAACTAACAGGTAGGACAGTAATGGTATTTGTTAGAGTTAAAAACTGTGATAACAGTTCAAATAAAGTGGCTTTGTTTGGGTATTTAACAGAGATGGTGTGGGCGCTCTTTCCTATCAAATGATGGATTGCCCCGATCAGGTCGTTGTTGCTCAGGTTGATCATAAGGGCTTCCTCTCCTCTGGTTCACTGACCGGCGTCTCATCACTGCTGGTTACTTCTCAAGAAACATTTGGTGTCAATCAGACTCTCATGCTCTCTGTGAAGGTCAGTTAAAGGGCAACTGCTAGGAGAAATGTGCAGGTTCTACTTTAGAATGCTGCATAATCTGCAAGAAAGAATGAAAGTTCTTTAATGAAAGCTCCTACTTGACCAGACAAATAATTTCCTTTTAAAATTTTAACACAAGGAGTTAAACTTTCAGAAAAGGTTATTTTCTGCTATAGATATCGTAATTATTGCACATTTGCTTTACTTTGCCTTTCAGTCACTAAATGGTCTAACGTTTCTTTGAATTCATCAGGTGGTTCCCGTGTCCTATGTCCACTTTAACACCAGTCCGGCACTCTACACTATCAACAGAGATCACCTGACTGCCTTTCCTTTGGGAGTGCTGCTTACCTTTACTGTTCATTTTCATGCTCACACTGGAGAGGCTCTTCACAGCTCCAACTCTCACCTTACATTTTCTACAAACCGGTTAGTCATCGCTCAAGCCTTGTCGTTATGTATATAAAAAAAAAAGAAACTGGTGGAGTTAAGGGGTCTTATAAACTTCAGGTATACTCCTCTAGTGTCATTTGGAGTGACAGCAGATGCGCCAGGAATTACTGTGTCTGAAAGACTGGAAGGTCTAATTCTGTGTGGTAGACTTTTCATTTTTTCTTGTTTCTTCACAGTAGTAGCAGTCACAGCCAGTCTTTGGCTATAATCAGACCAAAACTGTCATAGTTACACTTACCTTCAACAATTTGCTGAAAAGTTTCCGATAAGAATGAGAACATTCTGTGCTAATTAGGTATTTTACATGTTATATCACTCCTTTTCTGTTTAGAAAAAAGTAAAGTCCTTGGAGCAGTGTTTTTATCACTTAGTCCTTAAAAACCTAGACTGCACACTCATAAAAGTCATCATGACACACAGCACTTGTCTTTTTTCTGAGTCTAGGAGTCCTAACTTTGTTATAGATGATCAGTTTTGTCTTTGTGAAACTAATGCTTAAAAACAAGTGCAGTAAAGCAGCCTTTTGACTCAGTTAGTGAAGCACACTTGCCTAATGACGTTTACTCGTAAACACTAAAAAAATTCTTCAAAATGCAGCCATAGCCAGTTTTCAACAATCGACAAGCTCGAACCTAAAACTTTAAGAATAATCTTTGCTAAAACAACTTAATTGTTAATGTGTTGTTTAGATATTCCATCAGTGGATCTTTAAAGCAAGTAGCAAATGTTTTTTTCTTTTAGAAGCGACGCTATAATGCATTCTCCACTATACATGTTTCTCTGTTTAAAGTAGGATCTGTTTCACCCAATAAGCCTTATAAAATCTGAATGTCCCAGCAGAGAGTTGGATTAGTTGCAAAAGCAGGATCAAAAATACAAATGTTTTTAGGCAAATATTTGCTTTAATCAGGATGCTGTTGGTTTTAAAATCTTGTGCCGTGTTTCTACATTTACAATACATCAGAGCTGCAAGGGCAAATATTTTGCTATTTAATACAGGAGAGTTTAAATGAATATTTTTACCCTCCAAATTTCAAATGTCTCCTTATTACCCTTTTAACAGTAAGGTTAGAAGTAAAGGGAACGTCGACACAGTCCTTCAAATACAGAGTCAAAATGCAGATTTCTGGTTATTTTCTTGCTGCTTGTCCCCTTTTCAGATCAGAACCTTTAACATCCCTGTTAACTTTCACAGCATACTTAAAATTCTAAGAATTTCTAAATTCAAAGTGTTTTTATAATGTTATGTAAAAAACAGTTTCTCAGTTTTCTGATGCCTCTGAGCAGAAGCCACAGTAGGAACATGGCTGAAAATCAAGATTAATTCCTAAAGGTTTTTTTTTTTTGTATCTTTCTAGTCTTTTTATTTCTTAACCTCCTCTTTAAGGGGCAGAGCGGAGGGTTAGAATGTGGATTCACTTTTAGATTGCTGACTCCTTTAGCACATAACAAGATTTTCTGTGGGCTTAAAGTCCTTTATAAATGATGTCTCATGGTCCCTGAAGCATAATTTCACATTAGCAAACCCTAGCTTTGTCATTTAGGAATATGATGGTACTATCAGGGAAGATTAAGTTTTCAACTGGCCAAGTTTGTTGCCAGATGAAGCAAATTAATCATTGTTGTACCTGTCCACTGGGAAGCATTCATTGGTTTAGTTCAAGGCAGACAGTATCACAGTTTTTTCTCTTGGCCATTGCTGCGATGCACCACGCCATTCTTCGATCCTTGCTGAGTCCATTAATGTCTACTTATTCTGACCAGAGCTGTTTGGGTCACGGCAATGTGTAGTGGCGAGGTCTATGAGGAGTTCACAACTTCAATTTACAGGGCTGACCCTGCAACCTTAATTCAGATGGAGCCATTTTCACCTGAGTGAGGGAGATAAATTAATAGGAGTTGCTCGGAGACAACAGTTGGTGCACCTTCGATGAAGGTCTTTTTCTGTTGGAGAAATTGGTCCTATTATCTTGTTCTCTGGGTCCTGATAACATTTTAAGGGAAAATTACCCAAATTTGTTGCTGATATTGTGGTAGCTCTGCTCACTGGCCTGTGCTTAAACCCCACTGGTCTCTCAGGGACCAATTTGGTCTTTCTCAAATCTGAACTTAAATTCCAGAATCTATTCTTCCGATCAAGTGAGAAAACATAAAACTGTTGTTTGAATGCCTTTAACAAAGAATACATGAATGAAATGAGGCATAAAACATTTTCTCATGCCAATAAAAGAGATTCAAGTATGACATGCATTTAAAAATGTTTGCCAGCGCTGGGTCAATTTTATCAAACCTTGCTCATGTAGAGTTTTATTCATGCAGAGACTATTTGATGTAGTGGGAGAAGTAAGGCGTGGAATATGTGGGGTTGTGGGCAAAGATGGTGTTTAAGAAGAAGTACCAGGATGAGGGAAGTGGAGAACTTTATCAAAATGACAAGTCTTATCTCAAAATCATTTTAGAAAGTCTGTATTAGACTTTCACTACTTCTAAAGTTCTTGCCAATATTTAATCTGAGATAGGAAATAATAGTAAAACATTTTTTTCTCATATTTCTGTTGAACGCTTACAGGAAAAGCTTTAAATGCATAATAGAATTGTATTGTTGCTGAAGGGTTGGGCTTAATTAGATTAACCAAAATGCAGCTCAGTTTTTGTAACTCTGTAAGGGATCTGATAGAAATATTAGAAATGTTGTACATTAATGTCTAAACAGAAAACAATTTCCTTACAATTTCTTAAAACAATATGTTAAGAGAAGCAAACAGAAAACTTGGTAATGCCTCCAAACAATGTAACAATTTGCCTCTTTTTTTATTTTTTAATCATGATATTTTTGATCTACAGGGATGACCTCGTGCAGATTGGGATTGGGCCCAACAACCACACGATAATGGTGAAAACTGTGAACGTCGGTCTCACTCTTCTGGCAGTGTGGGACAGTGAAAACATGGGAGTGGCAGACTATGTCCCACTTCCTGTAGATTACGCCATCCGCATAGACAACGCCCGCCAACTTGTGGTTGGAGATGTGGTCTGCTTTGATGTCCAGTTGACGACCTCAGATGGTGAGTGATGTGCTCTCAGGGCGAACATATTCAGAAGTCCTTTTGTGAGATATAAAATTTGGGTAAAGCTGTAGAGGAAATCCTTAATGAAATCTGCTTTTGTATTCAGCTTATTCAGAAGATAACCTTGGGCTTGGGAAGAGGCTGCCATGTTGAAAAAAAAAACCCTTTTAGGACTAGTAACAAATTTAAACTCCTCCTAGGGATTTTTATCTATTCCCTCCTCCATTCCCTCCTTAACTCATTGAGCATTGTAGAGAGGCTACTTGAGAAAAGGTTTTGGAATCAAAAGTTGTAGATTTTTAACAGTCTTACAGTGTTTCCCCTGTTGCTCGCACATTTTTTACCAGAATATTGTGAAAATGTAAAATATGAATCTTTGGCTCAAGCTGAACAAAATAATATAACATACTGATATTGACTATATTAGAAACAGGAGCGTAGTTAGCAAAAACCCTCAGTTGCCAAGGAAATCCAAAAGTTTACTTTTCTTTTTAAAATTACATGGAGCTGTTCATCATCCCAAGGTGACCAAAACATAAAATGGTTGCTATGGAGATGAAACCAACAGAAAATTTGCCATTTTGAAATAGTGCTTTTTTTTCATCAGTTTGTCTCGTGCAGCTCTGACCAGGGTGGTAGGGCTAGAAGGGGTGAGGGGTATGTGCGTGCATGTTCTTGAAAAGTAAAGCATCATCTCGTCATCTTTGTAGGTGGTCATGGTGTGTGGAGCTCCTCTGCAAATGGCATTCTCCAGGTGGATCCTAAAAGTGGTGCAGCTGTTGCTAGAGAGTCTGGCATGGTCACGGTATATTATGAGCTACCTGGTGTTCTGAGAACATACAGAGAGGTAGGCTTCCTGCTTTTCAGCTAAAGTGCTTCATATCTTGAGGATTGATTAGAGCAGACATCGCATCCCGTAATAATGCCTATAAATAAGTAACAAAAACTGACTTTGGTGTAATGATCCAAAAAGCATTTCCTTGTAGTTTTTTATCTCTAAACATGTCTGTTCTCCTGCAATTTTTTGTTATTCCCTCTCTGTTCTTTTTTGTCTTTCACCAGTGTAAAATTACAAGAGTAAAGAAGTGACATAAAGAGGATTTTTGAGCATGGCCTTAGGAGTACACATCGTCTCCTCCTAATATGTGTTCATGACATGCTGTACTCCAGACTTGCACATATGATCAATTTGCTGAGAACTGTGCCATCCTTTACATCCTCCGTGAAGTCGATTGTGTCAAATGAATATTTCCTCTTAGCAAAGTGAGAATTGATGAGATTTATTGATGAGATCTTTTATCATAAACAGAATACTCACATGATTTTTTTTCTAAATGAAGTGAACATATTTTATCTGTGAGACAGGAGGGGGATAAAAACAAAAAGTCCATCCATCCTTTCCATTCATCTTCTTCTGCTCATCCGGGACTGGGTCGCGAGGGCAGCAGTTAAAGCAAAGCACCAATCCCGTCGATCTCACGCTCCGATCTTCTGAAATGACTAATCATTGATCTCCTGCTGAGGTTGTCTTGATGCCACGTGTATTGATGGACACGCTTGTGCTCAAGCATGGTGTTTGTTATGGACAAACTATGATGAGCACAGAAGTCCAACAACAAAACACTGCTCGGGTTCAGATCAGGGAAGCCGTTCCTATCAATCACGTCCCTTCAGGTGCTACTGTCATTGTGCACGTGGGCATTGATGTCCCCCAGGAGATCAATGGAGTCCCCCTTTGGGGAACTTTCCATTACCCCTTTGAGAGACACCAAGAAAGCCGGGTACTTCAAACTGCTGTTTGGCCCGTAAGCCAAAACCTGCATTTGCAAGACAAGAAAGGTTGTGTTGAATATGTTTTTACTGACAAACTGTGATTGATGCGCATGATTAGTTAAAATCCATTTTTCCACCTTTTTTTGTTTTGTTTTCTGTCTCTGTGTCTGTGAGTGCAGGTACTTGTGGAAGCCCCCAGCAGGACAGCTGCAATGGCTCAGACCGAACCTGTCAGGATTGGCCAAGAAACAAAGGTTCTACTGACAACAACAGAAAAAGGAACCAACCTTATAGGTGAACAGATTCCTTAAAATACATTGAGAAGTGTTTTAATAATTAGCTCTATTTGGCTTTTAAAAACTTAAACTAAAAAGTTCATGTAATGATACATCATTGATTACTTATTGAAAAAGTCCGTTAAAAGACCCACTCCAATGAAAAATGTGTTTTGGGTGTTTTAACATGTTCATGCAGCATTTTTCTGATGATGGATCACAAAGATAAAGAAAATTAATCTTAAAATAGCATTTCTAATTTATTTTTTCAAATCTTTGTGAATCAGGAACAGAAAAAAGCAGTTTAAAAAAGAGCTAATTTGTGAAGTAGAAAATATAATTTTTCTGCTTTCCTCCGTTCTGATGCATCCACTTGCAGACAAATAGATCCATGTACGTCTTCCTCATCTGAGCTGTCATCTGGCTCAAAACTGTACAACTGCAGTTTGAACATTGCTCACCATTTCTGTTGAAGGGTAATGTTAAGTTGGGGTTGTGAGGGGCTGTAGGCTAGTGGGAGAGAGTGTAAACAGAGAACTCTTGGTTATAGGGGATGACAGCAGGGGTGGGAGGTGCTCTGCATCAGTGATCCCGCCCACAACTCAGAGGTGAATTTTAATAAACTACTCCCGCTCTGCAGAAACTGTTCTAGAAAACGACACTTTTAAAAAAAAAAATGTAATCATAATTAAAAGATAAGATTATCAGAGCGAATCATTAAATAAGAAATAATACAATGTAAATTTAGCATTTCCAGAAATATTCAGGATTTAGGTTTGTGTTTGTGTTTTTGTTACTCATCTAAATTGTATTTATTTAAGAGGGGATTTTGGTAAGAATTCTTTCTAAAAATTAACTTACAGCACCAAAACATGAGCGGTTGGGTCACTCAACAATGAGTCTTATTGAAATTGAATTCACAGTGAAGCGCTTGTATTTTGTCAGTCAGCAAACTTTGGTTTGGTTTTCTCACTTTTATGCAAAGATACTGACGAAGCATCCGTCCACACAAAGCATTACAACGTGAAACGAAGTGTTCTGCTCAAGGACACAAATTTACACACGGCTGCTCCACCTGTCTGCAGCTTCATGTTTCCTTGTTACAGCAACAGCTCCATTCTTATGCGATTTTTAGCCTATTTTTTCTCATTTACAAGAGGTATTACCTCGAAGACATTTATAAAGGATGCATCCCACCTCAGCAGTGTTTATGCTGGCTTCCAAAACAAAAGGGGGAAAACGGCTGTCAGAATCTTCACTTCAACTGTATAGGTCATTGCTTTCTTTTGTGTCTTTTATGTTTCTGCAAAAATAAAACGTAAATTTTAATAGAGCAGCATCTTAAAGAGGTCTGTGCACAGAATAATTTAATATAGGCTGTGAGAGATCAGTTCTTCTCAGGAATGTCTCCGAGTTGCTTGGCAACTGCTCAGAACAGATAAATAGTTGCAGACCAAAGGATTTTTATTTTGTACATTTTGTTTTTGTTCATGTTAACCAAATAATTAATGAGCTTCAGAACAATGGCTCAGGTGAACAGGCTGTTAAAATAGTTTTCAGAGAGATTTTGATTTAGGAACATAAATTTTAACATTATTTTGATAAAATAATCTATACATTTTACAAGTTGGGACAATAAAATGAGTCGTTTTTTCTATGTTTTTTATTCCCTCAACTGATAAAGTGAAGATGGATTGATTTTATTCCTGCTGATTTTACACATCTAATAAAACTGTTTCTAATTCCTTTATTGTTCTTCACGCTGCAGGAACTTGCTCCTCCACCCAGATTGAAGCGATTTCACAGTTGCTGCCAGAAACATCTGTAAGCTGCCATCTCAGCTTTTCCAGTGACACGATCGACTTCTCAGCTAATGATGTCTTCAAAACACACACCAGCTTCGACTCCAGCATTGGTGAGAACTGATCTGAATTCAGGTCAGAAACTGTAGTTCAGGCTCGTGGAACAGAATGGCCCAATCCAAAATGCTTCCCTAACCCTAACGGCTACTCCCTATCCCTACATTTATCCCTCCAATAGTGTCTTCAAATTCGGACGTCACTTGATGACATCACCAATAGTCGTTGGCCATTTACCTTAGCGCACAGCTGCGAGGACTCAGTAAAAATACATAACATTGGTTTTATAACCTTAAAAAGTCATGCAAAAACAAAACTCATTTCTTAAATTTAAGTGTAAACTTCTGTGATTCAGAGCACACCAAAGTGAAGAAATGTTTTTCCTCCGCGGCACAAGTACAACGCGGGTTATCATACAGACAGAGGGATAGCCAGCCCTAAGTCGCTACAGCTCCACCTTAAAATAAAAAGCACTTTCAAAAACCACTATTATCCCTACAACTGGAGAAATACGGAGCAGCTAGAGGAGTAGGGAAGTAATTTGCATTTGGGCAATGTGTTCACATTGGAGGAGATGAATACATCAGAGCTAAAATTGTCTTTTTACAATATTAAAAAAAAAAAATCACACTTTTGTTATATTTGTCTTATCTAAATGGGATGCACTACGATGGACACTAAAGATCAAAATCTGAAAAACTGCTTGGATAGATAAATGATAGCAGTGTTTTTTGTTATTGTTAGTCAGTCCAGGTGTGGACTGACCTTCCTTCAATTTGTTCCTGTCATTGGTGTATGGATTTATGAGTATAGTTCAGAAGGAAAGTGGGTTAATGTGTCTGTGTGCCTTACAGCTTGCAGCTCCGTCTCATGTGTATTCTCTGCATTTGAAAAGAAGCGCATGTTTTACAAGGCTTGGATTAGTTTTGCAGGGATAATTAAAGGTTGTTCCAGTCATTTATTGCATTGAAGACGGCCACTATTGATTAAAAGCAGTGGTCTAATTGTGTTTGGGATTTGGGGACCTAGTAGTTGTTAGATTATCTCAGACAAATTTACTGAGCCCATGCAACACTTTGACTGATTCCTGCTGTTTCTCTAGTTGTATGTTGTGATTGTGAAATGGTTCTCTGTTAAACCTTAATACCTCAGAGTCCAGCTTTTAGCCTTTATTTCTGCGCTTTTTTAAAACTTCAATTTGTCACATTAACAATGTCATCTAGTTTATCCTTTAGTTTATTTATAAGGCACCAATTTACAAAAAAAATGAGAGAAATTGGTTTAAAAATGATTTTGCATACTGAAAAAGCTGCAGCAATCACTTTTAACTCTGCCTGCAGGCTTCTACACGTGTTCCATGACCTTGCAGCCCTTGACAGACCAGCAGAGCCGTGTGCTCAGTATCTCCATGACCAATTTGCTGGTAAAGGCAGGCCTGGTGGGTGCTGGGTTTGTTGTGGATCAAATCAGCGCCAGGCTGCCCTTAGAACCAGGCCTGTACTTGGACCAGACGAAGCTGTTGCTCTCAAACCTGCACCCATCAGCTGAGGTTACAGTTTTTGGCCCTGTGACTGCGCTATCCAATCTGCAGGTCAGGCATGATACTTAAAAGTTTGTATTGCATTTACATGATATAGAAATGTAAAACATCTTTTTAAATGTCTTTAGGTATTTTCTACATCTCCTAGCATTGTTGTCGAGGAAAAGGAGGTCCACCAGGGGTTCCCCGGTTTTGCCAAGTACACCGTCAGCGCTGTGGATACTCAGGCAGCTGGCTCTGCCTCGGTTACCATAAGCAGCACTTCTTCAGGCCAGAGTCTCATCCTGCCAGTTGCTTTGATGCATGTGTCTGATCCCGGCGCAGCCAAAAAAGGTGAGACATTTTTAGCGCCAGTGTGTGGTTGAGCCACAAATCAGCCGATTGTGCAAAGTTGAAGTGCATCATTGATCTTTCAGTGATGGAAGGTCATAGTTAGGCCTGCACAATAACTGCAAATTCATCGCCATCGCGGTATCAGCCCACTGCAGTATGCATACTGCAAAAGGAGGCATAAGTGTGGATAAGTGGTCTCCAGTTAAACACATGCTAAAATACCTCTTTGTAGTTTGAAGTAAGAATTCATAAAAAGCCCTTTATGCATTAAAGCAATGGTATGGAGCTCTTCATGTCATTGACCAATCACTGGAGCCCTCTAATACTGGATTGCCCGCCTTCTACATGGTGTGGGAATATGAAGGGGAAAAAAAAAAGATTTCCTGGTATATGGATGTCTCTGTCCTGTGGAAAAATAACCGCGGCCGCTGCTTGTGCTCAATGAGGGGAGGGGGAGTTTATTGCAGGGGCAGGGGACACAGAAGAATCTAAAGTTGTTAATTCATCCATCCATCTTAGTTATTTTAAAGATGCAGCACCCAATGATGCACTTTTGTTTCTATGAATATATATATATATATATTAGTCTCAATGAGCACATTTTTAATATAATGTGTGTTTGTGTTTTGAAGTACGTTACCTAGGTTTTTATTAAAAATATCTGTTGTAAAACCATTCAAAAATTATTTTTTTAGCTTAAATCTAGTTGGCAGCGCCCCACCCCCACCCCACCCCCCGCGCCCACTGCCCCTTACTGATCCAAAAGATGATCCAAACTGTGACTCAAAAACCTATACACCATATGAACCATGAATTTTGCATTCTCCAAAGACAGGTACTATGCAAAACATCTGAAAAACTATAAATTATTTAAATAAAACTGTCATAGTGAAATAAAACTGAATTAGTATTTTTGTTTTGCCATTTGTTCATTCATCGTAAGTCATACCGTCATTGCAGTTTCACACACAGATATCGCAGGTTTTTCTCATATCGTGCAGGCCTAGTCATCGTAATTCTTTTGCTACATTATTGTCATGATTTGATCCGATTTGACTCAAAATGGTCTCATCATCTGTTTTAAAGTCTTATTCATGGTGCCTTCTCTCCAGGTAAAAGTCTTCTGCTTGAATAAAAAACAAACCATTATAATATGTGATACATTCATCAGCTTTATTATCCTTCTTGGCAGAATAAAAGTTAATTAGTGTAATGTGTTCAGAACTTTAAGAAAGTTTTGACAGCTTGGTCTCCCACTGCTCCTTTCAGCAGTCGCTCCCCAGGTTGGCCTGACGGAGGAGGCGGCCTCCCTGCACAGCTTCATCAACAGCTACCAGATGATGTTCTGCACCTTGTTTGCACTGCTTGCTGGGGCCGCCATCATCATCATTGGTGGGTCACATCATTTTATTTTGAGTACTCGTAGGCTTAACAAGGAGTAACCATCATATTTTTTTAGAGTACAAGTAGCATTTTTTTTGTATAGTTTGAGTTGGGGTGTGACTTGTGCTCAGGTGTGACATATTGAGGATTTTTAAAAATAAATATCAACAACCACTAGAGTATGTGTATCAGTATTTGCTACTGGAAGCAGCGGAGAAGAAGAAGCCCCACTCAGTGTCACATCAGGCTTGTCGGAATTCTCTGCGTTCCTCCACTGAAATCTTCATCAGCAACATTTAATCCAATCTGGATGAAATATTTCCTCTCCTGTTCCTTTTTCCACCTCGGTTGCATTGTGATCTGCAGATAATTGTTTTGTTTTTTAGTTAACTGATTACGGAGGGCTGCCGTTTGAAGCTTTTAGAGAATGTTTCCACCCATCAGACCTGACATATAGTTAGACAAACGCCTACAGTTTATCTCCTGTACCATGCTAACTTGAATAAATCTAATTCAATCAGCAACTTGGCAGCTTTTATCACAGTACTTGTTTTGTGCAAAAGGACAAAGCTGGAGAACACCAAATACTTCAATTCTATACCATCACTGTACTTTTTATTTTTAGATACTGTAGGAGTCACTTAAGCAAATTGTATTTTTTTTATGTTCTTTGGCAGAGGCTGCTGTTAATAACCCAAACCGTCGCTGCATCAGAACTCATAAATTCTTCTGCCGTGTTCCTGTAACTGGATTTTGCAACAGTTTGCTTGTTATGAGGATTTCATTTGACTCGTGTTTTTCTCTTTTTCTGGAGCTCTTTAAATAACTTATAGGTTTTGTTTTTTTCTTCTCTTCCTCTTTTTTTTTTGCTCTCCACTACAGTGCTCCACTCATTTTTCTCTCCAAGAGAACAAACATATCACCCGGCTTTTATCCAGAGAACACCACCGCTGGTCAGAGGTAGGTCAGCATGGCTGTGGCTCTTTGTTTTCACAAACACGTACAAATGCTTAAAAAAATACTCTTTCCACAGATTAAAAGACTATTTATTGTGAAACAAAAAGTGTGTTGATTAGAAACATTGCCATAACTCTCAACTCTCAAAAGTTGAAGTCAGAGTCAAGCAGTTGTAAAAAGCTTGACAGACCGCAGAAATTCTTTATTAATAACACAACTTCCCACTAACGGGAAATTGTTGTTAAGCGCATATCCTTATCTTGAAGTCACAAAAAAAGAAATGGGGCAGGTTTAGATGACCAACAGCTCTCGGAGAGCTTCAGTAACCAGAAAATCAGCAGAAGCAGTGCTTCACCAAGCCAGTAGTATACAACATGAAATTCCAAGGTGACGTGGAAGACAGCAGCTTTTGCAAAGCTCAGCACCATCTGATTACCTTGTTTGTAAAGCTGTTGCTGTTTAGACACTGTGACATTTACATCTTTTTGACAGCGACTTGGTAACTTCATAGTTAACACCTCAGCTCGTCTCATTACTGTCTTGATTCAATTTATTTGGGATCACTCTTACTCCATTAACGTAACAAACTTGCACTATGATGCGTTTTTATCATGTTTATAACAGAATAGTTGATAATCTTAATAACAGCTATCTAATTGGATAACAGATGGGTTGGTTTTAGTAATTATTTGAGATGACTTGGTTATAAGTTCACAGAGACTGTTACAAAATCCACTCCATAAAGTCCATATTTCCTGAAAATCCAAAAGAATCATCTGAATAGTTTTGGAAGCTGTCAATTAAGAAATTCAACATCATTTTAGAGACCCAGTCTGATGAAAATTGTGTTTTTGGTGTTTTTTAACGTGTTCTTTTAGCATTTTTTTATGATGGATATATTAAAAGAAAATCTAGTTTAAAATTGAATTACTGAGAATTTTCTTTGGAGAGTCCAGCCAATAGAACCTCAGATTTAGGAACAACAGTGCGGTTTCCGCCCTGGCCATGGAACAACTCTACACCCTGTTTAGGGTGCTGGAGGGTTTGTGGGAGTTCGTTAATCCTGTCCACGTATTTCGTGGATTTGGAGAAGGCGTTCGACCGGTGCATGCTGGACTCCGGCATGGCTGCCCTTTGTCACCGGTTCTGTTCATAGTTTTTATGGACAGAATTTCTAGGCGCAGCCAGGGGCCAGAGGGGTCTGGTTTGGGAACCACAGGATTTCCTCTCTGCTCTTTGCAGATGATGTTGTCCTATTGGCTTCATCGAGCCAGGACCTTTAGCATGCATTGGAACGGTTTGCAGCCGAGTGTGAAGCGGCTGGGATGAGGGTCAGCACCGCTAAGTCTGAGGCCACGGTTCTTGACCGGAGAAAGGTGGTTTTGCCCTCTCTGGGTGGGTGGAGTGCTCCTTCCCCAGGTGGAGGAGTTAAATATCTTGGGGTCTTGTTCACGAGTGAGGGAAGATCGGAGCGTCCACCGTTATGCGGTCACTGCATCGGTCTGTTGTGGTGAAGCGAGAGTTAAGCCAGAAAGCAAAGCTCTCAATTTACTGGTCGATCTTCACTCCAATACTCACCTATGGTCATGAGCTCTGGGTCATGACCGAAAGAATGAGGTCCCGGATACAAGCGGCTGAAATGAGCTTCCTCCGTAGGGTGGCTGGGCGCTCCCTGAGAGATAGGGTGAGAAGCTCTGCCACCCAGGAGGAACTTGGAGTAGAGCCGCTGCTCCTTTACATTGAGAGGAGCCAGTTGAGGTGACTCGGATGCCTTCTGGACGCCTCCCTGAGGAGGTGTTCCTGGCATGTCCCACAGACCCAGGGCACGCAAGAGAGACTACGTCTCTCGACTGACCTGGGAACGTCTTGGGGTCCCCCCAGAGGAGCTGGAGGGAGTGGCCTGGAAGAGGGAAGTCTGGGCATCTTCGCTCAGACTGCGACCTGATTCCGGATGAGCGGAGGAAGATGAATTGAAAGGATGGATGGAGAATTTCTGTATTTAAATTGTTGTGAACTATGTTCAAACAAATACATTCTGTTTGAAAAAGATTGTATTGTGTCATAGAAAAGAAAATATGATGCCACAAACTCTCTGGTCTATTTTCATGCATCCACTTGTAGGCGACTAGATCCTTTGTTTTCCTCGTCTAAGCTGACATCTGGCTCAAAGATGTTCGACTGGATAGCTACAACATTGCTCATCATTTTTTTTGCACCAGTAATGTTAGGTTGGGGTGTGAAGGGCTATAGGCTAGCAGGAGACCATGTAAACAGATAGGGGAACAAAGTGGGGGGCGGGCTTGCTCCGTGCCAACAGTCTCGCCCATAACTCAGAGGCGAATTTCTAATGAACTTCTGCTGTTCTGCACAAACTATGTCCTAGAAAACAAAGTTTTTTTTCCCCTAAAAACCAAATAATCACAACTAATAGACCGCTTCTAATAAACGCTTTTAAAGTGGATCAGGGTTTTTCTATTTATTTTATTTTTACATTAAGATTATGGTTTTAATGTTTTTTTTCTTCCTTTACCCTTCCATTATTAGACTCTCCGGTAGCAAACTCCTTCAGCCCCACAGTCTCCAGAAGTGACCTGAGTGGCAGTCCCAGGTCACGTCTCTACTCCTCCCGCTACAAGTCTTAACAAAGCCCTCTGACTCCATCATAGACTTTTTTATAATGAGAACACCATCTGCCAAAAATTGCACATGGACCGTGCCTTTTTTTTCCTCTTGAATTACTGCTGCAGGATGTGAGAGGAAGTCCCAGTTTGGATGTTGGTACCGACGCTTTCAAAGTTTCTTTTCCGTCAGTCAAAAGATGGTGCCAGTGGATTTAAGGGCTACATTTAATTTTTGTGTGTGTTTGCAAATGTATGTGAGTTGTATTGAATATATTAATGTTCGCAGCTATTCATACGGAGTGTGTTTTGCCATGAAGACGTTTTTATACCGGGCCACACTGACATATGTTGGAGTGTCAAAACAAAAGTTCTTGCTTGTGCTTTAAAAAAAAAAAAAGAAAGAAAAGAAAAAAAAGCATTTTATTTTTGATTATTGTTTCTTTGTCATTTTTCTACACGTGAAACTCAGGAAAATCAACTATTCAGTTTGTCAGGAAGCAGGAAAATATTGTATTTATTTTATAACAAAAAAGACTTAAGTTGTAGCGTTGATACATTTTGAAAATCCGTTCACTGAATCCGTCCCGATAATCTTTGAAACAGAGTAAAATGTTTATCTTCTGGGCATTTATTTGAAGGCATCAAACCTTATAGTGACAAAACCTCGATTTTTGAGCCACAAACAGTGCAGCTCCTTTATGATTTGCTAATGTGATTGCTGTAATGGCTAAAGAATGTGAACCTTCACTTTGGTTTTGGTTTCTACTATGGAAAAGCACTCAAATGTTCCCTGCTCTTGTTTCTCAGAATGTGAAGTTTTCTTCCTGTGGTTTAAAAAAAAAAAAAGACTGGGATATCAAAGTGTGATTCTTTTAATATGTGAAGAAAAAATTGACACGCTCTTGTATTTTTTTGTTGTTTTTTAATCTGTTGAATGTTTTTGTTGCAGTATCATCAAAGCAGCTTTCAGCACATAAATACTGTGTGAATTTGTTTGCCTTTACTAAATAAAGTTTTTACTTATGTTCACCTTTGTAAGACTCAGTTCAAAAATAATTTTTGACCATTGATTGTGGTGGCGCAAGCCAGCTGTGGATCTAAGAGGTTTGATTACTTCCTGTTTATGAGATGACAGATGAGAGGTTAACTGATACAGGACTTGTGGCGCTGGTGGGGAAGAACTTCTCTGTCACCTCCTCATCCTTCACTCAAGAACAAACAACTGTTGTGAAACAGTCTTCTTAGCTGCTGTGAAACTCTTTCAAAAGATTGACATGAAAGATCTGATGGTGCTTATGTCTTTCAGGAATGAACAGTTCATAGGTCACCATACCCACTTTTCTGGTGATCTCATATGGTCCATGCCACTTAGTCAAGAGCTTGTTTTCACTGGTTGGGACCTGAGGTGAAGGTTCTCTCGCGCTTTTTTTTTTTTTTTTTTTTTTACAATACCATGTTTTCTGGTGCTTCTGTGCAGCTTTCACGTTGTCCTGCACAAAGGCTGTCATCTCCAGACGCTCTCTCATTTTCACCACAAATGCCACAATGTTTTCTCCTTGTGGCTTGGGATTCTCCCAGTCGTCCTTCAAAAGATCCAAAGGACCTTTGATCTAGCGACCGGACAGCAGCTCGGAAGGTGAAAAGCCTGTGGATGCCTGTGGAACTTCACGATAAGCAAACAGAAGATAAGGCAGCCAGCCACTGGTCCCAGTCAGCACCAGTGTTGGAAAC
The DNA here is from genome assembly GCA_036245035.1 of Adrianichthys oophorus. NCBI lineage: Eukaryota > Metazoa > Chordata > Actinopteri > Beloniformes > Adrianichthyidae > Adrianichthys > Adrianichthys oophorus. Next base: position 15,610,517 of record BSAI01000015.1, read on the forward strand.
AAACTTCCGCAGCATACTCTTTAAAGTCTTATTATAGCTTTCCACCAGCCCGTCCGTTTGAGGGTGGTTTTAATTCCCCTAACCCCTAGCAACTTTGTAACATCCTGCAACAATTTTGACAGGAATTTGGTTCCACAATCAGTGAGGACTTCTTTAACAATTCCTACCCTAGAAAATAATTGCAAAAGACAGTTTGCAACGTTTTTCCTTTAACTGACCTGAGAGGAAATGCATCTGGATATCGTGTGGTGCAGCCACAGATAATTAGTATATATCTGTTACGTGAGGAGCTCTTCTCTGAAGGGCCCACAGCATCCATGCCAACTCGTTCAAAGGGGGTCGCGATAATCGGCATATTTTGGAGTCGTGCATGAGCCACTCCTTTCTGTGATGTAATCTGACATGTTTCACATGTAACCACGTTACAAGATTTTACACTTTTGTTAGCCTAGTTGTTTATCCCAGATTGAGGGGACTCCAGTGTTATACCTGAAATCTGGGTGGTTGAGCAAAGCATAAGGTCGTAAAGGGTGGGTATACCATTGCCTAATATAACTGAATACTGTAATGTTGGAACCACAGCAACTGATAACAAGTAAGTTTGACCCCCTACAGTTGAGTAAAAATCATCTGTGTGATATACCTGTTTATGACCGTGTACACAGCTTATGGTGGCCTTGTTGCCATTTTGTTTTTCTTGGGAAATCATACTGGCACCTACCAGAGATTAAAAACATCCTGAGTCCAGCAAAGCTTCACCTCGTGTACCATTAAGTAGAACAGGTACCGTACAGCCTCTTTGTTCAACTGTGTGGAAAGAAGAAGTTACCTGCTGATCTTGGAACAGAACACAAGAGAGAGTGCTTAATTTTCAGAAGTGGACAGAATTGCTGCACGTGTCCCAAACAATTACAGTGAAATTGAAACTCCTTTGTACTGGCTTTTAAGTTTGGCTTTTTTACAGTTTGAGAGGGGTTTCTACTGTACACATGTCTATTGTATAACTGACCAGACCCTGAATCACCCCCAAAGGACTTACTTGAATAGGCAACATGGGTGTCCCGGCCAAAGTGGGTACTTCTGGTTCCTTTCCTGACTGGAAGATTTCAGCAAGCCGAGCAGCTTCTTCCGCTGTTGCTGGATCATGCTCACAAATCCAAACCTCCAATTCTGGATGCACCATCCTCAGGAACTGTTCCAGAATAATCTGCTCTGAAATTTCTTTCACAGTTTCCTTCTCTGGTTTAACCCATCTTCCGAACAAGTCCTTGAGCCGAACATAGAGCTCTAGTGGTGTATCTCCTGGCTCCATCGTCAGGGATCTGAAACGTTGTCGATAGGTGTCAGCTGTGATTTCATATTTGGCCAAGATCACATCTTTCACCTTTTTATAGTCTTCTGCATCTACAATGTTCATTAGCACATATGCAGCTCGGGCTTTTCCAGTCAACAGGTTCATCAAACGGACCACCCACTCCTCTCTGGGCCACCGGCAAACCTAGACCATTCTATCAAATGTGGTGAGGAAGTGTTCAATGTCATCATCTGAGGTTAATGGATGGAGTTTAGGCTCTGGCTCCTGCATCTGTGTCATCATCATTGTCATCGTCAGGTATCCTGCGGCTCTGACTTTCATGTGGGCCACGCCCTTCCTCCATTTCAGTCACCTGTTGTTGGATCTGCTGGAATTGGTGCTGCATGGCTTTCCATCTCTGCTCCTGGCGAGAGAAGTCCTTTTCCAACTTCTGATATCTGGTTACTTGAGAGTGGATCAATGTTTTCAGCAGCTCTGCCAGCTCTTCCAGTCTGTCTGCTGGGCCTATTGCTGCCATGGCCCCTCGGTCATGTGACTGTCCCAGTCCATCATCAGTCTCACTCTCCTGGCCTGGCTTCTTTGCTCCTCTGGTCATCACGTATTCCACGAAGTCCAGATTATCCCACTTCTGAGACCACTTGTAACAGAGTGGTGCAAGCGGCCATGCTAAATTGACCACACAGTTTTACTGAGGGGTTTATTTTCACCGGCCAACATGACACCTCCATCCAAACAGACCCCCTTCCTGAACAAACACTTCTGCTTGTATAGCCTCACCTCAATCGGTTCAAAACCACTGCAGAAAGGAATGCAGGGGTTTTCAACTAAACACACTAACCCTCATTCCAAATGGTTTCAACTGAACATTCAAAATGGCTGCCAAACAGCTAAACAAACATTTGTTCAATCATGACCTGGTGAGGGAGACAAAACACGTAAGAAACAGACTCAGGAAAACACAAAAGCAACAAATGTCACTTTGTTACAATTGTTTTCTTGCGGATCCACCCACATGAAGCCAATTTGGTTGCCATTTTTTTCGCTATATGGACGCAGCCATGTTGTAGTCAGACGACGTCAGTAAGCAGTTTGATCAGTAATGTTTCTATGGTAACCACTCTCACCAATTAGTGAGTTTGTTGGAAGTCCAAACCCCTTTCCATTGAAAGTGGGCTACACTAAATCTGTCAATCGTTTTGAACGGTCCCAGCAGACGCCACATAGTTTCATTGAGGCATCTGATTGGTCAATTTAGAACTTGAATAACTTGAATGATTTTTTTTTTATATATTTAAAAAAAATGAATATGGATTATACAGAACATGAAAGAAGGTAGCAGAGCAAGAATGGTTATTCTGACAAATATGATACCTCAGTAATACACGTTTATTTTTATGCAGAAGTCTACGGGATTTTGGCTTCCTGGAGCCTGCAGGTACTTCCTGTTTAGAACATGAGGGGCAGAGGACACCACTCACACAGTCAAGTTCTCATTTTGAGTTAAAGGTTTTGACGTGTTTAATAAAATAATTAAATTAATTAATGTTTATTTAAGAAAGGAACATTGCATATTAATGAACATTTATAATCAAAAGTAAATATGCCAGATTTTAGCAACAGGGTCATTTCCATCTGCAGTCCCATGGCAGGTCAATGTCATTAAAAAATAAAACAGATTTTAACAAGAAACTACACAGAAGAATGTAAAACAGAAGAAGACATTTTACAAAATAGAAATACAGCAACTAAACCAAATATTTTAAAAGCAGTGTCTGTTTAGTAATTACAGACACTGTATCACATGTATCTGTTAGGAAGCCACTGTTTTAATGTTTTTTTTTTGTTTGTTTGTTTTTAAAGGGACAAAACTTGTACTTTCCTTTATTTTAATAGCTATTCTGTTCCAACGTCATAATATTTTTAAGGTTCATTGGCACTTTCACCTAAATACTTGTATTTGCATTACTATGTAAAATAAATTCTATTCAAGAAGTTAATAAGAACAATCAAATTTGCAAGATCTTAGTTTAAAATTGACCGAATTAATGTTTATTCTTCTGTTCTAATGTCATTTGGCACCATTCATTTGTGCTTTATTGTCATTTATTCGACTAGGATTGGATTTCTCTTTGAACAATGTACATGCTGTTTGGTCTATTGCCCCGTCCCTCGAGACCACATTTGTCTCATTTGTGTAACGCAGATGAGTGAGGGTGTCTTGTCATGGTGGGCACCCTGAGGATTTGTAAAGGCCTTTCACCACTGATCAGCCTGAAGCTCCCATTTGTCTGTGACACTCCTTTGTCAAGTCCCAGTTACCTGGCTCATTTGTATGCTCTTGAATGCTGCAGTCTGCGTGCCAGTGGCAGCAGCTGCTGCACAGTCCATGTAGGTGATCAGACAAAAATGTACGCCACAAAGCGATTCTTGAAGCAGTCTTCGACTGTTCACCCCTCAGAAAACTGGATTAAAAAAAAAATCGCTTTTTAAGTATTTAGTTATTTGAGAGTCGATCTAAAAGAGTTGGAAGTATTTGAGTAACGTTTTATCCTTAGAAATCACACATTAAATACCTTAAAGAGTAAAACTAACATGTTTTAAGAGAATTTTGAATTTCATACTGAATAGTAGCCCATAAAACCTCAGTACATGCCAAATTAGCGAAAAACGTTTGCATGTTGCTAAAATATTAGCTTAACTCAGAATTCGCCCCAAAAAAATTTATATGCCAGAATAACGAAAAAAGTTAGCATGTGGCTAAAAATTTTAACTTAACTTCAAATTATTAGTACAAGAATGGATGTCCTGAACGTGCTGAACGTTTTGATAACCATATTACATAGCTTTAAAAAGTGTTATAAGATTTTTAAAAATTTCATGAAAAAAAAATTATAAAATTTGTTCAAATTTTTAATATGATGAAAAGGTGTGAATATTAAAAGTACAAGCGGTGATGTGCTAAACGTGCTGAACGTTTTGATACTAATATTGCATAGGTTTTAAAAGTGCAAAAAGATTTCAAAGAATTTCGTGAAAAAAAATCGTAAAAATTTAGTAAAAGTGCCTAAAAGGTATGAATACCAAAAGTTCAAGCATGAATGGCCTGAATGTGCTGAACGTTTTGATACCAAGATTGCATAGGTTTTTAAAGTGCAGAAAGATTTTGAAAAATTTCCCATTGCAGAAATTTCTTTAAGTGTGCTTGAGATCTTATGTGCCAAAAAAACGTACGGAAAAAAACACAGACTATAATAACAATAAAGAGAAACAGGATCACAATGAGGCATTCACACAATAAAGATATACAGAAATGCAATTTTAAGCTTAATTTTGTTAATACCGGGATATGTCCTCCATAGAGAACATGTTAAAAAAAACTCAATTTGCACTAGAATGGGTCTTTAGGGGAAGAAGTGGCTTCTATGAAGATTTAGCAGTGAGTATGATCTGTGCATAGACACAATAGATGCTAAAAAATGATTCAATCCCCACCCAACCTTAAAATGTGTTTTAGTGCCAGCTATAGCAGCATTGTGGTTTTAGGAAATTTTTTTTTTTTTACAAGTAATTCTAGATTAAGTAATTGGGAACTTTTGTTCAGTATTCACATTGAGAATGAAAACCTGTGGTCTGCCCTTCTTCACAAGCAGCTATGTAGCAAGCTCCAGTAAAGATGATTTTAGATAAATTAAGAATAGCATCAGTTAAATCTCACTGGCCAGATTGCATTTTCACATTGGCGTGTAAGTGGTCAGCCAAATAAAGAAAGTCATGACCCCAAAGGGTGTAAACGGTCAGTCTCTTTTAAAGAGGGTTATTTTCAACAGCTTCCGTTGTTCTCTGTCTGAGTCTAGAGATTTTTTATTAATAAATGTGATCTCACTATAGCGCATGTATGACTTTATGTGTAGTATTACTTCTTCTTTTGGTTTTGCTGAGCAAATAAAAGAAGTCTAATTACCAAAAATGAGGTGGTATGATTTAAAGTTGTTCACGGTTAGACATGGATTTTATTTTGCATTATCCAGCTGATGAAAAACAAGATAAGACTGTTAAAGAGAATGTCTGACTGAGGAAGGGAAGCCATATTTCTGTAAAGAGTAAAAAAGTGATGTTTCAGGAAAAATGACAACTCTGACAGATGACACAAGTTTTGCTTTGAGGAAGAAAACATTTGGTTTCATACAGGACTTCACATCAAAGGGAAAAATATCCAGATGGATACACAATATAACTTCTGATAGAATACTAAATAGGGACAAGCTTAATGGAACTTTTTCTTGTAATCGTACAAAAGGTATTTGTGATTTTTTTTCATGTTCATTTGTGACATTGGTGGTGCTTTGATGAAGGGTTGTGACCACAATGAAAGCTGTGCTATTGCCTCTTACGATACATATAGGGCTGGAGTTTTCTCATGACAACGACATCGATCACATTATCACAAGAAAACAATGACATAATAACAACATAATGACGAATTATCACTTTTTCATTTTTTGTACGATCAGCAGTAAAACCAAGCATTTTGTCAGAGAACATGTCAAACACCAGAAGAACTGATCAATTTATAATCGGTTAGTGTAATCGTGGTTTGATGTTGTCGGTCTTAAAAAACTCCTAAATCAGTCATTAGAGGAGCTATGCTCTGCTACAAGAAAAACTTGTTTTCTGATGATAGCAAGATCATTATCACAAGACAATGGAGGGGAAAAAAGGGGAAAGTAGATGTTGTTGTTGTGACAAAATGACGATATCATGAGAAAATGGGGAAAAAAAGCAAAGTAGACCCTTCGTGTTTTTGTACGATAGTAATGTTTTTAAAACAGGTTTGTGTGTCTGCTTTCAAAATACTACACCGACCCCCCGATTTTTATCATTAGCTTTTGTTTGGTTGTTTTAATGCGTTTTGAGGCAAAACTTTGTCTTTAAAGCTAATTTTAAAATAACTTTTTTTTATTTTTTAAATGTCAGTTCGTCAGCTAACCACTAGGTGGCTTTTCAAACAAACTGGTTAGTCCCATTTAACTTTAATGAATACATTTTTTAACAGAAATTAACATATCTAAATATCACTTCCAAAAGTGTTTTTCACTCCTGTGATTAAGTTATTTTTACATTTCTACTGTACTAATTTAAGATTTTAATTGATAAAGAACCTAATCGTTAGCTATACAATTAATATATTCGTAGTGCTGTGTCTTTATTGTTTGTCCTGTTTTTTTGTGGTTTTTTTTTAATCAGAAATTTGTGGTTTGGGTTAAGATTACAATGACTGAAAAACTGTTGGGTAGAGGGGTCAATACAAACCTAGAGGTGATGCCACTATACGCCTTGTCCACCTTTGTGCAATTACTGGTTTAAATAAGGTCGATGTTTTCTGTTTTTTTTTTAATTTTTTTTATTTTATCAAGTGAGTGTCTTTTCCTTTGGTGCCCTTGATTTTGTTATTGTGTTTTACACCTCAGGGTCACCATATGTCTGGCTGTTAATGACTGCATTTCCTACTGGTTGGCATGTTCTGTCCATCCTGAGCTCACAATCTGCACTCTGTGTTTACACAGCTGCATGGAGCCCATGGTTTGATTCTGTTCTTTCTCCACATTAAAATTCGATTTTCTTAGATCATCCAAGAGCAGCCTTCGGCAGGAACACCATGAACATATAGCTTTCGGTTTTAAGGACAAAACACTTCAAATGACATTATTTAAAAATGCTACATCTTTAACTGACTTTCAAAATAAAATAAAAACTTGGAGAAAGTGCAAGGAGAGACCGAGCAGTGGCATCTGAACAAAAATTCACTTTAGAAGCAAATATACAACAAAAAAATGCTAATGGGGTAAGAAAAATTATCTTACCAATAATTCTTATTTTAAGAAAATCTATTCACAAAGACATACTTTCTTAAATTAATAATATTTTGCTTTTGAAAAACTTTCTTGACAGGATATTTTTTCTCAAAAACAGAAAATAACTTACTTAATAGGTTAATACTTCTTTGAAACAAGAGTCTTATTACTTTCTTAAGATTCTGTTTTTGCAGGGTTTGGTGCATGAAGACATGACATTTTTTAGGGTAACCCAGCAAAGCAGCTGGGTAATACATTTTATCAGTTAGGGCAAATATATTCTAATAGAAGTCAAGCAATTTACACCTTCTATAAATAATCCAAACAATGGCTGTGGTCATGTGACCCACCACTCTTTTAAAGTATTTATTTTTATTTCAAAAACTGCTTAAATGCAAATTTCCATTTTCTTTCTTAAACCAATCAGTTCATCCAACAAAAATAATTGATAGTCATCAAACAGCAACAGGTGTCAACAAAGAAAGTTTGGGAAATTTTGCATCCAGTCAGGGAAGCCAACAGTGACTGCTGTTCATCCATTCAATGCATGTTTCTTACAAAGTGGGCACCATTTAAAAAAAAAGGAAATAAACCTGCTTTCCAACAGCAGACTAGAAGATTTAATCCCAAGCAGCATTGATAGAACAAATAGTCAACCCATAAAACACTACACGTCCTTACTTTTTATGTTTATAAAATCAGTTTATGAAAACACACAAGCATGTACCTCGAAAACTGTTAGCATTTCTATAAAATAGATAAAAAACACATTTTGAAGTGAACAGACAAAGAAATGTTTAGGTAAAGAACACAGATATGTATTTATTGACAAAATCTGATGCCATTCATTGAAATTGGATTGGCTAAAATGAAGTCAACAATGTCACAGGCAGAATAAAGTCAAGTTAGAAGCTAATTTTGGGTCTAACATGGATCCACTCAATTGCTCATCAAAAAGCATGCACCTAAATATGTAAGTTTGAGCTTTGACATAATCAAAACAACAGACTTCAGAATATACCCCTTAACACACACACACAGTTCTCATGAGTTGGAAATAAAAGAATACAAACTGCAATATTTGGTACTTTCTAGTTAGTAGAAATTTGAGAAAAAAGGGGACTTGGTAAATTAACCCTTAAGTCCCCCTCCAATATCATATTGATCTGTTTTAAAAGCTTTCCCTGTGTCCCCCCCCCCCCCAAGTATGATAATGCAGTTTTTAGGTAAAATAATAATTTAAAAAAACTGTCATTTTGTTAGAACATAGTTTCCACAGAGCAGCAGGAATTTGTTAGAAATTTACCTCTGAGTTGTGGGCAGGACTATTGCTGTGAGCAAGCCCATCACCACTTCCCATCATCCATCTGTTTACACTCTCTCCCGCTAGCTCACAGTCCCTCACAACTCCATCCTCGCGTTTCCGGTGCAATAAAAATGGCGAGTAATATCGGAGCTAACCAGCTGTTCAGTTTTGAGCCAGATGCCAGCTCAGACGAGGAAAACGAAGACATACATGGATCTAGTTGTCTACAAGTGGATACATTGGATTGGAGCGGAGCACGGAGCATGTGGTCTGCTGACTGTAGGTCCTATGTCACACCTACAAACGTTTTCAAATGTCTTTTTATCTGCTCCTATTTCACAACAATTTGAATAAAGAAATACTCAGCAATGCTATTTTAAACTAAATTTTCCATATGAAAGAAAGAAAATGCCTCAAGGACATGTTAAAAACACAAAAAAATTTCATTGGAGCGGGTCTTGGAGATAGTGAACAAATCTGACATTCATTTTCAAATGCACCTCAATCTGGAAGTTAATGAATGCCCCTCTTTTTGGAGGACATCTGCTGCAAGTATTTCTGTCTGAATGTGGACATTTAAACAATCCTTTCAAAATAAACCCTCCAGTGAATGGACATTCTAGACTGCAATCACACAGCCTTTGCCTTTATTTGCTCCCAGGTCTGATGGAACTCCAGCATGAAGCTGAACAGCTGAGTGTCTTTTTTAATTAATGAATTATAAGGAAAGATTCTCTCATTCACTGCAATCATTCCACCAGGGGGGACACGTCCTCCTGCGTGACGATGGAGATACACTGACAGCATAGTAAACAATCCTGCGGGGCGAAAGCAACTCCTGCAGACCGAGCTGGAGGGTGGCGCACGCAGCAAAGTTACTCTGGTTTAAAAAAAATAAATAAAAAACACCAATTTCCGCACGCGGGGTCAGCTGATCGCCGGGATCCGCAGGTTCATAAAACTTCGAAGCCCCGCCCACTCGACAGCCAGCGGCTGTTTACGAAAAGTCACGGGAATGACATGAAGCTGGAGGGAACAGAGGAGACATGGTACAGCGCGCAACCGGCGGAAGGGTGACCGGGAGCGATACCGGGAAGTCCGTCAGCTGGCTGCCTCGCGCCGCCTGACATTTCCAGCGTGGGTGCTCGCGAAGCTTCCAGGGTTCGGCCGTGGGACCGTGCGTGGAAACACATCTGATGGTGGAATTATCACCTCCGTTCAATTAAGAAAATTACAAAAAAAATAAAATAAAAACTATGACGAAGCGTAAAAGACGCAACACTGGGAATTTTTGAGCCTGGAATTTTCGTCGATTCTACAGGGACCACAACGTGAAAAAAAATATGGAAAGCCCAACCGAGAATCCCACCAAGGCTGCGGAATATCTGAAGGAGCTGAACAAAATCATAGAGACCCAGCAGGAGTTGCTGGAGAGGCAGAAGGGGAGGATAGAGGAGCTGGAGCAGCAAGTGTCCGACCTGTGCTCGGAGAACGCCTGCCTGAAGGAGCAGTACCAGCGGCACCTGGCAACCTGCAGGCTGCTTCAGGGCAGCAACAGCCTGACCACGCTGGGGGCCATCAGGGAGCATGTCACCCAGGAGAAGTAAGACCCCACTCAATCCCATCATTTTATGGATGCTTTTGGAAGTGTGCCGCTGTCATTTACTGCAGCTGAAACATGTCATTGGGAAGTTCTGTAAAGTTAGAAATTGATTTTGAAAAATAAAAGCATCCAAAGTGCTGCTGCTGAGGGATAGAAATCCTTGTAAACACACGTGCGATTAGGAAAACCTCACCATAGCAACCATCCCCACTGTGGGGTTTGATGGACAAATGCAGCAGTTTGAACACTGAACTGCATTTTGCCTTCATACCTGGCTGTGGTTAAAGAGGATGATCATGTTTTGTAAACGCCACAATCTTCTGCACTGGTGTCATGTTGTACCGATCATATCAGTTTGTTCTCGAACCCAGATTTAGGTAAAAACCATATGTCTATATATATCTGTGTCTTCCAAGTTTTAAGCCAACATTTTCCAGGCTAGGGACAGGCACAATCAGGACACTGGTTTGTGTCCTGTTTTTTTTTTCTTTTTATGTCAGTCCATCCATCCTTATATTTTTTTGTCTTTACCTATAGAAAGTGACTAATTTTATACGAGCAGGCAGTGTTGAAGTTTTTTCTCGGCCGCATGGACCTAGAGAAAGGGCTAGAGTTCCAGTTATGTTAATATATTTGACCAACATTTAGCCTTGGACGCACTTAAAATACGTGTAATGTGCATCTTGGCCACACGTAATATGTGTGATAAACATGAATTTCCACGAGTTTTTGCACTTGGGCGTACGTAAATAACATCAGCCTTTGTTTTATTATTTTTGTTTGCGGGTTTTTATTTTATTTGTTAATTTTGTTTTTCATGGGGCATCACATTTTTAGGGGCCATTGTCCCCCTCTTGCCTGTGCCTAAATCCGGCCTTGGAAAAACCTTCAAAGAAATCCTCCACGGAGATTCCTATTTCTGAGATCTAAGTGGAACACATTTATTTTCTAGTTGGGCTCCGCGGCGGGTTGAGCCAGCACGGTTCTGCTGAAGACCTCGACGGTCAGGCTCCTGCCCCTCTGCTGTGCCAAAGTTCACCTTCTCTCAAACATGTCTCAGCGTGCAGACATTTAACTCCGCTTCTGACAGCAGCGGGATCATGTGATGGTGCCTGACCTTTGTCTCCAGGGGCATGCTAGGGTCGTGAATTTCTGTGGCAGCAAATCAATATTGTTGACTCAGGGGCTTTGTGTCTTTTCTGGTTGATAAAACCAGACTCATGAGATTAGAACGCTGACCTTTTGCGCATTCTATCTGTAAGTCTCACTTGGGTGTTATGGAGTGATTTTTCTTTTTAGAAATAGTGCATCGCTGGGTCTGAACACTGTCTTTTAGCGCTATCTGAGGGCTGTTTTTTTTATTTTATCTTATTTTTTTGGCAGACTGTGATGACTTTATTAAACCTTGCTTGTTTTAAATTTGCATTATTCAGAACAAAATATTTTTTAATAGCGTTTGGAAATGGTGAGTACTTTAAGAATGTAAAGGGCTCAACAAAGTGTAATTATAAGACCTGGAAAGGTCATTTTAGCATAGAAAAATGGGTCCTAATTACAGTGGTTTGTTCTCGGAAATTAAACCGTCTAGACATTCAGGGTCAGTTTCGTGTTGTAGGTGATCAACCAAAAGAATTCAGACTCCTCTTTCTAATTTTTCTGAGGGTTTCCCAGGAAGTTGCTCCCCCATTCTCTGTTTCTAACAGAGCATGGAGATCTGTAGGAGGTCCAGAAGACAGTTAATCCCACCTGCTTTTTTTCTTGACATCTGATGCTTATTAATATTTCAGAAAACACGTCTGAGTTTTTGGCAGACTTCATATCTCCCAGACACTTTTCTGACATCTATCTTCAAGCTATCATTTAAATTTGAAATCTGAAGCACATGAAACTCATTTTTTTCACTGAAAACTGCCTTTCTGTTTTCTGTAAAAATGATTTAAAGCAAACCAGAGAATAAATGCCTATGAAACCTCATCATTATCAGCCAAGAGCTGATGTTGATGTTTGAACAGACGCTCATTAGACCTTGGCTTCTCCTTTTTATCCTGGAAGTGGATCTCGAACACGTCAGCGGAGACGAATTTTTGGCTTTCAGTGGCATGATAATCTGAAGTCCTTAAATACTGTCGGCTCTGCTTGTGATGTAAAGCATGTTTTTGCTCCCTCTTCTTTTCTCGGTTACTTGTCATTCCTGTTATGTGGTAACTAACCGACTTCCCCGAGAGTGTGTTTCAGGTGAAAATCCAGCAGCACAAACAGCTTTAAACAGGAAATGCTCAGTCTATGAAGTGGTGAAGTCTCCTCTTGAGAAACAGAAAGACCTAGAAACAGAAAGGAGAAGATCTGGAGAACAAACAGCACAATTGGAAAGGATTGTGTGGTATAGTTTTTGTGAAAGTGGTACTACGGTAGCCCAGAAGGCTCTTCAGAGGGCGTTTGAAGTTCCAGTTGCCTCAGTGTTTGTGTATCTGACAGGATTCAGGCTGTCAATCCTAATGTAGAAAATTATATTCCCAAAAGCAGAGAAGGGGGATTTGTAATATTTGCAGCAGATAATATATATCTAAAATATTTAATCTCTTTCCTTTAGTGGCATAAATTTGAGATTTTACCCACCTTCACAGTTCTAATCTCACTGGCTTTTTAAAATCAACTACAAATAAATGCACAAGCTTTCCTGCTTAATTGTTTACATTTAAAAGACAAAATTTAGGCAAAATAGTTGCACAAGTTTTCTATGAAACTGAAAACTACAGAAAGTAGAAAATTTCATAAATAAGTATATTTAAAGACCGACTCTAAAAAGAAATCACAGTTTTTAACCATGTTTTTGTGGTACTCTGTGCTAAGTCCCATCCATGAGTCAGAGGCAAATTTTTAATGAACTACTGCCGCCCTGCAGAATCTATGTCCCAGGGTTTAAAAAAAAAAAAAATCATAAAAAAAAACATCTTTTTGTGTGTGTCTAATACTGTTCACCTTTCCACTCAAAATCGAATTTGGGAACTCTTATGTTTCTAAACTGTACTGTGAGCTGTTTTAAAATGTGAAATAATCAAACATCTTCTGGGTCAAAGATGAAAAGAGTCAGGTTGGAACTGCAGGCCATGTTGCTGTGAGACTAAAAAGAGAAACTTTTGGGCTGATGTGGAGGGTTTGGGCTCCACTGCTCTTTGATTTCTCTACTTTTTCATTTTGAATATATCTCAGCTGCCAGCAAAATCTTAATAACTATCTGTGAATTTAGTCAACTAATAGTGCTTCTCTCTTTGTCATGTTCTGCTTTAATACAGCTCATTTCATTGTTAAATCCTCTCTATTAGACTGATGTTGATCATGTAGCAGGTGTATGTGCATCTGAACCACACGGCTCATTTGTTACCACGAAATATGGTTTGTGCTGTTTTTTTTCAATATTTTTTCAGTTTTTACTCAACTAAGATGCAGTCTGTGTGTTCATGTTGGGAAAACTTTAAAAGAGAAAAATGATATACACCTAAAGACACGATATTCCCGCTGACTAAAAGATGTTCGTGGGCAGCTCTTCCTTCTTTGTGCTCTTGGACTTATAAAGTTGTGGGAAATGTAATGTGATGCATCTCTGGTAGTTGAGTCAACAGATCATTTTGAGTATTTGCACAACACACTCCAATGTCAGTCTGGTTCTCAGGACTGAAAGGAGATGGAAACCTGTAAACCAGTAGCAGCAGCCAGATGAACTGGATTGCAGGAATCTTTTTTGGATTTTAATTCACTCCTTTATCTATTTCCTGTTTTACCTTGAATCCTCATTTCAACCGCTTTGGTTCCCTTTTTGTTAATTGTGCCATTTCGTAAAAATTCAAAAATCGTAAACGTCAAAGTATGTTGAAATTTCTTCATGCTGTTTGAACTAGGAAGCCCAACTGGTCGAGCCTGTGCCATTTGTCCTGAGGTCAATTTCATGCAGTTACAGGGAGCAAAAAGCAGCCCCTGCTATAGTAAAAACCTTTTAAAATACAAGGCATTATCTGAGCCCAGGATAAACGATTTTCAGCAGGTAAAACAATTTAGTGTAACTGAATTTTATGTCACGTTGATCTCTGTTATATTTGACAGGGCAACATTTGCTGCCTTTTCAGCTCTTTATTACTGTTGGAGTGAATATACAGAACCTGTTATAAAGTTCTACATCTGTGAAAAAAGATGCTTGCATGTCATTGTGGTTCAGTATTTATTTAAGGATGAATTGTTAAAGAATGATCGAAAAGATGTGTGATGTTTTTTTTTTTCCATTACACTTGTTTAAAAAACATTTTTTCCCAAGAACAAATAGCACTTTCCTATTTGTGACAGATAGAAATCTGTGACATTTGCAGGTTTGGAGAAATTATTCATTCAGAAAAGAGCCACTCCGACGAAAATGGTCAAATTGGTGTTTTTAACATGTTCTTGTGGCTTTTTCCTGATGATGGAGGATATATATATATATGGAAAATTGAGCTCAAAATTGCATTTCTAAGTATTTATTTATTCAAATTATTCTGAATCAGGAGCAGACAAAAAAATGCAGTTTGAATTGTACTGTGACTGGAAATCTAAAAGGCGAACCACATGCTTTTTGCATCTCTCTATTCACTTGTAGGCTAATACATCCATGTACGTCTGTTATTTGCCTGTCTGAGCCAGCATCTGACTCTAAACTGTAAGGCCGGATAGCTCCAATATTGCTCGCCATTTTTGTTGCACCAGTAAAGTTAGGTTGAGGTTGTGAGGGGCTGTAAGCTCCTTGGAGAGACTGTAAACAGATTGATGATGGAAAGAGGGAGTTCTTATTCTGTACCAACAGAGGTTAATTTTTTGAATATTTTGCAGCAACTATGTCCTAGGAAATGATGTTGTTTTTTTTTTTTTATTATTTTAGCTAAAAACTACAATCATAACTGAAAGGCCACTTGGAATGCTTGCAAAAAAGATCAAAAGATGATCGGAGTGGGTCTTTAAAAGTTGGATATTCAATAAAGTAAGGACGCAAAAGTTATTCATGGTTAAGAGCAGCTTAACAAAGACAATTCTAAGTCATCAAACTAAAAAAAAACTGTCACAGTTTGACAAGAAAATAGTTTTGACTGAACATTTTACTATATATTTTTAAAAAGACTAGTGTTTTTTTGGTCTTTTGTGCCTCGGTGGTTGTCAGTACTTTAGTTACTCAATATGTCAGAATGTTTTGATGCTTTTCATTTTAAACTCTCTCCGATGTTTCTCTCATGTGTCCCTCACAGTGCATCCATATCTGTTTAGTCTTGTAAATAACAAACACAATCCTGTATAAAGTCCGGTTTACTATCTGCAGCTTTGATTCAAGGTCTTCTCTCGTGACGCGAGAGAGGCTTTAATCAGTGTGCATTACTTACAATATGAACTTTTCCCTGAGGTTTGAGGTGGAAATACGCCTTGAAGAGCTTTAATTTCTCTTTTTGGAGCTTATAGATACACACACCCACATGTATAATTCAAACTTTGTCCTAGTCCCGCATGTAAACAGTTTTTGGTATGCTGAAGTGATTGCTCGAGAGATAATTTCTTCATTTGTGGCTGCCTCACAGCTGATGCGTCATCTTATGTTGTCCTAGATGTACGACAGGGCTGATGAGAAACTGGAACATTTGTATTTGTCAACCTAATGGATGTTATCTTGTAGAAAAATTAATCTTTTTTTTTCCAAATGACAGAACAAAAATGTATTATAACAAAACTGTACTTGAGTGTGATGAATCACATGGTTCTTTTTTTTTATTCTACAAAATTGCATTATAAGTTAGAATAACTAAAGTCATTTTGTGTGGTCAATACCTATTAAGAAATGAAAGAACATCTCAGCAAACTCCAGTTATTGTGCTGTTAAATATCCTAATGAGTACCACTGGGTTCATAAATAAGCAGCAAAGGTCTTAAGTTGTTGCATCAGTGGTAGCTCTCTTCTGTGAAATGTGCCAAGTTAATATGGTTTTCTTTCCATTTATATACACTTGTGATGCAAGTAATGCATACATTTATGCTCATGTTTCTGTGGAGTGGTTTTTAGTCCTTCATGCATATTTAATTGTTGCTCAACTCAAACTGTTGCTTCATTTTGCGCAGTTTAGCCTTCTGCAGCATGTGTGCCTTCACCTTTCATACCTGGAGCGATACACAACGATGAGACAGATGGACAGGGAGTGTGGCATGCTTAAACCCCCACTTTCCATTTCCAAGTTTGACAGAAACCTGGAAATATCAATTTTGCAGTTCCTTAAGAAGGTTTAAAAAGGGAGCAATTTAGCCCCATGTTAAAGAGCCTATATCATGCAAAATCTACTTTTTTGAGTGTATTTTAATGTTAATTCCTCACAAAAAAGAAGAACCCCAAAACAGCATTTTGCTTCTTTCATGCATCTCTGAGCAAATTCCAAAATCTCTCCAAACTCTTTTTCTCCGAGCACCAATGCCCGAGAATGACTGGGTCACCACGCCCCCAGGCTAGAAAGCACACACCCACTTTTGCCACTGAGCTAGCAGTGATTGGCCAAACACTTTTATTTTAGTTTTTGTTGTAATTCTGTTTAAATTTCTTCACGGGCGAATTGCAGACACGCTGCCGAGGTCAGCTGTAGGCAGATGTCATGAAATGGGCAGCACCTACAAGGAGCAAAGGCAGTACCTCGGAGATTGAGGCATCTTACTTCAGAGTAGGAAAAGGAGTTTGTGAAAATCAACTCATATTTCATTAAAAGAATCATTCTTTTGTGTGCCAAAGGTCATTTATGATCATATATATGGATATAGTTTACACTGAAAGGCTTAAGAATAGCAGATTTTATACCAAATATATACTGGGTCTTAAAACGTCTGAGTGGTTGCACAGTGATATAGTGGTAAGCCATAGGTTAGTGCAAAAATATCTATCATAGGTTAATTGGTGATTCTAAATTGTCCCCTAGATATGAATGTGAGTGCGGTTGTCTGTCTCTGTGTATGCCTGTGATGGACTGTCCAACCATCCCGGATATGCCGTGTCTTCATCTGACAGTGGCTGGAATTGACTCCAGTACTCCCGTGACCCTGAAAGAAATAAAGTGGGTTTGGAAAGGATAGATTTCTGCATTGTTGGAGACATGCTTTTTGATTGGCAAGTGGGGTGGAGTCAACACATCTCTGACTTTCCTTTGACCGCCACCAGTCGGCAAATTTTGGCACATTGTTTGATTGGGCGCAGCTCACTCCAGTCAATGCACCCATACCACTTACTTCATTTTTTTCTGTTCAGGTTTCTATGGGTAACATTGGAGATTTTTTGTATATGTTTATAGGCATGCTTCATCTTTCTCTTACGGTCAACATGGAATCACAAATCACAAAGCCAATTGATTCAAGTCTGTCAGGTTAAAGAAGAAATGTCATGATTTTTGGCTTTTTTGTGTTAAATATTCTGCTAAAATTGTATGTTTTTACAATAAGCATGCTCTAAAGGTCAAAATCTACATTTTCCATGTTTGTGAGTGTGATTTTAACAGTGAAACCACAGATTGTGAAAACCAAGCAGGCCACAGGGAGTAACTTCACTTGTCCATTCGTTTGTGTTTTTTATTATGAATTAGACATTTATGTTGACAGCTCCTCTTGTCTAGATATACAAGCAGTGGCACAGGAAAGATATTTTGTGGTAAGTTGAATGCAACCGCACTTTGATAGTGAAATATCTTTTAGCTTGTTTTTTCGGTTGGCTTCATAAATGTGATGCCTCATGAGAAGCACAACAGCCTGTAGCTTTACTTTAGTAACAAACACAGAGGGAACGTTGGCTGTTAGGTTATGTCACAAGTCAGTGGAATCACAGGCGCTGTCATTGCATTACAGAGAAGCTGTTGGAAGTAAACTTGAACAATATTGTGCAATGTTGAATTTTCTTTTAACCACTAACAATAAGTTTAGGAGCCTGCAGACAGCCATGCTCTACAAAAAAAAGTCGTAAAAACTGAAAATTCTACTTTTAAAATTGTACACTTTTTAAAAGTCCTATTCCAATCATCTATAAATCTTTTGTAAAAGTGTTCCCAGTTATCTTTTAATTAAAAATATGCTGTTTTTAGCAACAAAAAAGGCGTTGTTTGACATAATTTTTAATGTCATAATTTGTTATGTAAATATGTCATAATTACATAATTTCACAATTTCCCATAATCCCTTTTGTTTGTATTCTCTCTCGTTAGCTTATGGCCCCTCACACCTCCACCTAAACACAAACACTTTAAACATAAATGGCGAGCAGTATTGGAGCTCTCCAAGTGTACAGTTTTGAGCCAAATCTTTTATTTGACTTAAATATCAAACAAATATAAAACCACTTTTTAAAAAAATATATGATTAGTGTTTTTAGAAAAAGTGGCTTTTGGGATTTTTTACATTTATTTGAGAAGCAAAGAAGTGTCTTTTTTTTTTTTGATTGTCATGCATTCATGTCAGTATTGTGTTCTCGAGGGTTTTCCGTTATTTTGTAATAACACAAATGAACGCAGCTTGATTCTGAAAACAGTTATTAGAGTTGACAGTTAGATGAGTCATTCTGCAGAAGTCTTTTATGAGGCTTGTTTGCGGTTGCTGCTTTGTTGCTTCCATCTCCCTAATATGCGTTGGAGTTTTATTTTCAGTTTCCTTGTTATAATTATTATTTCTTGGAGTTTTCTGCCTCATTTTTCTAATTTGTCGTGTCCGCCTCTAAGTGGAGCCTGTGAATTTGAGATTGGCAAATCTGTGAAAAGTTCATCAGGAGCCAGAGTAACTGCTTAAGCGTGTGTTTGGGACCTCTCAACAGCATATTAGAGTGAGCTGGTTGTTGAGGCTGGTGCAAGTCTGCTCTTTTAGCCAGAGATCTGCTGAACAATCAGTGTGCCAAACCAGATTTATGAGCATACCTGCTCCCTCTCTTCAGCAAAGGCTTTCTAATGAAATACTCCTGCTAGATTAGTGTCTGCGCAGGGATGATTTGCATTCATACTTACCTATAAATCTTAAGCAATGTCGAAAGACAATTTGCAACTTGCTCTCAGAATCAGCTGCAGGCTGCATTCATCTATAATAAACGTTTTTCTGCCCACGTCTTAGTGTGGCGGCAGTCCTGCTGGAAGAAAGCCAGCCACTGGCTGACCCTGTTTTCCTCCAGTTAGATGTTCCAGAAGAGATTTACAGTTGGCCTTTGTCTTTTAATGATGCAAGATAAGAAATGATCATGCCTTTAATGACCGTTATTACTTGCGTCTCTGGTTGTAAAGGTTTTGCCTTTAGGGGATGAAATTGTGCAACTTTGCTTTTTGTATTAGAAGCTTGTGTTTGAAGGTGTGTAAAGGTTCCTTGTCCTCTTAACAGCAGGGGTCTCTGTGAATTTTAGGGTAACTTCAGGGTCAGCAAAAGAAGTTGATCATAAAAGATGGGGAGTGAAATAAACTGCCTACAGCGCAAAATGAAGTCAAACTCTTAAAAAAGTAGTAATATGTCTAATGCTTCGTCCACTCTGGGCATTTATCACACGTTCAAGAATGCATGTTTAGAGCCTTCTTGAACGTGGGTTTTTACACAGGACAAACACAAAGGGGATTATTCTTCGTTTTCTTCTTCCTCCAGCGCATGTTCGCCACCTACCAGTTGGAAGGTGCAAAATGTCTAAGCAGTGCAACTATTGCAAATCTTGTTCCAGGGTTTTTCTTTCACAGCTGTGTTCTGTAAAGATGCATTAACGCATGAGTTTTAAACATTGAACCCTGAAAAGCATATTTAAACGTTTAAATAGACTTTTGATTGAAAGTGGTCGCTTGGTCGGTGGGAATGCATTTTGACAGTGTAAGCATGATGTATGGAGGAGGTACAGAAACCTTTTTTTTTGTAACTGAGTGATTATCCTGGGCAGTTTGGTCCACTACAATCTTTGGTTTCCTTCTGAGTGTCCTGTGTGAATGCAGCCCAAACCAGAAGAAAGTGTTAAAAACAATTCCCCGCCAACTCAAAGTCTGCGGAATATCCTAGAATGAGAGCAACTTATGTTTCCATCCATGAAAGCAAGCAAGCATCTTTTTAAAGCCACAAAGGTTTATTGACCAACCTAGAGGTGGAGTATCAGTATTCTTTAGTGAGTCATCTCTCCTCTGAACTTTTCAGTCAAACGTTCAAATGTTTCCTTTCTGTGCTTTTTATTTATTTTTTTTGGCAAAATGTAACTTTAATTTTAATTGTGAGCTTCTGCTTTTAAGGTGCCTCTAAATTTGTCTGTGTAACTGGATAAATGAACCTTAATCTATTGAACGGTGGAATGATTATTCTTACGGACTGAACTAGAAAGGAAAAAATAATTTTGTATAAAGGAAAAGAAGGATCCACCTCATTGCACTTTTTTGAAAACGCTTTAGATCTTTAATGTTTGCAGAAAGCCTTTTGTTTGTCTTCTGTAAACCTTTGGTAAAACTGACGAGGGCAGTTTTCTGTGCAGCCAAGACGTGGCGCTTGCTAATATGTTTAAAAAAAAAATGGAAAGAAAACCACAGAAACTGAAAAGGAGTCTTCCAGTGCTCCCTACAATCCACTTTTATATACAGATCATGTGGTAAACCTGTTTTAGATTCACAACATCTGGCTGTTGACCTTTAGCTTCAAAAGATATCTAACTATATCTTTTATCAGTTTTCAACTGAGATTTCTGCTCAGTTATTTTATCAGTTTAACCTGACTCAGAAGTGCCAACTGTGCAATATTTTTATTTAATTACTATTTTTTTTAAAATTAAGTCTAAATTTTAAAAACGTCTATGTAGTAAAACTGGATTGTGAAAACAATTTATACATTTTCAAAACATATCAATGCCATTCTTAAAGAAACAAATATTGCTGTAAATGTTAGAAAATGTGTCTGAAAATCAAAATATATTTTTTTAATATTGTAAAATGGCTTCAGGCGTTGAAAAGCATATTAACCTTATATATCTAATGGTAAATGTCAGAAGCCTTAAGCCCCATGTTTGATCAACAGTGTTTTACAATATTTGAAATTGTTTTTTTTAATTAATTCAAAAGATAGTAATGAGGATTGGTCATTTTAAAAGAGGAAATCTTTTGGACTTGGGCCTTTAATAGTTTATTATGAGACTAATGCTATGTGGACACAGAAGCCCAAAATGTGCTTGTATGTTTTTTATTAAAAAGGGTCGCTTGAACAGTGTGAAGATAGCTTTACTTGCCTCAAAAAAGGCAAAAGTAAAATATTTAAAACTCAGTTTTGTTCTTTTTTCCTCTTTATCATTATTTTTACTGTTCTTAAAATAATTAGGCACGAATCAACAAAAAAACATGACACCCAAAGAAGAACATTACTGCAAAGTCAGCCTGGCCAGTGTGTGTGTGTGTGTTTTTTTTTTTTTGCAGTTCAACCAATTGTCCTCCTCTCAGCTGTCAGAAGCAGCTGACGCAGCAAAATAATCGAAGGCCCTTTGAAGCGTAGTACCTGTGAAGAGCCGCTTGAAAGGTTGCCACTAGTTTTCTGCCAAGTTGGGAGTGCAGGATGCGCGTTTGTGTGTGTAGACAGCTGACACGGTGTGGGCTGAGTCAACAGCTAAACAGAGATGAGGAGCTGCTGCTCGCTGCAAATGTTCTGTCACCATAGATTGACATCAGCAAGGATTTCCTTGTAGCTGGCTGAGTCTTTCACAGCAAATATTTGAGCTGAACCTTTAATAGGAAGCAGTTGTCTTACAAACAATTCAGTCCATTGGCTCTGTACATAACCTCTGCAATTTCTCTGTGTTTGACTGAAGTTGGTGACTTCTTTTTGGGTCAACACTTTGCATTGTTTCCACTGATAGAGGTGTTGGACTGCAAATGTGTGCTTCTGCTTTTAATATTTGTATTCCATCTGTTCTTTCTAGCCCCAAAGTTTTCTAAATCCAAGGTTTATACGGCCAAAATGAAGGCATGATCTTCTGGTATTTAACTCCCAGGCTCATTTTTGTTATTTAAAGCTAAAGTTAGTAAAAGCGAGTCAAAAAATGTAGCGAATCATTGCAGGACGAACAAGAGATTTGGAAGTCGGATAAAAATTAAGCCGTTTTAGTTTTTTTTGTTCTGAGGCAAAGGATGCCTGAAAATGCAGACGTCAGACATGAAAAGGCTTCAGAGTCCGTGGATGTATGTATGAAGAGTTGCCAGAAAAATAATCCCCCAAAGTTTTTTTGGGATGGTATCGGAAAAACCACAGGCAAGACAGGAAGAGAGAAGCTGAAATTTTAGGTCAGAAAGAATTAATTTTTGTGTTCTAATGTGATGTGCCATCGAGGAACGCTGGTGCGGAGTTGTTTTTGTACCATTAAAATAACAAAATGCTGAGTTTTGAGGATAAAATTACCCAACCTGAATACAGGAAAAAAAATGTAATTAAAAAAAAAAAATCTTATTCAATTTAGGCTATACGATTAAAAAAAGATGAGACACATGCATGCCTGTTTTATTTTTGTGAGTATCCCTTTTTCTGGATAATAATTATGCAGCAGGGAAAATTCCACCTTAACAGTAAAAATGGGCCAAAATTTGAGATTCGAGTCTGAAATGTTATATGACCAGTTTCATTGGAGTTCAGTATCCCTTATTTAATGCTAAGCATGATTTAATTTTGGTCTTTTTATTAAGTTTTAATAAATGACAAAAACATTTCAACAAACCAGCAACTTTTTCTTTTTGAATCTTAATCCTCTAGAATAATCCTGGTTTAATCTTTAAGGATCTACTGTGTATTATTACCACAAAAAATAGAGATATTTTTATCATGATTATTATTTACAAATTTAGAGACAACTTTCACAAAGCAACAAGTATCTTACTTTATGTGGAACTCCCATTAAAATATCTAAAGATGGATCCAAGACATTCTAACAATGTTGATTTTAGGATGTGTTTCATACGGAGGCCTCGAAGTGTAAATCACATCAACAGATTACTCTTTGCAAAAGCATAGTAAAGCTTACAAAAACAATTAAAAAAGCAAAACAAATATTAAAAAAGAACATCACAGTTTAGAATTTAAAAACAATTCCAGAAACCATAACAAAAAAAAAAAAACATTGCGGAAAACAAATGTAATTTCCAGAAAACAGAATGAAATGTTCAAAAAAACAAAATAAGAAACCGGAAAGGCTTCTGTTTGGATGAAGACGTCCAGTATTGCTTCATGCCAAATAACTTTCAGTTGAAATGATGAAAAAACTTCATCATCTGGTCAGCAGTGTCCCCTTAGTACCTCATTTTTTAACATTTCATTTAGTTTTCTGGAAATTAATTTTCTTTACAGAATTTTTCTGTTTTTTGTTTTTGCTTTTTCAAATTTTTTTGCGTTGAGTGATTTGTTTATGTAATTTGCACTTCAGGGCCACCGTAGTTTCATCAGGATAAACAGATTTTTCCCTTAAATTTCTTTTCAACCTCCAAATCAAAAGAATTAAAACCCTTTTCATTTCTTAACCTGAGCTCTGAGTTGAGAATCAAAGATGAGATCCAAAAGATGATAGAAAAACAATTGAAAACAATTATGCTAAATTGCAGTATTAACCAGCAGCATAAAGGTTGTAAAAGCTCAACCAGAAAACAGCAAAAGATTTGATTTTGCAGAAAGTTTCAATTTTTTGGCTTGCACTTTTTGACTAATGGGAATGCTTCTTTAGATTCACAATATTTCCTAATTATGGGTTAAATAATATATTTCTCTTTAAAATGTGTTATTACAAAACACTGCAGTTGAATTTGTTTTTTGTATATAAATGTTTAAATTTGCAATGGCATAGTAGTATTTTTTTTGCTTTACTTTTCAATCTGAATTTAATTCTGACCATCAACAGGAAGCAAAAGTATTTCTAAAGACCCTGCTGGTTCCTCCTTAAGAACAATCTGAATATAGAAAATAAATTAAAAAACTCCAGGTTGGGTTTGACGTGGCTTAATTATGGCGAGTTGTTCTTGTCCAATATTGATATTTAAAATAACATGGCCTGCAGATATATCGATAAATGAGTAAATCCTACAAAGTACAGAAAGAAGTAAGTTGATTTTTATTAACGGTTAATTTAACAGTGTGTTTTACAGCAGGTTTTCTTTAGTTTCTTCCTCCTTACAGTTGCATCTCCCTTGTTCTTTAAAAGTGTATTTCTCAAGTAATTAGTAAGTAGTATTAAATACTATATAAACACACAAGTTCTTCAAATTAATTCAAATCCAGAACCAACCCTCCTTTAAAAAAGTAAATCTGTATATGAGTTAGTACTGACTTTTTACACTGAATAATACTTGGTGCAGCATTCAGCTTTCCAAGCAGAATTGAAATATGAACTTGGTCAAACTCCAGCTTGACAACAATAATGATGAGTCACCGGGTCAGGTTATCCATTCTGAGGTCCCGTCCCCTTACCGGTGCTTGTCATTCTGCTTGGCATTTATCTAAATAATGTATTGACTGTCCACACAGTGTCAGAGAAGATGATTTGATATCACAGTGGGTGAAGAAAAGCCTTTGGACTGCTTTGCACAGCTTTCAGCATCAGATTCCAACATGAATGTGTGTGAAAGTGTGTGTCTGTGACAGACTGACACCCTCATTTTGTAGAACTACACAGCCAGTACAAGTCATGCTCCACTAACTCCACTGAGATAAATAATTTGTTAGAGTCACGAGAGGCAAACCTCTGGAGAGAACTGGGCTGAGTCATTAGATCTGCATTCCCCGTCACATTTATACTTGTAATTCATTGCTGATTTATCCTGAGCTCTTGGCCTTGAATAAAAAGGTGTAAGGAGTATAAGTGGACAATGAAACACACGATAAGTACCTCAAATCTTTTAATTGTGAGATGAAAACCTCAGACCACACATGTTGTTGGATTTATTATTATTTTTTTAATCTTTTAGCCATTCTGTGGGAGTCATGAATGCTTTTATATTGACCCGCCTGGACTAATGTGATGCCCTTTATTTTGGTACTTTATGCCAGAGCGCATTTTCATGCTTGCAGTAGTTCCAGCAGCATGTTTTTTAGCAAAAACCAAAAGACCTGAAGACATAGCCCCAATACTTTCGTCTTTGCACTGGCTTGCCTTAGGAATTGATTTTAAGATGTTAAATTGACAATGTTTTTAACCCTTTTACCACTGAAGGTGTCATTGGCGACACATAAATAGCACACGCTCTTTGACATACTGTAAATCTTTGTCTGTTTATGCAATCAATGTAAATCAGTTGATTCTGATGCAGAAAAAGCTGATTTGCACTGATATGCAACACTTTGCTAATTTAAAGTGTTGCACAACGGCCAAACCCCCTTTCCTCTGAGGCAGAACCAGCTGGTTCATGTTGACTACATTAACACTTCAAAACAGGCTGCTTTTCTTCGTTTCAGAATCTTTTGGAGTTGTGTAAATTGCATCAAAAGTTCAAGAGTTACAGCAGCAAAAAAGAATGGAAACGCTGGAGCTAAAATTCCAGTTAAGGGGTTAAGGCTATAAACCTGGCTCTGCAGAACATCACAGATCTCATTTATACAACTGCATGTTTTAGGGCATAAAGTTCTTCTCCACCACTTCTATTACTACGTTCACACCGGACATGTGACGCGCGTACAAGAGCACGCTTGACAATCATTCTTGAACACCTTATAGCCCCATGGTGTTCACCCTGGCTGTAGCTACCCGATACTAGTGCATGTTCAGCACCCGTTGGAAGAAACTAAGTGCAAAATGTTGAATCAGTGCGCATCTGGCAGACCTTGCTCCAGGCTTTTTCTTTCACAGCTCTGTTCCGATTTATGAAAGATCATATCATTCTAACCAGGCTCAAACCGCGATTTTTAATTTCCCCTCCATGATCAATTCTGTTATTTTGTTTTTCTGTTGACTTTTAGTTTGTGAAACCAGTTGTGTGGCTTAAATTCCTAAAAGTTTTTCATATTTTAGTTTGTGCAGCAAGACTGTGGAAACAGTTGTTTGTAAAATGTGCTAATCAAATAATGTTGATGAGATTTCTTATATTTTTTATTTGAGAGCTTTTAAAATAAAAGGTTTTGCCATTTTTAGACAGTTTTACATCTTTTTTTCCATTTCTGTGGTGCACTTCAGATGGGGAGTCGGTGTGTTGTCCTTGTGAGGCAACAGATAATTTTTAAATATTATCTCACTTCTTTTAAAAGCAGAAAAAAAAGAGGATTTTACAAGTTTTAACAAAAACTTAGTAGTTTTCCTTTTGATATTTGAACTTCTTTTTATTTGTTTTATTTATGGTGTGTTACCTTTTTGCTGCTTGTCTGCTCTGCTTACCACTTTAGTTCACTGTGGTCATTTGAAGGTGCTTTGTTAGAGACAGTAAGGTTCTGTAAGAGACAGTTCTGTAAGAGTGTAAGTTACTGTTCTGTTACTGTAAGAGACGGTAAGAAAAATGATTCTTTTTCATCTTGAGGGTAATAATCACTCCTTGATGATGGCAGGATAAAGTTACTTTCCTGTAATCAGAAAGCGTAGCAACATATAGAAAAAGAATGTGTGCATGTTAGTGTGTCATCGGCTTCAAAAGGTCAATTGAACCTTTATCTAGGAATTAAAGGAAGCATAAACTCACAAGTCATTTCATTAATTTTCCGGTTGCCCAGTTTTTTTTTCTTTATTGAAGGTAAGAATGATGAAGTGCTATGTCATGTCTTTGGGGTGTATCCATACTCTTGTCTTTGGCAGCAAAAAAATAAAAAAATAATGAGTTTCTAATTACATTGGGAAAGGCACTTCCTGGAGGAGGAGAGTAAGAAAGTAAAGCAGCTTTAAGAGGAATGAGTCCAAGCCTTTATGATGCATGGCACTGCATATGAAGGTAAAACAAAAACCACAGTGTAAAAAAAATAAAGCTGCATCCATATTAAAAGAGTAATTCACATGCACGAGGTGGAATGGGTGTAGAGCTGGGCACAGCAGACGATGTTCTGCTCCATTTGAAGGCATGCAGGAGGCTATGATTAAACAAGCAAACTGGTGCATTTTCTGCAGTGGTGTCCAGTTGCACTTACTCCTGCAGAAAGGCAGATTGATAAACCCTGAGTCAGCGCTTTCTGTCCTGCCTGTGCCCTCTCCTCTCTTCCACCCTCACAACAGGAAACAGACTGTCTTTGTTGCAACAGATTCTGTATCTGAAGCACAGAAACACAGCATGATTTTAATCTGCACACAAACGTGCAGATAAAGGACAGGGCAAAGTCTTTGACATGTCAGGAAAGATTGAAGTTTAAGGTTTTGCTTAACGGTAGCTGCTGAGAATAAGTCCTAAACCAGCTGCTGCAGATTTAGCTTCTTTTTAGGTCTATGTGGGAGAAGATAATCATACTTTTTTGTGGAATTCTAGATGGGAAATAATGCTTCCAATGGGATTTGGGCCTTTCATGCATTATTTAAAAGGCTTTGGGAATGCACCTCATTGAGCCTCTGTAGACTGTATTTCTATGCACTGCGGGAGGAAAACAGTTTTAACTTGGATTCTAACTTCTATTCAAATGTCCATCATCATAAGGATTGCAGAGTCTGTTGTGACGAGAAAAGAAAATGTAAAATCCCTCTTTTGTTCTTTGTCTTGGGTGGCTGAAATGGGGGTTAATCAGTGCTCAAAACAGTCTGCTGCCACATTGTGCTGGACTTTTCATTTTTATTTTTTCCAACTATCTTTTTATTGAGTTTGATTAAGTAAAAAAAAAACAGTTTAGTTGAAAAGTCAGGATAGCTTTTCTGTAAAAAGAATTCAGAATCTTCAGTTGGAAGTCTTTCTAACTTGACAGACCTTTCTTTTTCTTTCCCATTTCTGGCTTACAGTACACATGTGTTACAACTGCGTCTTCCCTGAACTACAAAACACGTCTATCCATATCTTGCATGAAAACCGATAATCCCTTTTATCGTATTTTTTTTAAAACATTGCTGTCTTCACTGCAGCTGCTAAGTGGCCGAAATTAAAAAGAAAACTTTGACATATCAGGCAGGATCTTAGAGGGCCCAAAGTGAGGTTCCACATGAACATCAATGACTAATGGTACATCACAGAGTGGGAAATGTAGTAGACAGGCCATCTGTCTTTTGCAGAGGTTTGAAAGCACTGCAGTCTCGCAGTAAAACAACTTATCATGACGTAAGAAGCTTGGTATTGAAATGTATGTAGCTGTGAACCTGTTTCTAAGAAAATGTAGTGCACGCATTGATGGATGCGATACAGTTGGAGTAAAAAAACCACGTATTTAAAGTCCAACTCCGATGATCTATTGTTAAAGTGTACTCAGTGGTCATTTTAATTATGATTATGCTGTTTTTAGCTAAAAAAAGAAAAAAAGCTGTGTTGTTTTCTGGGGCATGGTTTCTGGGTTGATGCAGAGCAAGCCACCCATTGTATTTTTTACATTGCAAATAAGCTCTTTTTTAAATGTAATTTTTCACCTGCACCTCATTCACAGCAATGTGAATACAGAAATACTCAGAAATACAATTATGAGCCTAATTTTCTTTACATATGTTCTCCATCAAAAGAAAAATTTTAAAAACACTTCATCGCAGTGGGTCTTTATTAGTTATCTAAGGTTGCCAGGTTTGACAAACTTATGCGATTAATTTAGAATGGAAAACAAAAGCCAAGCAGTTAAAAAAAAAATCAAGCCACCAAACTAAAGAGTGGAGAAGAATGAGGTAAAAAAAATAAACAGTTGGGTAAGCACGACTTTACATTAAAAAAAGAACCAATAATTTCTCCAGATCGTGTTTCCAGAGGGAAGCTAGAAGGCCAAATGGCTGAGTCAGTTACTGTATCGCCTTTACCTCATTGTTTTCTACGTGAGAAAAGAGAAAAGGGGCAACAAGGCATCTCATAAATTCGCCCTGATGCAGCAATGTAGCTGCTTTATTGTTCCTTTGGGCTGTGTTTCGCGGAACGGCCTACATATCATTTCTGTGAGGGTATGGTCCTTGCTTGTGCAGCACGGTTTCTTTCATTATATATATATATCATATATATATATAAGAACAATTGCAGCATATCTGATTCTAACTTCTAAGGTATTTCAGCCAAAACAAATATCCATTCACATCTGAATGAAGTTTCCTGGTAATGTGTTAAATCTCGAAAGAAAAGGTAAATTTTGTTCTTGTTTTTAGTTTAATGTTTGTAATTGTGTGTCAGTTTCTCAAAGGTCTTAGTTTGACCCTTTTCACTGAACCAGTTTGCCTTGGGATACCTCACCAGGGGCAATAATTCATAAAGATCATGGGTACATGTGGCAAAAATGAGCTTCTTTTGCAGGAGATAGGATACAAACCTCAGTCATTCTGGAAGACATAAAAATAGAAGATTGTTTAAAAGAAGGAAAAAAGGCCACAGTTAAAGCCGAAGTCCCTTTTGTTGTCACACTCCTGGGTTTGTGACATTTTCACATTTCCTTAGGGATTGGTGAGCTGCAGACACAGCCGCACTGACTGGGGAACCATTTGATTTTTGTTTCAACACCCCCAAATTAAAAAAACCTTTAGTGTCAAGCAGAAATTCTTTTTTAGTCTTTAGTGTGGGAATCTGATTTAAGCCTAACTCTCATAATCTGTTACCTAAATGTAAATTGACCAGGAAGTGCTAAATATTGCAGTTCCTTAAATGACCACTGGAGGTTTCAGGAGACACCATATTCCATTGACTCCCATGTTGAAAAGTCGAACTTCAAACCCAAAATAGAGGTACAAACAGGTTGTCTATGATTTGAACCTAACATTTGCCTGTCTGAGAGGTTGTATTTTCCTCTTGGCCTTCCTGCTCACCAAAATACAACACATGTTTTACTGTTGATCCATTGAATCCATTTTACTTTAGATGTGTTTCGAACAACACTTATTTTTGTTAATGTTTAAAAGAATCTGAATTTAAATACAATCTAAAATACATCTTCGTGTTGTTTTGCTGTCAAAAGACATGCTTATCAACAGCAACACATTTACAGCAAAGACTGATAACCTTAAAATCCTTGTAAATGTTGCCCAAATAACTACTGTTTTAATGAATTTTTAAATAAATCAGTCTAACGGTTTTAAAACTTTTTTTCAGCCACTTCAGGAGCATTTAATTTAAAGGAAGATGTTATACCATCATCATGTTTATTTTTCACCTTCATTTGTAAATAATGCAATAGAAATGGAACAAAAAAAAAAAAAACGTAATTTAAGCTAACCCATAAGAATACTCACCAGTAAATGTGTCTATTAGTACCTATAGTAGAAACTTCTTAGCTTTTTTTGGAGATCTAAGATGCTCCATAGTGTAGCTCCAGTAGTGGTGGGTTGTAAACCTGTGTGCAGCAGGGTACTATATAGCCGCAGAGTCCAGTAATGGTGGCCACTGAGGCATTTTATGTAAACGCATCTGTCCTCTGCGAACTGACACACTGCAGCATCCCTGTTAATTTCCACTTTAAAAAATCTCTGACCCTTTTTTACTGTCTGTGTTTCAGATCCGAGTGTGACCCGTCCAGACTGGTCAAGTACGTTCAGCTGCTCAATGACAACAATCTTTACACATCTGAGCATTTATTGTTTACTCTGCAAGTTCTAGACAAAATCTGCAACATAAGTGGTGAATTAGTTTTTGTCCATGTTATAAGGTCACATGACACTGTTGTATTTTTGGGGGGAACTTCAGCAGTTAGAAATCCGTCGGAGGGTCTCTTCTATCTCATCTTAAAACCTCATGTGAGTCCATCTTGCTGTAAGTGCAGCTCAGGATCATGTCCCCACATTCACAGAGTAGATGGACCTCTCTAAACCCGCTTCTTATCTGTAGTGTTTCTCTTTAAGGGTGCTTCACTTTGAGGTCCAAACGGCTTCTAACGGTGAACTGCTGAGTATTAAAACCCCAATAGGGTTTGAATTAGTTTTAAAAAAGCGTGCAGCGCAGCTTGTCTTAAGCTTTGGTGGAAAATGTCTCACCCATGCTTGTTTTTTTCTTGGGTCATCTACTGTCAGTGCTCCAACAGTTCCAGCTGCAGATCTCCCAAACATAGAAAACCTGGAGAGCCACAATCTGGAGAAAAGTTCTAGTATTTGACTAGTTTTTATGGACATTATTTTCCCTCAATGTCTCATGGGAGAAATACTCTGCACCAAATTAGATTATTTAAAGAGAGAATTTTTAATCAATTTGATGCGCTCAACAAGGATTACTCAATAATAACTTTGAGGGTCCAAAGTTCAATTTGATTTAAACTTAAAAAAAATTAAAAGAATGTGGGAACAGGATGATTATTTGAAAAAATAAAAACAACCCCCCCCCCCAAAAAAAGAAAAATGTATTTAGTAATATAGACCAGAAATTTTTGGTTTGCTGCTTCTTGAATTACTGGGATTCGTTCCAGTCTGAGGATCACTGTATCAATAATTGAAAAACAGCTATAAAATATTTACTGATCAGAGACAGATTAGCGTATTTTTTTCCTCACAAATTACAAAAAAAGAAAGCAATTGGGTCTAAAAAAATATCCGATATTCTAACTTCTTTGCATCCAAACATTTCCTTTCTTCTTTCTTGTAGAAACAGATATACGTTAGTCGGGTTCCTACTGTTGTTTCAACCTTATTTTCCCACGTCTTTCAGCAGTAGTTAGTGCAGTGGAAATGGAGGACAGGGCTTCAGAGGCAAACAATCCCATCTCACCAAATCGATGTTTTAATGTGGTTGGAAACATCCCAAATGGCAGCAGCTCTCTGTGTTCTTGGTTGGGCGTTTGGCCTAATCTCAGAATGTTCTCTTTGTTACGAAAAAGCTGGCACCTCATCATTTGTTGTCGTCATTGGGTTTTAAAGAAGGATTCAGAATTCCCATGTGTAGGACCATCATCCTTGTCTGGATCAGCACTGACTTTACTTACTTTTTTCACACGTAAACTATAGATTTAATGTAAAACAGTGCAGGACTGGCACATATTTAGTCATTTTCCTTAGAATGTGTATATATATATGACCCAGTCCTATGAAAATCATGTTTCTGATGTTTTAACATGTTTTTGTAGCATGTTTCTCATGATGGAAAACAGATGTTTAGATAATTAATCTTAAAATGCATTTCTGAGTATTTCTTGATTCAGATTGTTGGGAATCAGGAGCAGACATAAAAATGCAGTTTGAAAAAGCTTGTAGGTGTGACAAAGAAGTTTCAATGGCAAGCAACAGGCTCTCTTTCTAATGCATCCACTTGCAGACAAATAGATCCATGCATGTCTCCGTTCTCCTCATCCTGGCTGGCGTCTGGCTCAAAACTATACGACTGGATAGCTTCAGTATTGCTCACCATTTTTGTTGCAGCGGTAATGCTAGGTTGCAGTTATAAGGGGCTGTAAGCCAGTGGGAGAGAGTGGAAACAGATGGATGATGGGAAGTGGGGGAGGGGTTACTTTGTGCCCACAGAGATGTATTTTGAATGAACTCCTGCTGCTCTGCAGAAACTATGACCTAGAAAATGAAGCAGTTTTTTAAATTTTATTTTGGCTAATTAGGCATAATCCTAATTAAAAGACCACTGGGAACGCTTTACAATAGATCAATATGTGACTGGAGTGGGACCTGAAGGTGATAGAATCTGACTTTTATTTTTTTTAACAAACTTTTAAAAAAGAAGAAAAATATGTTTTTTTTTTACTTTTTCCGTATTTGTCCAGTAATACAGGAATACATTAATACATCTTTAAAATAGATAAATAAGTTTCATTATAAAAAAAGTCATTTTAAAATCATAATTCATCTTCTCCAATACATCTGCCTAAAAACTGGGTACCGAGTACTCATCTCCTTAAAGCCCCTTCAAAGCGCAGCAAAGGACACCAAAGTGGTGCTACAACAAAGCTCCATTCATGTAGAACACCCCATGAAAACCAGACGCAGCTCAATGAGATACATTAGCAGGTAAGTGCATCCTGTCTCTTACTGCTTTCACAACTGAATTCTGCTCCATCAGTTTGCTTTGCAAACATCTTTTAAAAAAATGAGGTTTGAATTGGAAGAAAAGAAAAACTTTTTTTAAGGTTTTGTTGGTGGTGTTTAAAACAATGTTTTTGTTTACCTTTTTGCATAGTCAAATTGGGTGTTTTCACTAACCAGGTGTGGCAATGCAACAAAGCCATTGAAAGGGGAAAAACGGCTTTGACCTGCTCAGATATAAACGCCCCTTCACTGATATTGCAGAGAAACTCTATATAAGGTTGTGACTGAGGGCTCTGTGAATCAAACTGGTTCTGATCAAAGATGGAAACGGGTTTTATGTTTTCTCGAGTTCTCATTAAAGTTTAAAGGGTTCTCTAGTTTTAAGATTTCAAAATTGTTCTTTACCTTTGAATTAATGCTTTAAAAAATCATCTTTATTCCCCACTGACTAAAGGTCATCTATGATGGAAAAAGATGCTCACACTGGTGAGGAGAGATCTGTCAGCAGGTAAAAATGCTCTTTATTATGCTCTAATAAAGCTAACTTCCATTAATTGGAATCTGAAATCCTATTCGTATTAAAAAAACTGATTACAGCAAAAATGTCATTAAAAGAAAATGAGAAATCATCTGTTTAGTATTAATATCTTTATTTGTTTGGGGTACAATAAAAGTACTCCATATTTTTACCTGATAATACCTTGTGGTTTTTGTGTCGTTTTATGTTTTATTCTCTCCCGCTGGTGCAACAAAAATGGGGAGCAATATCAAAGCTATCTTGCCATACGGTTTTAAGCCAGATGCCAGCTCAGACGAGGAAAATGAGAACATTAACGGATCGATTTGTCTGAAAAGTGGATGAATCAGAATGGAGTGGAGCAGTGAGGCTTCCGCCCGTCCATTTCAGTCGCTGCGTCACAGAAGACAGCAATTTTCAAATGGCGGTTTTTCCATCTGCTCCTGATGCTTCACAATCTGAATAAAGAAATACTCAGAAATGCAGTTTTAATCTGAAATTATTTTATTAGTGTCCTGCATTATGAGAAAAACAAATTAAAAATGCCAAAAACACAATTTTTCATTGGAGCGGGTATTTAAAAAGAAAGGCGTCAATTGAAGTAAGGCCAAACACAAGCTCAATGAAATCTCATTATGACTACTGCAACTTTAACTAGTAATATCTAACATTACACTGGAAAATTTTTATCAGAAAAGCAAACTTTAAACCTCATTAAAAACAAAACACAACACTTTTATTTAGTCTGTTTCTTAACAAAAACTTCAACTGTAAGAGTGAAAAGTCTCTTCTTTTATAGGATGAACTGGTTCAGTCCGAGACACGATGACAGAAATTTCACAGACCATAAATAAACCACAAAAATTGGTCTGTGCATCACTAATGTAAACATATCGAACATATATGTATTTAAAATCTAATTATCATAAAATGTCAAAATCTTTTTTTTGCTTTTGTACTAAAACGGTTTCATTCAACATATCTGTGCACTTCTTCTCCCAGAGGCTTACATTATGAGTGTAGTATAAATATATACTGCTGCTGCAGTTTACAGTGTGGCAACAGCTGTGGCAGATAGTATCATTGTTCCTGACGTACCTTCAACCCAATGCAGTGGATGGTTTGGCGCCAGAGCTGCATTCTGCTGATGGCAGACTGGTGCACGTTTCCCTCCTCGTTACCGTCTCCCAGCATGCTACCAGTGAGCCTTGCTGTTCAAAGTTCTGCATGATTGTGCAGCGTTTGGTGGCTCTGATTGCCATTACAGATGTGGAAGCCACTTAACTTGCAAGAGGTGTTATAAATAAATAAGCCCCGCTCCTGCAGGATTGCTGGTGCAGGAGCGTGAGAGGAGTTTGTGTGTGCAGACAGAGATCGACTTTTCCTATCATCCCAAATGATCCTGGCACTCACATTCCGTGCCTAATGTGAGAGGAGTAGCGTCACAATGGTGTTTAATTAGTGTAATCAGAATGGATGGCTTCATTCAGATGTGATTGGAACTCGGCTGAGATGTTTAGGCATCTCTCGGCGGCCTCGGTGATGTGCTTTCATTGGATTGTTCTTCAGTGAATGTCTAATGAGATGTACCTCTGCCTCCTCTCCACCTGATGCATTTTTCCCCACCCGAGTGACGAAAGCTAACGAGCAAAAGCGGTCCATCATTAAATCACAGTGTCGCTGCGGAAAATGCTTCTTCAAATCTGTTTACCTGGGAATGTGGAGCTTTGTGACTTTGTGATGGATGGTAGGTGCATCTAAACAGCTGAGAGCTAATTAAAATCTCACATCCGCAGGGGCACCCTGTCTATGACAGCGGTCCCTCTTAGCAGTGTTATCCATTTGTTTATTCAGATGTTTGGTTTCACTCAGATGAGAGCTGGACCAGCTCATTCCGGGTTCTGGAAAGCTTTAGTGAGACCTGTGGCTTTTATTTCCCTGTAGTTCTCCACAGAGACTCGGGGAAACATGGAGGCGAGGATTATATGTCTCGACCATTATTAAAGAGGAGACAGTGAGGAGAAGAAAGCTGTGCCGGGCTGTTGTGGTGGAGGTCACAACCCCTCTCAAAGTGCGTCTCCAAGCAGCAGCCGCAATTACTTTCCCATTCATTCACACATCAGCTCCAGCTCACTCCCTGTTAGAACAGAATGCTGACTTTATAATAAAGCACAGTTTATTGTCAAAGGCTTTAAACATGTAACCAAAGGGGATCACGGAGGCAGATTCTTTTGTTCTAAGAGAAATTGTTAAAAAGCTTCAGTTTTGTGCAGCTAAAAGAGCAGCTTTCTACAACCACATGTGGGCTGAGCTACGCTTTATTCACATGGATGTCTCACCCAGAAATGACCAGTGCGTTCCTTAGTGACAGTGACTACTGAAACAGTTCACTCTGATTAAAAAATTGGTTTTTGGTGCTTTTAACATGTTCTTGTAGCATTTTTCTCATGAGGGAGTACATAAACTACCGTTCAAAAGTTTGAGGTCACCCAGGCAATTTTGTGTTTTCCAGGAAAAGTCGCACTTTTATTTATCAAATGAGTTGTGCAATTTATAAATGATATAGTCAAGACATTGTCAAGGTTAGAAATAATCATATTTATTTGAAACAATTTGCTTTCATCAAAGAATCCTCCATTTCCAACTCCAACTAACGGCATTCTAGCTGTTAGTTTGTTGAGGTAATCTTGCATTTCGTGCAATTCTTGCACAATTTGGAGGTGTGTTTTGGGTCATCATCCTGTTGTAGGATGAAATTGACTCCAATCCAGCTCTGTCCAGAGGGAATGGCACGGCAGTGCAAAATGGAGTGATAGCCTTCTGTATTTAAAGTTCCTTTTACCCTGAATAAATTTCCCACCTTGCCAGCACCAAAGCAACCCCTGACCATCATGTTACCCCTACCTTGCTTGATAGATGGTGTCAGGCACCGTTCCAGCATCTTTTCAGTTGTTCTGCAGCTCACAAATGTTTTTCTGTGGGATTTAAACATCTCAAACTTCCATTTGTCCGTCTATCATCAGGAACGAAACAATGCTGTTTTAAAAAGCCTGTAGCTGTGATGTAGGTGCTACAATCAGCAGGCCACAAGCTCCCTTCCTGATGTACGTCTTTTGTTTTCCTCATTTTTGAGGAGCTGTAAACTAGCAGGAGTGAATTTTTGAATTTGCCTAAAAACGGCATAATCATCATTAAAAGACTACTGGGAATGAGTAGTACAGTGGATCAAAAGGTGGTCGTAGTGGGACTTTAAACTGATATTAGTCTGCGGGGAAATGAAGGTGACATTGCTGTTTCTCAAATCCTCACCAGTACAGTCTCGGACTTTCAGCCAGCCAGCGCTGTCCTCTGGGACGACAGGAATCTGCCTCACCGTCCTCTGGTGCCTGCTTCACCATTTCTTGTTGCTAAGGAGAGCCATGCTCCGCGTTGATGGGAATGACGCTGAGCTGTTAGTCTCTGCTCTTCTGCAAAACCTACCTGGCAAACTGAATAGCGAGTCATTGTTTGAGACATTTCTCCCTGCAGGACCTAAATGAAACTCAGCATGTCACGCAAGGAAACAAGGACACTAGTTTTCAAAAAGAGTAATTTTTTTTAGGAGCTGAGTGTTTGTGAATTAAGCAAGAACTAAGCATTTCTTTATATGGAGTAAATAGTTTAAAAAAGCAAATAAGAGCCTTTTAAAACCAGCATTTATAGCGCCCTACTCAGCCAGATTAGGGTATTTGCTTTTTTTTTAGATCAATTATTCAGGTTGACA
The DNA here is from genome assembly GCA_036245035.1 of Adrianichthys oophorus. Classification (NCBI taxonomy): domain Eukaryota; kingdom Metazoa; phylum Chordata; class Actinopteri; order Beloniformes; family Adrianichthyidae; genus Adrianichthys; species Adrianichthys oophorus. The sequence continues at coordinate 15,647,875 of BSAI01000015.1, forward strand.
AATATCTTTTTAAAAAACATCAGCTGTGACACAATTATCTTTAGATGTTTCTCCAGTTTGGAGTCTTGTAGACGTCACCTTTAAAAATTAAGTTGCACTCATTAGTGCTGATATTTCTATTAATACCCCACATGGATGTTTATGTGACTGTATTTTTGACAAACCGTTCAATCTCTGTAAGATGCAGTTGTTGGTGACGGCTGTTGGTGTTTGACTGTAAACTGACAGCTTGAGAAATGCGCTCGGTCCATCCGAGACAGCCAGTCAAGATGTGCCACGGCTCAGTGGAAACTGTGGCCAACGAGAAATCTTTGTCAGGACCGCGTCTTCTTTGGAAGGAGGGATATGAGAAATGGCTGAGGAGCAGAAGCAGCTCACACTCTGTGTGCTGCACCACTGCTGCAAAAAGAAAGCTAGATCACAAAGCTATAAATGCACAGCAGAAACCTGATGCGTCAGTTGGTGTCATGTAAGATAATACGGTTAAATCTGCTCCCACATCTCCCTCCATTGCTTATTTGTTTGTCCCTTTTAGGCTAAAGCACAAACTTGCAACTGTGCAGAAAGTTGAGCTTTTGTTTACAATATTTTCCATGCAAACTCTTTTTTTTAAATTTTTTTTTAATCTCAGTTGCTTGAATTTTTTTTTATGTAAATGATCACTTACTGTTTTTTTTTTTTTTTTTGCTCTAAACCTTCAAATCAGGGAAGCTCAGCAGTCCCTTCAAAATAAGAGCTTTAAAGTTAATGTTGTTTGCTGAAAATAACAGTAAACAAGTTTTGTGTCTACTCATGTTGGAAGATGCTGTTTTACTATTTTAACATTTTTTTTGTTTAGTTTTTTAATGATGCACACAATGCATTTTAGTGGAACAAAGCATTTGGCCTTAGATCAGATAGTTTGTTGACAAAATCCAATTTAAAATCGTGTTCACTGTCAGAGATTTTTACCCGTTTGTTCTGCTTAGCCTCCCTGAATTGGCAGCAACGGGCACCGCGCTTGAAAACGCACAGCCTTGGCAGTGCAGGAGTATTTGCACTTTTAATTTAATAGTTGAAGCGGTTTATCATTGTCATACATTTGCATTAATCTGAGTAATAGTTAAAAAAAAAAACATTTTTCTGAGATTAAAAGACAACTGTTCTTCCTGAATACAGATTTTGGAATCTGAAGGCATGCCTGCATGGACTGTTAACCATTAAAATATTAAGGTTTAACACAAAATGCAAGGTTTCATACCATAAGTCCTGCATTAGTCGTATCCATTGGAAATTAAAGCTTCACAAAAGCTAAAATCAGCTTCTTGTAAATGTATTGTGATTTCTTATATTTAGTATACTATCCATCCATTAATTTTTAGAACCTGCTATTTCCCTTTTGGGGTCACAAGGTTGCTGGAGCCCACCCAGCTACTGTTGGGAGAAGGTGGGGTACACTCTGCACACATTCACACCTAGACACATTTTGGAATCACCAATTAACCTATGAAACATCTTTTTGGACTGTGGTAGGAAGCCTGAGTGCCCGAAGAAAACCCACTCATGCACAGGGAGAACGCGCAAACTCCACACAGAAAGGACCCAGACCAGAGTCGAACCTGTGCCTTTTCGCTGTGAAGCGAGAATTCAAAACTACTACTGGAAGGATCTGAAAAGCAGCATTTATAGGCTCAAGAAACCCTTTATTAATAATAAATTAAGCATTTTGACAGAACTGTGCTCATAAAAGTTGCATTCAACAACAAAATAAAATTTTTAACTTGGTACACTAAGCATCCATTTGATTACAGCTTTTGGACAAAATCAACAGTTTTCTTCTCAAAACAGATGTTTGTATGAAAGAAAAAAAAGGTTGGAGTTTCAGTCAGAATCATGTAAATTATTGCACTTTCTCACACTTTGGCTTCTGAAATGCTGCGTTCAGCACAGATTATGTGTCCAGAAAGAACATTCTGTATCATCACAGCAGGGAGAAACCTGTGAGGTGACCAAGTGCTGGTTTGGGGGGACTGCTTTACCTTGCTGCCCATCCCACAAAATCAGCCGACTTTTCAGCCACAGCCCCTGTTTCACGTGCAGGAATAACAGGCATTTCACGTGATAGATTATATGCACTTACAAAAAAACCCAGAAGCCTCAGGAGGCTGTGATGTCGACCTGATGGCAGCTTTTTAGAAAGCAGCAGCTGATTAAAACAAATGAAAAACACAACATTCATGTGAAGCATTCTGAGCAAAACAGCTTTGGTCCAAATTTGCTGTATTTCAAATCAACTGACAGCTGTGAAGGATTGCTTGTTTTTCTTTTTAACTATTTTATTTAAACTGATTCAAAAATAATATGTCAAAGTGAAATCCTTTTTTTGCACGAATACATTTTAAAAATAGATAATTTGTCAACGCTGCTATTTGTCTCCAATAATAAAGTTTTACCAAGTCAATAGTCTGACTGCTTAACATTTTAATGGAACACTGAGGTTCTTTAAGAGGTTCGTCTTTGCTAATACTGTCATATATGAGCAATTTAAAAGGAGTTCTTTGCTAAGCACTGACATGTTTCTATTTAAAAATGCTTGACGCGGCACAGCTGAGAATTACGAGTAAGCTGCTTTAACTGCTACAGGAATATTACTCTGCACTGTTCTGAAGTTTGAAAGCAGAATTTCTTACAGAGAAAAATGGAAAAAAGTAGTCCCAGGCCTCTGTTCTGTGACCCCTGTTGGTCTGAAACATTTGATGTGAAGGACTTTCCCCCCCTATCTGTCATTTTATGTTAGCAGGTTTGTATTTTGCTCTGACACTGTTTGTCCTTCCACAGAAGACATGCATCTCTACCGCTGGAAGCCACAGAGAACCCCCTGAGGATGGTGTCTGAAGGTTGCAGGAGAGTCACCCCCTGTCGCCCGTGGAAATCAGCTTCCTTTGGGTACAGTTGGATGTTGTTATTACAAAAACAGCAGTGATAATTTCTGTTTGCATTAAAAACAGCATTTTAAGTTTTTAAACAGCTATTGTTTGACAGTCCTTCCTGCTCGTGTCAAACACTGCTAACTAGCCGTCCTCTGTTGGATGCAGTGGTCATGACAGCTTGTCAGCTGAAAACTTTGCAGTGTCTTAATGTCAGGGTCAATGCAGCTGCTCTCCACTCATCAGCAGTTTCAAGCCGTTTGACTGCTGCTGTTATGGGTTTTTTTTTTCTAAAAATGATTTCCAATCTCTGAGCGAATGCACTGCAGGAGGAGATCATTAGGCACAGCTTTAATGAAATATGATTCCTGCATAAGTGAACCATCAGTGCTGCTTAGCCATTAGCTTATGCTGAGCTCGAACCTTCAAAGACCCTCCCTGCAAATGAGGAGAGCACTCAGTCACATCTGTGGGTCTGACTGAGGGCTCTAAAAGACTGGAGACGGTTTGAGACACCTCTGTGTGTGCGTGCTCTATGCCTCATCATTAAAAAGAGATGTGTGGCTAATCCACAGCCCACTTTTGGCTCATGTGCAGCCCAAAAATAAATTCCACTGTGTAGCCAGAAAATTTTCTATTTTTAAAAAGCCTTGCTCAGAAGTTTTTGATGAGTAAGAGCATTTGTGCTTGTGTGTGCATGTTGTTATTTTTTTTTCATCTTTCTCAGACTCTGATAACGTTGCAGAAACTATGCACGTGCTGTTTTTTCCCATTACGTCTTAACACAAGTCTCCTTTTATCTGTTTTCATTTTGTTTCTTTTGTTCTTTGACTTTTCTTCCTAGACAGTATTTTCAATATAAGCTAGTTTTTAAACAGCTAGACTTTAAAAGATGACTCTGAGGCGATGCTGAACTTTTCCTCGTCTGTTTCTTAATGTTTACAGCGTTTTCTCATCAGACAGAATTAGATAATTGAGTAACATTTTTGCATTTTGATTTGCCCCTACATACTTTCGGAGGTTGTGTTATAATTTTGTGCCTGCAGTGATGCAACCTTCTCCCTTTTCTTCTTACAATGTCCATGTTTGCTGCTGCAAAGAGTTGTCAAATTTTTTATCGTCTACATAATTGTTTTTTTTTTCACAAAGTAATGTCCTTACTCTTCGTCTAAAGAACTTAGAAACAGTAAAATGCATTTTATTTTATTGATTTGTTTGGCAGAACTGTGACAGATAACTGAAGATGTTTCACTCGATCTTCTGATCGTTTTATGAAGGTCTTCTTGTTTTTATTCTAGTTTTTCTGCCAGTTCAGGTTGTGATCCTTTCTACTGAATTCTTTTTAGTGTCTCATTTTGTTTGTGTTTGATTTATTTGCATTTGTGATTTTTTTTTGTTTTTTACTACAAGTTGCTCTCTGCTCAGTCAAGATTTTTACCATTCCTGTTAGTGGGCGGTTCACTGAATTTTGATGAAATAATGTAAAAGACGAATAGAAAGCAGAATAGAAAGCCTATATTGTCATTGTGCATGGTATAAGGAAATTCAGGAACAATTCTCTTTAGAGTGGGCAGACATTACAGGCAAATAGAATAAAAAGCAGATCTGAAAAATGTGCAAGAATCAGGTGCTTGTAGTGTAAAATTGGCATTCAGTCAAACGGTAAAAACCATTTGAGTTCTTTTAGCAGCAAGAACTGCATGCAACCAGTTCTTAATTGGTATTCATAGAATATTAAGGAACTATGTTTCCGCCTAAATCTAAGTAACGCTTTAACCATCTGAGGAGAACACATCAAACTAGCAAGGCAGTTGTTTTCAGTCACAGAGATGTTGTGCATGCTCTTGAAGATACAGCCATTACTGTGGGCTAAGTCAAAAGATTTAAAGAAAGAATTAAAAATGAACACAAGAACTCTTGTTTTAAAATGACTCATGCTCACAGAATCTGGCTTTCTCATGGTTAATGAGTTTGAGGCAATATCAGGGGATAACCTATCAAATTCTGAGCAAGGAGAGCTGCTGTGATCGCGGAAAGATACCCATGGGATGTACTTGAATTGTTGCTTGTGATGTATTTCTCCTCTTTAACTGTCTTGGGTTATCTGTACACCACTTGTCTTATTCCGTCTGTTCTTCTTTGCCACCAACCTCCTCCATATTCTTCTCTTGCACCAAAGACACTTCAGAAATGTATAAGGGGCTTTTGATCAACGGCTGTTAGGAGTTCCAGTGCTTGGATGTTTTTACTGCAGTGCATCACTGGTTGTTGTGATTTCTCTAGTAAACCTGGGGATTTTTTTTAGCACAATGAGTGCTTGCAAGCACCATTTCGTAACACGAGTGTTTTTTGGTTAGAGTTCTGTCCTGAGCATGAAAATAAATGGAAACAATCCTAATCACCAGGACAAACAGTGCAGCCCTTTAAGGCTTACTTTTATTGTTGATTTTAGTTTAACTCAGCCTATAGTGCTGGGAGAGAAGCTGAATTAAACCCGCAATTGCTGTTATCCATTCCCTGAAACTTGGACCAAACACTATTTCTGTGCAGCAAAGCAGATCATAAACTACAAATGTTTGGGTGTTCAGGTGGTCAGCATATACTGAAATGCCACTGCAATCCTACAAAAAATTCTCTCTTTATGTGGTTTAGCTGGATGATGTGTAATGTTTTGATGGAAAGCGTAATCTTTTCAGTCATCCATCAGAACCAGTGACTCAAAATAGCAGAGCAAACTGATGACGGCTCAGGGACCAGTAAAGCTGAATTAGTAAAGGCGGACAGTGCTTCCTTAGCAGAGCATGACATCAAACTTTCAGAATCAATGATTCCACAATAGAGTCTTCAACTTACCTCTATTAAAGGACTCGCATATATTTTGATCAATTTGAGTTGTTTATTAGAGCTATTTAATGTTCTAAATAATTCAATTAAGCTAACATAAAAAACCTTGTTACAAAGCCACTTTGATCAATTTCAAATACAGTGCAGTTGCAATGATTTAGGGAAACCATTAGCATAACACAAAATTAAATTCTAACACTCTCCACACTGACTATAACTAGTTTTAAAAAACTGCCTATAAAGTAGATTGTTGGTGACATGAAGTCAATGCAATGCCTGCTTTATGGTTTTAATGTTTTTCAGTGATTTAAAAACAATCCCCAATGTACTCTGAAGTCTGACACACTCTGCATTCATATTGTGACTTTTGGTTCCTGGCACTGTGTGAATGCAAATGATTTGTAAATGTGTTTGTGTTTTTCAGATATGCAAAGCATTTGGGTATGGACTGCACTTGTACTGCTTTGCAGTAGAGAAAAGGTTTTTGCTTCATGTTTTAATAAAAAAATAAAGAAAGTTTTAAAAGCACATTAGATGAAATTCTTAAGTTTTGTGCTCAGGACCTTGGACAGCGACATGTTCCAGTTGGTGTTCCTCTCCAGTTTCACACACATGATCACACATCACACAGGTGAATATGACAGGCTTCGACATGCGTTCAGTGCAGTACCTGCCAACTATCAGAACAGCTGCGTTACATTTGTCAGCTCATCGTGTTCACTTATGTGTTAAACTGTTTTATCAGATGCAACTTCAGCTACAACAGACACTTCCTCTTTCATGTTTTCTGTCTTAAATCATTTATGCATATATGCACGTTTAGTGTCAACCTTTCTATATTTTCAATCTGTTTTGGTCTTTAGTGGCTCAAATTTTATTTCAATTCCATTCTGTTCCTTTTAAAACCCCAACCAAGATTAATTCATTCATTCATTTGCCAAACCCCTTTTTCCCTTTCGGGGTCACAGGGTTGCCGGAGCCTAACCCGGCTACTCATGGGCGAAGGCAAGGGAAACCCCTGGACTGGTCGCCAGTCTTTCGCAGGGGCCCAACCAAGATTGTGCCACAAAAAAAAAAAAAACAAACAACATCAATTCTATCTTAAGGAATTGCAGTTGTTTTAATCTAGTTCATTCCGGATCCTCCATCCAACCATTTTCTGTTCCCGCTTATTCCTGATCAGGGTCACAAAGATGCTGGAGCTCACCCAGATGCTGTCAGGTGAAAGCGGGGAAACCCTCGAACTGTTCCCTACATTCCAGAATATTATAACCCCAATTATTTCAAAAAGGGTAGATTGTCGTAATTGTGCAATATTACCTAAAAAAGTAACCAAAGGATTATTTTGAATTTTTTTGGGATGTAATTCCCATACCATGCAAACAAAAGACATAATTTTGGAACATTTAGTTTAAAATAAGCAAGATGGGTTACGTCTGTACATCTAAGAAGACGAGGATTGGCGGTTAGCTAATCCCCACACGCCAGAGCCAGATTGTGATTGGCATATTTATTTGTCCCTATCTAATGCATGAGACCGAAAAAAAAGTGTTCTTGGTAAAGCCTTTATCGTACATGGAAATATTTCATGGCTCACCAGTACATTTTTAGGACTTATCTGACTACACATGAAGAACTTCTGAGGATTTAAGAGGTCTGCTGCCTCCTCTGAGCCACAGGACTTTCTTTTTTAGATGATGCTCAGTAGGACCAGGCCAAATCTGATTCTGAGTATTAAACAGCAAATACATGTTGTCTTAGCCCAGTTTCTGAACTGCCTTATCCAGATCTTTTCCAGCCATTGCATACATTTTTAATTTTCACATTTAGCCTGTCTGGTATGGCTACTAACAGTGTTCTCCTCTGAAAGTAATGGTCTGTGTAGATCTTGGTTGGAGCCTCTGTTTCCCTCCTCATGCTGGCCCGCTCTTGTTGCCCCACTGTTGTGAAAAAGCAATCTGCAGCAGTGAGAGGTGAACGAAGGCAGCGTGTTTGTCAGATTGATGCAGTGTAACTAGAGCAGTCATGCATTCCTTTGGTGAGTTGTAGCTTATTGCGGGCAGGGGTGATTGCTCCGTTCTGAAGTGGTTACCAAGACAGAAGAATAAAAAAAAAATTTTATTTGAGAGTGCGGCACAAACAGACATGCTTATTTAGGTCAAATCTAACACGGGGACATTTCATCCCCGTTGTGAAAATAAAGCAAAACCTTTGAGGTTTTCATTCAAGAGCATGAAGAAAAGGCATGTTTTAACCGATTGGGTCATTGCCTGTGAACTCGCTGCCATTTTCACTGCCTACAGCTGTCTTTTAGAGCAGTCCTGTGTAGAGTTAAGAATCTCTTTGCCCATCAAGCCCAGCTCAAAGCTGAAAGAATGTTTTTTTTTATTAAATACCCAAGACCCCAACCCCCTTTTCTCCACTTCAGGCTTCTCTTTTGATTCCCTTCACTTTCCTCCAAATATTCTCTCTGTCAAAGAAACACATCTGCATGTCTGTTTCCTTCTTTCACACGGGCTCTGTTTTTCCATTTTCCACTTCTCGGCTGTCATCTGACTTTTTAAATGATACTGGGTAAGGGCTTTGCAGAAGTTTGTCCATTTTGGTTAAAGGTTACTCTACCTTATTTAGGACGCTCATATGATTGAACACATAGGTTGTAAAAATGCTGTGAATGCTGTGCTCCGTTTGAATTGTAGGTTCTTTGCCAGGGCAGCTTTTTGATGGAACACACGGAAACGCACAGCCTTGTCTCGAATGTAAATAATTTATATGCTTTATGATCTTCATTACAGGAATTTTGCATTTCATAACAGAACCTGTGAGCAATTTCCAAGCCTCTAAATTATACCACTGCAGAGCCTATTGATTCCAGGGAGTCACAGACCCCCCAGCCACCCCTACTGCAAACAACCGCCACTTTATTTGCTGTCTGCTGGAGGCAGGCAGGCGGCTCATGTGACTCTGGCACAAGGCTGAAAGTGCTGGAAAATAGCATATGCTGTGGAAAGTGTGGAAATATTGCCATGCAGAAGTTCATGAACCCAGCGATGAATTTGATATTTTGTGGGATTTTTTTTTTCTTTTTGCTTCAGCAGCCCCCCACCCTCCACATGCTCAGAGGTCTTTCAATCAGACGCTTAGCCATGCAAGAAATATTTATTCTTTAATTCATTCTAAAAGTTCTTCAATAATAAATGAAAATGTTTTTGCACCACAACAAAGTGCCTTGACCTGTTGTTTTAGTTTTTCCCCCAATCTGTATTGTAAATTTTAATGTATAAGCAATTGAAAACAGGAATTCTACAATTATTTATTAAGCCAATAAAATAGGGGACCCAACCTCCTTTTTGCATTGTTTATTTAAAAAAAACCCTCTGAAAAGCTGTCTTCTGAAGTTCCCTGTCACAATTACATCACGGTATCCTGCAAGAGTTAATTACAGAGTCCACTCTGCACTCTTGAAGCTGGATCATAGGAAAGACACAATTTTGATTTGAAGTGCACCAGGCGTCTTTGACTGAAAGTTGGAGTAGGGGATGTGACGTCCCTCTTGTGCCATCTGTACTTTCGCTGCATTCAGAGCTGATGATTATACTTGTATATGTCATGAAAAAGCTTGGGTCCTTTTCATATGCGTTTTTTTTTTTAATAATCACTACACTTTTACTAGAAATTCAGCCTGTTTTTTCTTGATGGCATAAAGCAACAACAACAAAAACAAAAGCCTGAAAAGTTAAATCTAAAGTTTATTTCAGCCAATTATAGTTTATTATATTTTTACAAAATATCTTTATATTTCTTATGTAGCATTTCCTGTTGCTGCAAAAGTTAAAAATTCTGTTAAAGAAAATAAATGTGATATTTGATGCACAGAACAGGAGTTCTGTTTCAATCACTGCCAGATGTTTAACTAATTGACTGTATATGAGAACTGGACCGAGTGAGTATGATGTCATTCATAGAAAGCGGCTTAATTGCCTCGACAAAATTAAGTCATTTCAGTCACTACTTCTTTTTGCAATAAGGATGCCACCACTTCGAAGCCAGACAACATCAGGAAGCAGTGGTTTGGTCAGAGTCGGCCTGAGTCAAAGTTTCTATGGCAACCACTCTAGCGTGTTGGAAGTCCGCACCCCTTCCCTGAAAAAGGGCTTGGGATATTTTGTCAAAGGTTTTGAATGTTTGACATAAGACCACCCAGTTTTATTGAGACATCTGATTGGTCAGTTTAAAACTTGAATAACTTTCAATAAAGACAAAAAATAATTTCAAAAATTGGTTTAGCAAGAACATTTTGGAAAAAAAAAAGTTTGCAGAGAAAGAATGGTTACTCTGACAAATGTAATGACGGAGTAATATCTGTTTATTTCTCAAAAAAAGTCTATTGGATTTTGGCTTCCTGGAGCCAGCAGGCTTCTTGTTTGGAAAGCCTGGGGCGAGTAGTCACTCAGTCCAGTTCTCTATATACAGTCAGTGGTTGAAGATATTTTTTTAATTTAAATATTCATAGTTGTCATAGAAAATTATTAATAATCGCTTCAGTTTCCCCTTGCAGGCCTTTATATAATGTTACATTGAAGTACCATGTTCTGATCATGTGGCGTTAAAGATGTGTTGGCATAGCAACGCACAGAAAAAAAATTCCAGGTGGTTTTCCCAATTTTTTTCAGGTTTTTTAATTTCCAGTTTGAACGGTAAGAGCTGTTAGAACGCAAAGTTGATGTAATGTGAGATTTTATTGAAAATATGTTGTTTCAACGATTAGTTATCACTATAAGGAGCATAAACTTTAATTGTATTTGCAGCATTAAACCTTTCTTTTATGATAAAATATCAGCCAGTGGGTCCTCTCACTAGATTGCGGTAACATATTCAAAGCTTGCTTCTCTTTATAAAAAAATCCTTTTTTTGCAGAAAGAAAAAAAAAAAAACATCATGCATCAACAAACCACCTATTTCAAACAAATATTGTTTCTGTGTCCTTCTCCTCACAAAAAGGTTCGCTCTTCTCTTAGTGAAAGCTGAATGCATGTTTTGGCTTTGCATGAGTCCTTCTGCTAAGCAGTGATAAAAAGGCACCCACGTATCTGGCAAGCAGTTTAAGACAAAATCATGTGTGACACGTGTGATCTGGAAAACCTTGAGGTTAAGCAAGTGCAACCAACGCATGAGCAAGGCGCTGAAAACGTTGTCATGCTCTCCTCTCAGCCAACTTCTTGCTTTCTCCATCACCAAAGCTCATCCTTCCTGGTAAATTAGATGCAGTGAGAGATTATTGTGCGAGTCCTCGGCAGCTTATTCTCGCATCAGTTCGACGCCTTGGTGATGTTAGACAAAGGGGCCTCTGAGCATGTCAGAGCTTTCATTTTGATAGGAGGCTTTGCAGTTCTACAGCACTCCACCATGGGTCACACACGGAAAAACGGCACAAAGTGAGCGCTTGGCAGGGATCAGGTGTGAGCGAAGTGTAGTGAACTGCTGCCCAGGAAACAGAGATGATTTTTTTTAGTCTTCTACTTTAAAGGAGGGATTTGCCTTTGATTTATGTGGGTTTTCTTTTAAACAATGAGCATAATTTTAAAGAGAACATATTCAATCTTTACATTAGGTACATTAATTCAGCTTCTGTTTATCAAAGTTTTGGTAAAAGTTACATTTAATTACTGGAGATTATGACATTTGGAAACTTCTTATCATGCTGCATCTACATTTTCCAATAATAATTGTGATGGAAATCACTATGTACCTGTAAACCCCTCTCTGAGAATGGGGAATGAGGCAGAGATATGTTTCTTCTTACATGCCCAAGTTACATAAATTGTATGGAACAATTTATATTTGGGATATTTATGACATAGCAATGATCCTCAGAGGTCTCCAATTGTAGTTCTTGGCTGCGAAAGCTGCAATCCCGCTTCCCACTTTCACTTTTTGACCTTTGTCGTAAAGCAGGGATGTCCAAACCTTTTGCAAAGAACTCTTTTAATAATGTTAAATGCAAAGGAACTATTTAATGATCATTTTTATTATGATGGGATACAAATAAAACAAATAAAGCAAAAAATATTTTATACCAACATTTTTCATGCCTGGTCTTATTTTTGCTACACGTTTACAACAGCTTAGAACATAATTTAGCCAACCACAATCAAGAAATAGTACACACAGTTTTTTAGAAAGTGCTGGGGGCTATGTTCTATAGATTTTATGGAAGCAACCATGCCAGTGGTTGGAAGTTTGACGCGGGCCACATTTGGTCCGCTGGACAGACTTTGGACATGCCTGACCTTCTATACCGATTCGCTACAGGCTTCTGATTTCCACAGCGCTTCTTAGTTTTGTATAATAATTAGTGTTGTCTCAGTTTCTTAGATTCGTAGATTGATGGCACTTTAGTGGAGGTAAGGTGTGCCACAGCTTTGAATTAGATTGAAAACAACTTTTTTGGCTTTTACACTGGTTGCATCATTAAAGGGTTTGTCTGACAGGACTTATCTGCTTAGTGGTTTATAAAATATGTGTATTTTAAATCAGAATACTCCATCTGTCTAACTATTTGCTGTAGTTACTAGAGATGCAACTATTCACTTTCCAGACAATTAGATTTATATATGATTTATGTATTAAAAAAACAAGAAAATACAAGAAAATCTTTTTTTTTTTTTTTTATTTATTGTTAAGCAGGTAGCAATGAAGAATCACCTTTCAGTTGGCTTTTACTAAACCTGGTGTAATGTGATAAAGCAATTATAGGGTGTATTCAGACTGGACACATTTATTCACTTAAAATGAACTTGTTCATTTCCCTCGATGACCTGGAACAAATTTTCAGTCTGAATACACCGAAGCGGACCCTGGACCGGGACCAGGAATTGTGGCATCCGTTGTAGTTACCCTAACCCCGAGTTTGACTGTTAAATATTTTTCCACTAAAGCTCTAAATGCAGCAATACACTTTAGAGTTGTGTTTGTGGCTGATGTGAGCAGAGAAGCTGCCTGAGCCTGTAAAAACAGCAGGAATAACAACATGTTTGTGTGTTTCTGAAGACTTTAGTCCTGTTTGTAATGCTGCATTCTTTCTGCTACTACTTTTAACTGATAACACACACACAATTGTTATTTTCCTACTAAGGCTGCAAAATGTCCAATTAACCATTGTGCTCATTTTTCTGTGTGAGTGGGTTGTAGGCTTTTAGTTGTAGTATCTGTGCTCAAGTGTTTATATCCACAAATCTTGGTGGGATTCAACACCTTTTGAACAGCTTTGGATCCGTATTATTGAAATCCGATTACATAAAGGAGACTTAGTCCACGTGAGGAGGGCGAAGAGTTTCAGCAGAAGGTCTGAAAGGTCAAGTCCAGGCCTCGTCTGCGCCACACAGTCAGACGCAGAGAGACAGATCTTTGTTCGGCCTGCTGTGAAAAGCTTGTCTGTCTTCATCCTCTGATCTTCACTGGCTTGAATCCAAACTGGAGATGGACGGAGAGTTTTCGTTAGCATAGCACCCTCTGACTGAGAGCTGCAATGAGGCCATGCTGCCCTGTAACAAGGAAAACTACAAGGAAAAAAACCCCAAAACTTTACTTCCTGTTTCCATGGCAGGGAGAAGAGGTCACTTTATAAAAACCCAGGAGTCAGGTTTACTGTTGAAAAAAGTTTTTCTTTTTTTTCCTGTTTGGAAAATATGATTATATTTTGAATTGGAAGTCTGAAAAAACAAAACCAGGGGCTCTCGTGTTTTTAGTTTAGTTTGTTGCTAAAGCTAAAACAAAACATTCTACAACTATTTTTTTGTCTAACTTTTCCTCAAATTGCTTAACTTATGTGATCATTGGGATCATTTACATGCTGTGGGAGGTGATTTATCAAATGTTCCACATCCTACAGTAATTGTAGACGTGTACACAAAGAGAAGGTAATGCATTGCCATCTTGTGGCTAGTCATTGTAAGTTTGCAAAATAGACCTCTATCCACCTGTTTTCTGCCTTTTTACTACTTTTTAAAAATTGTTTCATTATATTTTTGACTTTTTAAGATAAATTAAAGCACTATGACACTAAGGCAGAAAAGTTGGTTTCTCCATATTGCTTGAGATTGATGGGATTAAGGATTCACAAATATCTGATAAAAACCAGAGCATGTAAAGATCTACATCCAATTCAGACCCAGAAAACCTATTTTGTGGCTTTAAGACTCAAAAATCTGCCGTGTCCGTCCACTGAAGCAGCCGCCAAACAAACAGACGCCGCGTGGAGGAAATGTTTGATTTATGTGGTTGTGGGAGGGAGTAGTTTTTGCGGAAAAACAAAGATGCCAATGTTCTTAGTATTTTGAGCTGTAGTTTAGGCTAATAGAAATCTGTCTATAGTATACATTTAAACAATGTAGCTGTTAAGTAAAGACAAAATGTAACTATTTTATAGTGCTGGTAAAAATATCTTAACTGTTTATCAGTCATTATTTGGGTTCTTTTGATTTATCTGTGACAAAAATGCCTTTAGTTAGCTGTATTTTCTTTATCACTTTTCTATATCCCACCATCATACAATTGTTTGTTTGGATATTTTACAAAAGCAATATTCAAAGTCACCACTAAAAAATAAAATCCTGTCATATATTGATGGAAAATAAGAAGTTTAAGGTGCAGTTAATATTATTTGACACAAACATTTGAAGACGTTTGATTTTACCTCTTAAATAAATAGTTTTATAACTTTTGTTCATGAAGAAAAAAAACAAAATGGGTATTATTAAAATGTTGACAGTCCTGATACCACTTTACTGGCTATATATATACAGCTCTGTGTGGCTACCATGTATTAAAAGTGTATTAATAGATAAGGCACTTTCGAATGTTATTTATTTTTTCTGTTTCTTTTAGTGATGGACCCCTTATTATTTTTTATCCTCTCAGTTTTTGTAAAGGGTCACAAAAGCTGCACTTCCACAAGCACACAAAGTCACACACAGTGACAATTTCCACTTTGAAGATTACATTTACTTTGTCAAGAAATAACAGTTTCCGTTTGATAAATCCTCCTTTCAAATAAGATTAGAGAATAAGCACAAAAAAAGGCTATGGAGATTTTTAAGTGTAAATTAAAGACTCACATTTGTATCTTTGGATTTAAATACCTCATTTAATCAACTTAGTTATTGATTTGGCTTGTAAGTATTTAATGGCTTTAATGGTTTCTCGTTTGTATATTTTTACCATTTCTAATTTTTAATCTGTGCCATGCGTCCTCAAAGTGTTAGCCACGACGTTGTATGTTGTTCTTTCATAAACTCATGTTTATTTCCATCCTTCATGTCAAGCTCATTGTGTTCTACAGCAGATGAAAGGTGCTTGACAAAATTATTTGATTGATTGATGACAAAAGTGTAGAGTGCATTTATAACATTGTCGACTGACAGCTTCAGTTGAAAACAAACATTTTAAACAGACTTCTTGAAAGGAAACCAGAGTAAAGCTCTGGGGTAATCTAGATTGCTAATGGGATACATGGAAGACTGTCAAGTACACAGTTAAAAGCATGTTTAAGTCTAAATAAAGCAATGTGAGGCATTGCTCCTGGTGAATATTTTAGAGAAAATTGCAACTATGAAAAATGTAGTCAACCAACCAAAGTACCACATCCTACTTAAAAACCTGACGCAAGTGTGTGTGTTGAGGATTTGGGGGTCACAGCTATTCTCTTCTTTGAACATACAACAGATTTTTCATAGAAAATAATTTCCTGGTAAGTATAAGTGACTGAGTCAGCTTCTCCTGCTTTAAGTAGATGCATTAAGCAGAGGACATGGCAGAAAAACCAGAGGATGGCTATTTGTGCTTTGTGTTATTAGGGGCCTCAATTTTGTACATGCAGATATTGAAATATAGAAAAAGGTAAACTGTAGAACGTCACAATGCGCACTGAATGAATCTGCACCAGAAAATACTGTTCCATCCATTAGGTTCTGCACACTTGCCTGCGAATGCATGAAAATTAGCTTCTGCGAGCCAAAAAAGAAAACCCCAAACCCTGAATTTAAGATTATTTGTCAGTTTGAAAGAACACCTTTCCTCGCCTCCGTATCCCTCTGTGTGTGGTTGTGTGTGCTCTGACTGCTAACGCTCTGCTCTAGGTTAGAGGATGCACACTAAATGTTGAATAAAATGGAGCTCGCGGCGGCGGCTGCTGTCATAACCCTTTTGTCCTGCATACACACGCACTGAACACAAATAGGCAGGAAGTTCTTGGTCTAATTGTACTTGACCTTTGCAGGAACTTCTCACTAATTAACAGTCTTGGTGCTCTTGAGGTGGCATTGCAAAATCCTGCATTGCAGGAGTTAACCATGTAACTCAAGCAGTCCGAGGCTTGGATTTTTTGGAATATTTTGAAATGGGTATTGTCCGTTTTTAAAGCCTCAGAGCTTTATCTAAAACCTGAAGTTCTTGTCAATGGTTTGACTACCATTGCGTGTAGTTTAACCAACTCGTTTTTTCGCAGAAAAGAAGAGGGGCACAAACACACCCTTTTTCAGTATCGATGTGCCCGAGTCTAAAAGACGAGCACTTATGTAGATGATTACAGGCTGGATCAATTACGTATGCAGCGCACTCCAGATTAGATGGTGTTCCTATGTGATTGCTGCACTACACATGCTCATAAACAAAGGGACAAAGGTCTGACATGATTAGGCTTTTTGACTTTAGCTCTCCAGTCATCAGTTGCACTTCAATTGGCTGCTTCTTGTTAAACATAGACACTAACCGAGTCAGCTTCTTCCAATGTGTGGCTCTTCTTTTGCCTTACATATCATCCTGCAGTGTTTCCAATTGGAACAGTTTAAAGACCCACTCCAATGAAAAGTGGGCTTTTGGTGTTTTTAGCATGTTCTTGTGGCATTTTTCTAATGATGGAGGACATATTTAAAGAAAATAAGCTAAAAGTTGCATTTCTGATTATATCTTTATTCAATGATCAAAATCAGGAGCAGACGAAAAAAGCTGTGATGTTGAGGCTACATCTATATGGCTGTGTAGGTCCAATATTGCTCGCCATTTTTGTTGCATGAGTAATGTCATGTTTAGGGTTGTAAGGGGCTGTAAGCCAGTGGGAGAGCAAGTAAACAGAAACATGATGGGAAATGGGTGCAGGCATACCCCGCCCCAACACTTCCGCCCACAACTCAGAAGCAAATGTCTAATGAACTACTGCCGCTCTGCAGAAACCAAGTCCTAGAAAATTAAAACAACTAAAAGACCACTGGGAACACTTTTAAAATATATTAAAAGGGGATTTTAAGAATTTGCAGATTTTTTTTTTGTCCCTAAAATTATAATGAAAACTAAATGTTTGTAAATCCAGTTTTTTTTTTATGTTATATTTTGGCAAGCATGTGCCGTAATAGATCTCCTCACTGATCAATATAAGTTGTATGATTTTAATTGCCGATTTTTTCATAAAATACAACTGAATCTTTTTACCTTTTCCGATGGGACTGAGCCACGCTCTGTTGTTTTAAAGACACCTCAAAGAAACATGCACTGATTTCAACCAAGGCTGTTGTGAAGAGAGGGCAGGGGGTTGAGTGTGAGAAGACGAGAGTAAGAGGAAGAGATGAGAGGAGAGAAGGATGGAAAACACAAAAACAGGAGGGAGGGGATGAGAAGGCATGATAATGAGCCCTACATCTGACACATCCTTCTGTTTCTATGGAGACCAAGGAGCCAATGGAACGGCCCTGCTGAGGACTGTACTATTGAGAGCAGATAAGAGGGTGGAGAGAGGTGTCTGCAGATGCATCTGTGTCTGTGAGAGCCTGTAAAACCTAATTACATGTCACAGCCGCTGCCCCGCGTGCTGCGACCTCTTGAAGTCGTTTATTGTGGCAGTCATTCTTCTGCTTTTGACACCAAGCTCTTAGCAGAGGCTCCTTATCAGACAGCTAATGTAACTTTACTCCACCCCACCTCTTTTTGCCTCTATAAGCAGTCCTCCACTCCCCCCTGCTTCCCATCAGCTGCCAGCCTCTTGGATGCTCCTGTTACATCACGCATTGTGGCAGCCCATGTTTGTGACTGGGAGGGAGAGTGCCTGTGAGCCAGCCTGTGTGCGCACGCCGTCCCATCTTCCAGTCCCTCTTGATCCAAACACAGGATGGACAAGCCAAGCGTGTGGCGCGCCGTGGTGAGCAGCACCGACCCCAGGCGGACCCGAGACCCCGGGCCACATTCAAGCAGACCGGGCTCCGCCATGGGTTACCGACTCTACGACATGTGAGTAACATGAAGAGTGTAAACGCTGGTGGCGGCTCCCATTCACAGATTGCAGTCCATGGAGTTGCGGGGGCATCAACCTCTCCACTGTCCACGCTGAGTCACTTCTGACAGCCGGACCTTCCTGCGTCCTCTCATGTTCCCTTCATGTGTTCTGGGTAAACAACATTGGTCCCCAGGGGAGGGGCGGCACCGAGCAAAAACGCTGGCATGTGAATGACACTCTTTAGATTTCTCTGCAATGAATGAAGGTGTAAAGTGCTTCTGCCTGAGTGGTGATTTTGTGATCCTATCACGGTCATGTGAGGGCTGCTTTTAGAGCCTCGGCTCGCTGGGAAACATGACTCATTTGTGGATGGCACTGTGACAGTCTGTGCAGAGTTCCTCACAGCTTCTGCTGTATTTCTGCGCTCTCCTGCGTGTATACATGTATGCGTACGCTGCAGCTGGCTCCACGGCTCTCCTTTTGGGAGTAGAGGTCCGTCCTTGTGTAGAAAGCTTGCTAAATATGCACAACTGTGTTGCTATTATCAAAGGATGATAGTGTTTGTGCTGATTTTTTGTCATTTTTGTGTTTATGATTGCATAAAATTTGCTTTTGATTACTACACCACAACATCAGTGGAATATTGTTGGTTTTTTTGCTATAGCAAAGGTTTTCTGCGTCACAGCCCGGACAGTCGTAAATGAGAACATCTTACACACATGTGCGTATCAGGTGAAGCGTAACAATTATCCAAATTACCTTGTCACGTCATGATGGACGGTCGTACAGGGGCATCAGTCATCTTAATGATTATGAGACCTTCATGGGTCCCCGCTGAGTCTTCGACGGACAATCTGCTGCCGATCCTTGGCTTAAATCACTACCTTGTTTTCCGTTATTGTCTACGCTCGTCAAAGATGCATTCCTCTCGTTCTCAGGTTTCCTTTTTTGGTGAAATCACTCAAGTTCAAAATACAACAAATCTTTAAGTGCCTCATCCTCTCTGCGATTTAAATCTGGCCCTTTTTTTTTTTTTTACTCTCACAGCTCCAAGAAAATCATGTGACCTGACCAAAATACTGCCTTTTAAAAAGGAGAAGATGATACAAACTGATGACTCTGTCTGTCAAGGAATGAAACGAATCCGGAATGAGAAGTGGATGGACACTAGTGTTGGTGGCTTTCCTCTCCTGCTTAGCTAAAGAGTTGGTGGAGCTTGTTCTGCTGTAAATGCCACTCCATCATAGCTGGCAGCTCCCTGCCTCTCCAGATCTAACGCGCCTCTTACAACACTACAGGCCTGAGAGATGGAGTGTCGCAGGTGTTGCCGAGGGCTTTTCTCTGCCTTTTAAAGACACTACACTTCACTGCTCTGACCTAAAGGGCTGCAGAGGATATGTTGGGGATGCTCCAGTGAAAGCACTACGCAAACTGTGTTTTACCCAGCACGGTTAACCAGACATTTATTCTGCAGCTCGCATTAACAGATATAGCACAGATATGAATGATTAAAGTAAGAGAATTAGTGAGAAAGAACAAACTAATTATCTTTTTTGGAAAAAACCCATCAAATGATTCCGTTTGAATATTTTTTGTTGTTCTACACTCTAACAGCATGCTAGAATGTACAATTTTTTGTGCTTGTAGTTAAATTACCACTGAAAAAGTCATGCATCCTCAGAGGACGTCCTCGCCATGAGCCCATTTCAGCAGGAAGACCTATCGCCTATTACTGTTAAGACATTCTTAAGGCCACACTCCTGTTTGAGTCACGCCAGCCCTGATGAAAAAGAACGAGCGTCACCAGAGCTCGAGGGTACTGGCAGCACATTCCCCCACTGTGGGCTGCAGGCTTTTGCATCAGCGCGTGCTAGGTCTGCAGACTAAGGCAGCGCGCAAAGACTGCTGACAGCGTTGCTCTGAATATGTCTTTGCTGCAGACGGAGACTAAAGGATGCACAGGGTTGTTGCATAAGGCAGTGACTGCATTGAAGATAGTGCAAGCACATGGACTGGCGTAGAGCAAACTGTCAGTTCACATGGGATCTGTGGAGGGGGGCATAAAGCCACAGATCAGGACATGAGTCACTTGTTCAACTAGATGCACTCTCTGAGGATGTGTAGCTCAATGCCATTTCAGTTTACAATATTTGTGGTATTTTGCAGTTGCTCCTCCCTTTTATTAAAAGAAATGGCTGATTCTTGTAAATTAGCTCTGTTTTTGTTAGAACGGAAATTCTGGAGTTATTTTTTGTCGGACTTGGTTGTACTCCCACTTATTTGAAACACAATGACCTCTGAAACATTTAGTGAATCACATTCTGATTCAAAAATCTATTTGGTTTTCTTAAAAAATAATTTCCACATAAGTATTACTTAAAGGGAATAAAGATGGAACTTATTGAGTTCAGCTAAAGTCTAACAGTGAAGCAATTATCAGCAAAATGAATGTAAACACCACACAAAGTAATCAATCTGTTAATCATGAACTGAAACTGGCTGTTGTTAATGACATTTTTTATTTGATTTATACCCAGCCGTAATACTACTGAAACAATGCTTGTTTACATTCATGCCAGTTTTTAATTATTTTGGATGAAATATTTCCAAATGATTTGGCAGGAAGAACACTTTCATGCCAACCTGTAAACTTCCCAGTAATTCATACATTTTATTGTGTGATGTTAGTACTATAGTATTGGAAGTTGAAGCAAAAAACTCAATATTTATTTTTATCATCTTACAAGTGGAGCTATGAGGTTTACAAGCCCGCTACGAGCCTTCCTGTTTGGGAAAAAGCAGGAAGGATTGATGTCAAACCTTCAGAAACTGTTCTCTAGTTTTTGTTTTAATTCTTATTAAAATTGGTCAAAGATCTGTGGTAGATTGGATTACTCCAGCATGTCCCTCTTTTTTTTATCGCAACAATGCTTTAAGCACAATATGAACTCAATGATCCAAAAATTATTGGGTTCATTCAGGATATGATTGTAATATTGGCAGACAATTATTCCCTGCTTTTTCCAGTTTCTAACATTAACCAGCCATTCATTTTTTACATACAAATGCTTCCCTGTCCTTAAAATTCTACAGAACAGAAGCAAACAGAGCAAACGCTGACTGTCCTCAGATCATGACTCATACCTGATTAAATAGGTTTTAAGAGTTTAGTAAATGGGAGTTTCACTGTTATTTTCTGTTGGGTGTGTAAATGGTGAGTTTTAGTTAAAGACACTGGGCTTTCAAGAATCTCAAACTTAAAGACCAATTCCGATGAAAATTAAAATTAGAATTACATTTCTGAGTATTGTGTTGTTTTTTATTCTGTCTAAAAGCGACATAATCATAAATAAAAGACTTCTTGGAACGAGTTTACAATCGATCAAAAATATATTGAAGTGTTGTTAAGCACTTTAATATTTGCATTTAGGTCCAAAGCTGCACCTCTGTGACCCGGCAGGCCAGTAAACCATCATCTTGACCTTTTATCTGCCAGGTGATCATAGCCAAGCCAGTGGGACAAACACGTCTCTCAGTCCTTATGAATCCATGCTTTAAAATTATGCTCTTTATGCTGACATCCGTATCAGGCACGACAGCTCAGAGAGTTGATGTTACATTTCCAGAACATTGTGTCCCTCTCGCAAAGGTACCAACAATAATACTTATCAACACCAATATTCCAGCCAAATTTGTGTTTTTATTGTTTGTCTTGATGGCAAAGCACCAGCTGTCTTTTGCTGCGCGGCTTCCCGAGTCACTTAGGTTTCCTATTCCCCACATATCCGTGTTTCCCTTCCATGATGACGCTCACGTCTCTCACGTGTTGTGTTTACTCGGAGCGTGCTAATCCCATCAAGGGTTTTTCATGGTGAATCACGGCGACGTGGAAATGCTGGCTCATAATAAGCCTGCGCACACTTCGCCTGCGTTTTTGCAGTTATTGACAAAAAGCAAACTGTCCTCTAGGACTCAGAGGATTTGGGCTGCGTGTGTTTAACAGATTCAACCTCTTGTTATAGATTCTGACGGGCTTTTGCATGTATTCAGAAAAAAAGCATAATTGAATCACATCTAATATTTTACAGATTTTTTTTTTAAACTTTCTTCAAGTTGTCAGGCTGCAATGGAGACAAACGTATCTCACAAAGTCTGAAGTCTGTTTGGGTAAAGGTTGCCTCTAACTTTATTTTTAAATTTCCTTCAGTGAGCTCCTCTGTAAAATTACATTTTCTGCCCCGTAGCCCACCTCCAAGACAGCAATTATATCCCCCATCTGTTAAGGACAGGAGTGTATTTTCTTGGGGGAGGAAAAACCATCTGATCTCTCATTGCTGGGCTGGGGTATCTTTCAAAATTAAAAACTGTTGCAGATTATTTAGAGCTCAATATTCCGGATTACGTGAGGGTCAATGTCTGTTTATTTTAGTGTCCGATGGCGTTTGAATGAACTACAAATCCACTTCTTGTGGCACTGATGTGGAAAATCCCAGATCTTGTCTCAGACTCCATGTTTTAGAACACGGAAGCTTCTCCCATCCACCAGCAGAGGGTGAACTATTCTAACACATTTTTGTCCTTCACACTTGCATTTGCGACCAGATCTTACGCCCTCCTTATCCCTGAATGGAATATGTGTGTACAGGCCCGGATTGCTTCAAAATATTGCCTCATATATGGGTCTTAAATGGGATTCTCTGCTTCCTCTTTCAACTGCCTCCTCATCTGCTGCCAGCCTCTTTATATAAATGTTTATTGACCTGAACCTGTCCTGCCCAGAAAATACACTCATGCAATCTCCAGCTAAAACCCAACTACACTTCAATTCTCAGTATTAGCTTGTTTATAGCATTATTTCATAGAAGGACACGTTTCGTACAACTACACAGTACATTCAGTAAATTCCTTCAGTGTTGTGTCCACATGGAAATCTGACTATAAATACTTGTCCTCAAATGGCTAAAAGAGCGCGGTAGTTTTTTTTGTTTTTTTTTTTAAATACAGTGTCATTGTCATTTTTTAGATTTGAGAGTACCTGCTAAACTTTTATTGTACATGCATTTGTTTGTTAGTTGTTGATGACAGCTCTCTGGTGTATCATGTCTCTATAGAGCAGCTTTGACAATATCATTTATTAATTATTGTTGATCTATCTCAATAGGAAGAAGATGCATAGCAGATAACAGCTGATGGATAAATCCTGGCTTTGTTTTTTGAACTTAATATTCATTTTATTCTTTATTACTCTGTGTGTGGGAGTGTGTGTGTGGGTGGGTGGGGGGTGGGGGGGGTCATTGTGAGCATTGAATGTGATTTTTTTTTTTGTGTGTTAAGGTCTTTGTTTTGCATTTGGTTTTTAAATTGGAAGAGGTTTTTACTCTGTAAAGCTCTTTGAGTTACATCACTATGATAAGTTCTCTACATATAAAGTTTGGTTTCTATTTGATTTGAGCATTAGAAATAAGCCAAAAACATCTTTAAAATTGAAAAAATGTTCTTTAAATAGGCAACAAAATCTGCCAGTGTAAAACAAAACCCATCTGGTTTATAATAAAAAATTCTCGTCACTAAGACAAAATTTCCTAAGGTTATTTTGCTATTAAAGAACTTTTCTTGATGTGATTATTTTTCTTGCAAGACCTATTTTTCTTGAAACAAGGCTCTTTTTTACCTTCTTGTGGTTCCGTTTTTGCAGTAAGGTTTTATACTTCTGTGTTGCTGCGTTAGCACATATTTTTAGGATGTTTCTGGTGAGTTTTACTCTACCCCTTTTCATGGTTACAACTCTAAACTAGAAGCTTTTCCAGAAAGCTTTTACTTTTTAAGGCATTGCAGGTTTCACACAATAATAGCCAACACGTTTCCATTTTCAGTCTTTTAACAATTTTCACACAATTGACACATCCTTGACACCACTCTTTCTTTCACTGCCCATAATAATAACATCACCCGGTCAACATACTTCCATCTCCGTAATATCTGTCGTCCGTCACTCAGTACCCATTCTACTGCCGTTCTTGTTACTTCCCGACTTGATTACTGCAATTCCCTTCTGTTTGGCCTCCTACAAAAAACTCTCTATAGACTTCCGCTGGTTCAAAACTCTGCCGCCTGCCTAATCACCCAAACCCCTCCAGTTATCATGTCACTCCTGTCCTCCACCAGCTTCACTGGCTCCCAGTTACACACCGGATCTCCTACAAGATTCTCCTTCTCACTTTTAAGGCCATTCACCACCTTGCTCCTCCATCCCTGTTATATCTTCTCAAAATCTCAATACCCAGTCGTTCCCTCAGGTCTTCATCTGCCCCCCAGCTGGCTGTCCCCACCACTCGTCTCATCCCTATGGGGGGCAGAGCATTTAGTCACTCTGCCCCTAAACTCTGGAACCTTCTCCCCTCTTCCACACTTTGCAATAAACTCAAAACCCATTTATTCAGGAGTGCTTATTCCTTGTAAACCCTGATCAGTATATTTTAAATGTAGTTTACTCCTGTAATTGTTTTTACCTAAGTGTTCACTGCTGATTTTTTGTCGTTTTTTTTTTAGGCAACCTTGAGTGCCAAAAAAAGCGCCTAAAAATAAAATATATTTTATTATTATTGTTAATAATATTTTTATTATTATTTGGTCTTCTTAGTGGTTTTCAGATAAACGTGCAAGGAAACAGACAGAGAGAAATCCTGCAACAATTACTTCAGCGTTTTTCTTCTTGACAGAGTAAAAATGGACTAGCTCTTTGAAGTCAAACTAGTTCCTGCCTTTCACTAACATTTACCCATTTAAAAGACAAAAAAATCACACAAAAAAAACCCAGGATTGTGTCTGACCTTCACTTGTCTCTGTTGTTTGTAGTTTTTTCTTTTAGGTATTCAGGATTTTCCACAATTCCCCTTTTGTCCCATCAGTTCTGTATTCAGCTGATCTTTTTGTGAGCAACCCACCTGACTGGATTGTGGTCATTTCTGCAGATTTCCTCTGAAATTACCCTTGCTGCCGCCTTTTAAATTACATTTTGTTCCCCAAACTGTCTTTGTCTGAATGTTTTATCTTGATGTTCTATTTAAAGAAACAATTAATTATGGCCTGCAGCTTCAGAGTAGCTTTAAAAAAATATTTAAGGCATTGGTTGTCAAATTTTTCACAACACTTGAGTTCAATAGCCAGCAATGTAGCTTCATTTAAATGGGCTGCTTTCCATGTCACATTATTTAGACATTTACTAGTTAAAGGCCCTTTTTTTAACAGGACATAAAATTAAGCTTACATTTGCTTTTCTGAGTATTTCTTTATTCAAATCATTGTGAATCACGAGCAGACTACAACATGCAGTTGGAAAAGCGTGTAAATGTGTCGTTGGGCCACTAGCTCTATGCTCTGCTCTATTCTGATGCTTCCACTTGTGGACAAATAGGTCCACGTACTTCTTTGTTTTCCTCGTCTGACCTGGCATCTGGCTCAAAACTGTACGTCTGGATAGCGCTGATGTAGCTCGCCATTTTTGTTGCCCCGCTAATGTTAGGTTGGGGGTGAGGGGCTGTAAGCTAGCGAGAGAGAGAGTTTCAACAGATGGATGATGGGAAGTGGATAAACAGCAAAATCAAAAGACTACTAAGAACACATTCACAGTAGATCAAAAAATAGGAAAAATTAAAAGGCTTCTCCATCTAGCATGAGTCACATGATGAATGACTTATAAAGATGGGCAATGGGCATTTTGCATGGTTTAAATGCAGATATTTGTCTCTTAGCTGTGTTTTCCTTTAGTTTGGAGCTTTATTTTTCCTAAATACATCTTTGATTCATTGGAACGTTTATGTAACTCAGCTTAACCTGTTCTAACTGTTTTTCATGGAGAGTATTTTAGGAGGCACAACATTAACATGCGCATGGCTTCGTGTTGACCTGTTTGCTCATTTTCTGTGAGATGTGTGTAAATGAGTGTGACAAAAGCCTGACAAAAGGCATTTAGATAAAGTTGGTGTCCCTGCTGGTCACACAGGCTCTTCTGAAACCTTCATGCTGCAGCAGCTTTCCTATATCATAGCTGTGGAAAAAAAAAAAAAATCATGTGGCGATTGACTTGTCAGAGCAAACCGATCTAAGGGCTTCATTTACTGTGTTGACGTGTAAATATGCAGACGTTTTTACATTTGTTGATTGAGGGCTTTACACGTGAGGGTCTGTGTGTTTGTGTCAACATGTAGTGTGTTTGTGGGCTGAGTGTGAATATTGATGAGAGGCCGGTTGAGTGAGTGACACTGCAGCAGAGCAATTAGCAGCACCTTACAACTCATTACGTTTGGAAAAATAATCAAACATGATCTTTTAAAGGCACATATCTTTTTATCTGATCGTGATCTTTGCATTTATGCCCATTTCTTGTGTACGATTCAAGATTTCTGTGCATATTTCTGCTCTTTCGCCATGACCTTTGAGTCTAAAACACCAGACCTTCATTCACTAGTAAATGTCAAAACATGAAAGTGCTTGGGTTTCATTTTTTCACATTAACAAAGGCTTTGCATAAACACGTGGTCATGCAATGCTGCAGCAGAACCTCCTCACTAAACGGCCAACCAATCGCAAGCTTCTAAGCTTCCATTTGAAGCTTCGGTAGTGCGGTAGTGTTGCCTGGCAACCAGAATCGGCACATTTGTCGGAGGTCCTGTGTGGATGGCAGCAGCTGTAATACGGAAGAGGACATGAGAGAGCGCAAGAAACAGAGAAGCAGGACATGGAAAAAGAAGAGCAAAGGTTGACATTTTCAAGGTGAGCATGGCATTAAGCTGGAAAGAGAACAAGTGAGAAGTTTGTTCTTGCAGCAGAGGAGACGGAAGACGAGAAGACCCATTCATGCAGTTCAGACTGGTTGGATTTTTGTTCCTACTTGTGCATGTGTTCCTGCACACTCCATGGAAAAGCGCTGGTTGGAAAAATGCAAAGCTTCAGCAGTGATTTTCTCACTGGATCTGGTGCACAGCTTGAAAGGACGGCACAGAGGACGCAGACTGACTGACCTGGATCAGACTTAAAACAGCTCTGAAGAAGCGAACATTTGGTTTATTTTTGGAAGTGGATCCTAATAAGACTCCTGCAAGTTGATCTACAGAGGCTCCTCTTTAGCTTACCTTTCCAGATTGCTGACAGCTGAGACTCCTCCATTGAGTGAAGTGGTTGTTCTGGGCGGGTAAAGCCATTCGGCCAGAGATCCAGTGGTGCAGCTGTAAAGAAAAACTGAACCTTTTGGGACTCACTGGCTCAAGAAGATGTTTTTCCCAGTGCCATGATGCCTTTTTAATTGCCAATCCTCCCTGTTGATTGTCTGATTGAGGATGTGGAAGTTTAAATCCTTTTGCCTGGACTACTGGCATGTGCTGTGTTTACACCCTCACAACAACTTTTACAAAAGGTACGTCACAAAAGGCGATCCTTTTTTTGCTTTTTAAGTTTGGTTTGCATCACTTCTTGTTCTGCATGTGTCCTACTCTCACAGATTACGCTGACTGAGCTGCAGTGCCTCCAAAGAGAAGCACATTCATGTCTTTTTAAACAGACCGAAACAGCTCACTGAGCACAGCCTTATGATGAAGGCTGCAAGGGGAGCTCATTCTCCAAGTCAATACTGGTTACAGCTGGTATTTTATTGGACTGCTGTGTTGAGTCAACTGGTGTTGTCACCGCAGAGAAGTTAAGCAGACTGTCAGATCTTCAAATTGCAAACCTCAGTTGCAACCTTAAGGCTTAAAACAAAAGGACACATAGATGTGTCAGAATGAGTGAATTTCCTAAAATGTTTGTTTCTCCGTAAACAAAATGTAGAGATTTTAGAGCCCAAAAGCTTCACAAACAACAAATATGATATTGAAGCTCTCCATCTGCCAAAATAACCAGTGCCATATGTTACACGATTGTCACAAGTGTTATTATTCTAAGAGCAAGACTGCAGTATGTTCTGAATGCTTGAATAATGGATCACCCAAAGCTTTTTTAAGTGTAGTTTTCAGGTATCCGTCATCTGTCAGAGCAACCTCAGTACAATGTCAGAAATAAATCCACTTTCAATCGTGTCCTGTGTTTTTGTAAAGGCTTTCTAATTATTTGGTAGAAACAATATTAGATTTCAATCATCGCATTATTTTAATTCGTCAATGTATTTTTTTCAATCAAAAAATTTATTTTATGTATTTTAGACATTTGTTTTATTTATTAATCAGTTAACAAATTCAAAGTGAATATTAATGCATGTTCAAAGACCCACTCCAATGAAAATCATGTTTTTAACATCTTGTAGCATTTTTCTCATGATGGAGGACAAACATAAAGAAAATTAAGATTTAAACTGAATTTCTGATGATTTCTTTATTCAAACTGTTATAAACCAGGAGCAGACAAAACATGCTGTTCAAAAAGCTTCTTTTGTTGTGTACAAACAACCAGCAGGCCACAAGCTCCCTGCTCCCTGCTCCTCTCCATTCCAATGCGCTAACGCGGCTAACATGGCTAATGTGTAGCGTGTTCCAGAGTTACTGTGAATGCAGTTAAGAAAGACTGACAAACTGACTGACTTATCTATGACTTTTTGTCTTGCTTGATGCACCTTATAGTTCAGTCCGCTTCATATCTGACAATGATTTATATATAGACCATTCTTTGACGGCATGCCTTATAATCCGGTGCCTATAGTGCCTAATATACGGTACTAACAATTTTTTGGATGAGATTATCGGCCATTTAATTTCTAATCTTTACTTTTTTCATTATTTTTTCTAATTATTTGCCAACCAATCTTTGCAATTGTTTTTGAGACATGTATAATTCTCTCCTTACACGGTGAATGACTCAAAGTGCCTCATACCACAGAGTTAATGGAAAATGCTTGTCACTGGGTGTTACTCATCACATTGCTTTGGCTTCAGTGAAACGCAGTGTCCTGAGACCGATCTGTTAAAGCAAGGTCCGTTTAGGAACTCAAAGCAACCTCTCCCAGCTGCTGAACTGGATTTGACCTTCTCTGCTGCATGACCCTCTGAATGAGAGCACTGTGATTGTTGGACGGAGGTCCTGTAAGCACACACTGGGATTGAACCCTCTAGATGCGTTTGTTTTTATTTACCACCTTTTCTCTAATCTTTACAGACCTAAAAACAAGCATCAAAACATGCACACCACCACAGGGGAGCGTGCACCATGGCCGTACCAGATGAGCGGACGATTTCATGGGGCAATCAAAACAGAACAATAGCAGTGTCCGCAAAAGAGAGAAAGAGGGCTGGAGTGTGGTTAGTTGTGGGTGGAGAAGGTTTAGTTAAGGACGGGAATGATTTTTTTAAAATTCTGCTTTACATTCAGTTTCTTTACCTTACTTGGTCAACAGACAGCTTTCATGAGCAGAAGCTCTGAGTCCAACATAAACTAGGGCAGGGAGAAGTCTGAAAAGGCTCAGACAGAGCAGCTTCTGCAGCAATGGAAAAAGTCTCTCTGTGGATCAGAAATGGAGAATTTGGGCTGTAATTTGTGGTTGTGGGGCGAGTGAGCACAGACTGTTCTTATCCTGGAACTTTTAAAAGGGAGTTGTTCCTTTTGGAGGTTTTCAAGTCTTGCCCGTACCCCGGTGTGTGTTTTCTTCGGGCATGCCCGATGCCTATGGTGATGTCAGTGCTGCCTGGAATGTGATGTGGAAGTACTGCATTTCCAGTCGAACTATAAGGTAGGAGATTTGCATGGATGGCAAAGGCCCGCGGTCTAAGGCGGCGGTTGTTGTTCAGACTGACCACAACCATTTGTGTAGATATTTCTGACATGTGGCTGATCAAATAACGGTCCTGTCTGGAAGCTGAAGGATGATGGTTTCCTTTCTTGCGCCACGGAAATATTCACCACAGGAAAAGAGAGGGAAGAAGCTCAGAATGTGGTTAAGGTCTTGACGGTGTTTGTGAATATGGCTGTTCAAAGATTATAGAGATTTTAAATTAATTTGGCTTCTTTATCTCTGCTTTGCCACAAAAACACAACAGAGTATAAATACATCTCTTTTAATTGACTGCAGAAGCTTGTACAGAGTAACCATTATGTAAGAAAGAAAGCTTTTTTTAGTTCTTATTAAAGCCATAGTTAGATCACAACTGTGGTATCATGGGAGTAGTTTGCCTGCTCATTTTGTCTCCCTTATTATTTGTTTTTGCATTCGTGCTTTCAATCTATATTCTGCAGAAATAGTTTGTGGAACGATCTAAATATTAACTGTACTCGGCAGAAGGAATAAAAAGTTTCATTTCTGGATTTTAAGTCTTCATCCTCAATTTAGTTTAACAATCCAAACTCACAATCACAAAAACTGTAATTATCAAATGTTGCAGTTCCTCAAATGAACACTGGATGCTGGTTTCAGAAGGAAGCAACTCTTGTGGTAAAAGGTTTAAAATCCCACTTTGATCATCTTTCAATCTATTGCAATTCCCAGTGGTCATTTATTTATGATTATGGAGTTTTAAGCCAAAATAAAAAAAATAACTGTCATTTTCTAGGACATAGTTATTGCAAAGTAACAATAGTTCATTTGAAATTTGTTTCTGAGTTGTAGACGAGACTGTTGGCAAGTAGGTTCGCCCCTGCTTCCCATCACCCATTTGTTTAAATGCTCTCCTGTTAGCCTACAGCCTCTCACAACTCAAACCAAACATTACCGCTGCAACAAAAATGGTGAGCAGTATCGGAGCAATCCAGCCGTACAGTTTTCAGCCAAATGCCAGCTCAGATGAGGAGAACAGAGGCGTACATGGATCTAGTCGCCTAGAAGTGGATGCATCAGAATGGAGCGTAGCAGGGAACTTGTGGCCTCCCCAGTGTGTTTTCTGTGCTTTGAAGAAAGACATACTCCGAAACACAAGTTTAATCGTCATATTCTTTAAATATGCCCTCCGTCATAAAAAAATTGCTACAAGAACATGTTAAAAACAACAAAAACACAGTTTTCATTGAAGTGGGTGTTTTACTCAACACCACAGATTGCTGGACTCTACCCAGCAACCTCATGACCCTGAATAAGAGAGTTAATGAGGTTGACGAACTCTACCCAGTCAACAGTTTGCTAGTCCATCACAGGGCAACACAGAGACGGACAACCACACTCATTCACATTCAGAGTATAATAGAGTATAATATTTTGACATATTCAGCATGTATTTTGGACTGTAAGAAGTCAAAGGATCCAGAGAAATCCCATGCATCCATGAGGAGAAAATGCAAATAAAGCCAGAATTCAAACCATGCATTCTCACAGTGAGGCGTAAGAGTGCGAACCACTACACCAGGAGTGTCTGCCCCCTGCTGGTTTTTTGAAAACCTTGCCCCTTCTGCTGCTGATTACCTAAGTCTATGATAAGGTGTGTATTCATTTTGTATGATATATGCAGGTATTATGCTCCATTTTCTCTTAACATCTACCCCTAAATAGGCATTACTTCTGATTTGTGTTCATTCTGATACATTTTTATTAGCCATCAGTCTAAATTCAAGTCATTAGGGACCATTCATAAAAGAAACATTTGATTTTTTTTCTACAACAAGCATTAATTCCGAACACAAATCTTAGTTTTTACACACTTTTACTTTTTATTGAGAAATATTCACTGTAATTATTCTTTCAGTCTTAGTTTCACTACATAACAAACATTTATTGTTCATTAATTAGCCTAGAAAAATAATCATTTCTTTCTTTTGTTAAGTAAAAAAATTGACTAAAATGCTGAATCAAATAACTTCTTAACTTGATTTTTGGGGGGGGCTGTTGGCATGTCTGACTATGTACACTGGTGCCCGAAATATTTTCGCCTTCGGCAAACATTGGACTTGTCTTTTTTTTTTCAAATGTAAATGCAAAAAAATGCTTAAAAATTCTCTTTATTACAAGCATAGCTTTAACATTGTTTTATAACCTTTTGGGAGACACCTGTTATTTCTAATCAAGAAAAAACAATGTACAGATTGAAAAAATAACTTTTAAGTCCAAATTAGCCAGGGGTATGAATAAATTGGGGCTTTGCTGTAGAAAGATTACTTTTATACTCTGCAGAGTTGCATTTTTTAAAAACTTTTGTTGATTTTTGTTGTTATTTTCTATTTTACAAAACAGTTTCCACCCAAACAACAAGAAAAAAAGCAAGTGGAATGACCGTCTTGTTAAACGAACAGTAGTAAGTAAGACTCCATCGTGGATAGTCTAGTCGAGACACCATAGACTCCAGTGTACATTTGATCTGTCTGGTTTGGTCTCTCTCAAAGACTGTGATGACAAGAGCATTATTTATTTAAGTTTGGCTGCTTTTCCTGTTTGGATATCAATGTGGCTAAGCGGTTTGGAAACTCCGACAGAACCGGGATGCTAAACGCTTTCTGTAAGGCTTCATTATAGGTAAAGCAATTGGACTCTTACAACTTAAAATGTGAGTCTGAACCTGATCGTTCTTGATTAAATTTAAAGTTATAAATAAAATGACTAGATGTTGATCAAAGATGTTGGTCTGTCAGGACTTTGCCTTCAGCGCTCGGGCAACTTGAACAAGTGAGGAAGGTTTTTTTTCGTTGTTTTATTGGGTGGATTGAGGTAGATGTCTTGTAGTGGAAAAGTGAACTGCCAACACAAGCTCACAGTTACAGAGCGGTGAGTGGTGGGGAAATCAAAAAGAGAGAAATCGTTACTGTGGAAAAGCTGAGACGTGTCTAGGACGAAGGTTTGGTCTGACTAGAAGCTAGCCAAAACAAAAACAGTTAAATTGCTTTTCTAATATTTCCTCCTTATTTAATTAAAGGCTACGTGTGTTAGTAGAGTTCTAGTGATTATAGGAATATTAGCTATTTGTGTTTACTTCTTTCAGCATTTCTGCATTTACAGAATACATAAAACAATGTATAAATAAAATGTTTTCCCCTCACCTCGTGGGGGTCTCATTCTTTTCAAGTTAGGGTCCTCTACTGGATGAGTGGGAGCTCAAGGATCCAGAACTGTATCTTAGTTGTTCCTACAACTGCACTGTTTTGCAGAAAGATCTCAGGTGTTTTTCCTGGAAACTACTGAAGCAATGTTTTTCTACTTACCAAGCAGAGTACTGTTTTCTTTACTTTCAACATTTTTCCAGTTTTAATCTCTTGATTTTCTTGATCTTCTTGTGTTTCTTCTCCCTGATGTTGCTATCACTGGGGGTTGCTGCATCTATCATTACTGATTCTTTCTTTGTTTTACCCAGCTCTTCTTTGTCCACTCAGGTAGCTGTTATCATTGTGTCTGTCTGTATATATAGAAGTCCAGAAACATCTTAGCTTGGTCAATCTGAACTACTTTTGAAGGTTGTTTTCTATCTCCACATGTGGACCTCACTCTCACACTCAGCAGAGATGTCCTGTAATCTCTGACAGTCACTTAGTGATGGCGTTCCATGTGCTCCTTGCCAACCATAGCGTTGTACACCCTGATGATACAGATTGTCTCTGTGGCATGTTTGCACGACCCGAACCTGAAGTCTTCTCTGGTCTGGCAGATTCTAGATCCTGAATTTACAGCCTGCTGCAGTTCTACCATGATTATTGCCTCTTTGTTATCTTTAAGTCCAGATTTGTCCACCCATAAGCAGGATTTTTTAATAGAAGCAACTGCTTCTATTTACCAGTGGTTCCTATTCTTCCCTCTCTTCTTCCTTGATTTTCTGTTCCCCGAGGTGTTCTCCAAGCACATTATTACTTGGAGCCATCTTCCTGATGTCTTCCTAGATCAGGGATAGGCAACTCCAGGCCTCGAGGACCGCAGTGTCTGCATGATTTCCAGATATCCAAGCCCTACTCATGACTGATTACCTGGTTCAGGTGTGTCCAGCCAATTAGAGCATGTCAGAGCATGGTATGTTGGAAAACATGCAGGAATCCGGCTCTCGAGGCCTGGAGTTGCCCATCCCTGTCCTAGATCTTTGTTATTTTATTGTGGATAGTAGCTTTGGTGCTTACCAGGAAATGGCATCTCTTCCTCTGCTTCGTGAACAGTCAACGGGCTCTGGATTTAAGATGAAACTCTCCATGGAAGGTCCTTGTCTTTGTGACAGTGGTCTTTATCTTCTCCCTTTGCCCAAACTATCCTGCCAGTGATGTACCTGATGAATAGCAGTGCATTGTGTTTATTGCGTGAGCTTTGTTTCTTGCCATTAAACTTCTCAGGACTTCCTGTACTCTGTGTATTTGACATTTACTGCTTTCTTTGAAGCCTCTTTATGGTTCTCATTTGCCTGTTCAATTCCAAGGTTCCTGTAGATGTTCTAGCCATGTGCTATATTAGCTTTGGCTACAACAAACCACTCAGTTCTGATCATTGTCCATCTCTTGCTGTCCAGTCCAAATGACATTCCAAAAGCATTGCTGTTTATTCCGGGGGTGTGGATCAGTGAGTGGATGTCTTGTTCACTCCTAGCATATACCCTGATGTCATCCATGTTTAGGAGGTGGCTGACAGTTGCCCTGTCCTTGTTTAGTCTTGTTGATGATCTGGCTGAGGGAATTCTTTCTGATCCGGGCTCTGGTATTGATCCATGTACCTGCTCATCTTAGCTGCTAGGATGTGTGACAGGAACTTCCGTGCTGTTCCCTTCTGGTGGTCTTTGAGGATCAGAACTATTCGTTCTTCAGTAAACTATCCACGGAGGGTCCCATTCACAAGCAGCCTGTTCCCTTGTGCTGCCAGGCACTCATGTTGTGCAGTCAACTTCCATAACCGTTAGGTGTGGGTCATGTCTGGAGCTGGCATTGTCCAGTTCTCAATACCTGTTCGGTTACTGTTTTTTGTTCCGGAGCACTCTAATGTTCTCAAGTCCTGTTGTCTTGTAATAATTCTTTCTCTCATACGTTCCTTCAGTATTGTACAGTCTTTGTTCGTTCATCACCTTGTTCTTTTACTGCCATTAAGAATGCATTTTCAATGATTCAGTGGAGAATATCCTCTTGCCGTCTATGTGTATAGTTCACCTTTCCAGATGGGAAGGTAAGACTGAGAGTCTTTGGTTGGCAATTTTCAATGACTCGCGGATGGACAGTTAGACACAGGTATCCTTTCCTTTATCACACTTTTCTGCATCTTAGATAACTGGTTGATTTCTCCACATGCTGTCTTGATCTTTGTCTCCAGCCCTGGTTTCCACGGAGGGGACTGCTTCTGATGTTTTTGTGTTCAGCATCACTATAGCCTAGCATCTCAAAGGTCACTGTAGCTGTTGTGTATATCAGTTCATTGATCTCAGTGATGGTTGTAGTATTGATTGTACATAATGCTGCATTCATATCCTCTAGTAGACTTTCAGAAGGTACTTCATTTAGTCTTGATAGCAGACTATGAGGGTGACGAGAAATTAGGTCATGCCTAAGGACCAATACTGGAAATTTCACATAAACAGGATTAGAACTTTGATATTCTGTGTAACATACATCATATACTTTATCAACTTAATAGTCGCCATAGTCCCCTTCCCTATTTTAGCTTTTGTTGTAGCCATAAGTGAAAGGCTTGAAAATGCACAACATTTTTCACTGTCTGCTTGCCTCATGTTGCTGCAAGGTTGAACAAAAGTGAGAGAATGTGTTTTGGAATGCTGCCTCTGCAGCAGCTTCTTCACAGCTGATCCTAAGCCTTACAGTTTTTGAAATGCTAATCATCTGTGAAGGCTTGTTTGTTTACTTTAATGCTGAAGAATGCAACCCTCTCCAGAGAGCACGTTCATGTTCAGGGTGTCTGATTAGAATAAATGCACACGAAGCACAGACAGACTGCACCTTGAAAAAAAAGTGCATGTTTTTTATTCTTTGCTTTATATTCATAATATTTGCGATTACAGCGTACTCAAAATATGCTTTCTCTATGCTCTGCTTGTCGTGATCAGTAGACTGTGACAGCTCTAGCAGAAACAAACCTCTTGTATTTTGTTTTTTTTGCCGTTCCACTTTTGATGACATATTCTTTTTGCAGCTTCTTTTAAGGGCCTGCTCAGAGAATTGTGAGGATGTGTGCAGCATTAACTTATGTAATGGTGTGCAAGAGGAGGACTGAGATGGGGTGGGGGGGTTGAAAGAGGAGGGGTAAAATAGAAGAGTGATGATCTCATGATGCAGCACTGCAGCTTTTATAGGCACTCTGCACCTTTTGCTCCTTAATTTCATGTGTTTTTATGTATGCACACATGCCCTTTGACTTTATTTGCAGTGATGACTTAACTGATTGATTCGTATGGTATGCATGCATGTGTTTGTGCATGTCTGCAGACCAACAAAAAACGGCTTCAATCCCCACAATTTTTAAAGCCCACTCAGGCATCAAGCTGCATTTTTTTGAAGACTTTATGCGTCGCACCCTTTGTGCACTGTGTCTTTTATTTGCATAAATGAAAGCTGATGCGGGCTGAGATCAAGCTCGCCCAGCGGAACTCAGTTTGGTAATTGCTCGCAGTTCACCAATTCCTTTCAGTCAAAAGCAATGCCTCATTATCCAGTGTATGTTTTTGATTTCTTTCAAAAGTTAGCACAGTGGATTTTGGTCGGGTGCCTGAGGAAGATGATGATAACACTGCATTCATGCTGTGACAGAATGTAATATCCTGTGGTGGTTTACAGCGTCATCTTGGTTAGAACTCTGTAATTGAATATTGAGCATTTCTGAAGCCATTTGTCTGAGGTCGGAAAGGGGTTTGCTGCATCTGCATCAAGCCGATTAAAATAAGAATTCACAATTTTACATGTATAATTGTTTAAGTCTGAAGTTGATTTTTTTTTTTGGTGTTCAGGCTCATTACATGAGAAATTAGCACATGCCCCTTCTGGTGAGTCTAATAACTGTGCTGTCAGGGTGGGTGGAGCTGTGACCGATAAACCATTATTACGTTTACATTTGTTTGTCCAAACTGGAGTAATTGCTTTGAGCGGTGCGTAAACTGAAGCTGGCGTTCAAACAAATGTTGATTGTTAAATGGCAGGGACTGAGCTTTCTTATTTCCAAAAGCTGTAACTGTTGCCATGACAACCTAAAATCAGACAAATTCTGCAATTACTGAAAGAGGCACCGTTCATAAAGGCAGAACTGGCTGAATCATTCAGACTTCTAAAGGCACCCAGATTCAACTCATTAAAGCCCCCCAGTTGGTAAATGATGCATGGCTCAGGAAAAAAAAACTCTTTATTGTAATTAATATTTATATATTAGTACAATTGGACTAAATGTACTTTCCTTTTTTATTCATGGAACAATGATAAAGCGCTGTTTGTATGGTGGCCCTGGGCCACCGTACCCTTTCAACAAAGACAGATGAGCCTTTCGATCTGTTGTGTTTTATAGGTGTCTGTGTGCTGTATACCAGTGCCCTCTGTTGGCGAGGGAGACTCCAGAGCAGATCACATCCCCACAGACAAGAAGAAACCTCCTGCGACGGCTTGATTGATGTCCTGTGTTAATGTCCTTCCCGTGGTTGCGTTTCTTATAAAGCGAGTCAAGAAGCTGTGAAAGTTGCGTGGCTGGTAATAGCCTGGCGGTCGGTCGGTTTGGGCCTCCGCTGTGAGGAAGTCAAGAGCGGAGAGCTGAGAAATTAAACAAAGGGAGATTTTCTAAGTCAAAATAAACCTGTGAGTCATCAGGGAGTGAATGAGAAATGAGGCTGATAGAGGCACAAGCCTCTTTTCAATTAAGTACCTTGAACTTTACAGCCAAGGTTTATAGAACTTTTTTGATTCATTATTTTCTCTGGAATTATTCATATACTGTATATTTGTGATTAAATAATTTATCAATTTATTTCAAAATCTGCTCACTTATCCATTTTCAATCCAGAATTATTGCTGTTGCAGTAAAGTTTATTGTAAATTTTCTTTTTCTCAAACAGGATTCTTTAAAAGTGTCAACTGTGACTTGTTATCTAGCATTCATCTGAGATCACGTCTGAGGATGTTTGAGATTCATCCTCCAGCAACACCATGTGTCATCACCAAGAGGGAGGAAAAAGAGAAACAACGATTGACCTTGCAGAGCTGCAACACGCAGGCTCGGAGCACAACCCCTCTGAACCGCCAACATCAACACACAACAGATGAATAAATGACCACAAACTGCGAGAGAAGCGGGTTCGGTGGTCAGATTGAGTAGACAGCTGGTTGTGGGAACAGAAAATGACAAATGAAAGAAGTGAAGAGATGTGAAGATTGTAGGAGACACAGCTGAGTGAGACAGGGCACCCAGAGACCCTCCTCTTTCATTTCCTTATTTTTTTGTTCTGTGTTTGAGAGGAGAATGTGCTGATTAGTGGAAAGTAAACCAGTCAGATAGAGGTTTGCACTCTCTCAGGCCTGACAGAACAGGCGTGGGTTTCCTGTCTCCGCGCGCTTCAACTGAGCCCGGATCTTGTTTAATGCGATGGGCCAGCTCAGACACAGATGTGTGCAGGTAGGTGGGCTCTGTTCTATGTGTGGGAGTTCATGTTCTTGCAGATCCTGCAGCGGACGTGGCTGCTGTTTGCATTGCTGTGCTCTTCAGGTGGAAAGTGATTGCCAGCAAGTTTTGATCCATATTATCGGGTCAAGCTGTCAGACAGTTTTCTAGTGTTATTACAGGTGATTTACAAGTTTTTTCTTTTTACTTCTGGGGGAATGTTTGAATTATAATTGAGGATCAATTAACCTGATTTTACACCTGAAGGAATGAGTTTGCAGACTAGGTGAAATAGTTGCTTTTGTGTGTGTATGTGTTTTTTTTTTTGGTTGTTTTTGCTAGTCTTCAATAAAAACAAGTTTTTATCGAAATCTGCATTCGCCACAGTGAATCAACTTTCACTGATTCACACATGTGGTTTGGCAGAGCTTTTTACACTGGAGTTTTACACTGCTCTTCTTTACACAAGCCTGTATTTTATCCATGCTGGAGACCAGCACAGGGACACTGGGGGACCTTTGCGTCTCCTTAGTTTGGCAGTCGCGTCAAGGGTCTTGCCTAGGGACCCACACTAGATTCAGCTCATCGCGTCCCCTGAGAAGTGAACCACGGTTTGCTAAGCGCCAGTCCTGCACGTAGCCAACCGAGCCATCCATCTTCTGAAAACAGGAAATCAGTGCAGGAAGATATTTATTTTTAATGTATGTCTCCTCTTGTAGCCCTGGAACAAGTGTTGCACATGGCAGATGTCCAGAGAAGATGACATGATTTCTTTTCACAAAGAAAGCAATATATGATATTTGTAGGTTAAAAGAATTGAGTGAACATTCTTGACTGATTTAAAATCCCACTTCGATCATATTTTGACCTATTTTTAAGGCATCCAGTAATCTTTTAATTACGATAATGCTGTTTTTATCCTAAATCAAAAAATGTGTTGCTTTTCCAGGGCATAGTTTGATAGTAGAGTGGCAGTAGTTCATTAGAAAATCACCTCTGAGTTGTGGGTGGGACCGTTGGTGTGAAGCAATTCCTCCTTTTCCCCTCCCCGTTTCTGAGAGCTCTCTGTTTTTGCACTCATGTTACAAACACATAACATGCACATGTTAATAATACTAAAAGCATGATTTTCATCAGTGTGTCTTTAAATGCTCCTGATTAATGTTTAACCATCCGGTGTTCCTCTCGTCAGACTCGGGTCCCCTCTGGCACACCCATCTGTCAAGTCACATGTCTTGTTGCTGAGCTGTTTCATGGTACAGCAAATAAAAGGCAGAATTCCCTTCTAGGGCAATCGTGCACTCTACATCAGCTTTCAGCCACCAGTGTTTTATTTCTCGGGCGTCCGCAGTGCTTTGTCACTGAAGCAGCAGAAGCAGTGAGCTGGCTTTTCTGGATCAACTGATGCACCTCTGCAGCGTAGCAGAACTAGAAATGGTTAAAATGACATCTGAAGGCTGTTTAAACCCAATGAAGCAAATGCTTCCTTAAAGCATCTGCCTTATGCTGAACAGGTGTATGAGCGCTTGGACAGGAGGTGCAGGAAGGCATTAGTGTGACCCGTCACACCCGCGAAGAGCCTCCCGAAGGAGGCATGGACAGAACCGCTCAGGCTTTAAACACCATGCCCAGATTATGCCAGTAAAAGGATTTCGTGGTGTTATCAGTGCTGCTTTAAGCAGGTAAATCTCAGCCTCTGAAAGCGCTCCTCTTCAGCTGCTGCCGCACGCGCGTTGTTTAATGGTTGTGCCGTTTGACGCAAAGTTTAAGCCATGTCGCTGACCTTATTTACTGCACGGATTTGCCAGAGAGCTAAGATGATGAGGTGCCTGGAAAGCCAAAACATGCCCACACCTTCTGTTTTTTTTTAATCAAGTCTGCATGTCCAAATCCATCTTTTTTCCAAAAAAAAATCAGTTTAGAAGACTTAAGGCCACCTCCTTTATTGTAAAAAAAAAATAGAAAAGGGGAAAAAAAAGGGGTAAAAGATTAAAGGAATTCTACAAATCTGGAGCTTAAGAGAAGATGTCACCCTTTAAATCAGAAGATCAATATCACTGATGTCAAGTAAAAGGCTACAGCACACTTGCTTAATACATATAACAAGATGTCTTTTTACCTTCCTGATCAAGGATGTAGCACGCCTTCATAGACCAATGAAAAATGTGAAGCTGACCTTTAGCTGCGTCATTTATCACTTCGTTTTTATTGGACAATATTACATTTAGCTCACGGCGACCAGTGTAGTAATCAGCAGCTTTACTGTTCAAATAATTTACAGTAACGGTGAACCCGACTCTTCGCCCCTCAGGCAAAAAAGAATGTAAAAATGCCGAAATGTTGACTTGAAGCCCCAAAAAAAGCATCAAGAGTTTTTAAAAAAAATCTTTAGTTTCACAATGTTGTTAGAAAAACTGACATTTCTATTTTCAAAAATAAAGCACATTTCAAACTGAAAAACAGATAAAGTCAGATCCACTTAACTATTTATAATTAAAGAGCTACAGAGATTTACAGTCTATGAAACACAGCTGTGCGGATCCAGTTGATTCCTATGAATCAGTGTCTGTCAGTATATCTGCTACCTTCGCTGTGATGTGGTAATTACCAGCATGTACTCAAACAGAGCCTGAATGTATGTGAAGTTTGACAGGCGTGAAATACCCGCCATCACTGTTTCTCAAAGAAGAAACTTTCATTTATTTATTTGTTTATTTACTTTTTCTGTATCTGGCAGACTTAGCAGTTTGGGGTCCATGGGCCAACAATAAAATGAGGTCCTCTGCTATGGTTGAATGATAACTTGAATGATGGAACAAACAGGACACTAAGGAGTGTTTCAATTAAAAAAAATTATAAAATATTCACCAAACGGCCATTTTCTGCCCC
Organism: Adrianichthys oophorus; assembly: GCA_036245035.1. Lineage (NCBI taxonomy): Eukaryota > Metazoa > Chordata > Actinopteri > Beloniformes > Adrianichthyidae > Adrianichthys > Adrianichthys oophorus. Next base: position 15,689,216 of record BSAI01000015.1, read on the forward strand.
TCATTTTTGTCGTAGCTTCCTTTGTCTGTCCCTTTTCTCATTCTTGCCTTTTTTTTTATCATCCTGAGTTGTTGTTATTCTGTTATTATGTCTGTTTTTCCTGCACATTAGTTTTATTGTTTAACTAACATTGTTTTTTTCTCTCTATTGCATCTGCAGTACAAGGATGTTGATCATTTTCACTGCCGCTCGGATATCTTTTTTTTTAATCTCTTCAAAGAGTTTCCATCTGCTGGCTAACTTACTGTTGACTTTCTTTTAACGGAATATTCCGTTGTTACGGAGGGATGGGGGAGGATGAACTCTTTCACATGAGCAGCCTTATACCCTTTTAATGATTTGGTTTCTTTATAAGATAAATAATCATCGGCATGGAAATTATTTGGGATGTTTTTTTGGGTGCCCTAGGCGATCGCCCACTTTTGCCTAATAGTAAGTTCGGCCCTGTATCTCTGTATCTGAGTCTGGATTGTCTCAAGTGCTGTCAAACAGGAAAAAGGGCCTGCAGACCTTTTGGATTTCAAGCTTAAGCACCAAAAGGCAGCAAACTGAGAGGAAGAGCCAAAGCTCTGCCGTTTGACTGTTGATTTCGTGTCAGTTAAAGATTAACGTGTGGGTGTGAGAATTACTCTCCACACATCTCCTCCTTTTACTGATTACTGACCCTGGGGGGGGGGGGCGTAAGGAAATTCACTCGATTAGATTAAGAAAATGAATCTGCTCTAAGAGCCAACAAACCTAGGTGACGTCAGTCTGGGTTGCACCCACATCTTTTCTGGAAAATAGTCAGATTACACGCAGATAAAGGATGTGGGGGTATGTTGTCAAGGCCATTTAGAGTTCCTTTACAGTCAATGTTTTAGAAAAAAAATCCGATGCTCATTTCAGTGATAAATTCGGTCTTATGTTATAGCTCTGCAAATTTAGAATTCGCTCTGGCTTGGTTATCTGTCAGAACTAAGACAGAAGGCTTCTAATAAGTAATTGCGGGGCTGCAGATCAATATGCTTGCAGCCTGTAAAGACCTGAGCTGTACTCTGAGTCAATAAAACAGTAATCTTTATGGAGAGCATATTAAACCTCCAAGGATGAGGAAAAAAGACGTTCGGACGGCATTTAAAGTTATTCTTTTTTTATTCGTCTTTTTTATTTTAACATAACTATGTTTCTGTCCCTGAGGGCCTTGAGGTTTTATTGGCTTCCCATGTGCTTGAGAAACAACAGGAATTGGTTTGATTGAGTACTATTTTAGATGTGACGGTGGAAAAGAATCATGTTTTCTGGTAGAAATGGTTTCTTTCTGAACCTCGTCATACTGGTAAGCCTGTGTGAAGCTAGGTACTGGATCCTGTACCAGTCCCAGCCTGTCTGAATGAACTTCGCATTGATGTACATGATCTGCTGACTTGCAGTTATCCAGATCGCGTGGAGAAGAGGTATGAATGGAACTTGCACACTCAGGATATCTTGTTCCACTGGAATATGTCGGCATGAATCAATTTCTCAGCACTCTTGTGACCCGAACAAAAGATTTCCTTTTTTTTATTTTTTTTGACTGGAAAACAAATCCGGGCGGGATGACTGCTCTATCTCTGTGCTTTTGTTCTGCGAGTGATTGCTTCCTGCAGCTGGAGACAAAAAAATTCTGACCATTGGAACATTTGGGCAGTTCCTGAATTGGTTGACCTTGCATAAATGTCCTTTACAAGCAATAGAGGGGAACAAAAAATATAGTATAGTGTGTGTTTTTAAGTTGTGTTTTGCATCTTCATTCTACTTCATAGTGCTAATAGATATTTTCTTATGCTTTGGCACAGCTGCAGAGTGTAACTTACCCGGAATTTATCCTGTTTGTTTAAGTTGATTTGAGATTAATATGTTTTTCTGTTTTTAATCTTTTCAAATATTCATATATTTATTTTATTTTTAGGCACAATTTTAGGTTAAAACTCTCTAATCTTAAAAGTTTGATTTAAAAAAAGTGTTTTATTACATTGAGTTTTAACTGTCTGTACAAAAAACAGACCTACAGGGTTCAAAGTACTTTTTATTCCTGTGGTATGTCTTGAATTTCCAGCTGGACTCGGTTGTATTATTGCTGCTGTAGGTCCAGATTCTCACTGCAGCCTTTCAAAATCCCCACACGTCCACCCAGTCATGCATTATTTGGCAGGTTCTGCTAAGATAATATTATGTTTGCTGTACGAGTCCCCCCTGTCAGCATAATGAGGACCATTAAAATGAAATGCCTCTGACTCTTTCCCGTCCACGTGCTCAGAATTCAGAAAAGAAAACTTGTGAAATAAATTCCTTCTGTCATTCTGGATCAGAACTTTGGCTTACAGGCCCCAACAGGTGAATAAAAAAATCTGTGTTTTTGCAGTCTGACATGTCGGCGTATGTCACGGTCATTCTTGTAGGGCAGTTCTTTAAAGTTCTCCAGAATGAAAGTCTGGACAGGAATGATGGAGCTGATATGAGGAAGGCTGCTTTTGTACACGCTGCCAACACAAACAATGACTTCTGCCAGTGTTGATGCTGGAGATGGGCGGCGCTCTTCGGCAGTCGTCATGGCTCAGTAGAAACAGGGTTTGTGCTTTGAGCTTTCGATGCCATGGAAGCACAGTTGCTAGGGTGGAGTTACTGCAGGAAAGCGAGGCGAACATCGCTGAAGTTTGTGTGTGGAGGGAAGGTGAGCACTTTGATCATCAGTAAGTCCCATGTCCTTCCACTTCATTAGTCTCTCTTTAAAATAAACCACCAGCACATGATAGAAGAGGTTGATTATTCCAACTGTTAACCAGAAATGCAGGAAGAACTTCTTCCCTTAATCTGGATATCCTGATCTCAAAACACGTTCAGGATCATCAGCCACATATATATTTCTGCTGCTGGCGAGAATAAATAGTATCTGATTGAAAAGCCCTAATTTCACAGGAAGGCTTCAAATCAATTAATTCTTCATTCTTCTTGGTTAGAGCAAAGCTCTAAGAAAAATCTACTGGACAACAATCAAAATTTTGTAAATGTATATTTGAGTGTCGAAAAATACAAAAAAAACTAGTTAAGAAAACAACAATAAAACAGATTAAAAAAAAAAATAACATAAATGAGTTACATTTAATAAACAATACAGGGGTGTATTAATTTGAGGAGCTCAAGATTTCATATAAAAATATTTCTTTTATGAAGTTTGCAATGCTTCAAGAAGTGCGGGAGAAGTTTTTGCTGTGGGGGAGGGCTGCCCCCCTTGTCGCCCCATAGCTCCGCCCCTGATCATTTTTCATTTATTGAAACGTATTTGAACATGGAGTAAATATGTTATACCTGAGGAATATAAGAAGTCTTTCCAGAAACTTCCTTGGACTCCCTCATTTCACACTTTCATTTTCACACTCAAAAGCAGGGTCATTGGAAAAGAGCCTAAACCACCACTTATCATCTTTTCTTTTACCAACTGTGTGCACTGGAAAAAATAAATGTTAAAAAAAGTTATTTCAAGATATTTTGTATCTTGCAAGAAAAATATTCTTTTCAATACAGTTTTTCAATAGCAAAATAATCTTAGTTTGAGAAAACATGTGTTACTGATGAAATGTTTTTCTTAAAATAAGAATTCTTAAGAATCTTTTACCCCAATGGCAGATTATTTATTTATGTAAAGAAAATCTGCCAGTGGTGTAAGAAATTTTCACTAATTTCTGACGGGCCTGTTTTACAGTGAATAACATTTTTTTTTATTAGGTTTTGGTTACAAACTGCAAGATGCTTTTTCAAAGAGCTAAACTCTGAAAGCAAACTGAGTTCGGGATATTTTTTGCTGTTTGAACGATGATGGTGGATTTGAGCTTTCCGCAATTTCACAAATGCTTTGTTTTTATTGATCATAAATAGTTTCTAGGATTTAGGTCTAGTGGCTCTCTCACTTAGCTGTATTTATTGTGAACCAACTGTTTACATCGCAGGACCTTTCTGTGTCACATGATGCAGGTGTGATTCTGCTGCTGCCACAAATAGATCATCCCCTCCCACCCCTCACTGTGCATGTCTCTCATCCAGAAAAAGACTGTTCTCTTTCATCTTGGTTCTGACTGACTACCTTTACCCATCCTGCCCTGACCACATGGCTTTGCTGCCTAAAATGGACTCTCCCCAACCCTAAATGCACACAGAAGCCTGCAGTGTCATTTCTTCCCATTGGATGGCGTTGTCATGCCGATAGCCATGTAGATTCACTGTTATGTCCTTCAGTCTGAACAGTGACTCATGGTAATCATGTCCACCATGGCCTCAGTCTCCTTTACAGTCTGCTTGAGCTCCAACCATTGCAGAAACTTCCAGTGCGTCTGCTCGCTGAAAGGTGCACAGCGTCATTCACAGCTGCTTCACGCCGCTGCATCATAAACAGCAGATAACGAGATGAAGTCAGCAAAGCATTGAGTGGCTCCGCTTTTGCATTAATACGTGTTCTTTGTCTCCTTCCTTACATCCTTGTCTTCCTCGCAGTGTTTACCAGAGCGTGTCCCCTCACATGGTGCTATTTTTAGAGCTGTGCTGTACTATGTTTCAGTGCAGGGTGGGGCTTCTTTGAAGAGCCTCAGAAGTATGATAACGCGCAATGGGCTGCACTGGAGGGAGAATGAAGCAACCCTCTGTTTTAAGCCGTGCCTGCAATGACAGCCTACACCAAACATGCAGCAATTCATACTTGCAGATATTTTTGACCTAAGTTTACAAATGTGTGTCTGAGTGGCAAAGAGCAGGTTTGTTTGGTTTCCACTGAAAGGGTGTCATTTAATTTCAGCAGTTGCTCTGCCCACTCAGCCTTTTTAAGGATGGCAGAAAAAGATGGCCACTGCATTCATTTTTTCTGTGAAATTTAGAGTCTTCGTCTGCAAAAGCCTCTGGAATGTGAGAGGAAACCAGAGGACACCCACAAAGACCATTATGCAAGAAAATGTTTAAAGGTTCCACTCGAACTATATTTTGATCTAGTAAACGTGTTCCCAGTTGTCTTGTAATCATGATTTTGCCATTTTTAGCCAAAATTAAAAAAACCTGTGTTGTTTTTTAAGACCTATTTTCTGCAGAGCGGCAGTCGATCATCACAAATTTGCCTCTGAGTTGTGGGTGGGATTGTTGGCACAGAAGTAAGCCTCCACTGATTTCCCATCATCCCTATGTTTACACTCTCTCCTGCTAGAAAGCAGAACTTTGCTAAAACTTATAATTAAGGAGACCTAAAAGGGTTTGAGTCCTTTTCAACTTCTTGCTTCCGTCTGTCCATGTTTTTATTAAAGATTTAAAATTAATATCCTGCAGTTTGGCCTTGTGCTTCGATGAATCTGGACGTTTTGCTGGAATCACTTAACTACTATTTGTGTTGCAGAAATGCATGTAGTTAAAAAAAAAGAAGCCTTTTCTATCATCTCTTGATGATCTTTGATCATTCCCATGGGATCCCACAGTCGACACATCTGGTCCAGCTTTGCTGTCAGGATGTGATAAACGGATGCTTTCATTAGTCCTGCTCCTGCTTTATTTATACATCTACAATCACATCAGAAATTCTTTGTTCCGGAGAATTTATAGTCAAACGTGTTTCCTTTTTTTCTTATGTACAAAGTTGTCTGTGTTCACTAAGCTCTCCCATGCCACTACATCTCATTTAGTATGCTTTTGTATTAAACTATGACGCTAGCCTGGTCTAATTGTTTCCAGACCAGGCTTTTTTCCTTTTATTTTCCATTTCTTAACGCAGTCACACAGCATCCAGCCAAAAGCAGATAATGAGAAAAGACATGATGTCACATGGACAGAAAAAAACTCAGCCAACGTCTTTGACCAACTTTCCAGGAAGTTTTCACTTTCCCCTGTGACTTCCTTTGCTAGCATTTTCTCAGCCCTGTCTTTTTATTTTCAGCGTCCCTCATTTTCAGGTGGCACATCTTCGGGAGTCCACCGGATGATGGAGCCTGTGTCTGTAGATTCCTCCTTCGGCCTTACATTTTTCCACATGTGTAATGTGCGATCAAAAGCAAGAATGATGAGGAGCAGAAGGGATTGCACTTAAACTGAAAGGGTGGTAATGGAGGAGGGAGCTGAAATGCAGCGAAACCATATGTACGCAGTTGAATAAAAGATGTTTTATGAGAAGAGTGGGCCTCTGCTTGGAATTCTGGATGACATCATGCCGGAGTGGAGCGTTGTGCAGCCAGGGCTCCAGACATAAAGTGGGCCTTCACCAGGCGGGACGCCCAAACTCAGTGGTAACCTTAGAAAAGGAAGCAGTACACAAGGTCAGGATAAAGTTGCACAGAATTGTTATTTTTAAATTATCTTTATTTATTTACCATTGTTTAACCAGACCTTTCAGATCAATTGATCTCCTTTCCAAAGGAATCCATGGCCAAGAGGCAAAAAGTTACACCCACCCAAGACATGTCATAAAATTTAAAACTCTTAAAAAGTAGAAACAGCTACAGGTTTTCATTTCCAGGTCCCTCATAATGGCGTCAAACTGAAGCCTATAAGATTTGGGAGTTCAATTGGTTTTTGTAGAGTTCCAGTCCGTAGGTGCTTTACACAAAAAAACTTTATTCTTTTTTCTGTCCGGACACTCGAGCGAGTAGACGTCCTGGGAACGGAGGGTATAGAATCCCTCCAATCTCTGCTGAAGAGCAGCGCTCAAATATGGGGGGGAGCAGTCAGATGAGGCCCTTGTATATGACTTTGTTCCTGTGCATGATCTTTCTAAAACACAGATCTTTTCTTTTCTTTTTTTAAATATTTCATAATAACTACTTTGGGGTAATTTCTGTTAGAGAAACGAGGTTGTGCGTGGAGTGACATAAGTAAACCGAGTGGAGCAGCTGCAGCCACCAGAGTGCTGAGCCAAGGTCTCAGTCTGAAATAGATCGCTTGGCCAGTTCCTGTCCAGCTTGACGAACATTTTATATGGGCACGCTTTTTTTTTAAAACCTATTTTTCTTACAGCTTTTGTCTTTTGTTTTGTCTCTGCTTCTGCATCCCTGATATAAAGCCTCAGGTCAAAGGAGGCGAGAGAAGGTGCTCATTTCATGATTTCAAGCCTGTAATTAGAAGATTTTTTTTTTCTCTACAGTCTTGTGAGTGCATTTAGATGATTGCTGTCCCTGTAAAGCGGCACCATGTGGGAGCCATTCTCCTCTGTTTCCTGTGCCGGTTGTCATTAGAGAGAAAATACTTTGGACTTGGGGGTAGTTTACCCCAACCCCCTTTTCTCAGAGGGGAGATTAGTCTGAGGCACGTAAAGTCCAGAGATGGGGAGCTGTCAATGCGCGTTCTGCTGTAAATTTGCAGCTGAGCATGAGGCCTTGAGAATGCTGCATGCTATGTAGGATTATCCGGAATTCTGAAGAAAAAACTAACTTTTTTGTTCTGTGTCACCTTCACCTGTCAGAATCCTAAATACCACATTTGAATATCATTGCGCTTCAATCTGTCTCTTCTACCCCATTATTTTCCCGCCTAAGAACTTAAGCTTTGTTTTGCAGAAAAAAAGGTCCTAATTCCCTTTATTTTTTTTTTCAACCAAGCAAAAAGCTACCAGGCTTTTGCACCCCCTCCCTGCACCCGCCCCCTTCCTCACAGCTCAGGGCCGGGCAGAAACCCACACTCCCCGTGTCTCACAACCTCCACCCCCTGAACCTCCTACCAACCCGGCGTTCCGACAACACAGGCACGGAGAAGCAAAAAGGAAAGAGCTCATTTTTGTTCTAGGCTGCCACTGAGCGCCAAGCACAGACAGCTGACATCTGCAGGAATCTCCCTTTTTAGAGGAAAAACAGAAAGGGAAACCTGTCTCAGCTGAAAGCAGAGAGCAGTTTGAGCATGTGTTTCTCTTAGGGAAGTCTTTGGGGCAGGAATGGGGACCGGTGAGGAGACGTGCTAATGTTTGGAGTACGCCGTTTTGCCAGTGTTGGCCAGCATGTGGTGTTTGCAGTGTAATTCGGAGAAGACCCAGTCGCTGCTGGAGTTGGAGCTGAATGGCTGGTAAGAAGAGTAAATGGTGGTGAATTGGGCGTGCATAGTTGATGAACATATGGATGCTCGCGGGATTTCAGTGAATCCAGTTGGAGAACAAGATTCCTGCAGATTTCAGTCATTAAATAAAAAGGAAACTGTCAATCACTTCATTGTTGATGCTCTTACAATTGAAAACAGACAGTGTCGCTTCTCTGAGTCACTGAGTGTGTGTATGCTGTCACTGTGTGTTTAGTCTTACTGTAAAGAATCCATCCCTGAGCTGGATTGCACTGCATTCCTGTGGTGAACCTCCCCCATCCCCTAAAAACTAAATGGACTATTCCCTCATAGCTGTATGTTCCAGGGCCGTCACAGATCGCGGTGAGGATAGCACAATCTTTCATCAGTGATGGATATTAACATTTGCTCAGATGTTGTCAAGTCCCGATGAAAGGGAGGAGCAGCGAGGTTTTGATCCGACAGAAAGAGGCCTTGCAGTTAGTGAGGAAAAATGCACAGATTTCTGCATCAGACTTCAATGCACACTCACTCTTCACTGCATTAAAACCTGCTGCACCTGTGCTCACAAGGCTGTTGTTTGCATTGCTCAGTTGAAAACCCGTTTGTTAAAACCCTATGGGATATCATGTTATCGTAATTAAGACCCACTCCGATGAGAAATTGTGTTTTTGGTGTTTTTGCCATGTATTTCTGGAATTTCTCACACGATGGAGGACATATATAAAGAAAATTAAGCTTAAAATTGCATTTCTGATTATTTCTTTATTCAAATCATTATGAATCAGGATCGTACGAAAAACGGATGTTTGAAAAAGCTTGTTGGTGTGATGTAGAAGCTACTACGGCAAGTCACAAGTTCCCTGCTCCACCTTCAGATAAATAGATCCATGTAAGTCTTTGTTTTCCTTGTCTGACTCAAAACTGTACGGCTGGAAAACTCCAATATTGCGCACCGATTTTGTTATACTGGTAATGTTAGGTTGGGATTATGAGGAGCTGCAAGCTATTGGGTGAGCATGTAAACAGATGGATGATGGGAAGTAGGGGAGGGGTCTGCGCCAATGGTCCCACCCATAACTCATAGGCAAATTTCTAATGAACTCTTGCCACTCTCAAGAAACTGTCCTAAACAATTATAAATATATATATATATATATATAATGTATGTATACTTATGTAGCACTTTAGCACCTTTTTAGAATGCCCAAAGCACTTTACCAACACAGTCCCATTCACTCACACAATCACACACTGCTGAACACTGGCGCCAACCTATAACCATCAGGAGCAATGTAGGGTGCAGTGTCTTACCCAAGGACACTTCAGCACATACATGTATTTTTGACCTATTAGGACTGTTTCTTGCAAAGCCATCGACCCACAGGTCGGATGGGCCTTGTTGCAACCCATGACCAGCCATACTGAGACAGAATAAAGCTTCCAGACTCCTGGTTATGTTTACAGCTACATTAGGCTTTGACTTGATAAGGATGAGTAAAATTATTGGCAATCCATTTTGTGTCCAAATGTGAGGAGCTGCACAGATATTTTTATGTTTGCATGGTTTTGTTAGATGCAGGATACAAACAGCAACAGGGACTTCCTGTTATGAAAAAGTTTGCAATTCAGTCTCAATAGACACAAAGTGATTTATTTATTTAGTTTTTGTGGGTTTTTTTTAGTGAGTAGTTAGTGTTAGGAGTTCACATAATGAAGGCTCAAGTCAGAGTAGATGTGCTTGTGTAAACTTCTTGTCAATTAAGGGTCCGTGTGGGGTAATTTAACCAATGTGGATTTGTTTGTTTACAGCTGAGGGACCCAAAGACAGAGACAATGATTAAATAAGTCACACCCACATCTGTTGCAGCACTTTTTCTTATTTTTTCCGGTCATTCCTAAATGTACTATATTTTAATTACAAAATAAACTCCATTAAGGGTGTATTTGGTTTGCTTGAAATGAACCTGAGTTAGTTTTCCCTGATGATCTGGAACAAATTTTCTGCCTGAATACATCTTACCTGGTCAGGAACCAGGACCAGCTCTCGGATCCATCTTTCGAAGCGGTCTCGATTTGTTTCCAATCGGACTGAGCTCTGGTCCGCTCCATATTTCCTCAGTCTGAATAGGCTCCGTGCTCAGAGCGGGGCATCTGAATCAAAACGGCCACTGAAGCCACGAATTAAGGAATGTAAACAGAGTAGCGGAGCAGCGATGATACACAGCAACTCGTTGAAATTTGTTCGGATTAATGCATCCTTCCTGTCAATCAATATGTCACAAACACTTCTAAGCATACCAGCGTACCTGGTGGTTGTCTCCTCAGCATGCCTCTGCCATACCAAAGTAGCAGTAAAAAGTGTTGTACCTGACATTTATACAGACGTTCAAAATTGGTCACCAAAAAATAAAGTGTGAAGTGAATTATCCCGACAAGGATCGCAAAGGACTTCAATTATTCTTTCTCTTGTTGCTTTGGTCATATTTTGTGGTCAATGACTGAAGAGATTTTTAGTCACATGGTTTTGTTTACAAAAATAAAAGCAGAAATGTTCGTTTGACAGCAGTCTGAAGACAGACTAAACGTAAGGTTCAGGACTCAATCCAGACTTGGTCCGAACCAACAAACTTTTCCCGTCTGAATACACCTTAAGTGTCAAAAAGCAAAGATATACTCGTTGTCAAGACACAAATATGCGGTACATATATATCCAATGATTGAATATATATATGTAATAAATGCAATCTTTGGTTGAATTCTTTCTCCTGTGTCCCTTGAACAAAGTTAAAGATTCAAGCCACTCATTTTCTCACTTTAAAGTATTTCTAAAATCTCTGACTCAGGTTTGGTAGTGGACTTCTGGGTCAGCTGCATCTCTTGGATGTAATCCCCAGTTTAAAAAAAAATGTATATGAACCGCCAAGGTTGACCTCCTGTTTCCAGAACAGTAGTCTACAAGCAAATGTTTGACATTAAGCCAGACACATTTCTTTTTTCATGCAGTGTGTGGTCACTGCCGACTGTCACTCAGGAGCCCGCTGCAGATGAGCGTTTGGTTTTTAATGGCATTTGATAACAAATCACGGTTTATGATCCTCCAAAGAATGCATAAATCCCTCAAACACAAGTGCATAACTTGAGCCATGAGTTATTATGTGTCTCTGACTTGGAGTATTCTGCTCTAAACTCAGGAGTGGTGTTGTCAGTCTGTCATCCTTTTCCCCTTTGCAGCTGCGTTGAACTCCCATCATGCTTCTCTCTGTCTTTTTAAAGCGGTAAAAAACAAAAATCTTTTCTTTTTACAGATTCTGGCATCAAACGTGTTTGGTGTTTGCCAGCGGGTTGGGGTTTTGAACACTGGACTTCAGTCGGGTGTAATTTTGTTGTCTCTGGAGCGTCTGCATGCAGAACCAATTCTCTTTTACGTCTGTAAGACCCGGCCAGCCCGTCTGTATTTATGAGCACTCTGAGTCACTTTGAAAACGGAGAAAACATCTGTTTCTGTGGCGCTCAGAGCACATGCTGTCACTGCATGTGGGGGGGTTGCCACAGAGGGGCTCTTTTCCTTCAATACTGTATGGTTTGGTGTGTCTTTTGAGGGGTAAGTTCAAGCTCATTAGAGCTTGCATTCATCTAGTTATGTATCTCCATAATGAAAAAGGTATAGTAATTTTTATATTTGAAAACAGAAAGGTAAAATGTGAAGAAACTTTCTGTGGAAGAGTGTTTTCTGAAAAGTTTCAATGTAGTAACTAGCCGAAAGGAAATTGCTGAGCATCCTCTTGAGTATTTTCATCTTCGCTCACGGAAATAAGCAGATCCATCCATGTTATTTACAAATGCCTCTAAAATCGCACACTTTTTATTTAAATATGGAGCCATCAGAGCACTGTGGTATTTATTCAGATCCTACATATTACAGCTTAGATTTTAGATGTCTTTGCCTCATATTGGTTCCTCTTTGCAGGTTTCTCAGTCTGCTCTTCATTAACCTTTCCCTATTCCCAGAACTCCGGTGGATGTGTCTCCTCTTTTCCGGGATGGGGGAATGTCTCTCCCTCAGGTCCGACGGATGGAATGGGTTGAGACTTGGGCAGGGGCCTGTTTGCTCAGACTATGCTTGAGAGGGAAGAGAAGATTGTTTACAATCCTTCTCCAAACACACACACACACATGCACCCAGCAGCTGAAAGTCATTGCCAGGCGTGCTGACATGCTTATCCCATGCTCCCATCGGGGGCAACGAGGGCCTCCTGTCCGACTGAAAAGCCAAAAGGAGGGACCGTTGCGGCAAACATTTTTAGATCGTATTTCAAAAGCTGTGGTGTTGTAACCAGGAGGTGGTCCAGAGGTGACATCACTGCTTCATCTTTCACCTCTCAACAGTGGCTCCCTCAGCCTGTACTGCAGGAACATGTTTTTAGAAATTATGGATTATGCATTTATGCCTGGGGCATTTAGACTACCACTTTTTCTCGCTTGGTTTCTACTCCTTTAAAGCTTAAAGACCCACTCCAATGAAAATTAGGTTTTTGATCATTTTTAACATGTTCTCGTAGTATTTTTCTCATGATGGTGAACATTTATATAAAATAATTTAAGATTAAAACTACATTTCTGATTATTTCTTCATTCATATCATGATGAATCAGGAGCAGTTAAACACCCGCGGTTTGAAAAAGCTCTCAGTTGTGACTCAGCAACTGAAATGGGCGCGCCAAAGTCACCTGCTCCACTCTATTGTGAGGCATCCACTTGCAGACAAATAGATCCATTTTCATTTTCCTCATCTGAGCTGGTATCTGGCTCAACACTGGACAGCTGAATAGCTCCGATATTGTTCTGTGTTTTTGTTGTACCGCAAATCTTAGCTTGGTGTTGTGAGGGGCTGTAAGCTAGCAAAAAAAAAGTGTAAACAATGGAATAATGGGATCTCAACAGAGGCTTACTTCCACACCAACAACTCTGAGGCTAATTTCTGATGAATTCCTCCCACCCTGCCAAAAAGTCTTTAAAAATACGACAGAAATTTTTATTTAGGCCAAAAAATGACACAACAATGAATAAAAGACCGCTGGGAACGCTTTGAAAGTAAATAAAAATATAGTTGGAGTGGGACTTTAATACATCAACACCTATATTACTCTTATTCCCTCTCCCTCTTGAACAAAAAATTGTTTTAAATTGTAAAATGTAAAAACTGTTTATCTACTTTCAATTTACATTCTCTGCAGTGGATTAAGTCAGGATTTTTTTTTTACTATTTTTATTCATGAATTTGCTTATAAATAAATTGGGAAAATAATCTAAATTTCATCTTAAACATAAACTGTCATCCTCAACAGCTGCTGACATAAGTTCAAGAAGGTAATTGTCTTAGTATCATTGGGCATGTGCTCAAATTAATAAATAAATTTTGCAATCCTAATTGATGTGAGTTGTTCTTTCTCAAAGTTTACAAAAAAATTTTGTTGTGGAAAAAGTGTAATGCTATTTGTACACATGAAAGATTCTCATAGTTTTTTAATTTAAAAATCCAAAATGACTAAACAGTGCTAAATGGTGAAAATCGTTTAAGTGAGCAAACACAGCACACTAACGTTGTTTTGTATTACTTAAATTTTTCCCTTTAGTAATTTTGGCTTTGTTTTGACATAAATATTTATGCATGAGATAGTTCCTGTTTGTCGACATTCGTGCATATATATATATATATATATATATATTTATTTATTTTTTTTTTAAATAAGGAAAAGTGATCGTTACCTGGATTCCGGTGCTTTGACAGCAGGCAAGGTGCGACTTAACTCCAGAGATGGCAGCTTTACAGATTGTTGGGGAGATTTGTCCCAGAGGTGATTACACTGTTAAAAGGGATTATCAATGCTGGGTCCATGTTGTTCCAACAGTATAAAGGCTTTATCTTTCTGTGCTGTGCGGCTGTTCACACCTAAAGTGCGCTGAGGGGGTCGGCAAACACTTACCACCATCCTTTTCACATTTCTCAGATGGATTATTTTCACCATAACACATTGATAGGGGGTATGTATTTTGTGGATGTTAACAACCTTGTTACTGCTAAGACATGATGTGAATTCAGTGAGCATAGGAACATTTTGGATCGGCTGGAAGTGAAATCTTTTGGAAAAAATGTAAAGTTGTCTTTTATTCTATTGCTTTAGTTTTGTTGCATCAGTGCTGTTACCGGTGTATATGAAAATACGGTTGCAACTATTTTTTTTTTAAGGTTGATGGCTTTTTTTTTTATATACCACATTTGTTTAGATAATGCAGTAAAATATATGTTCAATTCCTTAGTTTTCTTCAATTACATTTTTTTGTATTTTGTCAAATTTGTGCTTCATGCTAAACTTTTTTATGTGTTTGTTATGAAGACTAATCATTGAAACCCAAATGTGTCCACTAGGATTTGGACAAATCTTTGCAGCTAAACCCACAACTTTATTGTGTCCATTTGAATTCCTGAAATTGTATTTATTGTATTTTTTAAAAGATTCCACTTTTCAAGGATTTTGGACTGGGTCAGAAATTTAATAAATTATATGTTGTATATTAGAGGAAAAAACAAGAGGAAAATAATTGCAGGTTTTTTTTTAAACTCTGACATTCGAGCTCATGCTGTTTCCCTTTTTCACTTGAAATTGTTCACTGTTTGAGGGAAAGCTGCAGTTGCTGAACGCTGGTTTCAGGCTGTCTAATAAAGGAAGTGAATTGTGTACACTGCATGGGTGTGTCAAAGTCACATTTCCAACACATTAGGCTGTCGGTGAAGTGTGAGTGCAGCACAGTAGACTAGAAAAGTCATACTGCTGAAGACTGACAGCTCATTTTGAAACGTCCTGGCTATTCTCGGGAGATCGCAGAGGTTGTGTTTTCTGTCATTGCTCCAATCTGGACTTTGTATCATGACCTGGGTAAGCGTGTCGTCGCTCTTGCAAATATGATGCAATTCCCATGATGTGGCCTCTGATTGGCTGTTAAGCTGGCATAAACATTGGTTTCCTGGAGAAGCCTGTGTACTCTGGACTGCACTTTACTGACAGAATGGTGGACAAGATCTGGAGGAAGAGCTGGCAGTTCATAGAAAATAGAAAGTCTTTTCGGAACAAGCAGTCCTCCTGTAGGTCTGCAGAGCGCAAGAGTGTGTGAGTAAGCCTTTGTATTTGTTTGTGCAAGGTGAAATTTAACAAGGGCAGTGAACATGCTTAACCCAGCGTGTTTATGTGGCATTTCTATGAATGAGGTAGAGCAAATGGTTATATAGGTTCTATTCATTATCCCTACTCTTGTGTTCTTTGTGAGGCAGCTTGCTACCTAATGACAGTTGGCTATGCAGCTCTCATGTACTCACACCTAATTTGAATCACTTACCACAAAAAATCCTGAAGTTTAACAGTTTCCTCAAAAAAAAAAACTGTTTTTTTGTGGAGCTGTCTCTCAACAATCTCCAATTGTTCTTCTTTCAGTGTGGAAGGGGATGGACGGTCCAGTGAGAGCGGCCCTTCCTCGGACGGTGGAGCCAGCTATTGTCAGGGACCTGTGACACACGGCTCTGCCATCAGCCCCGACCGATTCGACAGCCCGCTGTATAGCCACGGGGTCCAGCCGGGCCCTCAGAGACCCCGTCGGCCCAAACTTCAACACTCACAATCCATTCTCCGCAAGCAGGCTGAGGAGGAGGCCATCAAACGGTCCCGCTCATTATCTGAAAGCTATGAGCTTTCTGCTGACCTCCAGGATAAACAGGTATCTTGACAAAGGCTTAGATCTTCTGCAACAATACTGTATATTGAATTTGATCAGAAACCTACAATACTCTTAATGCCAGCTCTAGTTGCTCATAAAATCATGGATGCGTGAAAGAACAAAATGATTGGGGAGATAACTTAACAGATCACCTTAAAAAAATGCAGAACTTAAATGTCTAAAAGCTAATTTCTTCTCTGTTTTGCCAGGTGGAGATGCTGGAGCGGAAATATGGTGGAAGATTCATAACTCGACATGCAGCTCGCACCATCCAGACAGCCTTCCGCCAGTACCAGATGAACAAGAACTTTGAGCGCCTCAGAAGCTCCATGTCAGAGAACCGGATGTCCAGACGCATCGTTCTCTCCAACATGAGGATGCAGCTGTCATTCGAAGGCCCTGAAAAAGTGCATAGCTCCTATTTTGAAGGGAGACAGGTGTCCATGACAGAGGATGGCACCCCGGTATCTATGGTACAGTCTGAACGGGGAGATATAGAAGTCCACCAGCAGCCGAACATGGTGTCTCACCCCGTCCAGCAGGCTGACCTGACGGATGCCATCACGGAGCTGGAGGACGCCTTCTCCAGGCAGGTCAAGTCTCTGGCCGAGTCGATAGATGATGCACTGAACTGCCGCAGCCTTCAGGGGGATGAGGGCCCTGATCCTGAGTCCATAGATCGCTCTGAGGTAGTGGGGGAAGTGTCCTATAAGGTTAAGCCTCACCACAGGACAGCTGGGCGAATGCGCGATGACGGAATGGCTTCCTATAGTGATGTTACTCTGTTCATTGATGAGGAGGACATGTCACCCTCTGTCGCTTTGTCGAGGTCAGGAGATCAGCAGTCCAGTACAGAATCAGACTTACGGTTGCGATCAGTCAACTCCTCGCAGGAGTACTGGCCTATTGACCCCAAAGATGAGGGTCGTGACACAGACACGAGCTGCCGCAGCACTCCTTCCCTCGAGTGCCAAGAGCAGCGACTCAGAATGGACCATCTCCCTCTGTTGACCATAGAACCTCCCAGTGACAGTTCTGCAGAGCTCAGCGACCGGTCTGACCGTGGCTCGGTCAAACGAACGCCTGTGTACGAACCTCACGGCCATATAGTTACATCATCGCAGGCAAGCCCCAAACACATTTCCCACGGGCCCCCGCCAAGAGCTCCTTCCCGAGACGATGATGCCCCCTTGCGCCATCGCCACAGACAGCTTGAAAGCCACTTGGCTATAAATGGTTCCGCCAACAGGCAGAGCAAGTCCGAATCCGACTTTTCTGATGGAGATAACGACAGCCTCAACAGCACGTCCAACTCTAATGACACCATAAACTGCAGCTCCGAGTCCTCGTCCAGAGACAGCCTCCGAGAGCAGACACTGAGTAAGCAGACTTACCACAAAGAGACTCGGAACAGCTGGGATTCTCCCATCTTCAGTAACGATGTTATTCGCAAGAGACACTACCGCATTGGCCTCAATCTTTTTAACAAGTAAGTCCTCAGCTCCAAGTTGCCAGTAAATGGGTTAGATTAAAGAGCCTTTTCAGTACTGTACTTTTTTATGTCCACAACAAAGATGTTTGGAAGGCTGTGATTATGAATGATCTGTTTGTGTTATAGTGATTTATTTTGCTTTAAGAAAGATACAAAAATGTAAAGCTTTTGTTCTTCAAAAAAAAGTTTACAAAAGCATTCGGCTCTTTTTATTGACTCCATTACATGAGAACAACATCCTCTTAATTAAAGACTTATAAAGAATGTTTTGTTTTTACTTCCTGCATTGTTTAAATGCAATCTGGTACATATTGAGGTTTATGTGTAAATATCAACCAACTTGCCTGATTGAAATACAAATTAACCTACTTTAAGGGTCATCAATTTGAATTTTCTGCCAAAATCTTCTCTTCTGTTAAAGTATTTCTGCTTCATCTGAATAAAATAACTTTCTAGTGTGTTGCATCCTGCAGGAAGCCAGAGAAGGGCATCCAGTACCTGACTGAGAGGGGCTTCATTCCTGACACTCCGGTTGGAGTGGCACACTTCCTCCTTCAGAGGAAGGGGCTTAGCAGGCAGATGATTGGGGAGTTTCTTGGTAACCGGCAGAAGCAGTTCAATAGAGATGTTTTGGAGTAAGTGGGATGGTTTTTATCCTTATTCTGCTTTATAAACTGAGTTAATGAAAGTGACATACAATACAATGGTCCCTCGCTTTAGTGTGGTTCATCTTTCCGGTCTCGTTGTTTTGCAGATTATTTTCAATATTATTTGTGCTTTTTTATTAAACGGCACACGATCTTCTGTGTCCTAACTGACTGACTTTTTCAATCTTCTCTGTGCCGTGTCTCTGGTACATAATGTGTTCAGTTTGCCTCATTTACCATATTTTTCAAACTATACCGTAAGTCACTCCAGAGTATAAGTCGCAGCAGCCAAAGAAAGAATGCATGATAAATGAAAAATAAAAAGCAGCATATTGAAGTCGCACTGGAGTATAAGTTGCTCTTTTGGGAGAAAAGTGCAACGCTTCTGAAATACCCACCAAGCCCGGCGTAATGCTGTGTTGGCACTGAACGCGATTCACGTGTCGAATTTGCATCTACTGCCTCACGTTAAAATCTGATGCTCGATGCTTGTCTAAAAATGTGCTCATAAACTAGATGTCCCATCATGTGTGGAAGAAACTGCCGTCAAGTTTTTAGCATCATCGCTACATGGAAGCATCGACTGTATATCTCACTTACAATGTATGAAAGACATGGATAAGGTTGAGAGATCAGGTTTATTTATTTCGAGGATTTCTACAAAAGCATCAGTAAACACGTCTCCATGTCTGGGTTCACGAGATCATTCAGTCTTTTTCTTTTTTTGGTGATGTTTATCATCTGTTGTAGGAGCTGCGTCTGAATGATGGCGCTTTCAGCGGTACTTCTGTGACTTTGTGACCCAGTTTGAAGACTTGCTGTCCCACATTAGGGACAGGAATGTTTCCTACGCAATAAACGAAAGAAACACTGTAAACTGTTTTGAGTAAAAGGAACTCTGACCATTACCTCAAAGCAATGTAATCCTGATAATAGTGAATTCCACATAGTTTGACTACATTTTCTCTCCTTTTTTTCCTCAGCTGTGTGGTTGATGAAATGGACTTCCAGAGTATGGAGCTCGATGAAGCCCTCAGAAAGTTTCAGAACCACATTCGAGTGCAGGGGGAAGCTCAGAAGGTGGAGCGGCTCATTGAAGCATTCAGGTACGTCCGCCTACATGGCGTGGTGAGGCTGTTCAAGAGATCTGTAGTCTTATCACAGCATATAGGAATTTTCTTCACTGTGACACTTTTCCTCCGTCACTGATGAACTTTTCACATTTGACCTTTTGACCTACACCCAGAAAAGTCCCATTAAGGGTGGAGACAAAGTGACACCATTATTTCATAAGTCATACACTTTACACATCACTGTTGTTCTTAGCCTTCAAATCTACGTCTTTTTTCTACTTACCTCCAAAAAAAAAAACACATTCAGAATTACTGTCAAATGGAATAAAATAGCACGTTTCAATCATTCTTTTTCACTGCTGTGTTTCTTGAATTAGACTTAATACGACAGAAAAACTGTTACATTTTCACTTCTGCTTTTTCCTGCCACTGCTGAAATAATTTCCTTACTATGGAAATGGTTTCTGGTGGCTCAGTGCTCTACACTTGGCTGTTCATTGAACTTTTTATGTGTGTGTGTTTTTTCCTTAGCCAGCGCTATTGCATCTGTAACCCCACAGTGGTACGGCAGTTTCGAAATCCCGACACCATCTTTATCCTTGCCTTCGCCATCATCCTCCTCAACACCGACATGTACAGCCCCAATGTCAAGCCTGAGAGGAAGATGAAACTAGAGGATTTCATCAAGAATTTAAGAGGTACCTAGTCTGTCAGCTGTGAACAAATGAGAATTTTAGAAAGAAGCTCGTAAAAATCCACACTTTACATTGTTCATTTGTTATTTTTGTTGTGCTTGTGACTTTTTCCTTCATATTCATACCTTGACTCTTATTTTATCTAAATATTTTAACAGAGCAAGTGTAGTTAAAAGGATTTTTTTCTTGTATCAACCAAAATATTCATTTTCTACCTAAAAGCTCTTTGTAATTTGAGAGGCTTAAAGGGAAGATAGGCTTCTGCCTGTCCGCTCGAGGAAATCTAAGGAGTCTGACAGTAGATATTGTTGTTACTCTGATTTTTTTTCTCAGTAAATGTATACATGTACTGTGCACTCAAACAAAAGTGTCCAAAAAAGAAGCAAGGTGCTCTTGTAAAGTGGAGTTACTAACTTTAATTTCTGTTTTTAAGCTTACTGAGTCTCCTTTACAACAGTTAGCTTGTAGGTAACTTTTTCTGTCAGTGATGCGTTAAGTTGTAAAAGATGGCAATAAATGGCTTTTTGAATGTTGCCAATAGTTTCTTTTTTTGCTGACTGTGCAGGAAAGTGCATGACTGTAACTGACTCAATTTACCGGTTTAGTAGAGGGTGATATGTGGACAAAAGCTGGAGTTTATTACAGCCAGGATGAGAGCAGCAGGAAGAGTTTTATATATATATATATATATATATATGTATTACAAGCTCTTAATTTAGTTTTGAAATAAAACTAATCCATTTTATTTGAAATGGACATAACTGTGCTCCTGTGTTGAAGGGGTGGACGATGGAGAGGACATACCTCGGGAAACTTTGGTTGGCATCTACGAGAGGATTCGTAAACGAGAGCTTAAAACCAATGAGGATCATGTCTCTCAAGTGCAGAAGGTTGAGAAGCTCATCGTGGGAAAGAAGCCGGTATGAAATGTTCTCTGTTGAAAGGTTACCTTCATCCTATTATTGCATGTCTGACATGCAGCAAAATGCAATTTTATGGATTTCATTTTTGCTTCTTTCCTTAATTGTCTGAAAGAAAACCTGAAGATTTATAGCAATTATCTGCAGCTCTGTGTAGTATTTTTGAACCTTATAATGAGGGTTTCAACACAATCAGAGCTCTTAAGAGATTATGGCTGCAGCCACCTTAATCCATCATAATACCTCATTGGTGTCAAATGAAGAGATGATGCAGTTTCCTGACAGATCATAGCCACTTTTGTTTGGTGAATTTATAAATAATACTAGTCTTTATCGTGTCAGGGTTAAAAGCAACAGCATGTCCTTACAGTATTTCTGCAGGCGGTGTTGTTTATGTTGGAAGTGCGGGTATGATAGGAGGTTCAGACCATTTTTAATGAAGTCTGTTCTAACAAGACTAATAGAGTATTAAAAATTAATATCTCATTAACACTTAGTCACATAATTAAAGGTGGGATTTTTTGGTCATAAAACTAGAATTCTTGTCTGAAATAGTTAGATCTATCAGGATTGCATTCAGATGTCTTCTATATGTCATTTTATCCTTATGGTTAGTTCCTTTTAGTCTGACAACAAAGACAAACTAATGTCATATAACATGATGCAATGCAATATGATGCAAGTGCAATAATATATCTTGAGTTTTATTTTGTTGTCTTTAATAGTGTAAATGCTCTTAATCTACTTGGTGCTGTATTTTCAGATTGGATCCCTCCACCACGGCCTGGGATGTGTAAGTCATTTCCGTTTCTATAAATTGTCAACCCTGGTTAGTTAGGCCTGCTCAATAAATTGAAAATTAATCGACATTGTGACATCATCTTGTGCAATACCCGTATTGCAAAACTTGACAATCGCAATAAATGGTTACCTTAAATGTTTACACACATGCATAGACAGAGAAACCTTTTCATTTTTAAAAAAGCCCACGTGCACACTATCTACACTGTTTTTAAATGTTGTCATTATTTTTGACCAGTACTACCACAAAGGTAGACAATTGTTCTTTGGTGTGTTTTCCTGACATACAGGTTTCTTACCTGTCTCCTGTTGCGATTTGTTCATGGATCACAAGTCAAATCGTCATTTCAATATTAATCACTACAAATCGCACATCACAAGTTTTTCTCATTCTGTGCAGCCCTAGCTCTGGTCCTCCATCCACCATATTGCTGATCTTTTTTGTTATTCCAGCCCCATTTACTGATAATTACCTGAATTAGTTTGTTCATTTAATCACTTGATGTCTAGTAATCTGGAATCAGCTAGTCCAGCAGTGGTATATCTCAGAAACCTGAGTTTGGAACCCTGCTTTGAGTGATATTGAGATTTACTGCTGCTTTATATACAGAACTATTTGGACGCACCCCATAATCATTGTATTCAGGTGGTTCAAGTAGAGCCAGAGGTTTATCCTTACAGTCTCCTGAATTGTTCTGAGAATAGATGCACCTTTTCAATATTTCACAGTCAGATACGAGTGATAGCTAATGACAGTGGAAGCATTTCAGATTAGCTGCTTCTTGAAGTTAGTAAGCTAAGAGCGTCTTGTTCAACTGAAAATATTGTGAGCACACATAACCTGTGGGGGGAGTTTCATGGTATGGATTTCCATAGCTAAGCAGCTGCATGCAAGCCTCGTGTTGATGAGTCACTCCTTTTTGTTTTGGTGAGTTAGACAAATGATTCTAGGTTAGGCAAATACGCTCACTTGCTACACACGCCAGGTTTGGATGAGTCCCGTGAGTGACTTTCATTAGAGGACAAACAGAGCTTATATACACAAACAAGAAAGTGTTTAAGGAGCTTTTTTTCCCCTCTACTTATAATAATGGAAAACAAGGTTGGATGAGTAAGGTGTTTAGGCATTTACCTCAAATTCCAACAGAAATACTCTAATATAAAACGTGTAAAGCAGAAGAAAAGGGGAGTCTTTCTTTTTTTTTAAATGCATTTTATTGGAGTGTTCATTATTAGTGCTTGTTAGAGGAATAGTCTAAGGTTTCTTTTTCTCTTTCTCAACATTTGTCTTTTTGCCCAACTTCCTGACTCTGTACGAGACTCTGCTGCTGTTTCTCTCTGTAACTGCTGTTCCTCATTACACTGCAGACTAAGCCCATAATTACGTCTGAAGTGCTGGTGCCTCTGCCACCCTTGTAGGTGCTGTCACTTCCCCATCGCCGGTTGGTGTGCTACTGCCGCCTGTTTGAAGTGCCAGATCCCAACAAACTTCAGAAGCTCGGCCTGCATCAGCGGGAGATCTTCTTGTTCAATGACCTCCTTGTGGTAAGCCCCCCCTTTAATTTAATTGATCGCCTCGCCTGTTCAGACCGAACTTGATCGTCTCTGTGTGTTTTGTTTTGTTTTTTTTTGTTTATTTTTAGGTAACCAAGATTTTCCAGAAGAAGAAGAATTCTGTTACATACAGCTTCAGACAGTCCTTCTCTCTGTATGGGATGCAAGTTTTGTTGTTTGAAAATCAGTGTAAGTGTTGCGGAGGGTATTCTTAGCTGCCGAAACATGTTACGATACACCACGCGTTCAAGCGACCACTTCCAATGAAAAGTCTATGTAAATGCACGTAAACACTTTCCTGCCTTCTGCGTTCAAAAATCTACGCATCAAAAAATATGTACGTTCTATGATCGTTTTTAGGCTCTGCGCAGAAAACACACCACCACTGATCGAGCGTTAAAAAGCTAAACCAGGTCAGCTTTAATCTATCAGAGACTTGGATTTGGTAGGGATGTACGGATGGCATCCCTTTTCATTTACAGAAGTGCCAACTGTTGGAAAATTGATCATCAAGGAGAAATGAATAATTGCAGTTTGTGCCGACCAGAATTATATAACACCAAGTCTTTTATATATTGGAAAAGAGCTGTGAAAGAACAAGCCCGGAGCAAGATTCACCAGATTTACACCACTTTGCCTTTTCACACCAAACCTCTTCCAAATGTAGGTGGCGGACATGCGCTAGTAAACAGTAGCAAAAGAAGAAGAACCCCCACCCTGCATGTCCAATGTCGACACCGTGGGAGAAAAGTGCGTTCAAGAACCCGTGTTTAGCTCGTTCTTGAATGCGTGTCTTATGGCTGATGTAGTTTGGGTTCCTTTAACTTATGAAGGAGTTGCTTGACCCATTTTACCTCTGCTTCAATCTACGGCCCTTCCATGACTGTCCGTTCTTGTTCTGCTGCTGCTGCCATTTCCACAGATTACCCAAATGGAATCAGACTTACATCAGCCATCCCGGGGGCAGACATGAAAGTGCTCATCAACTTTAATGCCCCCAACCCCCAGGACCGCAAGAAGTTTACAGATGACCTGCGGGAGTCCATCGCTGAGGTCCAGGAAATGGAGAAATACAGGATAGAGTGTAAGCTGACTTTACTGTGTCCTCCCCAGTAAATCAAAACGGAAGATGGCACCTGATTATTTAGCAATTTACAGAACAGGAAATTACTTTGGAGATTCAACTGTGTTATTTGGAATGAGCCATTGGTGCCCTCAACCATGACAGAAGAGCTAAAGTGTCATTCTGCATTCGAGTTTAAAAGCTCTTACCTTGGCTTCTTTTCCACAGCCGAGCTTGAGAAGCAAAAGGGGGTGGTGAGGCCCAGCATGTCGCAGAGCTCCGGCCTGAAGAAGGAAGCCGGGAACGGCAACATGAATCGCGCCAGTCTAGACGACAGCTATGCCATGGGCGAGGGCCTGAAGAGGAGCGCCCTCAGCAGCTCCCTGAGGGACCTCTCTGAAGCAGGTACAGCCAGGACATCCTCGCTTTTTCTAGCAGGTTCTGTGCCGCCTCTGGAAGGTGATACCAAGGGGATAAAAATAGCAAAATGTTAATTCACGGCACCATATTTGATTTTTTAAAGCTCTGCCTTTTGAACCCCATTACCCCCCTGGTGACTGGATGTTTTTGGTCTGGACGATTTCAAAGTTTAACAAAGCAAGGCATGTTTAAAAAGAGACTTGAGCAGCTCTCCAGCTGCTTAGTAGAAGCTTGAGCAGTGCAGCTTTCTTTGACGTATGCCGGCAGTCGCCCCCATTATAGCATTTCCAATGAATTTTTTTTTTCATCTTTTCCTCATCTTTTGCAAGTTTATTTTCAGTTCAGACTTCTTCATCAGACATCATCTCATCTTCTTTCAGAAGGAAATTCCTTTATTAATTTAGTCATTCCATGATCCGTGTAAATCCGTGTGCAGCTGATAAAACAATAAACTCCAGTTAGGGGTGTGCCTCCCAGTCGAGTGTTCGGCCTTGTGATCACCACCTCAGGTAGACAGAAGTCCTCATAAGTGTCCCTACCCTCATGTTTCTTGTGTTTTTGCTGGATGAGGCATGCCAATGGGGTCATTATTTGTTTTTTTGGTTTGTTTTCGCCTTTCATATTCCATCTCATATGTATTGTTTTCCATCTATATATAACCATTAGGTATTTTGCTGTTCATGTGCAATAACCGGCTGCAGCAGACCTCCACCCTCAGATCTGTATATGCCAACATTTTCCATGTGCAGCAGCCACTGTATTGCTTTTGATGTTTCTCTTCCTTTGTGACCGTCACTGGCTTTTATTTATTTCTTTTTACCAACCCGTCGCCAAAAACCAGCACTTAGTACCAAGAGTGAGGTTGATTAACTCTGGACCCAAAAGGACACATTTATCAGCATTACGTCCACATTTAGGGTTTGAATTTCAGTGAAGTTCTGGGTTCGCCTGAAACTTTAAAGAAAAGCCACGGCACCATGTCAACCACCACCTCCTCCTACTCAGACCTGAATGCCCTCCTCCCCCCCATCCCAACCATATTTTAAGACTCACAACCCGCTGCACTGCCCCCTAAGGGACGGGCGAGCCACCCGACCGGCTGTAGTCGATCCAGAAGTGCTGTCGATCTCTAATCTCTGGTATTGCATGTCTCGGGCAGGCAAGCGGGGGCGCCGCAGCAGTGCAGGATCACTAGACAGCAATATGGAAGTAAGTTGGAAGCAGCTGGTATCCAAGCCAAACATTTTTTTTCTTGTTCTGATGTGCACTGTGAACACTCCATTTATTTATTTTTTGGTCTTACACCTTCTCTGCTTCATAGACATTTGTTTGGATCATTTCTTTTTCCTCCTGGGATGTCTTCTGACCTGCTTGCCTCAGTTAGTGTGCATGCATGGGTTGCCTGCGATCCTGCCCCCCCTTTTTTTTTTCTTTTTTGAGAAGCCAGAGATGTCCTGTTGTGGTCATGTTTAGTGACCTGCGTACACGTTACCCGCAAACCAGCATGACTCCCACTAATGCCTCCTCTGACTCCTCCCCCCTGTTGCCTGCCTGTCCTTCATTCAATCACATCCAAGCAGTTTTCATTTGGTTCTTCTCTTTGGCAGGGTGGTAGCTCTGAAAGACACTAGGAAACTCTTCATTTCCTGCAGCCCCTCTACCTGTCTGGGTCTGTCTTTTTTTGTTTTTTTTCCCTTATCCACAACCTTTTATTAGATGCTGTGAGGTTCAGGGAGGAACATAGCCGTCATTATCTGAGATGGGCTTCGAGGATTTTTCAGTCATTCGTTTTACTCTCATTTCATTTATCCATCAAGCTCATGTGTTGACTTTTTAACCAAAGCTGCTCTCAAAGCCGTCCGAGCAGACGTGCTGCCCAGCTTTAGTGCCAAAGAAGAAGCCTTCCGTTAACATTTTGGTCCTTTTGACCCCCAAAACAGGAGGGAAACACACAAGCGCTCAGTCCCTTTTGCCCTCTTGACTTGTAGCCCAATGCCAGTGTGAATAACGAGTTTGCCTGTCACACCCCTGCATGTGGAAACTGTGCTGCAGATGAAAACACCAAGTTGCATGTCTGACCCTTAGAAACGCAGAAAGAGATGAAACGTTGCTCTTCTTTACCCCTCTAGTGTCATTGCCCACCTTAGTCTCTAGCCACAGATTGTTTTAAGACGGTATTGAAAGTATTTTGGAATGTAGGTTCCCTTTCTTGTGACGTGTTTGCTGAAATATTCCTGCTGCCTCCTCATGACAACATTTAAGTTTTCATTTGCATGCCCTATAACATTTTGCTACTTCTTTATCTGAAAAAATAAGGCACAAAAATGGTGACTTCCTCGTCTTCCTCAGTTGTACACAGTTAGATGGTTTGGAGCAGCAGCTCAGAGGCTGACAGGTGTGCTGTTGTCTTCTTCCCCCACTTCCTGCAGGGGTCCATCATTAGCAGCCCCCACACACGAAGGAGAGACCCCCTGCCACGAGAGGGCGCCCCCCGCAGCCATCCCTCCTCCATCCCGAACGCCGCATCGACCTCCATTCTCGGGTCGCTCTTTGGCAGCAAGCGAGGGAAACCACCATCTCAGAGCCACCCCCCTTTGGTGCCGCCCGGCCACCCCACCCTGATATCTCATAAGCCCCACCCGACCAACCTGCACCACACGGCACAGGCGGTGCACGCGGCACAGGTCCAGCTCCACGGCCATCAGTACTGCCAGCTCCCACAGAACCCCCCTCCCTACCACCACCACCACCACTACCACCCGCCCCCCCACACGCAGTACCACCAGCACCCGGCCTTCAGCTCACATGCGCACCCGCACGCCCACCCGCAGCACAGCCACTACGGCCAGCATTCCCACCACGGCCCGCACGGGCCTCACCACCACCCTCAGCAAGCGGGTTCTGCTCCCGGTGCTCCCAAACCCAAACACAGTGGCATCAGCACCGTAGTGTGATGCTGCTGACACAAACAGGACGAAGACAGCAAGAAGGGACTTTAAGGAAAGAGGGACAATCGCTTACACCAAAGGGACTGACAGCATAACTCTATGGCCTGTCCACTGTGTTCAGCTGCTGTGATGGGAACCAACCACACGCAGCCTCCTTCTCACTTCCAGGTCCAACCAATATGCAGGATGGAAATCGGACTCCAATCTTCCACTAGGGGCCTTTTACTAGTCTGCCTGATGCTGGGCTCATGCCCCATCAGGGTTTTGTGTGGGTGGAAAGAGGGTGGTGGGGGTTTGCACAGGAATTCTCTCTTTTTACTTTATTTTCTTCACACACCGCCAGTCTGTGATGGCTGTCTCCGCATGCCGCTCCTCCTACTTCATTTCTCTGTCTCACATTATCAGGAGGAAAGATGCTCTGAGATTAAAACGAAAAAAAAAAGAAGAAAAACATGGCTGACTGTTTTCACGGTTTCTTGTGCACAGTCGTTTTGAACCGTTTGAGTCTTTGGTTTGCAGGTTTTACCATCATATGAGAATGCTATTCGTTGTTGCCTCCTGTAGAGTTCATATATAGTGAAAAATCTAGATATAATCATTTCATACTAACTTAAATCAAAGGACAGGTAAACAACCCAAGTCAGCCATTGTAGTTCTAGTGCTGTATTTACTGTAGATGACAGCTATATGTGTTGTCTCTTAGCTCTCATAAATAAATGTGCCAATTATTAATGCATAATCTATTTAGTCGAGACTTAATGTACAGTATATTGTGTGTAAAGTAATTTGTAAGCTTATACATACGATTATTATCAGCAAAAATGACAGTATCAGTATTCTACTGGCTGTGGAAACAGGATCTAGACCTGAAAGGAGGGGACTCCGCCTCAGTTTGGTCTTTAATCTCAATGAGAAAAGCTTCTGGACAGCAGCTGTCGCACACGAGGCTGTAGATTCTGATCGACTCCGATCGTGGCTGACAAAATAAGAGCCTCAGTTACTGTTACAAATGAAAAAATAAAAGTCTGCCCCCGTTAACATGTACAACAGCTGCTCTCTTGGGTTTAGAAGTTAGAAAAAAAGTTTTTTTTAAAATTACTTTTGCCTTGTTTGGAATTTAGCATTCACCCAATAATTAGGTGAATGAATAAAATCAACTCACACAGTGAGATTTCCCTTTTTTTTCTCTATCATTTGTGCAATATTTGTACTGATTTTGTAAATCAAGTTAAGATCTCCCTCCTCTTTTGTGTTCGACATTTTCCGTGGTATTTATTCATTCCTGGTTTTCCGCCCCTGTCGGTGTCTTTTCTTGGTGAGTTACTGTCTGGCTGTCCTCGTGGTCTTACGGGAGGTGCAGATCTGGAGTTTAGTGGAATGTCTAGTTGAGTGAGTTTGTTTGCATGTAATGTTATTGGTGTGGGGTAAATCCTCTGCACATTATATGACAGAATCAGTGTTACCATAGCAGGATTAAAGTGCAATCGTGTTCAGTTCAACACAGACTCGCACTCAAGAGTCCGTCATCTCGTCCAAGACGAAATTCAGGTGAGATGAAGAAAAGCGTCCTTTTTTTTTCCATTGAAAGTATAGCTCACAGTGGAACGAAGAATGTGTGTATATATATTTTAATAAAAGGAAAATTTATCTTCTTGGGTTGAACTATTTTGCTGGATAAGCACATATGAAAAACAACCTTCATTTTTTTTCAGGAAATGCAGTTATAACATAGATAATGCAAGCTGAACAAACTGGTATATATAAAGAATATCTTTCTACAGTCTAAGAAGAGTCTATTCTAGTGTGTAAATTAGTGACAGTAAACTGTTTGTCCCAATATTCAGGTTGTAAATGTATTTTAATGACCCTCATGACGAATTCATTGCCACGAGTCAGGCTCCCGCAGAGGTGTTCGGGTGACAGACATATCACATGATCAGCTGAATGTGTCCATCATTCCAGACCAATTTGGTTTGTGCATTTTTTTTTTTTTGAGTGTGTTGTAGCGCTTCACTTTGTGAGAAAGTCCCCCAACAATGCACTGCGTGGATCTGATGCATCACTGTTCACTGTGAGCTGATGGGGAAGGAAATCAGCCTTTACATTGGGACTCCTCTTTTAGTTTAGAGTCCTCGATGACGAGGAGGTCTGCTCTTTTCCATGTATGGTAGTTACTGAAGTTCAGCATGCATTTCATCCACAAGCCATCCTGTAAATTACCGACATGAAGAAACATTGCACTTTGTTTGTTTGAGGGCTTTCATCGTGTAAATATGGGGGATTTTGATGAGTGAGCAGATGGACGACTGTAAAGGGACCACGACTTTGGTTATTTGAGATGTATATAATGTGTAAACAATCAGTGCTCTATTCTCATATCTGCCGGTAGGATCAGGATGTACATACATCGCCTCATGGGACGGATGTGAGGGCTGATAAACGAACATATCGATAGTCTCTGCCTCCAGCTGCAGGGAACGGACATCCGCTGTGGAAATCAAATGACAGACTGTTAGAAAAGGGTGCTACAAACAACGTCCAGCTCGGTCGTCACCGCCCACCTCCACCCGCAAAAATGGCTTGAGACGCATTTTCAGAGAAAGCTAAGACGGGAATGGCCTCATTTGTGTGTGCATTCAGTTGTACAGTGAGTAGTCAGTCAGTAAGACCCCAGTTATTGTAAAACTACAACTGTGACAATGTTGAGAACGTAAAATAAACAAATATATGAGTTACGGTACATGCATTTGTTTTCTTTTCAACAAGATGAAAGCTGAAAGATGAATTTGTGTTTGCTGTGTCATGATTGGCATCTTTGTGCTGCTGTAAACGTCTCCTGCTGGTGAAAATGTTTTAGTCTAAAATCACAGATTTCATTGCAGAACTCAATGATTTGATGCAAAATAGTTAAATTAGAAAAACTTGCAGTTCTTGGTTGGATTTTTTAAAATCCCTTATCATAATAGTCCTGCCACCATGTTTCACAGTGGCTTTGCTTTTTTTTAACCACCTGGTTGTTATTAGGTCTTATCCTGAACACAGCATCGTTGTTATTGTACTTGCGTATTAATTTCTTAAAGACCCACTCCAATCATCTTTTAATCTATTTTAAAAGGCCTTTTCAGTGGTCTTTCAGTTCTGATGATGCTGTTTTTAGGCAAAATCAAAAAACCTGTGTCATTTTATAGGACAGTTTTTGCAGAGAGGCAGGAAGGAGTTCACTAGAAATTAGCCTCTGAGTTGTGAACGGGACCATTTTCACGAAGAAAGACTGCTCCATTTACTGATCCATAAGTGGGTGCATTAGAATGAAGCAGAGCTGAAAGCTTATGGCCTGTTGCAGTGCCTTCTACCTCACATCTTCAGGCTTTTTCCAGCTGCACTTTTTTTTTCTGCTTCTTATTCACAACAATTTGAATAAAGAAATACCCAGAAATGCAATTTTAAGATTAATTTTCTTGATATATGTCCTCCATCGTGAGAAAAATGCCTCAAGAACTTGTTAAAAACACCAAAAACACAGTTTTCATGAGAGTGGGCCTTTAACTTTGTTTTTCAGGGAAGTTTATGAAACGAAAGTCTCTATAACTGCACCAGTGTAATGTCTATTTTCCATCAGTAATGCCTCAATAGATGTAAAAATGCCACCCTAAATTCATAAAAACATTGTGCATATAAATGCATGGAATGTACATATTCAATATACTTTGATAAGAATCAGTCTTTGTTACAACAGACTACAGTTTCTTTCTTTTTTTACATTTTTGGTTGGTGTTGTACCTTGTGATTTTTATCCAAAAAAAGTGGACCTTGGCTCAAAAAGAAAGACAAACAAAAAAAAACACAAAGTACAAAGTAGGAAAGTTGCAAAATGTCCATATTTCCACTAGAGGGCGCGCGTTACACCAACATTAAATAACACAGCTTGAGCTGTTGCGCCTCTACTGGCTGAACGGTGCACTCCCAGAGAACATGAAGATAAATTATCAGACACAATTCTTTTTTATTGAAACCTTTTTTCAAAACCTTTTTACACTCTAATTATGTGTCCTTTCTATGTTCCAGTACATCCGCAGCAGGGCTGTGTGGAGGCGGCTCTGCTATTATTTATTAGATAAACTCTTATCTCTTAAGGGCAGCTGGATTTCCTCCATGTCACATGCTCCCTTTGCTGCAGTGTCATTGGAGTGCTCCTCACTCTGATGATGTTGTGGGGAGTGTGAATACTCAAGGTTCTTCTGTTGCAAACTTAGGAAAAGTCCTGAAATGTTACATTTGACAAGAAGAAGGAAGTTTCAAGGATGACAAGATTCTGAAAGGTTGGCTTTTTTCTTCAGCTTTTGCTCTTTTGGGATGTTCTTCAACACATTCATTTACCATAAGTTGCATCCAGCTGTTTTCTACTCCTCTGCTTGTGGTCTCATGAGTTCTAAATGTTCTCTCCTCTTCCTCAGGATGCTGTTTTTGAGTTTAAGCCTGGCTGTTTACCTCCCCCTGACTTCCTCAAATGCTCACATCAGTGGTAGGCCCTGCATCTGTTCTGCACCGGTACCAGCTGGGCTCCGTGTGAACTGCAGCTCTTTGAACCTCACCTATGTTCCTCATCTACCTTCAAATACCATGGAGCTCCACATGCAGGACAATAAGCTCACCTCTGTGGATCCAGGCCTTTTTGACAAACTTTTTTCCCTCAGGAAGCTCTCCCTGTCTGGAAACCCCTTCCACTGTGACTGCAGAATCCAGTACC
Source organism: Adrianichthys oophorus (assembly GCA_036245035.1). Lineage (NCBI taxonomy): Eukaryota > Metazoa > Chordata > Actinopteri > Beloniformes > Adrianichthyidae > Adrianichthys > Adrianichthys oophorus. The sequence continues at coordinate 15,721,371 of BSAI01000015.1, forward strand.
TGAGGAACTGGATTCTAAAGAACAGACACGTCATTTCCGCGGTGCCAACTTGCTCCACGCCGAGCTCTGTTGCTCACAAAGCCATCACAGAGCTGACAGAGCAGTACTTTTCCTCCTGTGCCTTACCAAGCTGTGCTTACACAACCAGCACTTTGATGGTGGGGATGCTGCTCTGCCTCCTCCTCCTGTTTCTGTGGAGCCTAAAGCTGGCCAGAAGGTCCACCTTCACACTGTCCATAGATGAGAGGCATTCAGGCTTTCAGAGTGACTCTTTGCGCTCCTTGAGGCCCAAACACAGACGGAGGCTGCACTCAGGACTGTCTGAGCCTGGCGTGGACTTTTTCTCCTGCTCTGAGGACTTGGAAAGACCACTTCTTAATATGGAGCTACTGCCGCAGGTGCTGGATGTGTTGCAAAAGAAACACAATATAAAGATAAAGGCTACCTGAGGAACTTCTGTGCACGGCAGGTTTTTAATCACTTTTTAAATTTAATTTTTTTTCAATGGACACAAAAGGACACAACCCACGGCTTTGGTGTGCAGATGATTGTGTCCGGAAGAAACACAACAAAAAAAAAAAAAAGAAAAATGGGAGGATAACAACCTCTAAAGGGAGAAGCCAAAAGGCAAAAAGATTTAAACAAATATCCAGGGTATTTTAAACAACGTTGGAAAGTTTTGTGCAAAGTCTCTTTAATTCGGTTGAATTTCTGCTTAAAAAACAAACACTTTTAGAGCCTTGGACTGGTGTGTTGTGAGTGATAAAGAATCAAAAATGTTCTTTGTATGCAGACAGATGGACCATTGAGCTCCGTTTAGTTGAGCAGAAAAAACTCTGTTCAGGTTAAATTAATGTTCTTGTCATGTGTTCAGAATGCAGACTGTATTTAAATCTGTAGTTTGTTGCAAAAAATGTACAAATTTACAAAAAAAAGAAAGATTAAGGTAGAAAAATTATGAAACTGTAAAACACTGATTTTCATATGATGATAAAATTACTTTCCAGCTCCTAAAATTTGAACATTAACCTTTTTACCACAGTTCTCTTTGTTTGTGATCAACTGATTTTCCAATAAGAATCTTAAATGCAGATCCACTGGTTGCTGCATGGACCCACACCCTCATACTTCCTCCAAACTGTTCTAATAGTGTTAGGCTTTTGAAAATGAGAATAATTGAACTTAAACATTGGTTGACTGACTACCAAACAAAGAACATGCACGCCTCATGTACTGTTGAATTTGATGACATTCAGCTGATTTTCCTTTAGTGCAGAACAGATGCCTGATTGGTCATTCTCTTACTTTGATGCACCAAAGAGGGAAAAATGTGGAGCTGTTGATGTCAAGATAAGAAAATAGTATAAAAAACTTTAATTTAAAAAATTGCAATTAAAAACTATAAAAAGTAGATGGACATGTCCTCATTAACTGATGTTCCACTAATTTGTACTACGTTTTACTTAGATAAAATATAAAGAAATGTATGGTTTTGCTCATATTAAAAATTACCATTTAAGATCATAGGAAAAAAAAAGTAAAGACAAACCTCAGGAATACATTTTAGAACCTGTATTTACGCCTATTGGATTTTTTGAAAAAGGGATGTTTGATTAAAAAATATATAAATATATATATATACCTTGCTGTTCAGGGCTTGTTTTTGAAATAAACATAAAAATAAACTGAAAATGAACCAAAAAATGACATAACTTTTAGAATCCTGGAAAAAAAATTTTTTGAGTAATTAAAAAAGACTGCAAGGAATGCTGACACTTTTAGAAATGAGTTTTAGACAGCACTGTTTTCAGCAACACTTTTATCCTGTTTGAGCCCCACCATTACAGGACCCAGGAACATGAATAAATGAGTTCTGCTGGAACTATTTCATCAATGTGGAAAGTTGTTGAAAGGAATTACGGGAAATGATTTATCAACAGTTGTCCTCATAAGCCCAAAGGGTTTGACACATGGAAAATCTAAAGATCTCATATTTAAAAAAAAAACTCTTTAATTCCCCCAAAATTCTAAGGAATTTGACCATGATTCCCTAAAAATGATAGCCGGTTCTTTAGAAAGACCCACACTTCAAGAATCATTGAATTCAATCATTAAGAAGCAGCTTACATAAAAATAAATGGTAACTTTTTCCATTCCAAAAGCTTTTAAAGTGTTTTATCAGAAAAAAAGACACAAACAATGTGTTGAACTGTTGTAAGGATTTCTTCTTTTTTTTTCCAAGATAAAATATTTACAATAAATAAAGATGAAGGTAAACACTGTGGATGGATTTTAGAAGCTTTTCTGCTGAGGAGAAAATTTGAAAACTTAATAATACTGAGATAAGGACAGATGGTAATGTTTCATTAAGAAACTAAGTCTGTGCAAATACGGCCATGAGCCTCACAGCTACACAAAATGCAGACAGACAGTACTATTACAGGACAATATTGCACAACAGACAGTTGTTACAGTACATGTGTTACTCTGTTTTTCATGCATAGGTTTACCAGGATAAATGGATGGGCAAAAAAAATCAAAGTCAGCGGTTAATGAATAGTGTGTCTTAATATAAAACAGTGGTAACTTCTTGTAATAAATATAGGATGGCTTTAGGAGTTGTAATCATCTACAACATATCCATCATCTAAAAAACACTTAGAGGGTCAAATAAGGCAATTCTTTGACAAACGGGTGGTTGAAGTTAGCACAAAAACAATGTAAAAAAAAAAGCAGATGACGCTAACAGACGGAGGCTCCATTTATTCTAAGTTTTATCTGAATACTGAATATGTTTTCTCAATGCCCTGTCAATGTCCAGTGTTGTGCTCCTACAAGTTAATGTAGTTAAGTGGCGTGCTTCCGGGTTAATGTCGTCATCAGAAGCTCTACTGAGGCACAAATTTCTCATGCTCGAATATGAGATCGACGGCCTCTGCCACGTCCTGCACGATATAGTCTGGCTCCACCAGAGCGGGCTCGAACAGGAAATCCCGGTGGCCGTGGAAAACGGTCTCCTTGATGCAGCGGTGTGGGTTGGATGGCACGTTAACGCTGTGGTTGTACACCCCCGTGCACACTAGGATGGACTTACAGGAGGTGGCAGAGGGCAGCGCCAGCTCGCTTTCCCACAGGCTGTCGGACTCCTCCTCCCCGGGCACCGTGGCGGCGGACCCGGTGACGGCGGCCATCTTTGCCACAGCTTTGGGGTTCTTTCTAGAGACTCTCTCTTCCAGGTAACGATTGTACAGGTTGGCGCCATAGATGTCTGTCATCAGGTTATCGCTAAGAGTTTAGAAAGGCAAAATTATTCAGATGGTATGTAAATGAACAAAATTTGACTTTCTTGTGTAGTTTTTTTGAAACGTTAACATTTACAGGAGCGAAGCAGCAGTTACCTGTAAATTAAACAATAGTTTAAAAAGGAGCTTAAAGACACACTCCAATGAAAATCACGTTTTTGGTGTTTTTTAAACTTGGTTTCTGAGTGTTTCTTGATTCAAATCATTGTGAATCAGGAGCAGATGAAAAAAACCAACAACTTATTCGTGAGTTAGCGTCTCCTTGCTCCAAACTCTCAGCAACGGGGAGGGGAAGGGGGGGTGGGGTTTCTTGACGTCCCACCCACAACACAGAGGTGAATTTCGAATGAACTATTCCTGCTCTGTCCTAGAAAACAACAGATTGTTTTTATTTTGGCTAAAAACGGCATAATCATAATTAAAAGAGAACTGGAAACACTTAGATCATGAGATGATCAGAGGGGAACCTGCAGAGACGCATGACAACAGCAGGGGGAACTGAAAGCTGGTTTAGTGTTGATCAAAATGTTGACTTGTACATTATTTACTAACAAAATGCTGATGGAGGCAAATTTTCAATTCCTGCTTGTTTGTTTGGTTTCGTTTTATTCTTCTGACAAATGTAACACTTGCTTTAATGGACAATCTTTCTTCCAACTTTATACTAACACAATTTTTTTTTTTAATACTCAAAAAATGTGCCTAAAAACTTCAATGTGATCAATTCCCTCCTCTGCTACACCAGTGTGGTCACTTAGCTGTACAATGCAGTGACCTGGTTTCTCACCCTATAGCATAAAGGGTAGTGATGGGGAGTTTCCATTGCCTCTCCAAGGCTTGGCTTCTGATGAGGAACTCTGCAAAGTGGTAGGTCAGTTCACTGGGCTTCCCCATGAGAGCCTCATACTTCAACTCCCTGCCTGTTATCTTCTTAAAGATGTTCTCAAGGCAAACCAGAAAGGTTCCATGGCCAAACCTAAGAAAAAGAGATGTCACAGTAGAAGTTAAGACATTTTCATTCTTTAATCCGAGAAGAGTGATCCCTAAAAGCTCACCGCGGAGCATTAGCCTCAGCCATCCACATGAGGTCCATGTTACAGGCCAGAAGAGGGAGGTGGGGCATCACTTGGGATTGGTGTACGCCACTGGGGTTACCATTAGTCAACAAAACGTCAATGATCAGCTGCAGGTTGGTTTCCCATCGAATAGGCTCCCCAAACAAAACTACAGCTGCATTTTAGAGTGGCAGACATGAAGAGATTGTCAAAAAATATGAGGGACAGGACCATCAACTGTATAAAAGAACTGGACTGAGTGAAACCCCCCCAGGTTTCAAACAGGAAGCTGGTTCCAAGAAGCCAAAGCCCTGTAAACTTCCATACAGGAATAAACAGCAGTTACTCTGTCATTTTATTTGTCAGAATAACCATTCTTGGTATGATACTTTTTTAAAACATGTTCTTCATAATCCCATTTTTTTCTGTAGTGCGAGTTATTCAAGTTATAAACTGACCAATCAGATGCTGCAATGAAAGTACGTGCTGCCTAATGGGCCCCAAGTCAAACCTTTAAAATGTTTGGCAGATTTTTGACCAATCGAACTGACAACATTCAACATGGTGGCATTCATATCTCAAAAAAGGCAACTGAATTGATTACATTTGGTTGAAGCCAAAAGAGTCATTTTCTATGGATGATGGATAAAATGGATAAAACATTAGAGGAGCAAATTCTCACCTTCAACTTTAGGAAGATTGATTACAGGGTTGGTCTGAAATGAGAGATGTGAGCTTAATGTGACAGAAACACAACAGTTCAATTATCAACAGACTTTAGCGCCAGATAATGAACTCTTACCGGAAGTTTGGGTCTCCTGTTGTGATCCACCATGTCCAGCAGTGGGTACGACTCCCTCAGCATGTCGATGCTGATTACATTCTTAAAACCAACACTGAGAATGGATCACGAAGACGTTTTTAGAGGAGAAATCAAAAGGTTCAAAGCTGAGAAAGCGACAGAAAAAGAACACTTGAGAATTACTTTTTAGCAATATCCAGGACGGGTCCCTGTCCGGACACCAAAACACATTTGTCGTGGAACTTTTTCAACATCCTCAAAGGACTGTGGGACATGACGACTTGCTCTTGAGTAATCTGAAAATACAATGAATGCAAGGGGAAACTGATGACACTGGATTGAAAAAAAATCTATTTAGACAAAATGTAAAACAAATGTGGAGGTTTTCAGATATCTTTAAATTCAGCCAACAAAGCCTTCACTCTGTTTGACGTGACTTGCAGCATTAATCTCAGACAGATCTGTTCTGAAGTAATCTTTTTTTTTCTGGATGATGTAATCCCTTGGTGACCCTGAAGGGGAGGAGTTTTAAACAACTCTTTGCTTTTAGTTCATTGATTTATTTTGGGGGGGTTTAATTTAAATGCTACAGCACGTCAGTCAGTGAGAGGTCTGGACTTTGACTCTTTAAAGTCCTTGACCCTTCTCTCCTTTGGTCGATTAACTAACCCAACTCTTCGTCTAAATTTAGCAACCACATCGAGAATTTCTTACTTGACAACTAAATATTTACTCAAACTCAAAATATAGCTATTAGCAGGCACTACTTTGACAAGATAAGTGTGCTGAAATCAATCCCAAAATTAAAAATATCTTTTGAGGATAATTGTCAAGTGTCTTATTAATTATCAGTGTCTTCTGTAGGTGTACGATCACCGCCACTTACAGGCACTCCCAGGATGTGAGAGAGCTGGTCAGCTTTAGTTTGTCGGAGACAGTTCCCTGCATTTGTGACAAAAACTACTGGCACCACAAACTGTCCCTGAGAGTTGACCAACTTCTCAAATGTCTTCTTGGCCGCAGGGATTGGCATCCTTCCCCGAACGAGCACGCCATCGATGTCAAACAACAGGCCAAACCTTGGCTGTGGCTGTAGAAAGAAGACAATTGAATAAATTGAGCCATGAACTATGATAAAACCTTGTTTAAAAATTGTGTAAATAACAAAAACTGATTGAGGATAGTGTGGATATTTTAAAATATTGATGATTTTCTACAATTTGAATTGAATAGACACTCACTGGTCACTTTATTGGGTACACCTGTCCAACTACTAATTAACGCAAATTTTTAATCAGCCAATCACACGGCAGCAACTCTGTGCATTTAGGCATGTAGCCATGGTCAAGACGATCTGCTGAAGTTCAAACCAAGCATCAGAATGAGGAAGAAAGATGACTGAAGTGATTTAGAACGTGGCAGAAACTGCTGATCTTCTGGGATTTTCACCCACAACCATTTCTAGGATTTACAGAGAATGGTCAGAAAAAGAGAAAATACCCAGTGATCGGCAGTTCTGTGGGCAGAAATGTCATGTTGATGCCAGAGCACAGAGGAGAATGACCAGACTGGTTCCAGCTGATAAAAAGGCAACAGTAACTCAAACAACAACAGAGGTCTGCAGAAGAGCATCTCTGAACGCACAACACGCCCAACCGCGATGCAGATGGGCTACAGCAGCAGGAGAACACTGCAGGTGTCACAAAGAACAGGAATCTGAGGCTACAATTCACACAGGCTCACCAAAACTGGACAAAATGAGATTTTAAAATAAATATTGGCTGGTCGGATGAATCTTGATTTCTGCTGCAAATTTTGGACGGTAGGGTCAGAATTTGGCATCAACAAATAAGAAAGCATGGATCCATCCATGGTTTCAACACCTCAACCTACCAGAGTTTTGTTGCTAACCATGTCCATCCCTTTTTGACCACAGTGTACCTATCTTCTGATGGTTACTTCCAGCAGGATAACACACCATGTCATAAATCTAAACTTATCTCAGACTGGATTCTTGAACATGACAAGTTCACTCGACTCAAACCGTCTCCACAATCACCAGATCTCAACCTACTAGATCACCTTTGGAATGTGGTGTAACGGGACATTGGCATCATGGATGTGCAGCCGAAAAATCTGCAGTAATGTCAATATGGACCAAACTCTAAAGAATGTTTCCATCCGTTTCATCCATGAAGAATGAATGCAGTTCTGAAGGCAAAAGAAGGTCCAATCCGGCACTAGCAAAATAATAAAGTAACTGGTGAGTTTAGATGTTTTACATGACAAAACATAACTATCTGATGAGTGCCAGAAAGCAGATCCATCAGGGTAATATGTGTATCATAACCGTGGTCAGTGATCATAACAGAGGGTGACACAGCAGTCAGCTGTCATTGTAACAAACTGTTCTGTTCGTCACCAAGAACAGAACAGTTTGTTACGACATCTCTAATCCTACGAGCCTTTTAAATGGGCTGCCTGTTATTTTAAATAGACAGCAGGGAATGACCAAAAACAACAACCCCGCAGCAGTTTGTCAATGAGAGGGGAACCACAGCAAGCTACATCTACTGCCCTCCCGGTGCTCTGTCCATCAACAAAAGTTGGGTGGTAGCGGTTTTTTTTGGCAATGGCAAACGGGAACAAATATCTGTAGAGCACACAAAAAACCCGCCCCTATCCGCGGTGCTGTTAGTCTGAGCCAAGCCGAAGCAACAGCTAAGAACCAACCGTACCTTGGTAAAAGAATGAGTTCCGCTGAGCCCGCACTGAGAACCAACAAGCTCTGCTTTTCCAGCGGCTGGACGGTTACTCAGAATACGCAGGCCCCGGTAACACGGTAGGAGTCCCCTCATCTCCTTTGCTTATCACGGGGCTAAAACAAACAAAAAAACAAAGTTAAATCAAAACGATACGATAAAAAATAAGCAGACACCCGCATGAAGTACGAGCCGGCTCGCACCGGCCACGGTGGCTGGCTGCTCAGCTTGTTTTTCCTTCAATTATTTCTCAGCTGTAACGTGACTGGGCCAGCTCCTGTGACGTCACATGAGGAGGTGGTGGAGGGTCTCTTTTGTTGCATCTCTGTGGCGGAAGGAGATGTGCGGAGCTCTGGCCGCAGCTGCACTGAAACCCCCGCTGCCATTTTAGACGACGATGCGGAGTTTACAGAGTCCAGAACAGCACGCGCCGGCGACTCACCGTTTCACTGGATCTTTCCGCCAGACACAGCGTAGAAAATGGCCCTTCCCTGTTTAAAGTCGTATTTTTGAGGGGTTATACGTCTTCAGATGACTTTTTTGAAATATGTAAACTCGCGAAATAGGGCACAGAACTGGTTTGTTCCAGTTCATAGTGGAGCAGCAACTCCATTCGTAGTATATAGTTTTTTATTTAGACATTTCGGCACTTTTGATGTGAAAAAACAAATGTCTTCCCTCTAAAACACTTCATCACACACAATAGTAAATAAAACCTTCACACACAGTTACAGCATTAATTAGCAAAGTAGAAGGTCCAAATGTAGCTAAAATTGAAGTGAACACTGCATGCTAATCCATCATGAATTACTTGGAATTTTGGTTATTTTATTTGTATTGAAAGTTAAAATATAGTATTTGACCAAATTCTGTAAAAAAAAAAAAACTAATAATAGAAATCAAACACACGTCCACCCCGTGCTCCTCCAGCTTTATTGATAGTTTAAAATTACATTTCTATTTTCTAGGACTTCAGTTGCACTTTCCTTCCGACTTAAAAACTGAGTACAAGCAAATGGTATTTATACAGTAGTCTAAGTGATATTGTACAAAAATAACATTTTGATTTTCAGTGAAAACATTGTTTCATTCCCAAATAACTCCAAATTCTGCAGTTCTGACAACTGTTGATGTTCAAATGTTTAGCCAAGGTATGAAAAACAAAAAAGCCATTTTAAAGGAGAGTCTACCTTGGACTACTGAGTGATATTTAAATTGTAAACAGATTTCTATAAAAGAGCGAGTTTCTTTTTATACCTTGAAAAAAAAAAAGATATTTTTTATATCTTAGTAATATAACATGTAAATTTGTTATCGCCCACTTGTAGCTGCTTGTAGGGGCTGAAATGCATCATGTTATGAACAGTTTCCATGTCGTACTCTCTTGGCCAACTCATATTCCACTAAAACAACCCAAAATAAACCACACATGGAAGTTTGGTTTCCATTTACACCCGTCTTCCATCTCATTTGACTGAGATGCTCATCCACAAGCTCAGAGGTCCTATAGATTCCCGTATGTTTAGTCCCACTTGTTCATCGCTGATCACCAGTGGCTTGGAAAGGGGGGTTCTTCAACAAAGCATTATACATAACACCGCTACCAAACTAAAACATTTTATTTTGTATTGAATGCAGAAAGATATTTTTCACCCCTTTCATTGTATTACATGTCTAGAGGCTCACTGGCCTGGGACTAGCCTCTGTTAGCCAACCTTTGGCCAGTGAAGAGGATTCAGAGAAAATAATACAACCAACCATCAATCCGAAAAATAAAGGAGGGGCAACAGAGGGCACTGCTTATGCGGTTGCTTCAATGGTGCACTCTTTTGCCAGGTGGCCTGCCTTTCCACAATTGTAGCAGTTAGTCTCGCTGGCTTTACTGCAATGCACTGCGACGTGACCAATCTCACCACACCTGCAACAGACGAAAAAGACAGTGAAAGTCGCAAGATGATAACGGGGCAAAAACCATGCACATTTTAAAAAACAAACGAACGGGAAACTGCTATCCTTACCTGTAGCATTTCACCTTATCACAAAGCTTCTGGATGTGGCCAAACCCGCCGCAGGAGTAGCACTTCTGCTCGTTGGCATGATCGCAGTCACGTGCCATGTGGCCAGCTTTGCCACAGGTGTAGCACAGCTGCTCCCTCTCCTTCTTGGGCTCCTTGCAATCCCTGGAAATGTGACCACTCCTGTGGCAGTTGTAGCACGCTGATAAACAGAAGCAAAAAAACAAAATCAGTTTACAACTATTGTTCGCATATTAGAATAGGTCCAAAATTAATAACTAGATAGTAAAACAAAATTGCACACCATCCTCAGTTTGGTCACAATCCCTGGCCATGTGTCCCTGGTCACCACATCGATAACAGAACAGCTCTGAAAAGACAAAAGAGAAGGTTAAATTACTTTTTCCTGTTTAGTTTTACATCTGTGGTAATTTTACTACAATTACTGCTCTAACATTTCTGTTTGCTGCTCTAAACTTGTGTGATCAAATGTGTGAGTTGCATTAAAAAGTGTGAACTATTTATAAGTAGCTTCATCTACTCTAACTGTAGTCATAGCAATGTGTAATACCCTTGCCTCGTCCCCGGCCCCTGCCACGTCCACGTGTCCCACTGGCGTTGGGACAGTGCTTGACCCAGTGCCCAGGGCGTCCACAACCAAAGCACTCACTGTTGCTGCTCATCTCCATAACCTAAACATGAAAAAGAGCCACAAAACTAAAATAAATATTTGCACTGTGAAACCTAAATTGGGGCGGAGCAATCTAATTGGGAAAAAAAAATATGTTTTCTTATGTAAATTCAGCGTTTTCATGGGAGATTTTGACGTAATCTTAGAATATGTAATTTTTTCATTTACATTTCTGTATTATGTATTAAATATACAGAGTGGATGTTTTACCAAACACATTTTAAATGTAGTTAAATTTATAGTAATTAGACAACCAATTTAATTCAACAGAGAACTCCCAGAAATCACACAATCTAATTGACTAAGTGGGAGGGTCTACTCTACAGTCAAGAGGAGGACTTATTTTTTTTATTTTTTTTACATTGAATGTAGATGTCTGTCGAATGAACTATAATTACCAGCTACACTAACTTACAAGACTTCCTCAGTGGGATCATGTTGTGACTGCCATAGGTCAAACTTCTGTCTGCTGAAGACATGAAGTCAAGAAGGGCTTTGGTTAATAAATGATGTAGCTTTTAAACTCAAGTTAGCAAAAATGTATATAATATCTATAATAAATAAAAACAAGAACATGTATGAACCCATTAGCAAATGTACCTTAAAAGCACATTTTAGCAGGAAAATAATTTAACCACATTCAACCTATGATATAAAAGTTTTATAATACTTTTTAAGCATGAGATATGTGATTTTTAAAGCTACACTTAAAAAAAGAAGAAATACAAAACCTAACTTGAGATAAAGCTGGTTTTATTTTAAGCCAAACGCCATTAGAGGCCAGAGGATGACCATGCCGTGGGTAACTTTATGTCCAAGGGCCAGCACACCGCATCGTGTTATGATTTAATGCCTTCAAATTCAACCAAAATGTTTTTTTTGTTTTGTTTTGTTTTGTTCAAGCAGTGCGACGTTTTATGTTGTTTTTAATACCTCGTCGGGATTTGTGTGTAAAGTGCTCAACACAAATAATGTGGCGGTGAAGCTTCTAGGCGCTCACAAAAACAGAAATGCCAGGGGTTGAGGCTGCTTGAACGTCGGCCTAGTCACGTTGATTTTTATGCGCACTCGCGAGACAGGAGTGTTGCTTGCTAGCGCACGCGAGCTAACCACCTCATGACCAAGAAACGCGGTTCAGTCGACGATCCATCATCGCTGTCCCGTGCAAAGATGTCGATCCGGGGTGATTGTCGATATTTGTTCGCGCTTGATGTTTTTTCACGAGTATCAGACTCAATATTCCGGATAAACAAAATTTCCCGCCAGGGCGCACTCACCAAAGTCGTTGTGATGAGCTAACGTTAGCAGGCCGGACTACGAAGCCGATGCTGAGTTAGTGAGAGCAAACAAATTGAAACCAGACCGTATTCGCAACAAACCCAGTCAAACCTCCACCCTGGTTGACTTTTTAATTCACAAATACATATGTTGCAAAAGAAAAAGACCCACATCACCAAACGATTACATTATCGCAAAGCCGTTTTATTGCTTACCTTTATGGCTACCTAGCTATGTCACTGTTTACGCCTCCTCCTCTGCGCTGCATGCGGTGCAGGCAGGAGTTCCTGAATTGTCATTCACAGTATCCAGTAAAAACTCGCGCACTGATTGGCTACGCGCTCACCAACCAACCAATGAGAGATGAAGAAGCCTGGACACCGCCCCTCTGAATGAGCTAATAGTGGAGATGGAACGGTCCATATTTTTGCCTCCTCCCCTAAATAGTCGTATTTTTTTCCACTTCATTTCAAACATCTGGAAGTGACGAGTATCGCCCTTGTTGTTGGAAGAACAACACCAAACCTGGTAGGACTTCAACAAATAAGGTAAACAAAAAACAGTTCAAGCCAAATTAAATTGCATGTTTAGAAATAGGGGTGTGTGATAAAATGTTTTATTTAAAGACTTAAAGTCCCCATTTGTATTGTTTTCCCGAGATTGCGAATGACTATTATTTTAACTGTATTTGCAAATGTATAATGATTTTTTAATCTGCAATTTGTGATTTAATTTATTCTATAATAATCCTTAAGGCCCTTTTAATAATACTGCAATAAATGTGCAAATACATTATATCCTTTATTTTATTTTGCAAATGTTTAAAACTGTAACTTGGTTTTATACACACATTTGATTTTAAATTAAATAAAAGTACATTTTTGAAATCGCATACGTGATATGAAAGTGGGATTTAAGTTTTAGTGGCCACATTTTGTTTAAAAAAATCATTATTTTAACCGTTTCTAAAAAAAAAGACTGATAAAATAAAATGCATGGGACATGTAAAAGCATGCAATTACTTAACTCTGATTTTAATATACTGTAAATAACTGCTTTATTGTGGTAATTTTTATTTAAAATTAGACACATTTAAAGAAGCATTTACTAAAAAATTCCATTTATGACAGATTTTTTAAGCTGATCACTGGAATTAAACCATTCAAGAATTTGATAAAATTAAGCTTATATATTTTTAAACAGCATTAACATCAATATTTGCAATTTACTTTTGATTTAGAATTAATAAGAGCTGCAAACATTTCAGCTAACTGTCCTGAGTGCTCTCCCAGATCAATAAATGGAAGAGACGCTTTCACCATTCTTAAGGTGGATTTGGATGGAAAGCTTTCAAAGTTTGTTTTCTTCAATATTTAACTTTTGTAACGTTTTACATCCGAGCAAGTCCAATAACTTTAACAAGTTGTAATCGGTAAATCTGGATTCCGTCAAGTGTTGGATTTTATCCAGCATAACTGAAACCGAGTTGTTGTTCTGCATGTAGGCTGGAACACCTTAAAACCCAGCACCATGACAATGCCCTGCCCTCATCCTCACTGGAACACTGTTTGGGATTTCTGTGTCCCTGTTACTTCTGAGGTTGTGTTGAGTGACATGTGAAGTTGCAGATGATGAAAAGAGGTAACTGGATACCGGGAGGACTATACTAAACTCACAGCTTTTTGGCTTCTACCGTTGGTGAAACTGTGCACAGAGCTGCTTATGGAAACATCCACCGCTCAGGACACACCAAGTGTTATGATAATAAGGCTCTTTCATTGTCTGAGGGGTGTCAAGTCCAGCTTGCTTTAGAGGACACAGGAGCCATATGGGAAAAGGGGACCTCGGAGGACCCTTTTTGGCCAGGACGTCACAGAGATGCTGAACACATGGTGAGATAAGTTGTGTATGCTGTCACGATGATACAACTTTAATAATGAATGGGCATTAACATGCCAGAAATGGATATTAGGTATAAAGATTTTACAAATTCAGAAAAAATCGTGTTATTTTGTTGGACTAAATTGCAAGTTCTTGATTTTAATTATTTATTTAACATGTTTTCACATAATGGTTTATTGATTTTTAAACCAAATTGTCACTAATAGCTCAGATGTACTACAGAAAAGCAGACGTTTCACAGTGCAGTGCCCCATCTGCGCCACCAGGGGGCACGCTGGGAAATGTAATGAAATACTTCTTAGCCATGGTGAAAACCAATGCAGACCTCCGGTGTAAGTCCATTAGCTGTTCTCAAAAAGCTTTGCAAACGTAAGTAAACATAAATGCACGTTTTAAACAAAATAGGAAAAACGAACACTTGTTGGTGAACATCAGTGGACGCGAAATCTGACTTTAAACGTCTATATTATTGACAAAATTGTATCTTTTCAATTATTTACGAAAAAAGCTGAAGTGGGAGGACTTCGGCTGGTCCTTCAGCTGCGCAGTCAGGGTGAGCGATGCTTGCAGGTCTTGTTTTGACTGCAAGGTCTTGTTTCACTCCGTGGCGTCGGACTGACGCACGCTTCCAAATCTTCTAAACAGTATTAACAATGGAGCATTTGCAGACACCAATGATAATTTGACTTTAAAAGTGAATTTAAAATTTAAGTGAAAGAAAGCTAAATTCAGTCTGACTATTTATGCGACCGACACCCCCCGCCCCCCGCATTTACAACCACCGGGAGACGAGGAAGAAGGAAAGTTTTCCTTGAAAGAGACCCGCCTGTGACCTTTACATGAATGCAACATTCTCCGAACGCAGGTTTATTCGACACAACCGAACCGGCGGATTCATGTCTCCCCCAGTTTCAGCCGTCCTCCTGACCCTCTCTCCATCTTTTCTTTGAATGCGTTGCAAAAAAAAATGATGATGTCACCGACGCCACTTTTTCCTGAAGTTATGGCGGAGCCCAACTTTTTGAACTTCTCTTGGTGAGCACGTAGTGGCTACGGTTTGTAGCACTTGCTTGTGTTTGCTAGCTTGCGCGAGGACTTAATCTGCTTCCACGGAGCGCACGCGGACACAGAAACGGACTATTGAAGCGAAACAGAGTAGGAGAGCTTTGGACTTTGACGAAACAGTTCGCCTCTGAGGGCCTCCAGACTTTAACTGTTATAACAGGAACTGTAAGGCCTCACAGATATCCACTGCGAGAGTTTACATGTCAGTCACGGTTTTTGTTTAATTCAGTTTTTATCTGCTAACGCTCGTCCACTGACGTCATCAGACAATGCTAACCTGCTGATATGGTTTTTGTCCACACTTCAGAGTCAGGGTTTGGAGCTGAATGTTTTCATTGGGGTTTGAGTGGTGTAACCGCCTATTAGATCAAATGTGAGTTTGTTTTTTCTTCCCTAAAGTTAAACATCGTCTTGTGGATGGAGACAAGTTCTTGTTTTGGACACAATTTCTGCTGTACGGTTAAAAAGAAAAACTTTCCTGCATAACTGACAAATCGTGGCTGCCGTGACAGCTAGCCACAACTTACAGTAAATAAAACTCCGAGTCGGCACGTTTTGGGGTAAAACACAGCGGAGAAAAGGGGGTATTTTTTCGGAAGGGAGGGTGAAAGTAAACAAGGATAACGTTAGTGCCAATAAAGAACTGTACCTTCATATGTGTTTATATATACAACACAGGAGCACAGTTTGCAGTGGAAACAAAGCAGAGGGTTCTGTTGTGATGGACCCGTTTAACCAAAGTTGTGGGCACTCCAGTTATTTTTAGCTTTGTCTATTATGTGCGTGTCTTTTATGGTACACAAATCAGGATTGTTATCATGCCCATTTGTCTATTTCAGGTCGAACATTAAAAATACATTTAGTTCAGTTGTACTTTTTAAAAGTACTATTTCTTGTGGTGTGGAATCAATTTATTTAATTCAGATTTTGTGTTTACACTTATATTATGTTGAGGTCAATTTTGAGCCGAAGACAGTATAAGGGTTAACTTTGCCTGTAAATAAATGTTCTTTATTTTGTTGTCCTACTGTTAATAGTTCTGCTGCAACCCCCCTCTGAAAGGGTCCTGATAGTTTAATCTGGTGAGCACATACTTGGTCAGATTACCTGAATTCCCATTATTCAAAATCAAATGTTTTCCCTCCTTAATTAAAAGAATAACTTTGCTGTAAAGCTGAATATAGCTGTTAGAGAAAAGTCTTTTTTAACTCCACTTTATTTGCCAAATTGGATTAGAAATAGGGCTAAACAATATAAGGAAAACTGACAATGTTAGTGATCATCATTGCGATGACGAAATGACTTGCAAGACATAAACAAATAGCAAAACAACTAAAACATAATTTTAATTTAACTGCTACAGTTTTGTGTAAATTAGAGTCAACGTAACTTAAGTTATACTCCAAATGTCCCACATCTATACAGGAGGCGGGCATCTAAAAATATCATAAAAGGGCTCCATTTGATTGGTCAACGATGTGAAGGGGTCCATACAATTGATCAAATGTGCAAAAGGGCTTTATTTGATTTGCTAAGAACTTCAAGCTGCCATGAGAATGTTTTAGCATGTGTGTAAACATTTAAGGTAACCATTTATTGCAGTTACGTCGTCTTCGCAATGACGATACATTTCCGGTTTATTGTGCAGGCCTAATCCAAAATAGCACAACAAATGTTTTAAAACTCCTCCCAAAAGATGCTTGACACTCTGCTTTTTTTTTGTTTAACAGAAAAGCAAACCTGATGTAATATTTTTCTTTTTTTCCCCCAGACTGTCTTTACAATTTGCCTTACTAATGGAGCACCTTCAGGGAGCCTGGAGGACCCTGAGCAATGGCTTTGGAACGAAAGACTCAGCATTTGAGGGCCCCTGCCTCTCCCCGACCATGGTCCAGGCTTTTCCCTGCCATCGCCGCTCCTCAGACGACAGCAGGACACCAGACTCCAAGGCCAGCAGCACAATCCGCGTCTACCTCCCGAACCAGCAGCGCACTGTGGTGAGTTCAATGACACAGAAGTTCACGCAGATATCTCTTAAAACAACCTCAGAAAGGGTGCAGATACGTCACAACTTATTCTCATTGTGTGATACAGGTAAACGTACGACCGGGTATGACTCTTTTCAACTGCCTCATTAAAGCGCTGAAGGTGCGAGGCCTGCAGCCTCAGTGCTGCGCCGTCTTCAGGCTACATCCAGGACAGACCAAGTGAGTTTTGGACTGAAATGGTTTTATAACCAGAGGTTTAAAGACCCACTCTGATGAAAGTTGTGTTTATGGTGTTTTTAACATGTTCTTGTTGCATTTTTCTAATTATGCAGGAAAAAATACCAAGAAAATTACACTTAAATTTGCGTTTCTGAGTATTTCTTATTTCAATTTATTTTGAATCAGGGATAGACCAAAAATTGACATTTGGAAAAGAGCATGTTAGTTTTGTAGAATTTACACTGGGTGGGCTACAACCTCCTTGCTCCGCTTCATTCCGATGCATTCACTTGCAGACAAATAGATCCAACAACGTCTTTGTTTTCCCTGTCCGAGCTGGCATCTGGCTCAAAACTGTACGGCTGGATAGCTATGATATTGCTCGCCATTTTTGTTATACTGACAATGTTTGGTTGGGGGTGTGAGGGGTTGGATACTAGCGGGAGGGTGTATGAACAGAGAGCTCAGCAGTGGGGAGGGGAACGAGTGATGGGGTTGCGTGAACAGTCCTGCCCACAACTCAGAGGCAAATTTCTATTGAACTGCTGCCTCTCTGCAGAAATTATGTCATTAAAAAATTACTTTTTAAAAAAATTTTAGCTAATAATCATATTTTAAAGACCACTAGGAACGCTTTTAAAATAGATCAAAAGGTAATTAGAGTGGGGCTTTAGAGATCACACACACACAGATCTTTAACATGTTCTATTTATTTGTGTTTTTTTTTTTTCTTTTTAACTAGCAAGAAATTAAGGATGGATTGGAATACTGATTCGACCTCTCTGATCGGAGAAGAGCTGCTGGTAGAGGTTTTAGATCACGTTCCCTTGACAACTCATAACTTTGTAAGTTGTCTTAGTATCTTTGACAAACATTTCATAGAATTCCAGGCATCAGCAGTATGTTTTTCTTTTGTTGTTGTCATTTTCAGGTTCGTAAAACATATCTCAAGCTAGCATTCTGTGACATTTGCCAGAAGTTTCTCTTGAATGGATTCCGTTGCCAAACCTGCGGCTACAAATTCCACGAACATTGTAGCACCAAAGTGCCCACAATGTGTGTGGACTGGAGCAATATTCGACAACTCCTGTAAGTATTTAGGAGGTTTGTGTAAACATAGCTATTCATGCACAACTGTTTCAAGTGGTTTTTGAACATTTTTACCTTGGATCACCATTATTGTAATTCAGTAAGGTCCCATCAGAAGTAGAAATGTGTCACCAAGATAAAGAGGAAATTCATGTCTACTAGTGTCACATTTTTTTGCAATCATTTGCATAGTTGTTTACTGACTGTAGAAGTTCTCTTTTTGTTTTTTTTTTATCCAAATTTTAATATTTATCATTCAAAATTCCTCCAATTAATAGGTTTTTAGAACCAGACTACAAGCAGACAGTGCAAGGAGTATAGAAACAGGAAGGAATTTCTAAAAACCCAGTAATGCACAGTTTTTTTCTGTGCGTTCAACATCCTTCACCCCAAACAGAAAGGAAATGCTCACTTTCCAAGTTAAAAAAAGAGTTTTCCTTTCATTTAGTGAAGCAGATGTTGGTGCTTTGAATATTTAGGATTGTCAGCATTTGTTTGGGTGGTTTTTGTGCCCTCAGATTATGTCCGACACCAGGGGAGAGCAGCGGCCCGTCCCTGCCGCCGCCAACATCCAGGCGTGTGAGGGACTCCTTAACTCGTTTTCCAAGGTGAGGTTTGGCCTCCATCTCACCCTCGCAAAATGTTTTGTTGAAACTTTAAAGAACTAAAAAATTATTAAATCTTAATTTTTAAGGATGTTTTTAGCTTTGTGTGGGCTCGCCATTCCACTGGGTTATCTCACCAGGTGTAAAAAGAGTTTCTGGAAGCAAAAAAAATGGCTAAATAGAAAATCAAAGCTATTTGAGCTACCAGATCAGTTGCCATAAAGTATCAAATGTGTTCTATTTTCAGGATCCTCAAAAGTGGGGCAGTTTGCAACAGTCAGAACGAATGCATGCAGTTGGTTTTCATTGTCTCAATAGCTGCGGTCAAGTAATTTTAGACAAAGTCTTGGTGTTGTCTGACAGGTTTTGGCCCGATCAGTTAACCCTGATCTCTAAATGCTTCTGCAATCTCAACCTAACACAAAAAGGATCCTGTTTAGGTCATTGCTGACTTCTAGCAGTTTTAATTTAGGGGATTTTTTTGCAGTGCATTCATACCTCAACCTAAATACAGGGTTCCCGCAGAGACTTAAAAAGTCTTAAAAGCCTTGAAATTGAATATTTGGAAAAAAGACCTTTATAAAGCATTTTAAAAAGTCTTACATTTTGATATCTTGGTCTTAAAAATGGTGCTGTTCAAAGCTTTTTCCGTATGACTTTTCTGGTCTACAGTTTAATTTTTTTTACCGTGATTATGTAAGTAAAGGGTGTTATGCACCATCACGCTGTATGCCAACCGCTGATTAAAAAAAGAAGAACAACAAGAAGGCGGAGATGAAGCTGGGGGTGGGGGGTGGGGTGGGGGGTGTCCACCTGCTGCACCCGCTTCAGCCTTACACAGCTCAAAGTACAAGGAGGTGAGAAGGTAGTTGTGGCCAGTGGAGAAAATAAGCCAGTACGGTCCGGTACCGGTAGAAGATGTGGCGAAGGGAACACCCTCCTGTGTGTTTGGTTTTTGCTGCTTTAACACTCATACAAATGCAGCTGCTGGCTGATGCCACTAAAACTGTGAACCAGGCAGCACTTTAACTCATCATTTTAGTGTTTCTGTGGTTTTTAGTGTCTTATCATCGCTACAAAATGTTAGTTATGTCCCTCTCTCCCCTCACGTTGTCCGCTAAATCTGTCGCTTCCCAAAACACATTGAGCATGCGCGTCTTCCAGAGTACGTTGATTAGTTGTACGGGGACGTTCAATTCATTCACAGTCAAGCACGCTTTCTTCTGTGCAAGTTGGAGGTTGGTTAGTTTGCAACGGAACAATTAGAGCAATAAATGATTTTCTGAACACTATTGGGATTGAGAGTTAAAGATAAAATCAAATGAAATGGTAGAAGTGAAAAATGCAGAAAATAAATTAGTTGAGGATAGAAAAAGTCATTAAAAAAAGAACAATGCAGGGCAGAGATTTATTTATATTTAGGATCTCGCCATCTTACTCTGACCAATACCCAACTCTGCATTAGCGCGCATGCGTCAGTAACTCAGTTGTTTTTTAAATTGGTGTCTGTTTTGTTTCATTTAACCAACAGACAATGGCAGAGCCAACTGTTTACACAAATTTGTTTTATTAGTCATCTATAATGGTTCTACTATATCAAAATGCGAGTAATGAGGGCTTCTGTAGTCTCGTATTTGTAATTTAATAACTGTAATTTGAATTGTAATTCATTATGTTACTCCGTTACTGACAAGTAATTAGATTTTTTTCTTCGTCCGTAGGGCTAGGAATTGGGCAGAGAAATTGTTCTTAATTTTTTCATATGCATGGTCTTAAAAAAGTCACTAAATTTAACTTGAAGAAACGTGTAGAAACAATAAATATTGTTTATCTGAGCAAAAGTAAAGGACTGAAATGGTGGAAGATGTCATTAATAAAATGACAGTTTTTGGGGCTTTTTTGTTGTAGTTACTCGAAAAAGTTTGTTGTTCCTCCACAGCTCCGCCCACCGATTCTCCACCTCTCACGCCTTCAATGTCACAGAGGCCTACACGCCCCCGGGCGGCGGTCTCTCCCAGAGGCAGCGTTCCACTTCCACACCCAACGTCCACATGGGCAGCACCACTCTGCCTGTAGACAGCAGCATGATTGAGGTAACTCCACACTACTCCGGCCCCGCTGGTGGTCCTGCAGGTCCTGAAATATCCCCACGTTCTTGTCTGCCTATACACATCTTAGGCATACAGAGAGTTCCTGCCTTCCCTGTTCTACCTTTTTCTTTGTTAGTCTCACGCTCCTCCCTATCCTCCTCAGAGCTGACGTCCCGCCTCCAATTAGATCTTTGAATAAATGTCCTTTTAATTCAGGACAGTAGTAGTTCAATAAAGCCTTCTGTGTGCTGTCCAGTTAGCATCTTCTTCTTCCACCCTCACTCCCCTCTCCATTCTGTCTCCTTTTGGCCTGTTGTCTTGTCCCTTACTGGGGAGTAGCTAGACTGCCTGAATACCTCTGCCAGCTCCTGGTGCCACAGATTCTGGCTGAAGAGGAAAGTGGGTATTGTGCACTTCTCCCAGACTTTTGTTGAGGCCTCATCTGAGAGTCCAGAAAAGGTTAGAGAGTTGTGTGCAGTCTGACTGGCATGCCTTCACCTAGCTATCACCGCCTTTTAAAAAACACACATGGCAGCATGGTGTGGGTTTTCATCATCTGAAGTTTGAATAAGATCAATAATCCTAATTCAGTGTTTTTGTGGCTTTTATTTTTCTAGGATGCAATGCGAGACCATGACTCAGGTAAGTTCTTATTCTGCATTTCTGCTGCATCACGCTTCCTCTTTTACTTTCCACACATTCTTAATCAGCCTACGTTGATGCGGCATTTGTGTGACCTGGTTTGGTCTTTTTGTTTGCTGTATTTAACCTAAAAACTACAAAAAAGTCACTTGCTCAAGGCAAACATGAGGGACAGAAATCTATAGCACAAGATATTGAACATTCCTGTTCATTCTTGTACTTTTTTTTTTTTTTAAGCTCTGAAATTTTGCAAGGATGTGCTTTGTTGCTGCTTCCAGCTTTTGCGTACCACTTCCTGTCAGTCTCTTTAAAAGGAACTTGTTGCAAAGAGACATTTAATATCTGAATACAATGCATTAAAACAATAAAAACCTCAACAACTTCAGCTAATCTTTGTCTGATGGACTATAAATCTCAAAACGAATAATTTCCTTTTGTTTTGCTCTGCAGCGATGTTGCCCTAGCAACCGTTGTGTTCATGTTTAAAAAAATATTTGAGCAACATCTGTGAGCCCTTCTCCTGTGTTCGTGCAGCGGGAAGTTCACCTAACCAGAGCCCCACAGGCTGGTCCCATTCACAATCCAAGACCCCCACGCCTACCCAGAGGGAGAAGGCCCCGTCCTTCAATACTCAGGAGAAAAATAAAATTGTAAGTCACGCTGGCATGGATGAAAATGCAAACTTATCGCATCCTCCTAAAAATCCAGCGTCTGTTTGGATTTTTGTCCATCCAGAGGCCTCGAGACAAGCGCGACTCCAGTTACTACTGGGAGATTGAAGCCAGTGAGGTGTATCTGCACTCCCGCATCGGTTCGGGCTCCTTTGGAACTGTATACAAAGGAAAATGGCACGGTATTACTCATATTAAGCATTCTATTGTTCAAACGTTTTAAGAAAGAAGGATTCTTCCTTTGATATGAGCTCTCATTGGGCAAACGTTTTTATTAATGCAGAGCTTTTGTTTGCAGGCGATGTAGCAGTAAAGATTTTAAAGGTGACTGACCCCACACCGGAGCAGTTCCAGGCGTTCAGAAATGAAGTGGCAGTCCTGAGGTCATTTTTTTTTCTTAGACCAAGAAGGTTCTGCATGAAACCTGTACAGTAAAATATATTTGCATTTTGGTATTTCCTTGTTTATGGATTTGCTCCTCTTTGTTTGTGGATGCAGGAAGACTCGACACGTCAACATCCTTTTGTTCATGGGCTACATGACAAAGGACAACCTCGCCATTGTGACCCAGTGGTGCGAGGGCAGCAGCCTTTACAAACACATTCACGTCCTTGAGACTAACTTCAAGATGATCCAGCTTATAGATATAGCCAGACAGACCGCTCAGGGCATGGAGTGAGTCATAAAATATAGATCTCCTTTCATGTTTAAAAGAAGAACAGTCTAAAATTCAATTTTTATTGCAGCTATCTTCATGCTAAGAACATCATTCACCGGGACATGAAGTCTAACAGTATCCTTTCAGTTTTTCCTCTCAAACATTCTGGCTTTCTGAAGTTCTGCATGAATTGTGTTTATTTTAGGCTGTAAATCCTTGACAAAATTGCAGACATCTTCTTACATGAAGGGCTAACAGTGAAAATTGGGGACTTTGGTCTTGCAACAGTGAAGGCCAGGTGGAGCGGCTCACATCAGGTGGAGCAACCTTCTGGATCCATTCTTTGGATGGTCAGTAACTCCTTTGAGATCTCAATCAGTGTCTTGCCAGCAGGATGTTGTTCAAATAAAGCTTTTAAAAAAATGAATAGTTTGAGAGTCTTTTGGTTGATGCTCACTATACCTACTTTTTCTTTCTTTTGTTGTGACTGACAGGCTCCCGAGGTTATCCGGATGGTGGATAATAACCCCTATAGTTTCCAGTCTGATGTCTATTCCTATGGAATTGTTCTCTTTGAGCTCATGACAGGAGAGCTCCCGTACTCACAGATCGCAAACAGAGATCAGGTAAAGTCATGGATGCACGCATTACATTTAAAATAGTCTAGCATTTCACTAGTGAATGTGCAGTGTTACCTATTGCAGTAGGGATGCAATGATTCGCTTTCTTCTTGATTTGATTCAATGGTGTAGCGTACGCCTCCGTTTTAAACCCAGAATTGTGACATCCCTAATAGCTGTTTACTTACTGTTTTACTCTAAATTGTATTGCAAAAAACAACAGCTATTAAAGACAGCAAAAACATAATTAAAGACCACTTAAACACTATGAAAATGGATCATAAGATGATCAGAGTGGGTTTTTAAAAGGGAAATAAGGTGCCTGAGTTCGTCCACTTTGTGTTTTAAAACATAATAATTAAGGATATCAAAGATAAAGCTTGTGGTACCTTAAAAACGTGTCTGAACACAAACCATAGTCTCAATGAAACGGCATCAGGACTCGCTTATTGCATCCCTCACCACAAAAAGTTTCCCCTCAGAGGTGGAAGCTTTTGACTAAATCTACAAAGCCCTGGTTTTGATTCAAATGATTTCAAACATTCATGTTCAGTTGTATTGTTGACGGAGAATAGAGGGGGTAAGTTAGAAAAACAGAAGTGACTCAGCCGGCCGGCTGGTAACAGACGCAATGCCATTTAACCAGAAATTCCTTCTGCGGTGATGGGTGTGTTTGTGGGTGCACTTTTAGTTACGTTCAGTTCCTTTGGAACGTTTTTGCAATATTCTGTAAAACATAGTAAAAAGTGAATGGAAACTAGAGTTTTTTTATTTTCTCACATGCGGGTTTGGAGCATCAGTTCTGCAGTCTGCACCTCTGTTACATAAGAATGCATAAGTTTTTACATATTCAGTATCAACTGAATGAATTTATTTTTAAAGATAAAGCTGCTCCTTGTGGGATGATCCAGAGAAAACTCAAATTGTGAAGGATGTGCTAGTGACTCACTTGGTATCAAATGCTTCTGCATTATTTTCCTTTGCAATTTTTAAATTCTCTCTGATGTAGCATTTCAATGGATTTGCCTAATTTCTTTCAAAATATTGTACAAATTCATTACAGTAAAAGATAAAATTATAACCAAAAAATTGGCTTCATGAAGTTCTCTTAATTTGCCAGATTTCCAACCTTTACTTTTACACTAACAAGGGCTTAGTTTAAGCTGAGCTGGCATGTCATTGGTCAAATTTGAACACAGTTACACTCCCGGTTACAAAAGGGTGTGCACACTTATTTAACAGTATCAATTCAGATACTTAATTTGAATGCATCTCCTTGAAAGATTTCTGCTTGTTTTTCACTTGCATTGTACAGGTAATGGGTCATAATAAAGGTGTAAAAAAATCTTTTTCTGTCCTTTTTTACATCATGAAAACTTGGCATTTGAACAGGAATGATTAGACTTTTTACATTGACTGTATGTAGGTGTATGTGTATAATAAATATATATTATACACACAAAGGAAGATTTACAACTTTAAATTCATTCACTGTGTGCAATTCATTCACAGCAGGTATACAGCTAGACAAGTATCGGGCAACGCCGCAGTGCATGTGTGCCGAACTGTGGCTGGTGATTTGTACAGATCATCTGTGCACCCCTACTTTAAAGTGTTACATATCTGCACCAGTGTACGACACTTATGAGTTAAATCACGTAAAGCATGTCGCAAACCTTCGTGATTGGGAATCAAAGAATTTAAAGCAGTGTCATGTCGCAAAACCACAAGACAGAGTTTCTTAACAAAAAATCATTTTTTTAATTCTTTAATTTAACTTTTAAAAATTTTAGAGGACTGTATGTATAGTGAGAAGACACAAATGCAATCATTGCAGGATATTTAATGATATATTTGCTGCATTAATTGAAACATTTAGGTTTGAAATGATACAAACTATAGAAGAGAAATGGCTTAATAGACATCTGATCGTCCCCATGATATGTATCTGCATATTACCCTGCACGACTGCACAGATTCTCTCATTGTGCTAGACTTGACCATCACTCATAGCTGGAACTGCACAGACATTGGTTCAAGCAGAAGTTCTTGTTTGTGTTCATGGGTGAGGGTGGATCAGAAGGTGGAGCGAAGTCGACGTGGCGCTGGATGAAAAAAGGTTCTGGAAGTTGCCCAAACCCCATCGCCCAGCAGGGAAACCAAAGAGCCTCTGCGCTAATTTTAGATGCTGTAACACAACCCTAAGAAACGGGGTATGTGAATGCAATTGCATTTGTGCGTCTGTAGTGGTTTTTTCGTTTGTCTTTAAACCACAAAGATCTATAACAGTTGTGAACAAAGTCTTTGCACACGTGCACTTCAATCCACTTCTGTTTCCTCAATACTGTAACTTGTCGTTAGCAGTTCTGGCAGGCGCACAGAGCGCTCCTTTCATCTCGCCTCTGTAGCATCGTGCACTTGTGCCTTCACAATAGCTCCAGTGTTTTAAATGTCTGTCACCTTAGACTCACTGGGCGTATTTAGAAAGTTCTTGCAGGGCAGACTGCTGACTCAGGCTCAGCTGTCCCCCTGCAGTTCGACGCTGACCTCAGATGGTCAGCTCTTTCTAGTGCAGTCACTTTTATTTTGTGCTGATTGTCATATATTCCATAATATAATTTACACCAAAGTAAAAGTCGCAGAAGCAAAAAAGTACATAATAAAGAAGAAAAAAATCGGAGTATAGGTCGGACCTTAGGGAGAAAAGTGAGAATCTTATCCGCCAAGCTCGGCATAATGCAATTTTTATACCGAATGCAATCCATACATCAAAATTGCGTCTGCTGCCCCTTTTTTGGGGCTAAAATTCGTGTCTTGTTGTAACTTGTACTCACAAAAATACGGTACTCTTTAACCTTTACATTGCAGATCATTTTTATGGTGGGAAGAGGCTGTCTGTCTCCAGACCTCACCAAGCTCTACAAGAACTGCCCCAAAGCCATGAAAAGGTTGGTGGCCGACTGCATCAAGAAGTCCAAGGACGAGCGGCCTCTCTTTCCGCAGGTGAGAGCCGCTCTCTGAAACTCTAGCTTCCGAGCCGACGTAATATTTGCTTCCATTCCATTCATGTTGTTCCCATCTCCATCTCTTTCAGATCCTGTCCTCTATCGAGCTCCTGCAGCACGCCCTCCCGAAGATCAACCGCAGTGCCTCGGAACCGTCCTTGCACAGAGCCTCCCACCCCGAAGACATCAACGCCTACACTCTGACTTCCACCAAGCTCCCCGTCTTTTGAAAGCTTAGACTGTCCCGCTTCCTTCTCCTGATCCCTCTCCTCCAAAATCAAGCACATCTCTCTGCAATCACATGGAAGGCCATGCTCACAAGCATGAGGAAGAGGGAAGTGAAGGAGGGATATTATCTTAACAGTTGGATTATGGGATGGCACTTGGATGCTCAGATGAAGGTGGGAGGGTCATCCTAAAGGTACATCATGTTTAAAGAAGTATCTGAAAGGTTTTTGGTTTAGGCTGTAAATATATGCACACACAGCTACCTGAGACAACAAGGGGACGCTGAAGGAAGTTCAGGAGACAGATCTGTCTGACGTGAGAGGTAGCCCTTTTTATCAGGACCTGAGGACTTTTGAAAGCTCTCCTGCCTTAAGACGAAACAAAGCATGGACTTCAGAGCCTGCACAGTTTCACCTCCTTCACTTGTGGTTGTCGCAAAACCGTTGGAAGTAGTCGGTCTAGTTGCACAGTAGTTGATTTTTGCATTGTCTTAAACTGTAATGGAGTAAACATGGGATTTTTTTGGGATTATTTTTGTCTTTATTGGGGTTCTCTTTTGTTTTAATCCAAAGTCTGTCTGACAGCGAGTGTGAATAATGGAAATCTGCACATTTAAGCAAAAGTAAAAGTTTTAAAATCGGTTTCTGCTCATTTTTTGTTTGGAATCCTCACAATAAAGCTGACAGATGTCCTAAACATGAAAGGATTTAATCACTCATTTTGTCTCACCTCTAAAGAAATCTTTTGATAGGAATAATGATCCTTATTTTTAATATAGCAAAGAAGGTTATCGGCGTTTCTTTGATCACGCTGCCTCACATGCTCAGTGAAGTCCTGCAATACTTTGTAACAGGGTGTAATGTTTGCTGTAGAGTGGCAACACAGTGCGACCTCGCCTGGAGATCCAGTCATGACGCCGAGGGAATCTGCCATTGGCTGATGCCGCCGTGCGCCTCCCAGCCGCCGTGCACTCGGGGGAGCAGCAAGCAGGTGTGAAGTGAGAGGACGTTTAGATGTTTTTAGAAAAAAACTCACCTATCAGATCCTGTAAGTACTGCACGAACTTAAAGGACTGTAGTATTGTTACTAGTAATAAAGACTCTTGAATAATGTTTCAGACTAGATAAACCTTCATCAAAGGTAAGCTTGAGTTTAAAGCCAATACAAAAAACAGTAAAACAGGTAAAATATCAATTGTTAAAATTGTTCGGCTGCATCCATTTAGGCGTTTTTTTTTCCCTTTTGGGCCATGTTCTAGCCCCACCTAGTTCTTTTTGCTAAGTAATCCAAAGATAATACTTGATTATGAACTTTTTTTTCCCCCGCAAGATATTAGACCCACTTTTAACATCATTTTTTTCTGTAAAAATGGAAAGAAAATACATAAAAATGTAATCAAAAGTCATATTCCTCCATAGAAGGATTTCCTCACTTTGCAGGTCTGATTGTGACCTTCCAGGTTGTCACACCTGTAGAAATTTCCCTCATGTTTGTTTGCACAACTCCCCCAGGCCCGACTACTTTCAACAATTGCTGACAGTGCAGAGCTATTCTTAGGTTTCTTAGCAACAAGAAATGCTCTGCTGGGTTTGGAAGAAAATAAAATACACCATTTTAAGGATTAGTTGTGAGTTTCAAATGCGTAACTAACATTTAGAGCAACTTCAGAAAAGGTGTCTCTTAGTATTTACCTTTATTTACCAAAGGTACGACTGCCGTTTAGGACAGACTCTACTCAGAATTCTTCTGTGTCTCAATAAATCTGAAGAGTTGAGAATATCTGTTGTGATACAGTCCTAAAGCAACATTTTCCAGAGATTCCCAAAAATTTTAGAAATAATCTCAAAAGGATTTTTTTTTAAATTTATGATCATTCTTCTTCGTAGCCGCACAGTTATTCAAATGAAAGTTCAGTTCTCTCAGTAGAACTTAAAATTAGAAATCCACCCATCCATTATCTGAACTCTCTTATTCCCCTTAGGGGTCACATGGTTGCTGGAGCCTATCCCAGCCACTGTTCAGTGAAGGCGGGGTACACTGGACAGGCAACCAGTCTGTGCCAGGGCCACACAAGCACACACCTAGGAGCAATTTCGAAACCTCAGTCAACCTATGAAGCATGTTTTTGAGCTGTGGGGTGAAGCTGGAGTTCCCATAGAAAACCCATGTATACATGAGAACATGCAAACTCCACACAAAATGAACCCAGCTGGTATTCAAACCACAACCTTCTAGCTTTAAGGTGAGATTGCAAACCACTACACCGCCATTTCCTTGTATTTTTCCTAAACAGTGCATTTTATGCCCTTTTAATTCTTTTATTTTATAAAAACAAATATTTTTAAGTATCTAATTCTCATTGGCCTCATGTCAGAAAGTGATTTATTGAAATTCATGTGCCTTATTTCCTTAATTTTTCACTCAATTTTGTATTTAGAAACTGCAGCACATTTCAAAGATGCTGCAGGTTTCGTTTTTAGCACGCCGGGTCGTTGCCACTTTAGTTTTATTTTTAGTAACTTTACACTCTAAACAGAGAGTGGGCATGGCTTAACCATACAAGTGTAATTGTAAAGCACCTTCAGCTGCTCAAAACATAGGAATTGCTTTTTATAAAACATGTCTGTTCTCTTCAGGACAGCATGAGTTGTTTTAACTTGTCAGTTAAAGAATAACGTGAAAGACTGATATGAAGACTGAAACTACTTTAATGGAGTATCAGGCGAGTGTGAAGCAGCTGGAACAAGAGTTAGCCCCTCCAAGGCAGAGGCCCTTTTTTCTTGTCCAGAAAAAGGTGTTTTGCCCTCCGAGGGTAGGTGATAATCATCTTGGGGTCTTGTTGACGAGGGAAGGATGTAGCAATAGACTGATAGTCAGTCATCTAAAGTAATGCAGTTACTGTATTGATTCTTTATAATGAAGAAAGAGCTGAGTCAGAAGAAAATGCTCTTGGTGTTCCTTAGCCAAACCTACTCTCACCTGTGGGCGTGGGCACTGGATCACGGTCGAAATGAGGCAGGGGAGCTGGGTGCTCCCTTGGAGATGGGGTGAGGAGTTTGGATATCCAAGCGGAGGTCAGGGTAGAGCCACTCCTTCTCTGCATCGAGAGAAGCCATTTGAGGCGGCATCTCTTTTAGTGGAGCCGGTTTGGCTGATGTTTTAGACAAATCGTGCATTCGCACATCACCAATTTGTCGTAGACGTACCATAGGATCCCCTTTTTAGAAAAGCACATCTGCAATGAGAAAAATCCAAAATGGTGGCCATTTTTATAGATGGCAGCCACACACTCAATTGTCAGAAAAACATTTCATTTTGTTTGCCCCAGTCTAAACAATATTGGCTGTTAATGCACAAAATACAGTCTTTTAACTTGAGGGATACCTAATGAACACTAGTATATTTAATATTTATATATTAAAGTCTTGGATTTTCTTGTAGTACACGTGCTTTTCTGAAAGAGGGGGTCCTAAGGTACATCCAGGGCAATTTGGTGCTTGTAGCACAAGATGCAAAATTATGTTAACAGCCGGTTCCACTATTTTGGATTCCTCCTGGCATGTCTAACCGGGAGAAGGACCCGGGACTCACTCTCTTAGATGGAGTGAGTTGGGGAAAGTGAAGTGGGGTATCTGTGTTTGTCTGCTTAAACTGTTAGAGTTAGAAGATGGATTGAAGGAAGTCCTTCATGATGTCAATCATGACCATATTTACATTTTACTGTGGGGCAAGGCCTCCTTTCATCCACAAGGCTGCAGCACTGACCTGTGAGGGTTCTCGTCATTTCAGAGCCTTTCTAAGAAAGGTTGCAAACTTACATGGTCAGATGTGTAACCATAGCAACACAGTTACTGCAGAGTTCTTCTGATCCAACACCAGATGGCAACAAAAACTCTGCATCTGGTCAGACTTGTCCATGAAACACAATCACAGAGCATGTCAGGGATGTTTATACTGAACTATTGTGTGAAATTATCTTTTTTTTAAATATTTATTCTTAAATAGATGAATCAGACACATTGACACTTCAGGGACACACACCTACAAACAGACATGTCTGTGATTGATGTTAAGATGAGGTTCCTTAGAAGATTTTGAGCCAGTTAAACACGAAGCTTCACCACTCCTGAGAAAAACATGTCCAGAGAGCTGAATGAGGACAAACACGGTTAAAAAAAAGATGTGGGAAAAGGAAAACCGGACATTTCAATGTTTCCTAATACTTCACAGATATGCTGTAGCTTTAGATAACCCCATTTTTCTAGGCGAGATAGATGATGGATTCGTAGATTTTAACTGCTTGAACTTTTCAGAATCACTGCTCACAGTCTTCTATCTTTTATTTTTTAAGTAAACAGTCATCCAAACATGTTTCTAAATGTCAGCAGCTTTATGTTCTGTTTTTTTTCCGACAATTTAAACATATCTACTTGCTCAGTTGTGTGCTTGTCCGATTTTGTTGTTTACTTCCTGTAAATGGTATGATCCAGTCGACAGATGAAACAGATATTCTGTTTCAACACATTTCAAGGAGACAGTAAATCTAGGACATTTTGAGGAGCAGGTCTGCTCTGCACAGCTGTGGGATGATTTCCAGGTGCAGGAGCGTCCTAAAACGAATGCTTGAATGATTCAGTAAAGAGCTGCTGGACTGGGTGGGAAATGTGCTGATGATATTTTACAGACTTGTGTAATCTGATCATTTATGCTCATGCTCTGTTACAGTACGAGGCATTGTATCCACACTGTGGTTCTGAGTTTGAGAGGATCCATCTCAGAGCTGGAATCAAACCGCCGATCCTTCAGTAAGGACATGACTGACAACAGAGAACCGTTTCTGTTATTCTTTTATCAAAGCAAAAAACAACTTATGTGATGACCTAAGATGTAGAAATTCATAAATTCATAACAAAACTGTCAACTTTGTTTAGGTTCAACCTTTTTCACAGCCTTTGGTGGTTTTACTTTGACAGAAAAATCTCTGTCAGATTTACATGAAGATCCGGCTTTGATCGGAATAGATATCTAGTGCAACCTCCATTTGATGCAATATTTACTAATATTTTCATATTTATTTTTAATTTAGTGGGTTTTTTTTAGAACACACGAGGACACAGCCCAGAAATATATTGCAAATTAAGCTTTATTGCCATTGATGAGAGGAAATATTCACAGAAAAATGTTTTCCACAATACATTGTGTTCTTATCTTGATGTAAACAGCTCCAAACTGGTTTTATACAGAACTTTAATAGTTGCGGTCCCTGCAGGTCTGCATTAAGACTGAGCCAACGTTCAGTCATCAAAGCATGACCCAACATTGCATCTATTACTGACTGGGGTGACAATGCACATTCTTCCCTTGGATTTCAGCGTAATGGCATTATTCCTATGAATCTGAACATCACAAACAAAAAGCCTCAGGCATGGCTTTCACAAGAAGACACTACAAAAAAGAGAGCTTGTTGAACACGTTTTCTGTTACAATAAGAAATAGTTAGAGAACAGGATGATATTTACATTAGATTTGGCTGATGTTTAGCTGTTTAACTTTTTTTTTTTGGGTATTAGATAAATAATAAAAAAAGAAGCTTCCACAAAAGCCACAAGACAACAGCAAAGGTTTGGGACATTGGAGCAAAAGGGCCAAATCTGTTCAATGTGTATTTCAAATTATGTAACATAAACTCATTTTTCCTTTTTCTCACAAGAATGGCAGTAACATAAGCACTATGGTAGTCCGGCACAGGTCCCACTAAACCACAGAGCACCTTTCGTCGTTGTCGTAGCAACGCATCTATTATATAGCTTGTATCCAGCCTGAGATCTGCAGGGGTGACTTCATTTCAAGCATTTTGTGGAATATCATCACTTGATTACTAAAAATATCTGTTTCCACATAGAAGACGACAGTACACAACATCTGCCGACATGCTTCTGGTCCCAAACAGGTCATTTGAACACACCGGGACTGATTTGGACAACCATTTGGATAAAATGGACAGTCAGTGTGCAGGGTCAACAGTCACCCCACTGCTATTTACATTGTGGATTACTGGAGTGCAAAGAATAAACATAAATAATATATTCTTTGGCTCAAAAATATGCAAACATATTGAAGCCGTGTGTCTAGACACACAGCAAACTACCTCATAAAATCTTTAATAAATCTAATATTTCTGAATAACTCTATTTTGGAGACAGTGTGATAATATTACTTAGAGAATAGATTAAGGAGGCAAATACTGAATTCTTAATTATATTATTCTCTTATTACACAATGAGGGAATCTCAGGAAACACAGTTCAGATAAGTACAGCAATTGAACAGCTATTTAATTAAACAACTCACTGTATCTGCATTGTGCCAATCATGCAAAAACACAAAAAATAAATATCTATTCGACCAGGTAGGAAAATAATCACCACTATAGGCGTACACACCCACAATATGGAAAGAATAAGCTCCCACAGTATAGTGGCACATGAATCTAGCAACATCTAGGGGGCGCACATCGAACGGAAGAGACAGAATATCAGGGGGCAAAACAAAGAGTCACAGCAGGATCAAACAGTTAGCACAGAGCACCACTCAACTCGGTGTAGGCACAGTTCTCTTTTTAATGTCATCAAGAGAAACCACAGCAGCACAGACATACAGAATGTGACCCACACAAGCACACCGATCAACAGCTTAGCAGGTAGACAGTACAACTGCATAGAGTTAAAACAACATAGTCCAGGCCGGCTCCCAGCTGGGCCGAGCTTTCGCCACTAAGATGGGATTCGAGCATCCAAAAACACGTCTGAGTTTGTGTTCAGCTGAGGTCCTCATTGTTATTCAGACACTGAAACACTTTTTCTTGGCTCGCTCAGTTGGCCTGGACTGGTTTTGGCCCCACTGCAACGCCATTACAGTCCAGGATGTACTGCAGGCAACCTTGAGGGGGGCGGCCAATGCCGTTCTTGGTGCCGTCAGCCATTATGTCCCCCTTTTGGCCCGCTCCCTAAAGGGGAGGATGAAAAACACTTTATTGATCTAGCAACAACTATGATAGATATGTGTCTGAAACACCCCATTGGCTGTTATAGAGGAATATTCTTCTGTACCTGGGATGGTTGCACTGTGGTGGGTCTCTGAGGAGCATTGGCCTCATTGTTTGCAATTTGGTTCATTTTTGCAAGCAACAAGTCTGCAATGAGCTGCCGGTCTTCATTCTGGTGTTCCCCTACCAGTGGCATGGAAGAGCCCACCACCTGCACCACAAGGAAAAGCCGAGCGTGAATGTGCAAACAGCAATGCTCTAATTTAAGAGGAGAGCACTGCGAGACCAACTAATTTACTGATTCCATAAAGTAAATCTGATCATTTCAGATAACATGAGGCCCTTACCTCTGTGATGTAATCTCTGCCGTCTTTTCCATGTATAGCTTTAACAGCACAAATCTCCAGACCACCAAAAATCTCAGAGCAGGTGTCGACCCACAGTTTGTACCTTCACCAAGCAAATCAGGTTATTCCCCCACAAAGTATAGACTTACAGAGGCATCTTAAAATAATTAGAATTACTTTAAAAAAATATATAGGTTTCAGTTTGTGTATTAAACATACGTTCAAACTGATATATTTTATTAGTTTGTTTCTTGTTTTATTTTATGATTACAACTCCAAAAGTTAAACAATTCTGAAAAAGTAGTATTATGTCACTCGTCCCTATCCCAATCGTGGGGTCTAGTTCACACTGAGGCTATCCGGTTTTGCTGGCAACTGTCCGCGATAACTGTGGCGAATTTCTCAGCGGCGTTAATACTTTTCGAGCCTGATGAATCGATTGTCTCCAGCCTTTCAGAGGTTTGGTATTTCAAATGGTGACACAGGGATCTTTAATAAAGCTAGTTTTTTTTCATATGCAGTTTTTTGAAGATGCTTACATCTATATTAATAAGTTTGGGGTTAATAAATGGTGCAGACAAGACAAGATAGGTGGTACATCAGGTTTTTGTATTTTAAAAGCCTTGACATACCGAATAACTATACTTGTTAAAAAAAAAGTTTAATTTGAAATGATTTGCCACCCAGTCCATATCTTAATCGAGTATAGCTGCGGTCATAGTTGCATTTGAAAGTAAATATGCAGTGACAATGTCCTTCTTTTAACAGTTTAACAAATCGCTATGAAGTACAAACTGGCCCTTAAGCTCTCTGGACAACAAAACATTTGCCCAGATGATGATCAGTGACATGCTCCAAATGAAGGTAAGAGAGCAGAAAGCCATTGGTAAAGGAGCTGGCTCTTCATAGGGGGTTCTAAGTCATAGTCTAAGCTCAAAGTTCAACACAAGTTTGCCAAGTCAATAGCTGTTGGGGAGCCTTGTCATTTTTGGTCTTCACTGAGCTGTTTGAGGGTCATCACAGCGTTTACCGTGACGTTTTAGACCATGTTATTCTTCCCTTTGCTGACCTGCATTTAAGGGAGCTGGATTTATTTTCCAGTAGGACTTGGCTCCTGCCCACGCAGCAAAGAGCACCAATTCCCAGTTTGGAAACCATGGTATCTCTATGATTGATCAGGCAGCAAACTCACCTGACTGAGACTCCATAAAGAATGTATAAGGTACTCAGGAGAGGATGTAAGACACCAGACCCAAGAATGTGGGAGAGCTAAAGGCTGCTAAAGAGCCTGGCTTTCATAATGTGGCACAGACTGATTACCTTTAAGCCACGAGTTACTGTATTTCTCCAACGGTGATGCTGAGGGAGAGCCTACCAAGTGCTGCACGTCATAAATCCTTATGCTTTTGATGATAAATGATCATCAAAATAAAATTCTAAATGTATGAATCTGTGTAATTTATTTAATTTATGTATTATGTAAAATGTATGTATTATTTATTTATTTTTACTGAAAAAAATGTTTTTTTAAATCATTTTAAATATTACTGTCATTTCGTTTTTTGGTTACATTACCACCACCAGACAGAGGTCAGTACTTACCGATCAGTCATGGCCACCTGTTCAAGCATGGCTGAGCCTGTGTTGGTCTTCCAGTTTCCAGAAATTGATGTTCTCCTGATACAGACACACAAAGTTAGAAGACTTCTGATCCTTTTTCAGGTTTAAAATTCATGCATGAAAAATGAATACGTACATGTAAGCTTTGTAGTCGGTACCAATCTTCTGAATTCGAATGTCATACTTGGAGTCAATGAGAGGTTCTGTGGTGGTGTAGGTCTGTGTGAGAGCCACAACACTGGCTATGTCTTGGAACTTCGTGTGATTGTCAACCTTCACCTAAACACAACAAATATTCACTTCCCATGAGAAAGTATGCAAAAAAGGGTTATTGCGTCACAACAGTATGCAGGCAAACGTTTCCCTATAATGTACATCCGCCGTTGAGTAAAAATTATTCTTTTTTGTGCACACTGAACAAAAAACATTGAAATACCTTTCCAATTCCAGAGTGGGCGTGTCCAATCTTCACAACAACAGGAAATGACGGCATACTCACCTGGTGTAAAGAATTCACCATTTGACGGTTTCAGTGCAAAATTAAAATTAAAATATATTTTTGATAAACCTAATAAAAGTCTAATGTGGCTCACCATTTCCTTGTAGTTGGGATAAAAGGTCTGTTCAATCAAAGGGAACTTGTCAGCCCCCAACTTTCTGCAGGTATTGATAAGCTGAGCAAACTAAACACACAAAAAAATAGAATTCAAATATAATCTATAAGCAAATAATTGCAATCTGTTAAACAAAATGCAGACAAAACTACGGTTTACCCAGAAAAAAATATTATCACAGTCTGCCTGCTGCATTGTTCAACTGCTGACTGCTTACCGCCCACGGCTTGTCACATAGGTTGTAGATGGACTCCAGGGAGTTTATACTTGGTACTCCCCCGTACTGGAGACCGATAATCATGTTGCGAAAATCTTCGTTTTGGGTCATACTGAAAGCATGTTGACGAATCAGGACAAAGTCCGGCTTGAAGGATCTGAATAATGGAAGCAGAACGAAGATGAGGCAACGTCTGACAGAGGAAGTGATGGACTGCAAAATGGCTCTGCTCACTGTGTGTTTGCGAATCTCACCTGACGACCTTCGTACCATTCCTGAGAGCCTGCATGTTAACAATGCAGGTTCCATTGGCGTGAGCCACCACATTGATATCACTAAATTCCGCCTTAAACAGTCAAGAATTAAAACGAGAATAAAGGTTTTAATCCTCTTTGCTTGCACTTGAAACGGATGGAAAGGATGTTATAAAACCCACCTGCTCCA
Organism: Adrianichthys oophorus; assembly: GCA_036245035.1. Taxonomy (NCBI): domain Eukaryota; kingdom Metazoa; phylum Chordata; class Actinopteri; order Beloniformes; family Adrianichthyidae; genus Adrianichthys; species Adrianichthys oophorus. The sequence continues at coordinate 15,758,344 of BSAI01000015.1, forward strand.
CTTTGATGTCATAATCCCCATGCACTTTCTTCCCTCTGAACAATTTTGCCCTGTAAAGGAAAGAAATATATATTGAAAAATGAAACGTTTAGAATAGGAAGTAACTTTATTTTTCAGTGTTAAAGACCCTCTCCGATCCTCTTTTGAGCTATTTTAAAATGTTCCTAGTGGTTTTTTTAATTATGATTTGCCATTTTTAGGCAAAATCCAAAAACCCGTGTCATTTACTAAGGCAAAGTTTCTCCAGAGCTGCAGTAGTTCAGTAGAAATTCACCTCTGTGATGTGGGCGGGACTTTTAGAGCAGAGCATCCCACCCCCCCTTCCCGTCACCCATAACTGAGCTATCTGTTTACACGTTCTCCTGCTAGTTTACAGCCCCTCACAACCCTAACCTAACATTACCGGTACAACAAAAATGGCGAGCAATATCGGAGCTATCCAACCGTACAGTTTTCAGCCGGATGCCAGCTTGGACGAGGGAAGCAAAGGCGTACATGGATCTAGTCGTCTACAAGTGGATGCATCAGAATGGAGGAGAGCAGGGAGATTGTGGCCCGTTGTAGTTTCTACATCACAAAAACACCCTTTTTCAAATGGCACTTTTTGTCTGCCCATGATTCACAACGATATTCAAATAAAGAAACACTCATAAATGCTATTTTAAATTAAATTAAAAAAAAAAAAAGTTACAAGTTAGATAAAACACATTTCACACTTATTTATTGTGTAAAGAGGGGAAAATCTTAGTTGCAACAACGAATGCACTTTAATTCTGGGTTCATAGCTAGCAAAAAATGGCTACCTGATGGTAAGTGTGCAGATGTTTTTGTGCATCACCCTTCTTGTGATTTTCATAAAGTTTCTGTTTGCTGCAGCAGTTATATTCATGACTCATATGTTGTCTGACAACAGTTGCATTTGCAATAACTTCATACAGCTGGGTTAAAGCAAACTAGCTGGTGAGTTTCTTTATTTCCCTCAAAGATCCACTCCAATGAAAATAATCTGTTTGGTGTATGTTTACGTAGCGTTTTTCTGATGACAAAGGACAAATAAAAAAGAAAGTTAAGATTAAAACTGCATTTCTGAGTATTTGTTTCTTCAAATCGTGGTAAAACAGGAAAAGACGAAAACACTGAATTTGCCTAAAAATGGCATAATCGTAACTAAAAAGAACACCGGGAACACTTTTACAATAGATCAAAAGATGATGTGAACAGGAAATGCAACAGCTGCTCTGACTGTGAACGGAAGCAGGTCATTTCCACCACAGAAAAAAACTCAAAGCTTTAAAATATACCTTTATTGTCATTAAATAGCATCAAACTGAGTTTGTGCAGCCAGACTTGAATCTTTAAAAGATAATATTAGCTTTTGCAACCTGAACAGGATTCATAGAATGCAGTAACTTTAAATTTTCTGGTGACTTTTTTTTTCTTTATCAAAACTCTCTCTTCCTTTTTATTTTTACTTCACAACCACATATCCTCCTCAATCAGCAAGTGGGATGAATTTAAATTATTCATTCCCAACCTAATTAGAAAGGGGATGAAAACAGATATTAACACATGAACCCCAGCTCCGCTGTTTGCACGCTGGTGGATGCTCTTCACCGACACAGATGAGACACAAGGCCTGCATAGATGAGGGACGTGAAAAGCACAAGTACCCCATTTCATTTAAATGACGATTAAAAATGGGTTATTACCAACATGGGCTTGTGCAACTTAAATATACCAGTTTTTTTGACCATCTCAAAAGATTAATAATGGAAAATGTAATTTTTTGCTCAAAGTCTGCATACTAATGGATGACCTGATCTTATTTCCCGTGTTGAATAATAGACGGACTTTTTCCAGTCAGGTTTGAAAAGTGTTTTTTATAAATCTGCCTTTCTTGTGTCTGTTTAACTGGTTTGAGTTTAAGGATAATACTAAGATCATCTCAGTTTCCCAGCACGATCATCTCACCCCGGCATTAGTTATTTTTGTGTATTTTGCATGTTAAGCACAATATGGAAGGAATTTCTTTCTTGAGAATTTAGAGAACAAGTAAGGCTAGAATCTTAAAGGTAACACACTGTACCGGATGCTGCTCCTTTCTAAAGAGCAATCCATAACACGGTTTTCCTGGCAACGAATGAACATGTCGGAATGACTGGCAGCTTCATCCGAGGAGTAAAAATTTGGCCGGTTGACAACTTGATGAACACATTTGTCAATGCTCCGACTTTAATCTTGTCTGCAAGCACTTATGCTAAAGCCTCATCACTGAATAATGGCTGCTGCTCAGTTTGAAGGCTTTATGTGTTTCTTTGCTGCGTTTTAATATAGAATATTTTGGCCTCAGTTTTATGGGAGATCTCCTTTTTGACCCAACACTCTGCATTTATCCGGACTTGGGACAAGTACATGGAAACACGGGAAAATGCCACCTTGTTACCATGGACTGACCAGGCCGGACACTGCTTATCTTCTGAGATCAGATAAGATCGGGCTTGTCCTGTTTGCTATATTGCTGCCAGCGTTTCAGCTGATTGTTGCTTGTCTAAAAGTATGTCTAAGGAAAAGGATTTTACTTTAATGGGAAGTCACCATTTGTTCCATCAGCACTACAAAGTATCTAAAAAAAGGCCAACTTTTGACTATTGAAGTGTAAAACATTCTTCAAGAAAAGTTTCACAAACATAAATCAATTTAAATCAGCGATGACGAGGGATTGGACTAATTGGATCAGATGAGCAGATGGCTGTGACGCGCGAGAGCCTTCTGCCAGATGTAATTAGTCTGGTGAGTTCGTTCCTGATCATATTTTGTGGACCAATCAGGTCTCATCCCTCTACGTTTCATGTGCATCAGAGCGGGATGTCTCACCTGTCAGACGATGAAATACCGCACATAAAAGGCTGCAGACTCGAAACTCGCCGACATCATGTTGGAAATGTGGCACTTGCCAAAACCTCCATAAAAATAAAGAGCTGTTTTATCTTTTGTGGGCTTGCCAGCTGCCATATATTTCAGTCCTATCAAAGGTTATATTTCTACCACTCTGGTCTTAAACTCGAAAATTAAAGCCTTTTACATTATTACAACATACATGGATGCACAATTTTGAACAAACACCACAGCGTAAAACAGTCAGTGTCTTATAACCTTTGGGTCCTATATAAATGAAACTAAAAGGGCGACCCTGCTCAAATATGTACAACCCACTTCAGACACACAGTATCACTGAACCATCATGAAATATAGATACAGCGCTCAGACAGAGGATGAAGAATTCAGCTGGACTCAAAAGTAAAAAAAAAAGGACAAAACAAGATTATTCAAGCAAAGTTTTCAAAATAAAACCGAATTTGCGATAAATGGTGAGAACTGGATGACTTGACTGATGGTTCAAATAAATCCACAAATGACAGATTTGCTTCATGTTGTATTGTTGTGATTCTGCACTGAAATAATTGGAGTGTTAGCACATCAGACTGTAACCTTTGCTCCAAACCAAATGCATTTACATTCTAGAACAACTGCAGCCTATACCCCACTGATAAATTATCAAAAATTAAGAGCTCTCTCAATGCATTTGCGGCCACTTCTCTTCTCAGCCATTGGCTGTGAGATATAGGTTTCTTGGGAGCGATTTTCAGCATCAGTCTTATATTTATCACTGATTGCAAATGATATTTCTAGAATTGTTACAAAAGCTAAAAACAACACTGACGGAATTGAAATACTTTACCAGTTTTATTTTGAAAAAGAAAATAAAGTCTGTATATAAAAGCTTTCTAACATTAAACGTAGTTATTTTGACAATTTAAAGAAAAATAAACTGATTTAGTTCTGGTATTTCGATTGTCTTAAATTGGGCTCCTACTTTTTTATTTAATGATTAAATTTTTTCTGCAATCTCAGTGCACCAAAGGTTGCAGGTATGTTATTAATTCCATGTTCTTGCTCAAGATGTCATGTGATCTGCTATTGGTGAGCAGGGGGGAAACCCCATTGATGTGGGGAAAGCACTGCAGTGCAATGCCACCACACAATCTGTGCTGCACAACCTGTGGCATGGCAGTTTTATGGCGGAAAGCAATGTCACGCACTGATACTATGCACAAATTTAGGAACAGACACGATTTAATCACAAATTATTGAGTCTAATAGGATCCATGCAACCAAAAACTGCTGTCCGTCTACATGCAATCATTGATTATGAACATTCTGTATTTAATTTCTCTAGGATTTTGAGGTCTGCAAAATGCCGGATCCAGGTTACTGAAACACGATTCTAATAAAGAAATAATCAACATTAAAGACCAAACATGGATCACAAAAGTCATGAATAATTCACCTTGTAAGTCTGAGCTGTTTGTTGCCTTACCACTCTTGCTGAGGCTCGTCAATCACCAACAGAATCTTAAACTTCTTCGGCGTCGTGACTTGGGTCTGTTCCACCAGCCCTGCTGAGGCTGCTGTCTGCTTCACTACGTTTGTGATGGAGCTGAAGAACCCGGCCCCAGTTGACTGGGCCGGCTGAGGTTTCCTCTCTGGAGCAGGCGATGTGGCTGGAGGTGTTGGCGCAGCAGTAGGAGACTTGGCAGGGGTGGAGGAAGCAGGTGGAGGAGGCTGAGCTGGGTCAGGCCTCTGAAGGTCTGTCATGTAGCCATTGGGGAGGTTGGAGATGAAAGTGCTGTCCGAGAGACGCCGGCGCAGATAATTCATGGCTGGAGGAGAGTAAACAAGCTCTGGGCGGGTGAATGGACTCTGTGTTGCACTCCCAGATCTGGCTACTGTGCGAACTCCTAAAAAATGTACAACCTCCCAGCCTCGCAGAGCATCCTCAAAGCTCTCCCTCACTAGCAGTGACGCTGCCTTCCACCGCAGCCAATCCCCTCTGCCGGAGCTTTCCTCCAGCATAGGAAATGATGCTCCGCTGTGCCTCTCCTTCCTTTGCTTGTCCTCTCATCTCTCCCTCTATGGCTTGCCTGACTTCCCTTCCCCTCCCCCATTTTCTGCTGCTGAGGCGTTCTCCTTTCTTAAACCGCAGCATTGAAAGCAGGGGTTTCCAGGGGAAATGCACGTCGCTGCATCACAATTGCTGTATCTCCTATTCCCCATGTTGTGAGGCCTTCTCATGCCACTACCTTTGGAAAGCATTTGCGTGCAAAAAAAAAAAAACCCCAGGCATAAAATCTAAAATGGCTGTTCGGACTAGTGGGTGTCTTTGCTTGAGAGGAGGCATCAGCAATAGTCGCCTGAGACACAAACGCATGCAGAACGCACTAGCTACAAACCCAAAAGATTTCAGATTTGTTTCAAGGTTATCATCTAATTCACTTTTAAAATTAGATATTTGAAAACATTTTAAAGGACAGTGCCAAGAATTAGCTCCAACAAAAAAATCCTAGATGGTCCAAAAACGAGTAAATAAGTAATGGTTTCATGAATCATTGCCTTGGACTCATAATAAATCTCAAAATAGACAAGTCAGATTAAATGCACAAATCGTTCACATTGCATTGAGATGATTAATAGACTGCCTTTAAATATTTTTCTCTGTAGTCACAAATAATTAGTGTTTCTAACATGTACACAGCTCTACTAAACTTTGTTTTTTTAATGATATTATTTATACCACTAAATATTTTCAGGTTTTTCTATGTCATAAATGTATTCATATATATTCTATTTATTTACAGAATTTTACATTTCTATAACTAAAACTATGTTGCAAATTTACATATATATATGTTTTAAAGCTATTATTTTGACAAAACCAGGATAACGTTTACTATGAGGCATTGTGATGGAAATGTGTAAGTGATTTCATCATATTTTCAGCTGTTTTAGTGAAGTACAGCTTGAATTAGTTCTAACTGGGTTTTAAAGGCCGCATAATCTTAAAAATGATTCAACTGCGTTGAATTTTAGAATAAAAAAACAAGGAAAGCACAAAACATGTAAACTTGAGCTGCACCCATAAAAAGTCAATGGCTGCATCCCTTTAAACATAAGTGTCCTACAGTGACACCTGCTGGTGGTTCGGAGTATTGATTATTCCTATTTGTTTTGAACAACCACTTTCTGGTTTCCCAGTAGAGCAAACTTTGGAAGACATATTAGGCATTTTTGGAAAGCATTTTTGTAATGGCTGGATCCTGCAAATAAAAATTTTTTTTTTTGAAAAAGTTTTTTTTTAAAGCGTGTGGCCAACATTTCCTTTTATGACAGTGGTCTGACAGATTTTTTAAATCACATTTTGTAATTATTTTGAAAGGGGAAATTGGTTACACTACTTGTCAGTCATACTAAGTGGATCTAGACGTCTCCGTACTCGATGTGATCATTTTCGTGATCTCGCCGCTAGGGCTGCTCGGCTCTCTTTTGTTCGAGACTCTCCGGTGATCGTGAGTAAAGCAAAGGACAGACGAAGAGAACCATGGTGTTGCCGCCTTTATAAAAAACATTTTCGATCAATTAAGTATGGTTATTTATTTGTAACTTTGATGATTAGATTTTAAATTAGAAAGGTTTTATTTAAACTAGTATATTAATTGACAAGACAAGATTTTTTTTTCAGTCTTCGATAGTTGATTTGGGAAAGTTAGCGACTGTGCTAATGTTAGTTTGTGTCGTCGCCAGAACTACATTTAGCTCTCCGCTACAAGAGCTAAAACTCAAAACAACACTTTTAAGTGTGGGGGAAGCTTCTTTATTATTATTCTTATTTACACGGTTACAGAAACCGTATTTTATATTGAATTGTTAACTCATTTTCTCTCTTTTATGTTACCACAAAACTGACGTCTTAGCCTTCAGCTTTAAGCTAGTTTTGTTTAGCTTTGTACTTCTGTTAGCCCGTGGGCGTCGTGGCATTTGCTAACGTTTATGACGGAACACTCAGAGAGCAAACCCTAAAGCTTGTTCGCGTGTTTTTAATCAAACAAAACAACATCTTTATTGTTTCTGAACCATACAATTTTTCATTTCCTCCTCCTTTTTCAGGGCACATCTCGCGTTCTTTTCTGAGACGGAGTAGCTTGCTAACATCAATGTTAGCAACTAGCCTGTACGTGTAAATGCTATGTACTAGAATGGACCTGTTGAACTCTCAGTTCCTGGACAAGATGAACAATAACATTGGGAGACTACACTACGAAGGTTTGTTGTTTTCTTTAAGTGTATGGGTTGTGGTATCGTCTTGAATCATGCACGCGCTGCCGTGTTAGTATGTTAGGACAGTTTTGATTTTGTGTTAGTTTTATTTATTTATTTATGGTCAAAATAAGTGTACCCAAACAAACATTTTAAGTATTTATACTGAAAAACTTGTACCTATATATTAAGTTCATGGGGTTTTACATAATATATAAATGGGTTATATGCATTAAAAAATTATTTTGCAATTATTATACAAAAGATCATTTGCCTTTTCTAAAATACTATTTGATGCAATAAATAAATACATCTTTATTTTGACTGCTGTAGTAGCCCAAACTAAATGTAGACTTTTATACTCATAAACACTCTGGAGTTATTTAACACACTGTTTTCATGAGAAACTTTTTACATTCGGTTTTGCAGAATACTGGCAATCAGGACAGTATTGCTGCCAAAATACAGGATTTTCATTAAATTTCTGAAACTAAGTTGACAATTTGAATAAATTAACTGTTCAATATGATTTAATTAAATGTCCTTTTTTATAATAAATTTATATTCAAGTACTCAGATCATTACTAAGTATTAAAAATGAACAGAAAAGCAGCTTGTTCCTTTATTTAATTTAGTTGCTTTGAAGAAAACTAGATTTTTTTTGCTCAAAATACCTGACGTGGTTTTTTTTAACCAAAATAAAGATCGCCCCAGTGATACTTATTTATTTATTAGTTGCTATATTCTTTCTAAACAAATGATGTTTGAACAAACAAATGAAAGTATTCCAACATTTTCTTTTCACAGATGAGTCCAGGATGCCCTCCCTGTCTGCTGCTATGTCAAACATAACTGGGCCTCCTCCACAATGCCCGAGCAAAAGAAAGTATGGAGAGGAACAAATGGAACATCAAATCAGCTGTGATGATCACATGACCAAAATGAGCAGACTGTTGGCTACTCAGCTGTAAGTACATTGCATAATATCCAGAGCCGTATGTATAGCTATATATGTAGCTGGATAGGCTTGTTTTTCAAATCATCAGCTTATTGACTCAAAAAACTACATGCAGTGTTTATACATGCTCTATTCAAGTTCGATTGTGTAACAATGACAAACTTCATCACATTTAACTTCATATTGCTGTTACACTAAAGAAAACAAAAATTACCCCGGGATTGGCCTTGATGTTGCTTTTTTTTATTCTTGGGTTAGGTGTGGTTGCATCTTCTGGTACTTAATGTTCTTTTACTGAAGTTCTTCAGTTGCCATGGGCTTATATACTACAGGTGTCAACCCAACCATGTAAAAAAGAAACAAGCAAATTACATTTGACCTAAAAACCGACATAATTATTAAGTGTAAGTTAAAAGTAACAACAACAAGTGGAGTAAACTACTCAAAACAACGAATCATGTCATTGAGGAGCCACTCCAGTGAAAATCGTGTTTTTGGTGTTGTTAACATGAAGCTTTTCTGAGTATTTATTTATTCTGTTGTGAATCAAGATGCAGCGATATAGGTGCTAAAATCAACGGGCACAAGCTCTCTGCTGTGCTCAATTCCGATGCAACAACTTGCAGACTAATAGATCTATGCATGTCTTTGTTTTCTTTGTCTGGGAGCTGGCATCTGGCTCAAAACTGTACAGCTGGATAGTTCCAATATTGCTTGCCGTTTTGTTGTGTCAGTAATGTTAGGGTGGGGTTGTGAGGGGCTGTAAGCTAGCAGGAGAGTGTGTAAACAGATAGATGACAAGAAGTGGGAGCAGGCTTACTCCACTCCAACAGTCCCATCCACAACTCAAAGGCAACTTTCTAATGAACCACTGTAGCTCTGGAGAAACTATGTTCTAGAAAACAACACAAGTTTTATTTATTTATTTAACTAAAAACAATGTAATCATAATTAAAAGACCACTGGAAAGGCTTTTAAAAAAGCTCAAAAGATAACCTGAGTGAGAATTTAAGGCAGTAGTGAACAAAATTTACAGATATGCTGAATGGATTAAAGGAATCAGAATTATCTAAATGTATTTTTATTTATTTTTTCCTGTTATCAAGAGCCAGGCCCTCTGCTGGGAGTAACCATAAGGAGCACTGGAGCCTAAGTAACAGTCAAGTCGAGCATATTGCTTCTTCCCCAAATGGTATCCATGGTAACCACTTATATGCATCCATTCCTGGCTATGATGTGGACCAGCCACTGGCTCTGACCAAAAGCAGCCACAACACGGGGGTCAGCAAAATCCAGAAGGCTGTCGTCAGTGACGCAGTGGAACGGCCACAGGTATTTGAACTTTAACTCAGGATTTCTATCTAATGTTCTGTCTGTGTTCTTGCTGTCTGATGATTTTTGTTTTTTTGAATGCATGTTAGACAATATGTTCTAACGCGGTATTATTTTTCCTTTACCAAACTTTTCCTTTCCTGTGGCAAAAATGAATGTCTCACGTGTCATATCAGGGGTCACACAATGAAAGCTTCTATAGCCCTGCGGTTTGGCTCCATGTGCAGTTCATTCTACATAAAATGTCCTCCCACAGAACCGTCCTTCAGTCATTACCTGTGCCCCTGCCAGCAACCGCAACTGTAACCTCTCACACTGCCACATGAATGGCTGTACTCCCTGTCTACCTGCTGACCAGAAGAAGACCAATGGTAAGGTGCAACACATACACTTTATGATTTATACACGGTGACCGGGAGCAAAGCTTAAAATCAAAAATCAAGCTTTACTATTGATGGCACATACCCAAAGGGTGAGATTTTATAAGCTTCTGTTTGGAAGTGATCTGTTGAAAGCACAGGAAACGCTTGCAATAAAATTAGTGTCTTCACTCAAAAAAACATTTTTTTTGCTTCATTTCATCATGATTGTGTAAAATGTGTTTAGCTCATTTATTTTATTATTCTAATCAGGCTCAAATAAAAATCTAAACATTTGAAACTGAGTTTTGGTTTTAAAATAGTTTTTCTTCAGACATCTGTTTTTAAGTGCTGAAAATTGACTGTATATGAGAACTGGACTGAGAGTGTGACATCAGCCAAAGAAAATGGCTCACTTCTGGTTCCAAATGAAGTTATATTAGGTTTATTTGTGACTTTGAACACTGCATTGTTGGAGCCAGAAAACGTCAGCAAGTGAGGATTGATCAGTCAGCCTCAGTCAACATTTCTATGGCAACCACTCTCACCAATCAGGAGTGAGCTTGTTGGAAGCCCCACACCCCTACCACTGAAAGAGGACTGCACGAAATCTGTCAAACGTTTAACGTGGTGCAAGTCACTCTATGGGATTTTGGCTTTTTGGGACCAGCGGGTACTTCCTGTTTGGAACACGAGGAGGTAGGGGTCACTCAGTCCAGTTTTCACATAGAGCTAATGATGCTAAATTACTAATTATTTTTCCACTAGTTCATTTGCGGGGCATCTTCTCATGTTGTGGTTGGTTACATTACATTATATTAGCTGTAAAGCTTAGCTTGAATTGAAAAAGGTGAGTTCCTTTAAAAGGGTGTGAAAGAATACAAGTTAATTCTGCTGGCATTGAACTGCTTGATGATTTTTAGCAGATAAGACACGTCTACATGCTTTTATTACATATTAAGTATTGTGTCTTCCTTTTTCTAACAAAGATTTTCTGATGGACCAGTACAGATTGAAGTTTCATCAGATCATTTGTAATTTTTCTTCCTTTGATTGTCTTTGGAAAAATGTTCTAACTTCTTTTCAGTCGTTTTCTTTATTACAGCTTGGTATCTAACTTTTATCTTTATCTTTCCCCACTCTTTTGGTTCCAGCTAACACCGCGTGCGACCCAGTGATTGAGGAACACTTCCGCCGCAGCCTTGGGAATAACTACAAAGAATCGGAGCCCGTGTCTAACTCTGTGTCCATCACAGGCTCTGTGGATGACCACTTTGCCAAGGCACTGGGTGATACCTGGCTCCAGATCAAAGCCCGGGGCGGGGGTCACCAAACCCCGGAGGCTGACCTTTGAGCTACAAGAGAGCAATTAATATAATGACTTTTTCTATGTGCCAGAGTGGAAATTGCTCGCTGTCGTTTCTTGCCAATAACGAATTCTTCTTAGCCAAGAACAGAGCAAGATGTCGAGCAAACAAGCGGGCTGCTTGTGAACCTCAAGGTCAGCCTTTTAGAACACTCGGATTTGGATGTGAAGTCCAGTCAGAGAGGACAAGATAAACGTTTTCTAGTGCGAGGGACAAACTGTACAGTCATAGGTTTTATTTGTGGGAATGATAAGATTCCTAAAACGGTCAATTGTTAGTAAAACACTCACCTGCCTAATAGCCAAAGACATTTCCTGTTTTCCATCAACATGAAAGCCATAGATCAAGCCTTTTGATTTTCATCCTGAAATGTACTCTTTTGAATCTCTTACTTGAAAAGAACAGCCAGGTCTTGTTTTACGCTGCTGCTCTCCAAACTGATGCTGCAGGGCAAGTAATGTGTTCAAAAGTAGTGCTTTGGGATGATGAGACAAACCCTCTGCTTTCTAAAAACACTCATGTCAAACTGGATGGATCAAACTTGTAGAGTTTTAGTACACTAATACCAATCAGAACTGATGCATCTAACTCTATAGAGTCCATGTCTAAGGTAGCTGTTTTTTTATTACAATCTATACGATATTTACTCAAAATTGTATTTTTATCTGTAACTTTTTAGAAATACTCACTGCTGGTACAGTTGTACGCATTCTGTTTTTTTTTTTTTTTTTTTGTGGATAACAAGTTTTCCTGACTATATGTAGTTGTATCTCTTTAGCATCCATCTCCAAACGGCAGCCTCTGGAAAGGTTTGCAGTTTGGATTCCTTTTTGTTGGTCTGCAGGGCAGGATGCTGTAGCTTTACACGTGACTGAAAACGGCTCAATCTCATTTGTGTGTGGCAGCGGTTTTATTTATTCTCAGCATTTATTCCTTCTGACTTTGGATAAAGTTTAGTGAAATCGTTTTTTTTTTTTTTTTTTAAATATGTTCTTCACTTAAAAGTATAATTTTACAGAGAGCATGTGAAGCCTTCGTTTGTTCATGAACATTCCACTTTTTTCTGTGTTGTGACAGTCTCTTTAGTTGTTACAGCTTTTATTATGCTAGTTTATTGATATAAAATTGGCAAAAAAGTATTTTTCTCCCCAAAAAGTTTAAAATTGTAGCATCTACATATTAAATATGTAAAGTTTGTTATGACCTGCTCATGGGAACCCTCACCTGAAGTCATTTGTTACACTTACTGTTATGTTTGTATTTTTCACAAAAGACAGTCATTGCGCCGTGCGGAATGACAAAGATTTTGTTTTTCTTATTCTGGAGTAGTGTACTCGTGTAGAACTAATCTCCGTTTCTCAGATGATTAATACGTGCAGGAACACAGCATTCTTTGATGGAAGACTTCATTCAGTGTTTAGAGTTGAAACGTCTCCTATGTGCCATTGTAGAAATGAGGGATTATCACTGAGTCTGCTTGTTTGATACAAGTGTGCGTATGTGGGGTGTATTAGATCTGTTATTTAATTTCTGTTTTTAGACTACCTGTATCTCAAAGAATGTTTATAAAGTCTGACACTCAGATCCACCATTGTAGAAATAATTAAAAAAGTAGTTTTTTTTAATCACTTTTGTTATTTTGTCTGGAAGACAATACAGCTTTTTTGTACTTACCTCTCTTGCAAATAAATATATAATACTTACCTTTGGATTCCTTGTCTGTTTTAGTGCATTAAATTTTACATTAAACAGACTGAGGGCAGTTAACAGATATGAATATATATATCCTGGAAGGCTCGACACTGCACATCAACCTTTCTTCTTTTTGATGACATTTTGGTAATTGTAGTGTCACACCTGATCATTTTTATAGCAACTTAACAGCGGTGAGGCTTGCAGGGAACCAAACTGCATCTTACCCAGACATGGCACAGGCTTGCAAGATATACTGTTTATGGATCTCTTGTCATGACATTCTGGCTTTTCCTTTGCTCCCTCTAGTGGCGGAATTGCGCATTGCAGTAATTTCTTTAAAGAACCATAACTCGCCACAGGAATGGGCTAGAAACTTGCTACCCCCCAACAACCAACATCCTTATATCATTTTCTTTTCTTAACTGGGCTGGATTAAACCACCTGGCGAGCTGGATACGGTCTGTTTGACACCCCTGATTTAGACATTTATTTTAAATGTGCATGTCTGTGTTTGAAATGGTCTCGGCAGTAGAGTATAAACACCTTTACTTATTCTGTAAAAGGAAAAATTAAGAAACAGTAAAATCACTAAGCAAACTTCTCAAATTACAATCTGTTTGTTTTTTCTCTATTTCTGATCTTGTATTGATAAATCTAAAGATCAGAAAGGACTTTTTTCCCCTTAAACAAATGGCTTGTAACTATTTGGAGGAACCAACTGAGGTCTTACATAAACAAATCATTTCTAGAACCTTTCTTTTGTACCATCTTGTAGCTTTCTGCCAGCAAACCGGGTTAAATTTCTTGGCGTATATAAACCCTTTTTTTTGTCCTTTAAGGAAATACATTTTTTGGTTTTTATGTAATTGTATAATCTTAAAATCCAAAAGTGAAATACTGGATTTTTAAGCGTGACTTAATACAGCTAAGGAGGGCAATGCTGTGGTCCATTTCCTGCTGACAGATTTAGAAAGTTTTCCTTTTTCTGTCATGGTTGTTGTGTCTGATATATTTGCAGCTCTGGAATCCTTTTAGAATAATGACGACATGTCTGTTCTGGCCTGATGATAACCATTGATCACTCAAGTTTTGCACTAGTCCTGAGTTTGACTAATCTAAAACGAGTTGTTGTATCATTTAGAAATGGAAAACACTGTTGGTCCTTATTCTTTCTTGACATAAAGGTCATTATTTTGTAATGTATAATTAAATCCAAGACTCCACTTAGCTTTGCATTATCTTAAACAAAAAAACAAACAAACAAAAGAACCACACAGAAGAATATGTATTTTTAATATGTTAGCAAATAAAGTCAGAAAAAGTGGTTAAAATCCACAAATCTGCAAGTGAAACTGAATTGCTGCTTTCTCAGAGTTTAGATTCTTACAACAAAGTAGTCTGCTTTAGAGAATGACCAAAAACTCATCAAAACAACCCTGTTTTCAAAATAAAAGCAGTCTAATGAGATGAAACTGACTATTATTGTCTAAAGTTCAGTAATATCCAAAGGAGAGACTTGTTTGTTTATGTTGACTTAAACAGAAGCCTCAAATTCTGCTTTTCTCTTTATTGACCAGCAGGTGTCAGCGTTGCGCTTCCTTTGAAACAAAAAAATCATCAGGGCCTAAAGAGGAAGCAAAGAGCTTCATCAGCCTGGAACAATTGGTTTGGTCATTCCTACGTCAGTTCATGATGTCAAATGTCTTTTGGATGTCAGGTTCGTTCGAGTTGAATGTACACACACACAAGTCTGAGTGCAAATGCTGAGACGTAACCCGACGTGACACAAATGACCCAGACTTGAATCCAGATGCATAATTTGAAACGTCATTTAAATTTTATTCATGTATTAAATGCATTTTGATCAGTAAGTCTTATATTTAAAGGCTTCATAAAAATGCAAATCATTTTGCACTCCTTTTGATTTTGTTAAAAAAATCTGCTACATATGCTATGAAATGAAGACTACAAGCAGAGTTCTTCCAGAGCTCGGGCTCAAATCTGCTCAAAAGCCCCTCCAACAGACCACTGCCTCCACAAGATTAGCCCCAGCCGTTCAACATCCACTGCCGATGCTGCCCTGTGCCTTCCAAGGATCGGCCAATCCTGTTGGATAACAGGGAGAAGAGCCACATTTTCCTCAGCCTGCACTGCATCTTCCTGCACGGACTCACGAAAGCACGGTGACAAATATCAGCCCGCATTGATGTTGACGGGAAACTTGTGTCTTAATCAAGAGGACATTTCAGGGTCAGGCCAAATTCGGCTAGGCCTCCTCAACGTGTGAAGGCCACGAGGAGCAAGACGCGTGTGCTTGCAGAGGAGGACTGGTCTCTCAGCCGCTCCCTCCTGTTTATTTCACTAACCGCATGGACTCTGCTGCTTTCAGACATGTTCAAGGCTAGCATATGCCAAACATTGTGCTCACTCGCCTACGTAAAAATAAATGAACCAATGAGAGCAGCTTAGCCCATTGCACGGGCCACGCCATGGAGTACAAATGAATCCAATTGGATAAATGGATTTTACTACAGGCTAACTGGGAAAAGTGGCCCTTGCTGTGTCACACATGTTGGCTCGCATATTGTGCTTATTTGGACTACACAAATGGCTGATAGAAATCTCGGCCTCTCATTTGCATAATTCCAAATTTGCCGTGCCTGAAAGGATCCAGGGCTTGCATATCTGCAGCCTCCGAGAGGTCTGGGGAATTTGCATGATTGCCTGTAGATTATTCGAACATCTTCTAACCCCTCCCCTCATCTCCCCACCCCCACCCTTTATCTTTTTTTTTTTTTTTCTTTCTTATTTCTGCGGCTCTCTTCTGTGAAGATCCACACACATCCTTGGGCAAAAGAATCTAAAATAGATCATACGAGCAACTGGAGTAGATGCACAGGCGCGGGAAGCAGCTCACGGGCAGACTTGAGTCATGCTGGCAAGATCATGCACCCTGAGCTGACAGCCCAACACACCCGATTACCGAGCACGTCACTTCCACAATGCAGCTGCAGTCCGTTCTATAGGTCGCAAACGGCGAGCGGGAAACGTCGAGAACCGACGTGGGCCTGCTCATAAAGCCGCCTCGAACGTGCGTTTAAAGTACTTCCTTCGTACTTCCTCAAGACCGACCTGATGAGCATCTGTGAGTCAGTGGCTCATCCAATGTGTCATGTGGACTCCTGGCAATGGCATAACCTTTGTGGAGGGAAGGGAAGACAACACAGTCACTCTGGATAACAGTCTTGCAGTGAACAGAAACAGACCCTGTCAGGCCGTCTCAGCATCAGTTTTCAGTTTTCGGCTGCACACCACCACAAACGCGGTTTGCCCGTCGCTCTTTAGCATCTCAAACTCTTTCTCAATGAGCCCTCCTTGCATCAGGTGGACTGATTGAGCAGCAGTTTACCCTTCACCAGGGTTCTGTACTCTTCAACACTTAAAATCCCACTCTGATCATATTTTGATTGATTGCAAAAGCGTTCCGAGCGGTCTTTTAATTATGATTATGCCGTTTTGGCTAAAATAAAATAAAATAAAAAATAAATAAATAAAAAAAAGTCATTTTCCTGGACATAGTTCCTGCAGAGGGGCAAGAGTTCATTCAAATTAGCCTCTGAGGTGTGGGTGGGGCTTTTGGTGTGGAGTAAGTCTACCCTCACTTCCCATCAACCCTTTGTTTACACTCTCTCCTGCAAGCTTACAGACCCTCACAACCCCAACCTAACATTACCGGTGCACTAAAAAAAAGTCAGCAAGATTGTAGCTATCCAGCTGTTCAGTTTTGAGCCAGAAGTCAGGTTGGATGAGGAAAACGAAGATGTACATCAGACATGTCCAAAGTCTGGCCCATGGGCCAAATGCGGCCCGGGTTCAGATTTCCATCGGCCGGCAGGTTTCCATCAGAAAATCAATAAAATTTGTCCCACAGCACTTTCTTAGAACTGTGTGGACAATGACTTGAATATAATTGGCTAGATTAGGTTATAAGACGTTGTGGCAACAACCTGTGGCTACTTGACTTTCAGAGCCAAACAGGAGGATCAGCTTCATTTGTTTCTGTGATCAAAACCACTTGTGGAAAAGGAGTTATTTGTGTTATTGTTCTGATTGAACTTTAGAAGTTTACAGTGAGAATTGTTTTCAGCAAGTATTCATTGTTTGTGGGGTCATTGATTGATTTAATTTAGAGTAATATGCAACATTTAATTTGATTTAATGTTACCAAAAAGTTTTTTATTTAAGAAAGACTTCATGTTAAAGAATAATTTCTGGTTCAAAAATGTAATTCACAGTAATTCAAGTTCAAATGTTATTAAGATGTCTTTCTGATCTATGTGAAGAAATGAAAAGTATTGCTAAAATTTTGATTAAATAGTTCATTGGCATTTAATTTATTAAATGGGTTAAATAATGTTGGCCAAATGGTTGGCACTCATACATACTTGACTAAATCTGGCCCTCTTTGCAAAAAGTTTGGACACTCCTGACGTACATGGATATATTTGTCTGCAAGTGAATGGATCGGAATGGAGCGGAGCAGGGATCTTTTGTCCCTCCGATTGTAGCACCTACGTCACGGCCACAGGCTTCTTCCAACAGAGTTTTTTCATCTGCTGTTGATTTACAACAATTTGAATAAAGAAATGCTCAGAAATATATTTTAAGCTTTTTTTTCTTTATGTACATGTCTTCCATAATGAGAAAAATGTCACAGAACTATGTTAAAAACACCACAAACATCATTTGAGTTGGTCTTTTAAGAGCCACTGTCTGCAACTCATGAAGTCTTACTTCATTCACCCTGTATATAAATAAGGCACTGATTTTTATTTATGTTATAGTATAGTGAATATAACTGAACTACTGTTTTTGGCATAAATAAAACATAAAGAGAAATTAAGCTTTTTTTTCTTCTAAATTTAGCTTAAATTTAGTCTAAATTCTATACAGTCTACAAAGTCTATATAGTCTAAACATATATATTTTTTCAAACTACGAAATGGTTTATAACTTTTGACATAGTTTCACATGACTTCCTTTCAAAATAAGACATCCTGTACCATATAGGACCATCAAAGAAAAAAAAAAAGAAGAAGAAAAAGGAAAAGTTTATTGTACCGTTGTGGTGCATTGCAGCAAACTGGTGCAATTTAGTGGATTGTTGGAGCATTATGGGTACTGTAGTCAAGAGCCTTGTGAAGTGATTCTGTGCTTCAACTGTTTGTGAATGAGTGGAATAAGGTTTGACTTATCCGACTGTTTTGTTTGGATTGTACTTTGAAAAATACCTTACTTTTTAAAATATATTTTTTCTTTAACCAAAAAGCCACAGTGGAGGGGGAAAATAGCCACATGTGGCTCCGGGGCCTCAGGTTGCAGGCCCCTGGCCTACTGCCTCAACTCCATCCTCTCACTGGAAAATATGACCGTCCTTAATACCATATGCTGCCTGACACAGCCACTGGTAAGTTTGGCTCAAATGGGACAATGTTTTTACATTATTGATCTGTCAATAATTGATTTAAAGGCCCATCTGCTGCACACTAACGCCCCATTTTGTTGGAATCCATCTCCTCTTAAGGCATTGCTGTGGACGAGCGATGGAGTCTTCCTTTAAGATCACGCCATTATTTAAGCGCCTACGCTCAACACACGGAGAATTTGCGTCTTGGGCAGCGAACAGAAGATAGATGGTTTAACTGCCACCAATGGGCATTTTTCATGTCTCATTATGAGGTTTGTTAGTGACCACGTTACATCTGCTTGACTGAGCAGCGTTAATAAGGAAAGTGACCCAACACCAAGCATTTCGGCCATCCGGCTGCTGCATCCCACTGCCCTATCTTTTTTTGTTTTTTTCCTCATGCCTGTCTGCCTTCCCCACGTTGCCACAGCGCCTCACCACCACCACCATCACTCCCCCCACCCACCCTGTGTGTTTGGCAGTCACACAGTTGGCCATGTGTGTGCTGAAGACGTTACATAATGCCCTCCTTTCACTGAACTCCGGATCAAAGAGAACAATCCAGCACCGAAAATTGCTTCTTGCTGATTTTTCTTTTCTTCCACCATAACATTGTTTTCTTCCCTTTTTTTTTCTTTTTTTTACTTCGTTACAAAGACTAGTCTGAGTTGTGATCAGCTTCCCCATCTCCTTCAAGTGACGATGAATGATCTTGAATTCACAGAAGAAGTACCAAAAATAGGGATTTCCAGTCGTTTGCTGCACACAAACGCTTGAACTCCGACTTTCACAGGAAGACTTGTATTAGTGACGTTTGGAAAAAGGCACAACACTTGGAAACTGATGCAAATATGATGAAAACCGTTGAGGCATACGCTTATTGAACTCCTTATAGCCAAACAGGGAGAGGCAAAAAGCATCGATTTCTTTTTGCAAAAAAACAAACAAAAAACAAGGTTTTCCATCATCAAGAATGAATAGCAATGCAGGGAGAGAAAGAGCTGGAGAGTATCAAATGCTGTCAGAAATGCTGGGCCTGTCCACAGTCTTGCACGGATTGGAGTAATGAGTGCATGCTGGGGGGGCATCATTTACCTCCTATGGAAACCATTGGCGGCACATTGTGAAAACACGTTCTTTTCCTCAGCAATTAAGAAAAGCTTTGCAAATAATGACTTTTTCTTTTTGCTGAGCGGATGAAGGGAGCTCTTCAGCGATTGTACATATTGTGGATATTATTGCCAAAGGATAATGTGTGCTTCTGCACAAAGTTTATTTTGCTTGCATCACTGCCTCCGACCGCCTAAATGACGGTGAAGTGTAGCAAAAGTCGAAGCATTTGATTTCCTTCCGACGGCAGGAATCAGCAGCAGCCCTTATCTCTGCCCCTCCTCCAAGTGATGGAGAGTGGTTCACTGGTCCGAGGGAGCAGAGCGGCTGGGTTATCTCTGACGCTCAGCCTGCGGGGAATGAGCAGGTGAACCAGGAACAAAGGCGTCTTTAGGACACAGTACATTCTTGCCGTGCTGCAGCATCAAACGGATGGCGGCTGAACGCAGAGGGCATGGCTTCCGGGTTTGTTTCACCGTTCGTGCTGTTATCACACCTGACAGTGTCTAGTTTGGGAGCCAGTGGTGCACGTGGCATACGTAAGCAGCTGGTCATCTGCTGGACAGCCGTGATGTCTCACACAGGGCACATTTGGTCGACCACAATGCAGGACTCCAGCTCTGCTTTGGCTCCATCTAGATTTAGATGGATTTTCCACGTTGAATCTCAGATATGGAAAACTGATAATGTACTGATCTTTGAATTTTAGAGCCATTTTTGTTAGAATTCATTGCGTAGTGTCAGCTTACGGGAAATTTCAAAACTATGGATCCCCTGCAGGGGCATAGAAGTAAAGAAAATAGTGCTGGTTTCTTTTAAGCACCAAAACCTAACTGGTACGCACCAGTTAGTTTCTAGGGTGCACCAGATAGTATCTGGTCTGCATGAGAAACCAGTACTATCTACGCACCAGAAAATTTCTTATATTCTACGTCCCTTTAGGGGCTCAGTGAAAAACAAAATCTGTGTCGCAAAAAAATAAGATAAATTCCACTGATTCATACAGTCTGCTGGTTTTCTTCTGGGTGGATTAACTAACATGATATTTCACCGTTAACCCCAAAGGGAAATGAAACTGCACAACCTCCAGGGCTCTGACACCTCATATGAGGATCACTTAATAGGAAATCTAAAAAGCTGACCATGATGTAGAGGGGTCAGATAAAGGTAGACTAACATTAACCCAGCCCGTAACCCAATAGATCACACATACAGCTCTTCTGAAAACAGAACACAACCCTTCAAGAACTACAATACTGTAGCTCATCAAAACATGGTATTTGTAAGTTAAAAAAACAAGTTATTTTAGAATTAATTTAAAAATAAAACAATAATATTTTTTAGAGAAAACTTTTATTCTGAAAGTGCTTTTTAGCTGATATCTTTAAAACAATTTTGACACATCAGTGTTTCAATGCGGGTCCATTCATCCATCCATCCATCCATCCATCTCCTCAACCTCATTCTCCAGGAGAATTCTGTGACATTGTCCTGCCAACACTTTTCAGTGTGTCCATAGGTCCTTGTACAGACTGGAAATGCCCAAAAAAAATCAAATAGATTTTTCAGAATGTTCTGTGGTGCACAGGTTCAGTTCCTGCCTTCCTGCCCACGTGTCAAAGTGTCCTTGGGTTATACACTGTTCTTGATGGATACTAGTTAGTGCCTTGCTTCTATCAGTTATGCATCTGTGTGACTGTAAAATGCTTTGGGACTTCATCAAGGTAGAAAAGTGCTATAAAAGTATATACATTTTACCACTCTTTAAGTCTTTGAAAATGTGGATTGGATGTGAAAACTCTCAAGATCCCTTGAGAAATCTGGCAAGTGGAAAGAGCTGATCCAGTATTTTGCCGCTTGTCCTCCAGCAAAGACCTCACCAGGGGAGGAGCAGATTGTATTTGGAACACATTGTCTAGTCCCCATTTTTCAAGAGGAAAACCCGTTTCCTCCAGTTTGTTAATCCAGAGGCTCTGCTTCCAAAAGTGGGAAAGTGAAGTTAAATAACAAATAACAAGCAAAGTTCAAGTAGCTTTCACATGGTTTGTTACATTCTAAAATCTAAAACCAGTAGAAGCCCTCATTGTTTGTATTCACTGGACAAAGGCTGACCTTTTTATTTATTGTGGAGCAAAACTTAAAATTAGGTTTAGCTTGGATTAGAGACGGAGTAGGACCAATAAAGTATAGAGTATCTATAAAAAAGATGGTTCACAGCAAGTCCTGTCTTCAGTCAGGCATTTCAAAGTCCGAATGATGATTGTGTCTCTCGGATTGTGTGCTGCTGATCACATGTTATGCTACTTAAAACATTCTGGTTTTCTTTTGCGAAGGTCCTGAAGGTCTCTGATGTTCCTGAGCTGGTTTGTGTGTTCTTTGTGGACGTTTTCAGACACCCCAGCTGTCTATTAGAAAACAGAGCAAGCTAGCTTGGGCTGTGGGGCTAAAATGTCCTCAAACAGCATGTTTCCATTTCAATTCCATTTCAATTTGAAGAAAATACTCAGGAATGCAATTTTAATCCTAGTTTTCTTATATTTGTCCTCCATAATGTGAAAAAAATGCTAGAAGAACATATTTAAAAACACCCAGAACACAATTTTTATTGAGTGGGTCTTTATTATCTGGCTCTATCTTGCTGATGTCTGAAAACATCAAAATCTAAACCAACTAAACCTCAGAAATATTTTTTAAAAATGTAAAATGTGAAGTAAAATTACATTCAAAACCAAGTGTTTGGTTCAAGACTCTGATGACCAAAGAAACTAACACCAAACTTAAAAATGTAAAAGACCAGCAATACAGTTGGAGTCTTTGATTTGAAATATTGCAAATCCACCTAAATTTTTTAGAGGGCTTAGAAATTACTAATAAAAAATTGTGAGAAATGTCTCAAAACAAATGTGAGGAACTTATTTTATAGTAATATGTATGCATTTTTATAAATAAAAGCAATAATTGGGAACAAGACTATCATAAAACATTATCCAGAAAGCCCGCAACAGCACAGAGCGATTGGATACCGGCGTGCTACAGCCATGTAGGACTTGGGATGGGTGTTCTTTCTGTCAGTGTGTGGCTCAGGGTTGAGGGGGTTGCAGATGTGCCCTAGGAACGGGTGACAGACTGCAGGACACTGTGGCCCAGCTTGGACCGACTCACTCATCAGTGAGCACAGTTCCCAAAACTCTCTGACAGATCAGAGTGGAAGGCATGCACCACATGATAGCCATGATTCACCATCAGCCCCAAGACCAAGTGTGCCCTGAAGGCCCTCAGACATCTTAATCATCGTGTGTGCATGTGTGTGTGTGTTGTTTACAAGAAAGGCCTAAGACAGACAAGGAATGAATGAACTTGTTTGCCTATGACGGCGCTTCTAAAAAAGTTGTCTGTGTGTTTTCGGCGTGTCAGAAGAAGTAAAGCACATTTTTCATGGGCCTCCTCAAAAATGTCTGGCACAGCACAGCTCGGTGCGTCTCCTGCTTTTGCTCCAGTTTTTGGTTTGTGTTTGGGAGAAGGGGGCATTTATCCATGTGGGTCAGCTTCAATATTTGTGTCTTATTCTGTCCACTTGCGATGTGCAGTCAAGGGCATAACTGCATGAGTGAAAATGCCATCATGCAGCAGTGGAATTAATATGTGGAATGCACGTGTGGAAATCTCTCAGTCATATTTGTATATGTGCCAAAAATAATCAACTGAACATACTTTTATACACAGATCACCAACAAGAGAAAAAAAAAGGATTATTTGCAGTACGCGGAAGTATTTTATCCATGTGCCATTTGCTAAAAAATAAGTAATTCCTGTTAAAAAGTTCATTTTTTGTGGGATTAATAACAGTCACAACATTTTCCCAATCCCATGTTCTGCACTTTCCACCTCACTTTCCTGTCACAACTAATAGAATGAGAAAATGCAGGACACATCCTAAGGATTGAAGTGTTAAGTGTGTGGTGGCGTAATCTGACAGAACTTATTTGGAATGCAGGTCTTTACTAAAGCTGTGCCTGGAGCAGCTGCCTGCTCCTGTCTTCCCGCTTAACAGGAGTATGTACCCGTTCATGTACAGTGCCTGTACGCTCAGATGAATACAAGAATGCCTTCAAACATGCAGGAGGTAACACACTTAAAACTGTAGTAAAAATACAATAGACTAGCAAGGCAGTCAAAACTAAGCAAAAATACGGTTTATATTCAGTGGATTTTACTTTAGCGATGACAAGTCATATGGTTCTGCACCTTGGGCATAACCCGCTGGGAACGGACACATCCATTAGAATTCGACATGTACAGTGAGGAAAACAAGTATTTGAGCACCCTGTGATTTTACAAGTTCTCCCACTTAGAAATCATGGAGGGGTCTGAAATGTTCCTCTTACGTGCATGTCCACTGTGCAAGACATAATCTAAAAAAAAAAAAAAAAACTGGAAATCACACTGTATGATTTGAAAAAAATATTTGAATGCTACAGCTGCAAATAAGTATTTGAAGACAATTGGAGGAAGAAGAATGAGCACAATTCCAAGAGCACCATCCCTGCTGTGAAGCATGGGGGTGGTAGCATCATGCTCTGGGGGAGTTTTTCTGCTGAAAAACTACAAGAAATGTTTGACCTGTGTAATCATAAACATAGGCTACTGTACTAAATATTAACATTGATTTTCTCAGGTGGTCAAATACTGAATTGCTGCAGTAGCATACATATTAGAATATGTCTCTCACAGTGGACGTACACCTTAGATGAAAATCTCAGACCATGGTCCATGGTTTCTAAGTGGGAGAACTTGCAAAATCCCAGGGTGTTCAAATACTTATTTACCTCACTGTAGATCGTAGCTACGTATTTCCACATTTACAGCTATATCCATTGTGCATCTGATGGACATTATTTCATAGAGGCCTATTGCACATCACTGTTTATGTTTCTAACTGACAACTTTCCCACACCTAATCGCGTTACGGTTCCATTATGCTTTGAACATTGTAAAGAAGCTGCCATTTTTCTCAAGGAGTATTAAGCTACAGACACACTCGGCATGTGGTGAAAAACACTCTAAACCAGGGATGGGCAACTCCAGGCCTCGAGGGCCGCAGTGTCTGCATGATTTCCAGATATCCAAGCCCTACTCATGACTGATTACCTGGTTCAGGTGTGTCCAGCCAATTAGAGCCTGTCAGAGCAAGGTATGTTGAAAAACATGCAGGAATGCAGCCCTCGAGGCCTGGAGTTGCCCATCTCTGCTCTAAACGATCTTGAACGTGCATTTAGCCTACGGTGTTCACACTGGACAAGCTGGTAGGGAATTTGTCTTCTTTTTCTTTTGCTACTGTTTACCAGCGCATGTCAGCCACCTACAGTTGGAAGAGGTTTGGTGCAAAATGTTGAAGTGGTGCAAATCTCTTGAATCTTGCTCCAGTCTTTTGCGTTCACAGCTCTATTCTGATATATGAACGACTTGGTGTCCCATAAGACAAACCACAGTTCTTCATTTCTCCTCCATGATCAGCTTTAAAGCAGTTGCCTTTTCTATGAATTAAAGAGACGTCATCCATACATCCCTACCAAATCCAAGTCCATGATTGGTTCAAGTCCAGCTTGGTTTAACCTTCAACTTGCATTCAATTGGTAATGTTAGGTTAGGGGTACAAGGGGCCACAAGCTAGCGGGAGGGCGGGTAAACAAATGGATAACAGGACATGGGGCTGGAGTTGCTCCATGCCAAAGGTTCCGCCCACAACAGTGAATTTCTGAAGTATACCTGCCGCTTTGCAAATGTCCTAAAAATGTCCTAAAAAATGACAGCTTTTTTGATTTTTGCAAAAAAATGTCATAATCATAATTGAAAGACCACTGCGAATGCTTTTAAAATAGCTCAAAAGAGGATTGAGTGGGACTTTAAACCAGCAGCAAAAATACTTTTGAAAAATGTTGGCATATCGGACTGGAATTTTGTGCATCCCTAAATTATTCTAGACATGAATGCTATGCTATCACATGAACTGTAAAACAAGGTAATGGTCCTTTTTAAAATAAATATCCCCCTTTTGTTATCTAAATAATACCAGAATTCACACGTTAGTTTTTGTTTACTTGACTCAAAGGTTTCACCTATGAGTTCGTATCTAAACTGTTTTTCAGTCCCTAAAGAGTCATTTTTTTCTTGAGTTACTTCTTTGCTCTTTTTCACTTAAATATTTGGAGGATTTTTAGGTAAAGCTACTTTTACGTGAGTAAAGTATTTGGAAACTCCATTTGCCTCTGCATGTAAGTTTGAAAATGAGAGAATGTGGTTATTTATCCAGCAAACAATGACCAAACATATTAGACTAATTTCACATACATTAAAAAATGTAGTTTTAAACAAATGTAAAAGTAAACCCAGATAATTATCTCTCCACCACCATGCTTTACATATGGAATGGGGTATTTGTGCTGATGTGTTGATTTTCCCCAAACATGATGCTAAACATTTCAGCTGTGATCTCATTTCTCAAACAAGTAAGTCATGCAGGTTTTTTTATTTTTTTTAAGAAGATAGTTTCATAAACGTTAGCATGTAAAAAGCCTGAGAAGCCTTGCTTAAAAATTTATATTTTTTCCTTAATGTGCAGCGTTAGGCTCAGTAAAAGCCATTTCAAAAGAACTGAGATTATTTTCTTTTTCCATTCTCTCTTGAACTCTCTGGACCAGAAAACTGCCCAAACTAGTAAATTTAGTAAAGATGTTTCTCTTGTAGATGCTCATTACATCAAGTGAATTTCATTTTCATTTTTTTTTAACTTCATCTGCTGTTTGAACTGCAGTTAAACAATGCGCAGTTCTAATTTCTTTGGATGTGTTAACACAACGCAAACTTTTTATTCACTGCTTGCTTATGCATTTTTGTTATATTAAGCAAAACTGGGAAACATTAAATTTGGCTGTAACTTGCACATACATGTATGATGATAATATTAAAGTCCTGCACAACCCCAACCTAACATCCCCTGTGCAACAAAAATGGCGAAGCAATATTGGAGCTATCCAGCCGTACAGTTTTGAAGCAGATTCCAGCTCAGATGAGGAAAACAAAGACGTACATGGATCTGTTTGTCCGCAAGTGGATGCATCAGAATGGAGTGGTGCAGAGAACTTGTGGCAAAGCTAGTATATTTTCTATGTCACAAATACGCTCTTTTCAAACGGCATTTTTTTTCATCTGCTGTTGATTCACAACTATTTAAATAAAGAAGTAATCAGACAATGCCAATCTAAGACTAATCTTCTGTATTTATGTTCTCCATCATCAGAAAAATGCCAAAAGAACATGTTAACAACACCAAAAACATCATTGTCATCACAGTGGGTCTTTCAGTGAAACACATTTCAGACTACAGGTGTAGTGTGCTGGTTAGCACAATCGACTCACAGCAGCAAAATCCTGCTTTCAATTCCACCTTGTTTTTCTTGTGTAGGTTGAATGTTTCACCTTCAGCATGCATTTTATTCAGGTAGCTTCAGCTGAAAACATTGCGTGACAGGTTGACTGCAGATTCCAAATTGCCTCTAGGAGAGAGTGTGAGGGCGTGTAGCTGTTTGTCCACATGTGATGGATTGGCACCATGGCTGTACCCTGCTTTTGCCCAAAGGCAGACTTCCGCAGATCCCTGTGAACTGATTAGGAAGAGTGTTTCTAAACTTGCAAAGTGAAAGTGGCTCAAAGTACTGAGACTTTTGGACCCGGAACACAGACTTAGTGAAAGTAAGGGACCCAAGAAGCAAAAATAGAATGGAAACTCAAAAGAAAAATAAATTTACTTCAATGTAAAGACAATTATATCCCCTTTGTCATACTTCCAGACACAGGAACTTTCTTTTAAGGCCTGAAAAGTAAAATTTAAATTCTTTTGGATTTCCTTTATAAAAATTTCACTGTGTAACCACCTTTGATCTGCCTGCCTAAAAAGACACATTTTTATGAATTTGTTAAGATGTTTTGCATTTTTGCAGTACCTAACATGAATAAATTAACTAATCTCACAATGAAATTGACATATTTTTTAAAAAAATAGTAATTTCTAGAGGAATTCTGCAACCAGATTCTTCCCTGCGTGCAACTGTTCCACTGCCTGATTTGCATTCAGTTTTTGACCAAGGCGGTAATCTACAGCGACTCCCCCATAAGCCCCTGGCACACTAGGGAGATGTTATAAGCTGTGACAAAAGATGAGGAGAGCTGGAGCAAGGCGAAGTTAAAAGGGGACAGTCTTCTGATGAGCTAAACACGTCCTCTTTAGTGCGCCGTTAAATTCATTCTCACTTTCAAAGACTCGTTTTCAACACAGTTAATGTTCTGTATTAATGGAGTGAAACAGCTCCGTTTGGATCATATGTGATAACAGTCCTCAGTCAAAATAGCCTCAGTTTTACTGAAAAAACAGGAACAATTCAGCTGTACAATATGTTAACATTAGTTTTGTCAAGATGTTAGTAAAATGTTAAAGAGCTGGAAAAGACAAAATGGAAAAAGTGGCTCTTTCAAGTGGTTTTCAAAATAAAAGTCAGAGGAGTAATGAGAGCTATGTGAACGTGAAAGATATGGATTGTGTTTTTTACATATCATGTTAGTGGAGAGAGGAAAAAGATGACGAGAAAAAGGATTGCAGATTTTGACCTGAAGCGTGTTGGCTACAGGAAGCTCAAAAGCCTTCATGTAACAGACCTACAGGAGCGAGCTCTGTGCACCTCACCATCATTTGCTGTAAGTTATCCCTGCCTCCTCACAACTGTTCTGCTCACACTAAAGAGCAACATCTTAAGGCTGTGTCACACGTACTATTTGCGCATTGTCCCCATATGGAATTTCTGTATTTTGTGGTACGCGTGATAATTCATGCGTTTACTGCATTCGTCATTCATTGATGTGCACAGATGGCTGTCAAGGGTCTCGGTCTTAACGTGAATTTGGTTTTAAGCTGTTAACAATTTTCAGTTGATTAAGAATTATACAGTTTATGTGTATGTTACGTAGTTTATATGCAATTATTAGATAAATCTTACGCAATTGTGCATGCTTTTTACGAGATGCAAACACAAACTTGTGGCTTTCCACGACTGTTCCAAGTATGTCTAACAGACTTTTCATGTATTACCACCGATGTATAACTTTTATATTGCATATACGGCGCACATATCACAATAAAATTACGTAATTGACACACAAATCATGAATGGATTACATACAAACAGCGCAATAATCCCTCACGGCTCATGCGTGGCTCCCTTTTGTGTGACTGGGTAAAAAAAAAAGTCGGCCAATCTTTCAACCCCTCCAGCAGTCGATATGGAGTGGGGGTCCCGCTGCTGCCCTCCTGGCTTGCCTGGGATGGGGGTCGAGTCCCTCACGGGACAGTGTCCGGCACCTCATCACATTTATATACCCTGTCATGCCTTTGCTTGTTGCAAAGTATTGTTTTGTCCTGCAACCAATCCTGAGCATTTCGTATGTCTTCTGTCTTCCCTGGTTTTGACCCTTGCCTGTTTCCACGCCGCCCTGACTCGCTCCACGTTCCAGACTCCTGCCTGGCCTCTGACTTGATCCTTTGGTCTTTGCCCTTGCCTGGTTTTGTCATTAATAAACTCCTGCCTGCAAATGGATCACCTGCAACACTTGCCTGCAACACTTACTTTTGCTTCTTTGGTACGGCGGAGACATGCTGCAAGGCGGTTACTGAGAAGATGGCGGCTAAGAAGGTACGCTTATAAACAACATGTGACATATAGATGCAATGTGTATCACATTAAAAGTTGTCTTAATGAGCCTGCATTTATACAACCACATTTAATGAGTTCTTGTGTCTCATCGTTGCTCCTCTAGTCTGTTTACATCCCGTAATGGATTTCTACGGTGGCTGTTTTGGGCCAGTCTTTCCACTATGAGCACAAAGTCTATTCAGCCTGAGGAAACTCAAAGCAAACCGGAGCTCAGGCCGATTTGAAGCAAACTGAGACCATCTCAAAAGATGGCTCAGAGAGTGGTTCCTGGTCTACATAGAAATAGATATCACATTTTTCTGGGTTGTGGGATAACTCTTTTTTAAATTATTTTTTTGTAGAGGTGGGGTTTACAGGTAAGAAAAGCTGTTGAAAAGAGAAAGGGAGAAAAACAATTTCCCAAGAAAATCCACATGTGCCCAAACTAATTTTAAACAAATATAAAGAAAATGTTTGCAACTACATTTTTGGATATGTCTAGGTCGTTTTTTTTTTTTTTGTAAAAACTGTATATTTTCAAATGTTGTCCCTATTTTCTGTGATTTTTAATTTAGAAATGATATCCAGGCCAGGAGAATAGATCATGGCTGCAAATATTCAGAAGAAAAAGGAGAGCTCAGAGAGAAGTGACAACAGAATGAAGGTCAGAACAGACAGTACTTTCGTTCAGGAGGAAAAATGGAAAACAACAAGTGAAGGATGCAAGGAAAATTAGAATAGAATGAAACCACATGCTGCTGCTTTGACACGTCCCCAAATTCACCTCTGAATACAAATATTTGTCTGGAAAAATACTCTTCTATATAAACAATATAAAGATTTCTTTAATTTATGACAGGTAGAAGGAATCCATTCACTACTTTAAACATTGAAATGCCTCTGGCCAAAGATGGCATGGTGGTTGTGTTCAGCTCACACTACTTTGCCGGACCGAGATGAGGGATTCCAAGAGAAGAAAAGCAAGAGACTAGTTTCCAGCTGCTAGTTTCACCTCTCATGTTGGCCATTTGACTACAAAAGGAACCCCTAAACCATTAGGTGCCACCATGCCAGTACCCACAGGCAGCAGGTTGAAGACGGCAAAGGGCTGATTGGTGAAGATGGTATAAATTCGGTGTGGCTGAATGCATCTGTATTCCCAGGGACAACAGCATCTTGGCATCTATGACTCTCTACTGCTACGCCACTTGCTCATTAACACACCCACAAACCGCCTCTGTTGACATCATAGCTAAAAAAGTGCACAAAAAGTATACAGGTTACTGCTTAAGCTGTCGCCGGCGACAGGAAATGACACGCTTTTCCAACTAGCATGACTCTTTGACGCACTTAACTCTTTAATGCAATAAACATCATTCCAGTGGATTCTGAAGCTGAGAAAAGCAGTTTTGCGCTAAAGTGTTGCCTATTTCTAAGCTTCAAGATTTGCTGGAATTATGTTAATTGTGTAACGTTTGAAGAGTTATGGAAATTCAAAAAATGTCAACGTTGAAGCCAAAGTTGCAGCGTTAAAGGGTTTAAAACAGAATGAGCTTGCACTGCAACCCTTAATAGAAGGAAAACTCCAAGCAAAACTTGAACGTGAACTGCGGACCTCAGCTAGACACACTCTCTCTGGGCAGTTCACAAAGTCTAAAAATATGTTGCAGAAAAATCTTCACATTCTTTTTGAAAAGGGGAGCTCAGAGGAGAAATGTGATGCAGGAGAATAGATCTTCAACATTAAGGAAAGAGAGAGGTGGGTAGACCAGAGACAAATGGACATACAGAGACCAAAGGAGGTCACCATGATCTCCTTCTGATAACTTTAGGGTTCCCCCTTTAACCCTGATGGCAGTAGAGACAGTCGGCATGGAATTAAGTAACTGAAGGATAAAAAGACGGAGATTTAGGAGAAGTGGAGACACTGACCAGACTTTTTTCCACTTCATTCTCAAAGTCTATCCTGGTTGCTGACGTGTTAAATCCAGGCTCAAGATTGTCTAGGTTTAAGACAGTCATGGTCCAGAAAGTAGCATTGTAATAGATTTGACATTCTTGTCAACTGGTTCATGAAAAACGGGGAGAAATGGAAGCAGAAAAATGTAATCCTCACTTTGCCCGGCTAACAAACAAACTTGATTAACCCTAACCCTATGCCACTTAGTACATCTATCCATCCATCCATGTTCCACACCCACTTTCATGGCCATGAGGATGCTGGAGCTGGAGTCTATCTCAGCTTGGACGAAGGAAGGGTACATCCTAGACAGTTCATCAATGACAACATTTTCCATATTTAGAATGATGGCAAAGGCCTTAGTGAAATCAAAAAGCATTAGAAATAGTTCATTGTGTCCACAAAGAGCATTGAAAACTGTCCTTCATTTATGCCCTAAAGGAATCTGTACAAGATGGCGGACATGATGCAGATCCAATAATCATGGTAGCCCTCTGCACAAATGGTTATCTGATTGAGCCCCATTTAATCATTACAGAATCCAGTTACCGCAGGTGTGATATAGAAGGGCGAATGAGGCCAGCAGCCATGGATACTTTCTCCATGGCCTCTCCCTTAGGATCAGACAGAGATTATGGTCACCCTCTGCCAGGGGCGGTTCCAAGATTTTTTTCTGGGGTTGCTTAGGGGTTGCTAAATGACTGTAAGGGGTTGCTAATTCATTTTTATGTCAAATTACATTTACAAGAAGGAAAGTAACAGGAGCGTATTTTCATACGATGCTAATTAATACCAGATTTAAATGCATCGTCTTGTCAATAGCTTAAACTTTTTAACTGTGTGAACTGTCAAAGTCTGAAGCAGCGATGAAGTGTGATGGATAACAAAAAGTAATTTACTAAACAAGAACTGTTGAGAATCCACGCATCAAGCGCCTCTCCTTCACCGCTGCTGCTTGAGTATAAAAACTGGCATTTTTGATGGCCAAAACGCCGTTCTTTATGCTCCTTTTCCTGGCGATTTATGATACTTTAGCTCAACGCATGGCCAAAAATGTGTTCATAAGCTTGACACCCCAGCTGCATGCGGAAGGGGCTACTGCCAAATGTTTTCAGCCTGATCGCTACATGGAGAGGTGTCTGTGTATATCTCATTTCAATGCATTCAATGCATTCAATGCAAACAAATGATAGACAAACATGAACATATCAAATGTTAAACGGAAAGCAATTACATGCAAAAAAATTGTGCACAATGAGCATAAAAAAGGCATCAGATTTAGGCCTTTATAAATTTGGGGTTGCTAAAGGGTTGCTTTGCCAAATCATTCAGTTGCTACAGTAACCCCGAGCTACTCCCTGGCGCTGCCCCTGCCCTCTGGGTGGACTTGTGTTGGATGAATTTAATAGTGAAGTGAATAACCTCTAGAGAGGAAGAAAAGTGGCTTTAAATGCACTGAAATCTTTCTGAGCTGGAGGTATATGCAAGTCACTGTAGAGACTTCAAGATACTGTTTTCCTCTCATCCAGAAAAGAAGGCGTGGTCATGGTCCTGAGATAGTTCTGCGAATAGGACGAGTCCCAACACAATATTTCCCCACTTAACCAATTAATTTGAGGGTTATTCTTGCGTAACCACGACACTCTTAGGATAATGAGATGGTGGGAGGTTTTAATTACATGGAATTGAAGGGACAAAAAAATGACTGTCAATGTCAATCTGCGTATGTGATAGTAAACTGAGACTGTGTTTATTATAAATCAGTGGCAGAGAAGAAGAATCTGTTGTCCACAATGGAGTGTTTTTTCAAATAAAGCTTCTCTTGCCATTCGTAACTGATGATTATTCCAGGAAAGGAAAAAGGGAAGCATGGGATCTGTAGCAAAATAAATAAATAAATACATTCTGTATATTAAACAGAACATTTTTGAGTTTTTATTTCAAAACGGTGGCTTTTGTTCTCATTTTTTAGCCAGTTGCATCAATGACTTGATGTACATCGTGTAAAACGCAAACTTAGAAAAATGCTGTGTTCATCTGGTGTTTGAATGATCAGAAAAATGAAAAACAAGTCTTCCAACACCTCATGGATGCACAATAACTCTCTGCACCTAAGCAATGGTCAGTTTATTTGTAGTGTACCATCTATGGGAAGACTCCAGCATTGCAGGGAAATTAAAACAAAAAGGATTATCAATATAAATTATTGAAGTTGTAAAGTGCTATATGAATAGTTTCATTCATTCCTTCATTCATAATCCTTCTAATTAAATAAACAACACTAATGATGAAAAACTAACTAATAATAATAATAATAACAGACTAATAATATTAATGAATTTAAAAACTAAAGAGTATGTCTTTTCCCATCATAGTCCCTTTCAGACTTTGGAGAGCTGAAGCTCCTCACATCTCACGGTTTGTGCTACATGTCACAAACTAAACCGAACAGCTGTGTTGTGTACTGCATGTCTGTGCTTTAATCCAGTGGTAATGGGCAAAAAAAAAAAAAAAAGTTTTGGTGTTTGCTGCAGCTGGACAGATAAATGCATTACCTTTTCACCAATACAGTGTTCCCTCGTTTATTGTGGAAGTATCGTTCAAAAAATAACTCATGGTTAAATCCATGGAGTGGAATACTTAAAGTTTTAATGCAGTAAAACTCTTCACTACACATTTTACCCACTTTTCTCAGACAGACATAAATATTTTCACACTTTTCTCTCGTTTAAACTCTACAAGTTCAAACCTTCAAAGAAAAAAGGTAAAGGATTATAGAATGAAACTAAAGATTTGACCACGATCATAGATTAAAGTAGATCTGAAGAGCTGCACGTGATTGACAAGGTCTCCAGCCAATCAGGACACAAAACGGGGTGCGCTGTTTGAAAAAAAAGCAGCATGCATCTTTGCACTAAAAGATGCAAAAAATGAAAAAAAATTAAAAATGCGTCTTTGTTATTGTTTGGGAGGACGGGCTAAATGTGTATGTGGGCCGTAGTTTGCTCACCACTGTTCTACATTATCTATTTTCTGCTTCCCACCTCCTGCTCAGGTCATGATTTGGACAAATGTTTGCTATGCTGCATGGCAGCCATTTTGAATAAACAGGTGGAACCATTTTGATTAAAAGGGGTGTTTTTCTTCATCTGGTAGTTAATGGTAAAAACCTCCAGCTTTCTTTTTGTGGTGGTTTGAACCAATTGAGGTGAGGCCATTAAAGCAGAGGTGTTTGTTCAGTGGAGGTGTGAGTCAAACGAGTTCAATGTTGGGAAAATTCTGACCGGTCAGACAGACTGGACGCTTTAGCATAGTAGCTTTGTGCTGCTCTGCTACATATACAAATACATTCTTAGAAAATCAAACAAAATTATTTCATGGATTTTGTTACATTCTGTCAGAGTTAAATGAGAAATGTTACAGACCTCTATCATCTATTTAAGTTGGGCAACTTACAGAACTGACAACCTACTGCTAACTGGCTATTTATTTTAAACAGAGCTTTATTTGGAGCATAATCAGTGGACAAGGAGCCAAGAGGACTGAGGGGTGAGGAGCCAAACTCGTGACAAAATAACGCAGTATACATTACAAAGATCCTTAAAACCTGACTCTACTTATGTTTATTTTTGGTATAAAATCTGACTTCTTATAGGAGAGTTTAATTTAAATGACTTCTTTTAGTAACCCACCTCCAGTGATCTTTGGTGGAACTGCAACATTTGAAACTTTCTGGTTTGCGTCAAATCTAGAAGCAAAACATTAGGTTACAAGAGATTAGGAACAGTCTCTGCCAGCTCGCCCTGAGCAGATGATGGCGTGGCTTGTCAAGAGCACTGAGGAAGACTGCCTTGGAGCTTGATGAGCTGTAGAATGCGGATACTGGTGTGAAAGGGAGAGAAGAGGAGCTTTATGACCTTTCTGAAAGCCTTGCCTTTAACCAGTCAGACTAATAGATGAGGATTCCAGGGCAAGTTATTGCTGGTTAGGGACAGACTCCAAACAGACAGAGGAAGGCTACAGGCCAGCTGTTTGTGAGCCACTGATAGATGATACAAGAGGCTCGATCCATTCTAAGTACGATCACTTTTTTCTGAATTTTTTTTGAGGGACATCTGCATTTTGATAAATACTAAAAAAACAAATGCCAGAACCTAATCTTTAATGAAAACCTGCTATTGAATAAATTGAGATATGAGCTTACATGACAAACAGAACAAATGTTGGCAACAAAAGTTAGGCCGGATCTGAATTGTTACCCTGCCTCTATAGCTTCTCCCTACCCCTACATGTAGCCCTCCAAACAGGGAGATATGGAAAAAATAGTGTCTTAGAAATCGGATGGACTTACCCTTGATGACGTCATCGACGGTCATCTATGTTGCATGTAGCTCCCACTGCTCGGAAAATACATAACAGCATCCGTTTCATAACTTTAAAAAGTCCCGCTAAAACAAAAGTCTTCACTTACATTTGAATGTAAACTTCTGTGCTTCAGAGCAGACCTACATGAAGAAATGCCCGAACTTCGGACACCTCTATCCCCTACAACTGGAGAGGTAGGGAGAAACTGAAATTACATTCTGTGAGAATGTTGTGCTTTAGTTTGGTTTTTCAGTTCTTGGTTTTGGTCACGTTTTGAGTTGTTCCCCTGTCAGTCACTGCATGCTGATCATCCACAGCTGTTTTCATTTCTGTCATTTACCATCGATATATGTAGGTGTCTTCAGGTGTTTTCAGTTCTACCTTGTCAGGTCATCTACTCTGTTTTTGTTTCTCCATGGGTTTTGTCTTGTTCAAGTTTATTTATTAAATATTTAGGTTTCTGCCACCAAACCTGGTCTCATGCATTTTGGGTAATACACCACCCAGCCTTGACACATTAAAAATAACAAAACAAAAAAACATGTATTTTTACTCTAAAATACAAAGAAATATTAGATTACACCTTTTAGGTCGATAAAACCTTCAAGACCTTTGTTAGTTGCAAAAGGATGATTAAAACTTTAATCAGTGTTATTTCTGAGCAATAATAGTGTCTGAGTTTCCCTTACATTAAAAATCAATAATTGCTACTATTTTTTCTAGCATTTTATACATTAGGAGTATAACGGTTATTCGACTTAATCGATAAATCAATTTATATTCCTATTATCCAACCAGATTGATCCGTCAAAGGCAAGTTGTTATTGAATCAACCTTTTCAATTATAAAAACCTTTCAAACTGAAAACAATGTATTATGTCAATATTGGAAATTACCATTTGTACTGAGGTATGGTAGGGTTCTACTGTGATGTAAAAACAACCAAATGACATCACAGCGGACAACTCACATGACGGCAACAAAAAAAGATCAAACCATCGTTACAGTCCAATGCCATGGAAACACAGAATTTTACAAAGGCATGTGACCACGTGTTTTAGAATGTTCTAATTATGTTCCGTTTGTATGATTTTGAGTTGGAAAAACAACATTGGGCTAAACTTTCTGAAACTAAAATATGAATGCATTTGCCATTAATTCTTGTTTGCTCATTTGTTTGTACACATATTTAATTTACTCTTAATGACCTTGCAAGAAATACAAGGGATCTGGAAACCTTCACCTGCACTTTTCAGAACCCAGATATTTACCTCTGAGTTAAAGTTTAGGCTGAAGATGTCCTGGATCGATTTTCGATCATTGAATCAGATTGTTAAAAACGAACCAATATCGACAATAAGTTGTATCATCAGGCACAAATTATATGAATTAAACCGTAGTTAAAATGAATAGTTACACCCTATTAAAAATGTATCTTCATACTAAATCAACAGAATCAAGCAATAGCTTTGGAAGCCGTGAAAAACGTATCAAGCTTAAGATACAGTGAATAAAACTTGAAGATAAAGTCAAATGCTTTTGATATGGGAAAGTTAATGAAGAGTAAAATATCCTTGAGCAGTGAGTACATGGTCCATATAGCAGCACCAATGTTTAGAGGACATAATAACTGCTTCTATCTCAAATCCATGATAAAACAGCTGAATGTTCATAAATCAGTTTATATGAAACTGACAACTTATTTAGGAGGAAAAAATGTTTTAATTATTTCTAATCACTCATTTTTAACGTTGGCTTAGTAGCTTTGTGATCCTTCATCAGGCCACATACTCTTACACAAATCTTGTTTTCTTCCATTATCTGTAAATAACAGACCGCCATTACTGTACTCGACATTTTCTCATGCCATTAGATTGTCCATCCATGCCAAAAAAATGTTTCTTGAGTTTGCCAGATAAAGCAAAATGTTCTTTCAAATTTTCCTGGCATCTGCTTTAAGGTGTACTGTTGTGCTTTCAAACTTGGAGGCCATTTCCTGTGACTCACGAAATCTTACTGCTGCTTACCTTTAGCAAAGCAAACATGTCAGGAGAGCTGTGCAGTAGGTCTATGTTGCTGCAAAAATTAGTGTGTTTATTAAAACATGAAGAAAAAATATACACAATTATTTCGTTTTTGTTCGAATTCCGAGTTGTGTAGAAATTTTTACATAAAATCTAAATTTTTCTATGGAATACAACGAATGTTCATGTTTTAGTTAAAGGAATTTTAAAATACTATGAAACACTAAAAGTATGATTGCTCTGCAATATTAGTAAGGCCCAGAGTAACATACAGTGGGTACAGAAAGTATTCAGACCCCCTTAAATTTTTCACTCTGTTATATTGCAGCTATTTGCTAAAATCATTTAGGTTCATTTTTTTACTTCATTAATGCACCCCATATTGACAAAAAAAAAAAACTGAATTTTTGCAGATTTATTAAAAAAGAAAAGCTGAAATGTCACATGGTCCTAAGTATTCAGGCCTTTTGCTCAGTAGCAGCACCTTTTTGATCTAATAAAGCCATGAGTCTTTTTGGGAAATATGCAACAAGTTTTTCTCACCTGGATTTGGGGATCCCCTGCCATTCCTCCTTCAGATCCTCTCCAGTTCTGTCAGATTGGATGGTAAATGTTGGTGGACAGCCATTTTCAGGTCTCTCCAGGAATGCTCAGTTGGGTTTAAGTCAGGGCTCTGGCTGGACCATTCAAGAACAGTAACGGAGTTGTTGTGAAGCCACTCCTTGGTTATTTCAGCTGTGTGATTAGGGTCATTGTCTTGCTGGAAGGTGAACCTTTGGCCCATGGTCTGAGGTCTTGAGCACTCTGGAGAAGGTTTTCGTTCAGGATATCCCTGCACTTGGCCGCATTCATCTTTCCCTCGATTGCATCCAGTCGTCCTGTCCCTGCAGCTGAACCTCCCCCCAGCATGATGCTGCCACCACCATGCTTCACTGTTGGGACTGTATTGGACAGGTGATGAGCTATCCCTGGTTTTCTCCACACATACCGTTTAGAATTAAGGCCAAAAAGTTCTATCTTGATCTCATAAGACCAGAGAATCTTATTTCTCACCAACTTGGAGTCCTTTAGGTGTTTTTTAACAAACTCCATTCGGGCTTTCATGTGTCACTGAGGAGAGGCTTCCGTCTGGCCACTCTGCTATAAAGCCCCGACTGGTGGAGGGCTGCAGTGATTGTTGACTTTCTACAACTTTCTCCCATCTCCTGACTGCATCTCTGTTGCTCAGCCACAGTGATTTTGGGGTTATTCTTTACCTCTCTCACCAAGGCTCTTCTCCCCCGATAGCTCAGTTTGGCAGGACGACCAGCTCTAGGAAGGGTTCTGGTCATCCCGAACATCTTCCATTTAAAGATTATGGAGGCCACTGTGCTCTTAGGAACCTTAAGTGCAGCAGTTTTTGTTGTAACTTTTGCCAGATCTGTGCCTTGCCACAATTCTATCTCTGAGCTCTTCAGGCAGTTCCTTTGACCTCATGACTCTCATTTGCTCTGACATGCACTGTGTAAGATCTTATATAGAAAAGTGTGTGGATTTCCTAATCAAGTCCAATCAGCATAATAAAACCCAGCTGGACTCAAATGAAGGTGTAGAACCATCTCAAGGATGGTCAGAAGAAATGGACAGCACCTGAGTGTCACAGCAAAGGGTTTGATTACTTAGGATCATGTTATATTTCAGTTTTTCTTTTTTGATAAATCGGCAAAAATGTCAAAAATTCTGTTTTTTTTTTTGTTAATATGGGGTGCTGTACATACATTAATGAAGAAAAAAAGGAACTTAAATGATTTTAGCAAATGGCTACAATATAACAAAGAGTGAGAAATGTAAGGGGGGTCTGAATACTTTCCATACCCACTGTATGTCAGATCCAAATGAATTGCTGCTTCAGTCTTGAACTGAGGACACAGAGGAGACAACAGTTCCCAGTTGGACAAACTCTGCAGCCGTCTGCCCTATATGAGGACAGTCAGCATGTTTAGTTGGCATACAAATCTCTTGGCGTCTGAATGTTGGAGGCGTGATTCTGCACATTTCTTCAGGGAGCAGACCCAATCTGACCACAGTGGCGATCAGTCAAACATTTTTTTAAGCTTTTTATTTTTCTACTAATTCAGATCTGACTGAAAAACTGCTGCCAACACCCAAAGAAAGAGAAAAACGGTGACAATGGATATGAAAGCGTGTCCTCCTCTTTACCTAATAGGTACTCTGAAATCTGGTTTCTTTATTACCAATGTAAAGCTCACATTCTTGTCCAAATGCCCAGTTGTTTCTTTGTTTAATGCAAAGTGGCAACCTTTGGTGCACAGGCTTCT
Organism: Adrianichthys oophorus; assembly: GCA_036245035.1. Lineage (NCBI taxonomy): Eukaryota > Metazoa > Chordata > Actinopteri > Beloniformes > Adrianichthyidae > Adrianichthys > Adrianichthys oophorus. The sequence continues at coordinate 15,798,191 of BSAI01000015.1, forward strand.
GCTTTAATGTCCTGCATTTTGATACACGTACTCTCAAGTTAGCTATGAACATTTTTCCCAAATTTTTATCAATAAATGTACTATGAATTATTTTAACTCGCTGATTTTAATAAGGGCTGTACAGTGATGGTCATCTCACAGTAAGAAGGTTCAAATTCCTGGCTGGGTCCTTTCTGTGTGCAGTTTGCATGTTTTCCCCCCGTGCAGGTGGGGGTGTTTTTGGGGTGCACTCCAGCTGTCTCACACTGTCAAAAACATGCTTCAGCAGTTGATGGGTGCCTCTTAAATGCACCTCAGAGGTGATTGTGAGTTTGTCTGTGTTGGCCCTGTGATGCACGGGGGACTGGAAGACACAAATTGAAACAAATGTATATGCCATGAAATTATTAAATAAATGTGTCAATAATTGTTTTAAATTGGTATTGAATAAACAACATTGGAAATCAATAAATTAAATACATGTGTAAATATGTGGCATTAAAATATTGAGATGAGGTTTGAGCCAGGCAAGAGCAATGGAGTACAGATGATCTGGATTAGGCCCACCCCCCTGAGTTTGATGGGACAGTTTAATTATAGCCCCAGTGTTCAGAAGTGGAGCCACCATCAGCATGTGAATAGGTGAATGAGACTGTAAAGCACTTTTGGCCTTCAATGAAGGTAGAAAAGCGCTATATAAATATACGCCATTTACCAAGAAAGACAGACCATTTTTATAAAGATTCTTTTCTTCCTGGTCAAAGTTGTTGTAACTGTGTGATGTTTTCAGGAAGTTTGGTGTGCTCTCACTGACACATCTTTATATGGATGCAAACTTCTGTTGATTGTATTGTTCATGCGGTATTCTTGCTTTGATTTCTTGAAATAAACCATTTGTAATCTAATAATTCTATTTTATACTAAAAGTGTAGTGTGAAACGAAAAACAAGTGTGTTTTCTGTATGTATCCGCTCATGGAAGGGTTTTGTTAAGTCCTAGCATAGTCTTAATAAACAGTCCTTCTGCAGCATCAAGTAGCTTTAGCCTTGTCCTCCAAGTTAAGTCCATAGTTCTATCTTTTCTTTTCCCATTTTTTTTCTTTTGTAAACTGTTTTTTAGATGTTAACATAAAAATGAAATAAACATGTGAAGGCATGTTAGACTTTTCCATTTTATAACTGGGAACTTCTTGTCTGGGGATTCATCTGTCCATTTGTCCATCCACCCATTCATCCCGTTCTGGGTAGTCATGGTTTAAATCAAACAGTGAACTTCTGTGAATGTCCTGTTTTGTATCGTTTTAGAAGAAGAAGCGTGAAAACAAAAATGACAGACTCTGCAATCTTTTTTTCCCCAAGAATCACAAAAAGTGTCTTTGTCTGTTTGGTGTGATTCACTTTAGAGGCCACATTGACTAAAACATGCAGCCTCCAATGCTGGTGTAATGGAGACTAACTATAACAAAAAGCTTTCAGTGATCCAGAATAGACAGTATGTATGTATGTGCCCTAAAGGGAGACATTGAAACTGTCAATAAAGGACACACTGTGTTTTGGAAAATGAGCTGACAGACCTGAATCAATTTAAAATATGTTCTGGTTTAGTTGGTCAGTTTTCAATTTGGTTATAGAGAACACTTGTCGGTTTAAAAAATGACTATTAGGTCATAACTATAGACTGAAGTATGCTTAAAATGATGAGCTGCTTCATAGCTATTGAATTATATCATCTTTTTTGCAGTCATTGTTTAAAGTCCTACTTTGATCATCTTTTGTTCTACTTTAAAAGTGTTCCCAGTGGTTTTTCAGTCTTGATTATGCCGTTTTTAGCCCCCCAAAAAATTGTTTCGCTTTCTCAAACACAGTTTCTGCTGAGCTGCAATAGTTGCCTCTGAGGTGTGGGTAAGACAATTCGCGTAGAGCAACCCCACCCCCTTTCCCATCACCCGTAACTAAGAGCTGTTTACACCCTTTCCTGCTAACTTATGGCCCCTTAAACTCCTAACCTAACGTTACCAATGCAACAAAAATTGTGAGCAATATTAGAACTATCCAGCCATACAGTTTTAAAGCAGATGTCAGCTTGGATGGGGGAAACAAAGATGCACATGGATCTAGTCATCTACAAGTGGACGCATCTAAATGGAGTGGAGCAGGTAGTCTGTGGCCCAGCATAATTGCAATGTAACAAAACAATCTTTTTTAAATTACATTTTTTTCATCTGCTCCTAATTCGCCACAATTTGGATAAAGAAATACTCAGGAATACAACTTTAAACTTAATTCTCTTAATATATGTTCTCCATTACAAGAAAATGCCACAGGAAGATGTTAAAAACACAATTTTCATGAGAGTGGGTCTTCAAGAACCACTAAAACAAGGGCAGGAGTCAGATTGAATTGTCTCATACAAACAAATCAAACTTTATTACCGGTTAAGCATAATGAGCAGCAACAATCGAGATACTTTGCCCTCAGACATGCTTGGACAACAAACAGCCCCATTTAAAAAAAATACATGACATTTTTACAATTGATGTTTTGTGAGGTAATGCGGATAAAAAAGGCGTGTTGCATAATTTAGTTTGCTGTAGATGGTATTAATTATGATGTATTTTTCTACAAAAATAAGGAGGTGTCGTTGCTCTAAAATGCAGGACTGGACAGACCTTCTCAACATTTACTTGAGAACGTAGGAAAGCTCGTTGGATTCACTTTTTCTAAAAATGTTCCTCTGAATTTGGCAACCTCGAATAACCCAGAAAATCTGATGTGTCACGAGAACATGTTTTTAAACAGCAAAATCATTGGAAATTATCCATAAGTCCCAGTCTGCACCAATTAATCTCAGATCCTTCTGCATGTCAGAAATGTATGCTTAATATGTCAGCATCAGTGCAGTTTGTGTGCATGTACCAAAAGGTTTTTTGTGTATTGGTAAACAAGTTCATTTTAGCAAGGTTCAGTGTTCAGATTGTCTAGAGGAGCCCAATTAGCATATATGCAGAGAGGCTTTGCATGCTTGACATCCTCTCAGCCGCTCTGCTGGAAATAGCCACACACACAACATCCTCTGATTACATTGATATGTAGATTCATGCATCTGCAAAGATTAGTTATTCATTAATTTATTTGCTTTGAATCCTCATGTGAGGGTACCTCAGACAGAAGTCTGGGGCAAACCGAAAGCATCTGATGCAAAACGTCACAACAGATCACGCAAAATTAACGTCAAAAAATATGCAGGTTTGCTGACCCACGATGCCGGAAATCCAATTGGGCTTGATGATTAAAAAAACACCTTTGGCACAGCAGTTAACCAGTTTAAGTATGATGAATGTAATTATCAGTCTTTTCATCCTCAGCAGAATGAGCTTTTCTTGCTTAAGTGGGCTGAGAGGATTAATCATGACTGTGTGAGTTTGTGAGCGGTAGCATTCTGTCATGCTTTCATAGAAGCATCATGGATCACCAGTTTGCTTCATCAATGTCTTCTCTCTTGCAGCCACACTGCGAGCACTTTTTTAACTTTAAAAATAGGCCGGTAGCAGAGAGTGCCAGGGAATGCTAAACACCAAACAATGTTCCATTGTTCAGATCCGGACACAAAATGGAACTGAGTCAAACCAGAGACGTTGTGCTGCACATGCCAAATAGCACATTAAACAATGCCATCTAATGCCAGTGCTGATGGGTCTGCTCGGCAACAGTCTTTAACCTCACCTTATTAGCATGTTTAAAAAAAACAGGAAATGATGGTGAAACTCCCTGGGCTAAAAGGTTGTTTCATTTTGTGAATTGATCAGAAAAATCAAGAAAAAAGAGACTTTTTTTTTTTTCTCAAAATCATCACATACAGTATTTATTTCAAAAGCGTAATTTTTTAAAATCTATGACAATTCCCCCTTTTAGCAACCAAAATACAAAGTCCCACTGTGATCATCTTTTGAGTTATTTAGACCTTCCTGGTGATCTTTTAATTAGGATGATGCAGTTTCTAAATCAATTCAGTTTAATAAAATTGTATTTATATAGCCTAACATAACAACCATAGCTGTCTCAATGGACTTCACACCAGTATTTATGCACCGCTATTCACAGGTATTTCTTACTTCTTGTAGCCTGCTAGCAACTAAATGGTACTGAAATTTGATTCAACATGTTAATGGTAAGAGCATGAATATGGCACAGATAGCATGGTCTCAGAGCAAGTGCTTAGCATGTCACTAAGTAATGGTTGAACTGAGTTGCAGTTCTAGCCACAGTTCTGAAGTTTTTAGCCAAAATAAAAAAAAAAACCTGTGTGGTGATAAAACCGATAAAATCATTCTATTTCACATTTACACAAATCAAAAAAAAGTTTAGCAAAAATTAGAAACTAGGTTTAATGTAGTCTTTATTATCCAAAGCATAATGTAATCCAGGTTTGAGCAGTCTAGGTCCAGCGGTTTTTGAACAGGACCTGTTCATAGGTAGTCAGAGTAGAAAAAACACAGTGGAATGTTCCTTTAGTGCCCTCGCGAATCCGAAGATGTGATTCGGATGGGGGGGTTGCTTCATTCAGCTAAACATGGTCATCCTTTTGTTGCTACGTTTCTGTTAGGGCTAGTAGACTACGTTTGTTTTTGTTATTTAACTCATTGACTTAGAGAGACTTAGAGGAAATTGATCTAATGTTTAGTAACCCACATTTAATTAAATCACAAGTTTGTTTGTTGTTATTGAGAGAACTAGTGGCTATTACTTTTAGGTTTCTGTGTCTCACTCTTTTCACTTGACTTTCAGCGCATAATCTAAAGCTAGGAGCTCCTTGATTACCTTTGTTGGCTTTCTGGTTTGCACAGCGCTAAAGGGAGCTCCGATGAGAGTTGTAAACTGCTGCTCTGTGCTGTCAGGGTGCGCGGTTAATGCTAGCAGAAATGTTTCTAGAAAGAAGAGTGGCACCGTCCACAGTGAGATGGATGCCATCTCTCCACATTGACCAAGCTTTCCCCAAAACACACTCCAATTACCCACAAAGCCAATGCCGTTTTCTGGGCACCATCTAGCCAACCAGCGGTTAAATGATGAAAAGCGGCTGTATATTTCATCACTGACTAGGTTTGGCGGGGGACCAGAGAATATTACAGCGTCCGACATCGACTTAGCAAGTTAACACGCGGTTCTACATTTAATTTCTGATTGTCTCAGTCGAGCATCATTACCGCGTGCGTAAATCATGACTCGGTGGAACCTGGACTTACTCTGGGCTAACATCCTAAGGTTTCCTTCGATGTCACCAACTCTGGTCCCCGGATAAAACCTGACTGTAGCAGCTGTGAGCTTCAATTGTCTGACTTCAGAAGAGCCAATAACCAGAGTTACTGGCACCTATGCCATGGGTGTGGATGAGCCGCTTGGATGAAGGAGATGGCTGAGAACAACCTACATTTTCTTATTCTTTGGCACATTTCCCTGTTTTTTTCTGCACTTGTGCTTTGAGGAATCAGTTTATCACAAGAGCTCTAACCTTGCATGATTTAGTTTCACATAGCATGTTTGAATGCTTCAGCTGCTGCTTGAAGGTTTTCAAAACAAACTGTAGCCGTCAGCTGGTGTGAAGGTCATTTTCACAGGCGTTTCTGCCTATGTGGCTCTACCACATTCATCTAAGAAATCCACAACATCTTCTATTTGACAATTTGAAGATAATGTAGATATTCTCAAAGGTTTTCAAGGCAGTTTTTCTGACTTATAGTCAAGGTCATCTTAGCAACACAAAGATACACTTTTATTGCAACAAGTGTGCCTCTGAACATGATGCCTTAAAATACATTTTTCAATAGATTGATTTTTTTTTTAAATCGGGAGCAAGAAAGGTTTGACTTGTTCTTTGATTGTATTCTGTGCTAAACCGATCTAACTGCTAATTTTTTTTGGTCAGTTTCTAAAGACGACACAATAGAGACCCGCATTGACAGTGACATTCTATTCCCCCCTTTTGCCGTCTGTGACTCTATCTGCACATCCCCTAAATCCCTGTCAAACAGAACAGAATACAGTGTTTCCTTTCTATATGACAGTTCACCTTTTGCAGTCTCACCGATTCTTTTAGAGCGATTATGCTGCAGCTTCTTTTTTTTATCTTCCTGTTTTGAAACAGCGCACCCTTTTCTGTGTCCTGATTGGTTGAAAGTCCTTGTCAATCAATCTCCTCCATGCCGTGTCTTTTATTTATTTATATTTTTAAAGTAGTGTTGCGAATCCTCTCTTACTTTTTTCGCTTCAAGCCACATGTGGCTGATCAATACGTGTCTGCGCAGGCTCGTTGCTGTTCCATAGTATGACAGAGAGATAGAGAGAGCGTCAGGTGCAACAAAAACTAGAAATTACATAAACATTAAAAAATCGTAAACAAAATGAGTGACACTGGAAAAAGAAGACAAAGTTGGAACCATTTCACTGTTAATGACAATATGAAAGCAGAATTTAGAATTTTAAACACACGACTCCAAAAACCAATGTGTACAGACACCTGAGAACAACCTTCTCCAGACCAGGACAGATCATTACTGACAGAAGAAACCAGATCAGATTCACAAAGCTGAGGCATTTGATATTTCTAAATGCCAACCTTTACCACGATTAAACATTTTTATTTTGTTGTTTGGCACATTTTAATTAATATTTTGGTTTGTTGCACTTTAAAAGCTGAACTGTAAATAATTGTTTTCTGTTTTTATCATTTATGTTCTACATTTTATCTGGAAGGAAAAATAAAAGCACAATATTTTACACTTCTAACATTTTTTTATATTAGTTATTCACTTTGTGCATAATTTTATATAGTTATTGATAATAAACAAAACAACAAAACGACCTGAAGAGCCTCTTGGGAGCCAAAAGAGTCAGATTGCTAGGAAGAGCCAAAATTCCCATCACTTTTGTGAAGTTAGCTCAAACTGAGAGATGTGTGCAGAGCTGGAGTTCTCAAACTCTGTGACGCAAGAGGATAGCCTATGTATTGTTTTAATTTTTGAAATGTTTTAGGATTATTTTTTCTGTGAAGATCACAGAAAGGAATAATTCAAATTTGGTTATGTTATTTCTGGAAAACCATAAATGCTTAAGTTTACACTTCTTCTGTTAACCAACAAACTGACTCAGCCCCACATCAGAGAAGAAAAATGATATGTGGCTCTTACAAGAAAAAGTTTGGTTTCCTCCATGCAGATCTCCTCAAGAGCTGTGATGTTTTGGGACTATTGCTGGGAAACACCTTCAACTCATCTCATAGATTCTCTGTTGGACAGGTCCAGAAACAGTCTAGACCAATCCAGAACTTTAAAATGCTTTTTATGAGGCCACTCCTTCGTTGCCCAGGCGATTTGTCTGGAACCATCGTAAAGCTGGAAAATCCAGCATCATTTCATTCTCACTGATCTCACTGGTGGAAGAAGGTTTTACCCCAAAATCTCACTTCACAATGACCCATTCATCCTTTCTTTTATACTGATCAGTCGTCCTGTTCCTTTTGGAGCTCCAAAGCATGATGTTTCCACCCCCCATATTTCACAATGGGTTTGGTGTTCTAGGGTTGCAGCTCCCCACTCCAACCACGTAGAGAGGCGTTTATACAAGACTTTTATTATGGTCTCATCTGGACATTCTTATAGTCCTCTTCTGGAGTTGTTTTCTAGAAAACTTTAGATGGGTCTGGACTTGTGCTGGCTTAAGCAGGGGACCTTTGGAGCCCTGTGGGATTTCAATCCATGAGGACATTGTGGGTTATTAATAGTAGCTTTTGTTACTGTGGTCCCAGCTCTTTTCAGGTCATTGACCAATTTATTTGTGTAGTTCTGGACTGTTTCCTCACTATTTCCAAGATCATTATCATCCCGTTAGGTGAGATCTTCCATGGAGCTCCAGGTAGTGGTAGATTGTCAATGATCTTGTATTTCTTCAATTTTCTAACATCTGCCCAACAACTGATCTATTCTTACTAAGCTTTTTGCCTGGATAGGTTAATTCCAGTCTTGTTCAAGTCGACAATCTTGCCTTTGGTATCTTTTGACAGGTCTTTGGTCTTGGTCATGGTGGAGTTGTTGCAGTTTGACTGATTAAGTATGTGGACAGATCTCTTAAATACAGATGATCAGTTCAAACACTGTAGTTAATACTGGTCGTGAGTGGAGGCTAGAACACTTATTTAAGGAACGGGTCTGTGAGAGACAGAATTCTTGCCTGTTGTTGGAACTAAATACTTATTTTCTGCACCATTATAAAAATAATTTATTTAGAATTCATAAACTTGAGTATTCTTTACATTGTGTAAGTGTTTTTGTGGTAAACATTACAAACCTCTCTCATATTTTCAAGTGGGAAAACCAAATACTTTTTGCTTCACTTTCATTTACATATGTTAACTGTCTTTTTTGTCAAATATCACAGCTTTTTTGAGCAGAAAAGCTTCAAGGCGCTAATGGGTGCAAAAATGACAGACTGGAAGTTTGATTATTACTTTAGATTGTCTCCTTTTAATGGATTTTTGTTTGGAGTAAAATACATAATCATCACCATGGCAACCTGAACTGCATCTTGAAAATGAACAGTTGATGAGTGCAATTAACAGGATCTCTCGCATCTGTTCTATCTACTCATAATTTGATGGACACAGCTGAAAATGTTCATCTGTCAGCGGGAGATAATGGATGGGAAGACTCAACAAACATATCACAAATCTGTCTCCTGCAGATAGATGTATTTTTTTGGTTGTAAGCCAGACCAAATCTTTCTGCTCTCCCTTATAATTATAATAGTGCTGTCAATTGATTAAAAACAATTAATCAGATTCATCACACTTTTGTGTTGTGATTGATCACAATTAATCACAATTTTTTTTATCTTCACCAGGTTTCAAAAGTGCTGTTGCAAATTGATGGTAACATGGTGTGATTTCACGAGCTATTTGTATGGCTTTTTTAACGTCTCTCTTGCTCTTTGATGGGTTCTGCAGTGTACCGTGTCAGAGACTACATCCATGAAAAAGGCATTACTGTTCATTGTTACATTACTGTTCATTCATGTTGCATTAACTGATGAGAACCCATGGTGACATCAGTGTACCAGCAAAAAAAAAACCAGAAATGTGTTCTGTGGTCCACGTGGTCTGTGGTCCATACCAGTGGTCTCTAACCCACAGGCCGCAGACCGGTACCGGTACGTGGATCAATTTCCACCTGGCCGCTGAACAAATAATACATTATTTTGTTTTGAATCCTGAAGATCTTTTATTTTCTGAAAATCTTTTAATTTGAAAAATAACCAGATTCTCTCAGCTACACCTTCAATCACTTGAGCTGAAAACTTTGGTTAGAGCAGCAAAATGACTACATCTGAACGATCTTTTATTCTCAAAAACCTTTTGGTTTTGAAAATCGACCGGATCCTCTTGATTACATTTCAGTTACTTGAGCGCTAAAAGCGGTCCGGGGGTGTGCAACACAACAAAAGTATGTGGAACCTTTTTTCTGCAAATGGAATGAGTGCAGGAACAGACAGAAGAACAGGCTACAACTTCAAGACAAAAAAAAAAATGTTAGGCTACAAGGAGTCCTAACTACAACTTCTTGTTCTTAGACTATTTAGGACTGCCAAAGTTTTTCATATTAGTCAAATGCTGCAGAAAGGAGCTAGATAGCTGTCTTATTTGTATTTATTTATTTTTTTCCCATCTTTCTTCCCTCCTTTTTTAGTTAGAAATTACACACACAAAGTTCACTTCAGGAGTCTGGTTCATCCCTTGGTGCAATATTCAGATGCTTCAAGGTTTGAAATGTATTTCCTTAATTTTTTAGCAAGTTTGAGCGCAGGGATGCCCTGTCATACCACTCAAGAAGAAGACAGGTTCTGTAACCAGAAGTGAACCCACTTCGTCTAAACATTGTCAGTCAACTCCACAACGAAAGCCAAAGATACAGTGATTCAGTGTATACAAGTGACACGGCTTAAAGATAATGTTTCTAAATGCAAGCTACATGGAGGTAAACTTCAACTTTAGAAGAAGTTAATTCAAATATCTTCTCTTTCAATAATTCGGCATTAATTAGTACAGTGTAAATTATCTTGATAATCTTAACTGACCTAAAATGAGTTTGATAAAATATCATATAATGAGAAAAAAAAGTTTTATGTTGGTTTTTTCAGGTCGTGTGTACACTTCTGACTTTAACTGTACACGTAAAATGTCAAGCGTATAATCATCATCAGTTTTTGAGGCAATGTGACTTGACTTTTAACCCTTTAAGACCAGAAATGTGCCAATGACACCTAAATAACACACACTCTTTGACATACTGTAATTCTTCAACCGTTTACTCGGTCAACAAAAATCCATTGATTGTGACGTGGAGATAAGTGGCTTTGCGTACTGGCTTTACACCGATATGCAACACTTAACAATAGTCGTATTTTGCCCCTACAGAATCAGCTGATGTATGTTGATAGGGTAAGGACTTCACTACTGCAAAGTGTTGCATATCGGATATCAAAGCTGCTATCCTCTGGTTCAGAATCTGCTGGCATTACGTTAATTGCATCAACGGTTGAAGAGTTACAGTAGTCTAAAGAATGTAAACACTGGAGCAAAAGCTCTTGTGTTAAAGGCATAATAATCCCAACTCCTACTCAATAGACAAAAGGCTTTTGGGCAGGTAGAATTGTATGTCATTCATTAGGGGAGAACGGTGGTGCTTGGTTGCTGCTTCCTCATCTGTATCCCACTTCTGACACCAATGTAATGACTGTCATAGCAAACTAGTTGCTATGGTGAGATGGAGTATTTGGCTAGCGAATGGTGTCATTACACATCTAGCAAGGTTCAAACAGAGGTACAACATGTTCTCAGGTGAAAAAGACACACCTGTATTCTGCATTCTGGATGATACTGAGAGATTTGTGAGTGAGGTAAAATAAAAAGAAAGTACAGACAGTGGTCTCTACTGAACTGTTTATTAAGCCCGCGTGTCAATGATGGTTTGGCCAACACCGTAGTGTCACTCTGACACACCAACCACCATTGTTGCAAGGGTCACAAAAACACACAAATGTCGTAACACAAACAGAGCTGCAGAAATAGAATGACAAAATATTGACAGTAACTGGAAAATAACACAACCATTGGGTGGGATCTACACATGTAATGGTGCAAAAAGTGCCTTTTCTTTACCACAACTGAACAGCCTGAAAGATCTTAGATTTAGTCACCCAGATTTTACAATCCCCAAAATGTATAGATTTCCTAAAAGATGTGCAAAAGTATTAAAGTAACGTTCTCTAAAGTGTGCCAGTAGGTCAGCCCTTTATACTTTTGAAAACACATTTTTAAAATTAAAAGAAATTATTATTATTATTATTAATATAGAAGTACAAATCTTAACGTACAGCTTCCAGAATGTGCTGCTTCCACCCAAAGACTATCTGAGCTCTGCTCGATTGCTTTACAGTAATCAAGATCTTTCAGGTCCTGTCCACCCAGGATGAAAATGATGATCCATAGCTTCTGTGGACAGGTGACATCAGTCAGGGCTGATCTGGTGCTGACTTGTTTTTATAGGTAATGAGGGTAAATTACACAACTAGGGTTAAAGGAGGCCACTAAGTCATCCATCAGGGAGCGGTTTGTATGAGCTGCCATGAGGGGCATTATTTAATCTCAAGCAAACCCATATTTTTCTGTCCCTGACCTGCTCTGCCTCACACAGGGAGTCGCACAGGCTCACACACATCCAGAGACACAGTTTGCCATGAGCTACAAGAGAGGACATCTCATTCTTTCATCCACGGCGAGTCATTGTGGCGGTGTCAGCTGGTGCCGTCTCTTTTATCACACTGGAAGCTAATGGAAGCAGCTACTGCAAAGGAGGGAGAGGGTGCAAGTGCACAAACATAAACACACACTGAGCCATAAAAGAGAGGAGGGGAGATGGGGCTGGCAAGCACGCCAGGCCCCGGGGCCGAAGCTGTTTTGAAGCGCCCCCCCTCCCGTCATCAGCTTATGTTTCTGACACTCAAGAAACCGCACAGAATGGATGCAGACACGTTTTCTTCTCACATCTCTTTTATTATCTTTTTTACTCCAATGATTGGTTTGTATATTTTACCCCCCTTCCCTCCAGCACCCACCTGGCCTCTCTGTTAAATAATCAAGCTTGTAATTCTGCCTTCTAATCCCTTTTTATAATCTCAGTGGTCTCATATTTTCTCATATCTATTGACTAGAAATATTCAGTGGACAGGAATTAACTTACAAGAGAGGAAACAGCCAATTACTGCAGGAGGATTCAGAGCAGTTTATGTCTTTGGATAAGATAGCTGACCCTATTTTCTAATAGCACTGGTACCAGAAACACTAAAGACACATGCTATCAGGGACATATAGGAATGTGTTGTATTTATATTTTCTATAACTTTATTTTTCAATCTTTCTGTTTGTATAACATAACAATCGTGCTTTATCATGTGACACTATTTAGATACATATCTTTTTTTATATTATGTTTTACATTAGGCAGTGTGACAGTTAAAAATATACAAAACAGTATTTTTTTCTTCTTAACTAGACATAGCTTCTATTTTTAATATCATCAATATATTTATTTTTCATTATAATTTCATATATTTCTGTAATATATGTGCTTTAGCTTCTGTGATCAAAATATTATTGCAGAGAACAGCAACTCCATTTTTTCAACATTTAGACAACAACTTCCAATGTAGTACAGACATTCACAGTTACATGTTTTACACAGTACAGTTTTACAACAAACTTCCAGAGAAAACTGTGGTAGAGTAACTTTATACAAAATTCACAGGACATGAACTGTAGCCATTGTCACGTATTAGCTCAGTTGCTTTGCTTTTCTTAGTAAACATGTTCTGTTCAACCAGATTCTTTTCACAGTAGCTGCCGTAGAAGCAAACTAACATTGTCCGAACACGCCATGGCAAAAGTCTGAGGAAAAAAAACCAAAAAAGTTTTGTGCTTTTTAACTAGTAACATGAAAAATAAAGACCGTTGGCTTACTGGTCTGCACATCTAAATATGTATTTGTTCAAATACATACTTTTGATCAAAATATGACTGATCATGACACATAGAGAGAGAAAAACATGACTCAGACACAGAGTTGGTCCTTGTTTTTGTGCTAGCATACAAAGTGGTATTTTGTCATTCTGTCCAGTCATGTAAACAGACTATGACTTTGCAGAAATTTGTTATTTGGCTTAAGGCCTTCTCTGTTATTCTTTTTTTTTTTTCGTTTGTTTGTCAGGAGACATTTGAGAGCAATTTTTCAATGATGTTCCTGAGGAAAGCATGCGAAAAGTAAACAGGACTGACTACCAGCATTAAGGGATCTTTGACATTTGTTAGGGATGTAACGATTCCTTTTAACAACGATTCAATTTGTGGTTGATGATCCGGTTCATAGTTGATATAGCTTCATTTTGAATGATCTGATTCACAGACCTGAAATCGATCCAGGACATCTTCAGCCAAAAATTCAACCAGTGTGACTGAGAGTTCAATACCTGGTACTGAACAGTGCAGGTGAAGGTTTCCAGATTCCTTGTATTTCTTGCAAGATATTCCAGTGTAAACATTTTTTTTTCTTTTACAAACAAACAAGTAAACAAGAATGAATGGCAAATCCGTTCACATTTTAGCTTAATTTTAAAACATTCTACCACACCGCGTGGTAACGTTTCCACACATTGGACTGTAATGACGGCTTGATCATTTTTTGCTGCCATCACGTATACGTTGTCTGCTGTGATGGTCGTTTTCATGTTATACTAAAATAAACCTTCTGTACCTCAATCCAAATGGTATTTTCCAATATTGATTATAATCAATTTATTCCATTGTGAAACAATTTTACAATAGTAGAGGTCGATTCCATTCGACTAACAACTTGCCTCAGACAGATCAATCTGGTTGGATCGTAGAAAGAGAAATCAATTCATTGTTTCACTGATTATTTGTTACACCCCTAACGTTTGTAAATCACTGATAACTCTGTGCTTCATTTGACTTCATCTTGTTCTGTTTTTTTGTACTCATTTGTACCCTGTGCTTTGCCAACCAAATACTTAATGGCATAGTTTTTGCTATTGTCTGCCTATTGATTTTGGTCCTCAGTTACAACACATACAAGTATAAAACATCCCTAAAAATAATTCTAAAAATGCTTTTGAATACATAAAAGTTTTCTCTTTGTTTTTCAAAGTTTTTTTTACTGAAAAAAGGAAGAAAAAAATAACAGTCTCTCTCACACACAAAATCTTTTGCAACTGATACTGGATTGCTCCAGAGTTCCTAAACATGAACTTCTTATTGGCATTGTGCTTACTCAGAGCTCCTCGTTTGCCCTGCGGCCTGTAGTTCACCTCACAGAGAGCAACGCTGGAAAAGAGACAACTGTGTGAGGTTTGGTAAACGTCCACAAAATTAAAATTGACGCCATTCCTTGCACTCCTTCAATGATGTCAATTTTGTTCACTACTTGATCTACTATATTCACACAGTATTTACTGGATTCATAAAGATATTTAACAAATCTCTAATCTATTTCTCTAAGGTTTTTTTTTTCTTTTCTCACAGTATGACACAGTTTTTTTCCTTGTTTTTTTTTTTTCTTAAATTGGATTTATGCTTGTATCACTGCTAACAGTCGGATACTCTTTTCAGATAGCAAACCAACAATAGGACATCATTGGCTTGGTCTCACAAATGCAGAAAAATTAAACATGTTTTGATCGCATTTTTGCCCCTGGAGGTAGGTGAATCAAATAAAATCTTGGATATCCTTTTTTTTTTTTTTTTTTTTTTTTTTTAAATGTTCCCTTTTTTTGTCTACATGCTCCATGAGGGTTGTCTACACGTTGGCCTCTGCATTGCTCAAGTTAGATGTCAGGCTTTTTTGGTTTGGCGGATTCACAGGCTCTGCTGGGTTAACTGGGTTGGGGACTGCGCTGGTTGGGCTAACAGTTGTGGTGGTTGGGTTAGCCGGGGTTGCCGTAGTCGTAGTGGTGGTGATAATGTTAGTGGTGGTTGTAGGGCTTGTGGCTGAATTCACTGAGCTGGAAACGGAGGTCGGGTTAGCTGGTAGGGGAGCTGGGTTAGCGGGCGCCACGGGGCTCGTTGTGTTTATGGGAGCCGGATTGGTGGGGCTGGTGGGGTTGGCGGGAGCCGGATTGGTGGGGCTGGTGGGGTTGGCAGGAGCCTGGTTGGCAGGACTGGACAGCGTAGCGGTGTTGGTTTCCACTTGTTGCTCGGGTCCATTTTCCTGGCATCGTCTAACGACTGCAGGAGGGTGAAACATTATTCGAAGTCGCTGGGGGAGAGACACAACAAAAATAAATGAACGCTAAAAAAAAAAAACCTGGCGACCCCTATTGGCACAGACTATAAAGTACATGCAAAACACAACCTCCTTTTTACCTCCTTGTAGGTGCCCTTGAGTCCAAGATACATGTAAACCATGTACCCTGGTATGAGAACCATGGAGGACAGTGCCATAAGCCAGCCTACTCCCTGACCCCAGGATGGGAACACATAGTCTCCCATGGTGAGAGGAACCATTTGTACTGCGCTGAACAGGAACACCCCCTGTGGGAGACACGAGCCATGTTATACATTCTGACATCTCACACTACAGGCAGAGTTTTCTCAACCCGACTTGACTGCAGGCAGGTAATAATGACTTTATTTATTGTTTGTTTTTTTTTCATGTCATGACTCTAGATGTAGTATTCTATTGGCTCTCACTACTCACAGCAACAATGAGGGGAGTGAAGACGAGCCAGCACAACTTCCACCATATACAAGGTTTGTAGCCAACCATCTCCTCGATGTTCTCGTAGAATTTGTTCACACCTGACAAAAAAAAAAAAAAAAAAAAAATTATGACCAAAACATGCAGTTTATTTTAAATTGCTGATGATCTGACGTGAATGAGAGTGAGTATGTGGCACACGCGAGCACAACATGACCTTGGGGCTGGACAGAACTTGAATTAAACACATCCAGACAAGTGTGACGTGTTAACAGCTCTTAATTCATAGCTGTCTGACCAATCGTGTTTGGGTCATCCTCACTTTTCTGCATGTAAATAACTATTAATAATACTTTCACTACGCTGTAACCTGGGGATGAAACCTACCATAGAACCAGGATATGGAGATGCATTCAAAGAAGACCAGGAAAAGCAGACACATGCCACTGGCAGAGTAGTAGTCGAAGAGTTTGAACACGTAGATTCCACCCTGGGTAGGATAATGAAGTGAGATGCTCTTAAATCATTTAAAGACAGATTTACTCTCTTCTAAAATTTACAAAAAAAATCGATGCATTTTTACATGACCCTCTTGGATTTAGTAAAGCTTTTTTGTTCGTATCTTTTTCATTGTGGTTTAGAATTCTTTAATTTTTCTGGTGAAATAGATGGCTGTTGCAGGAGAGCTGCTCTGTTTCACCTGTGTGATGTTTGAGAGTCCGATCACATAAGACACCAGGCACACGACAGCGATGAAGATCTCTCGTCTGCCTCGGAGAACTCTGGGGAACTCATCTACGAGGGCAGTGATGAAGCCTTCAACAGTGCAGAACTGAGGGATGCAAAACAGCCATAAACACATATATGCGCACAGTGTGCATTCATTTTCAAACACATGAATCCAAAGTCTTCCCCCTGAATTAACAAATCATTTATGTCACGCCGAGCATGTGATGCATGTTTTTGAACGTGCATTCTTAAACGCACTTTTAGCCCATGGTGTTCACACTGGAAGCAAAGAGAGACTTCTTTTCTTTTTCTGCTGTTTACTAGTGCATGCCCGCCACCTACAGCCGGAAGAGACTTGGTGCGAAATGTTAAAGCGATGCAATTCTCATGAATCTTGCCCCAGGCTTTTTTTTTCACAGCTCTACTCCGATACATGAAAGACTTGGTTTCACTTGATTCTGGCCCGACACAAAGCAATCAATTTCTCCTCTCTGATCAATTTTCATGCTATTGGCACTGACAAAGTTTAGAAAGGACACCATTCATACATCACTACCAAATCGGAGTCCCCGATTGGTCAAAATGTAAGTGGTTTAACTTAACAACCGTTCAATGGCCGCACGTTTTTTACATAGAGCCTAAAAAGATTTGTGGAAAGTTGAGTAGCTACGCGTGAACGCAAGAGTTTTGAACACAGAAGCCCAAAATGTGCGCTTACATGCATTAATGCCACGGTCACAAGCATAATTGACACCGCGCAGAAGGAAGGCATTGGCAGAATCTTTAAGACTTCATGCCACAGCCCGATTTAAAAAGAAATGGTTTGCACAGTCATGAATGTAGACGGTGGCAGTCAGGCGTGCAGAATAGCTCGTTTTTTGATATATCCCCGGTCTACCGGTGGAACTTGATATGCGAGCCGCCTTGTGGTCGCCCGATTTTGTAATAGTGTCATCCCAGTCTGTCACTGGACTGCTACTGCGCGACCTCAAAATGTGCCCGGGCGGCCACTGACTGATGAGAACTTTTAGAGAAAAGTAATGGTAAAATTGTACGTTTTTCTTAAAATCTCTGCAGCCATCACGCAGTGTTAAAAAGCGCGACTGCTGCCTCCTGATTACAAATGAGCAACCACCAGCCGAATTTGCTGAAAACTTGCATTTAAGTCGCCCGCACAGTGGCATTTTGTGATATATGACCGTAGTCTAACATCGATTTTTCGTTGGATGTGATCGCTTGAACGCACATTGCTGAGAGTAGCTTCAGAAGAAAAAAGCTACTGCAATTGTGACATTTGAAACTTGGTTATAATTTCTATCATTTTGCACTTTTAAGCCTGTGAGGTCTTGTTAAAATTCAAATGCAAAAAACAAAATAAATAAAGGGGGCATGAGGAGTAATGACGTTGCATTAGAATTAAAATGTCTCAGTCAAAGTCTAACCATATCTGACCACGAGGGACACTCTTATCATGCAGAAGACAGAGGTGAGATGCATGATAGATGCCTACTTTCAAGCATTTAGGTCACCCCCCTGAGCCAATCACCTCTGAGCCCCCCCATTACCTGGCTGTCTATCCCCAGCATGAGCAGCATGGAGAAGAACAAAATGGCCCAGAGAGGAGACACAGGCAACTGAGTTACTGCCTCTGGGTAAGCAAGAAAAGCCAAGCCAGGACCTGGGTGATGAAGAGGAGACGCGCTTTCATCAAAGTCATTCTGTCAAACGTGCACATGTCTCTGTTTACAACCGCCAAGAAAAGTTGGTGAAACAAATAAAACCAGCAGTTACCTGAAGCTGCTACGTCGGCTATGTTTTTCTTTGTCACGTGTGACATGAAGCCGACGATGGAAAAGATCACAAACCCAGCAAACATGCTGGTACACGAGTTGATGCAGCACACAATGACAGAGTCTCTGGAGTGAGAAAATGTAAAAAACAGAGATGTGTTCAGACAAATCGGTTTGGTTTTTCATCCTAAACTCACTAAAACAACAACAACAACAAAAAATAGAGAGGAGCTGAAATAAGCTGGAATTGTTATTTCAAGCTTCATGGATGTTGGTCAAAATGAACAACCTCCCTTTTCAAGCAGTAATCTCACACATTAAAAGGCTTCAGCGTTTCTGTATTATTCTGGCAGTTTGCACAAAGCTCAGGCTGGATGCAATTATTTTTATGTAACTGATAATGTGACCCAGAATCCAGAAACTGCTGAAGACAAACATTCAGGCACAGGGAGCCATTTTTCTGTTGAGAATCCCAGGACTTCACTGGATATAATTTGGACAATCCTCAAAATTTGTCAAACATTTTTCAAACACTAAAGCTGGATGTGTAGCTCACGTTTAGCCTGGTATGAAGCTGATGAATCATAAAGTCTTACCTATAAACGTTGTTATTGAAAGTATTGTAGCTGCCCAGAGCTATAAGTGACCCCAGTCCCAATCCATAGGAGAAAAAGATCTGTGTAGCTGCATCCAGCCATACCTGACAGAAGAACGCAATGATTTAGCAGCATGGGGCCAAGTTCTGCTCTCTCAAGCTTTCTGGGTATGACAATAAATCACACTGTGGTCTGTCATTACCTCAGATTCTTTCAGTTTTTCAAAGTCTGGGGTGATATAAAACAGAATTCCCTCTTTAGCTCCAGGTAGAGTCACCCCACGGATGAAGAGGATGAACAGCATGAAGTAGGGATAGGTAGCTGAGAAGTAAACAACCTGGAAATAGCAAGCAGGCATGTATTCAATTTTCAGATAGAGATGAAAAAGTTTCTTTGAATTTAGTGACAAATTTGGGGAATTTAAATATCTACTGAATTGTGAAGGGAGGCATGTATTTTTAAAGGTCCTAAGATCAGTGGTTTAAAAATGTGGCCATATGGGATAGTGCAAATATAAGACATGGACAATGACTGACTTTTCCCAGGAAGATAGGCAAATTCGGAGGGAAAACTGGACTAAACTGAGCTGTCATAAGGCCAAAGAACACTACAAACACAAGCTTTTGTGTAACTTATATTGAAATAAACTTCGGATTTCCAAAATGAAGTCTCACCTTTCCTGTCCAGCTAACGCCTTTCCAGATACAAAAGTACACAAGGACCCAGGCTATGGCCAGTGTTATTGCCAGTGGCACTCGAAGCTGGCCTGGTTTTTCTAGGCCGTCAGTC
The DNA here is from genome assembly GCA_036245035.1 of Adrianichthys oophorus. NCBI lineage: Eukaryota > Metazoa > Chordata > Actinopteri > Beloniformes > Adrianichthyidae > Adrianichthys > Adrianichthys oophorus. Next base: position 15,817,888 of record BSAI01000015.1, read on the forward strand.
ATTTGATGCACGTTGAGCCTACAAATCAGGACAAGCAACAATAAAGCTAAGCAAATCACCATGCAGCACGGGATGATGTTTTTCTACATTTCAGAGAGACTTGTGCTGAAGCATAAGAAAGAAGACTCCAAATCTTACTCCCAGAACTCCACCACAGCACTGGTGAGGTTGGTGGTGTCTGCAATGGTGTAGTTTGTGTAACACTTCTCTGTGTTCCATGAGTTGTCACATGAGCTCCATGGCAGGTTCTGTAATACAAATATCGTTTGTATTCCTGACAGCATTGACCTTGTGCACCTTCCACATTTAATAACGCTCCTTCTGACAGTACTTACAGCGCTGAATGAGTTGTACAGATAGTAAATGGCCCAAGCAATAATTACAATGTAGTAAATGTTGAGCCAGAAGGACAGAACAGCTGCTGCAAGGCCCACACCTATTAGAGAAAAATGAATTAGGCAGTGCAGAGGAACTACTCACAAATATCACTGCCTTCCAGACTTTTTAGATACCTTTGAACACAGGAGCCAGTTTCCAGACACCAAGCCCTCCAATGGAGGTGTACTGACCAAGAGCGCATTCCAGTAGGAACAAGGGCATCCCAGCAAATACGAGGGTCAAAAAATAGGGGATCAAGAAGGCTCCTGAATGGATAGAAGTATTTCTAGTTAAATGTTTCCAACATGAGAACATCTTCAGTAAATGAGGATTTCAGATGCAGGAGATGGAGCTCATGAAAGGTTTGCATATGAAAATGATGTTTACCTCCACCGTTTTTCCCACACAGATAGGGAAATCTCCACACGTTCCCCAGTCCAATTGCATAACCCACGCAAGACAGGAGGAAGTCAAATTTTCCACCCCACGTTTCTCTGGCAGGCAATTCCTTTTTTGGCTTCTCGGGTTTGACGTCCAGCGACTTGGGCTTGTCATTGCTGGTGGCCACCTCATTGAGTTCCGTGACTTGTCCGTCCGTTTTGGTGCCGTTCGTCGCCATGTCTCTGGGTTTGGCAGAGGTCCTGGCAGTAGGACGAGAGGCTTCAGCACCAGTCCACGTAGACAGCAGCTTCGCGGTTTTTAGGACTAACCTTTGGACCAAATGTCTGGAGATGAAGCCTGCGCGCACACGGCTCGTCAGTCGCCGTTAACCTATGGGGTTGTGGATAAAGTGTCGTTTGTACAAGTGGCGCAAAAAATGAGATTACCTCCTGAGGAAAGAACATGTTGCTCTCTTTTAGCCACAAAAAAAACATTCATTCATTCATTCATTCATTCATCCTTTCTGCCTCATCCTGTTCAGCGTATTTAATGCCAATTAAAGGCAAAGATGCAGCACCTCATCATCATTTTGGCTCCATGACAATTATTTCATTCACATCAGACTCAGCAAATGCCAACATATATAAGAAAAATAAATAAGAAAAACATATTCAGAAATCCGACTTGCCCCCTGAATGGAAAGGCGCACGAGAGATTGCACAGAAATATCAGCCAAAACCAGCTCAGCAGACACTATTGCCTAAACAAAGTCTGCAAGAAAATATGCGCCCCGAATATACAACAATCCGACAGCACAAACACAAACCAGAAGCTTCAACTTAAAGCATTTGACGTGATTTCATTAAAGAAAGCAACATTTAAAATAAAATCATCTGGAGCCAGGGCGCACCGCAGGAATAGCACAGAGCCGACACAATTTAGGCGCAAGAAAGTGCACCGATTACCACTAAGAGATTATCCAAACAATTCTTACCATGGAAAATCAGATTGAAAAGGATTTCAACCAAACTGGAATCCAAAAGGGAAGACGCACACAAAAGGATGTTCGATGCGTAAAAGCTTTACGCGTCAGCCCAGCACACCTTAATATTCCATTTGGCCAGATTAATTGAAAACTGCGCGCGTTTTTCGGTGCGCCAGAATGCGTCTCCACATTTGCAATATTACAGACAGTCAGACGGGGATCAGTTCTACGTGGATTTTTTTTCCTGCGTGGAGGTTTAAAGATTCTCGCACAAATATAGATCCCAGCAGAGGGCTGGTGGATAGGCTCGTGATTTCATTGCTGAAGACAGCCATAAAAGCATGCATTTAAAGGGTTTTATATATATACATGTTTTATTAGACTAACTGTGGCACATGCAGAGAGACAGACGCAGGTTTACTCACAGTGAATGTGGGATCTGCACGCAGCTCGCCACAAGTCTCGGATCGAAGTATCCGCAGAATCCTCCTGTGCGCGAAGTTGTAAACTCCCAGTTTTTCTTGCAACATAAATGGGTTTTACTTCCATGAAAAGACTGAAGGGGAGCATGCAGTGTCCGAGCAGGAGCTGTCCAGTGGGGAGCAGTGCTGAAGACCAGGACGAAGAAGAGGAGGAAGGAGGAGGAAGATGATGAAGAGGAGGAGGCTGAACGCACACGGGCAGCAGCCACTTCGGCTTGTGCGAGTGTCTAAAAATCAACAACCAGAGTCTCAACTCGCATCCACAGAGCTTCAATGTCATCTCAAAGTCGCCCCCCTTCCTCTTCCTCACCCACAAGCTGCACAGACATCACAGTTGCAGTCTGTTTGTTTTATCCAGCATTTCATTCATAGCAAGAATCTTTTTATTTATTGACAATATTTCTGGCCGGAAATAAAATGTCATTTCCTCTTAATTTTTTATTTCAGTAAAAAAAAAAAGATCATTATTCCCATTTTAGGGTTTTCATTTAAAATTATCTTTCACATGGACACAAACAACACAAATTATAACAACCCACCCACCCCACCCCCCAGTATTAAAATGTATGGCTGAGGTGCAAAATGGAAACGTGGAGAGGTAATGTAAGCTGCCCTGGAAAGTGAAGCCAGTCTGTGTCTGTCTGCCTACAAATCTGGCCAAAAAAAAAATGTGATAAAGAGAGCCTGTCAATAAAGGGAGGGAACGTTGGCTAGTTGTCTAACTCTGCCTGGATTCATCCAAAGACCGACGTCTTCCACAGATGAGGGAATGTGTCAGGAGGAGAAACTCTAGGACTGTGGTCTGGAAATTTGGGGGTGGGAAAAACGGAAGAAGACACAGAGTGGGAAAAAAAACGGAAACGCTCAAGAAAAAAAAAATGTCTCAGACTGGATCATCTGACTTTGTAGATCCCTTTTGAAAAATCTTTTACAAAGAACAAAAGAATCAAAGAAAGAATCATGTTTGAGGAGGTGCTGCCAGTCTTCAGAGGAAGGTAAGTGATTCAGGCCCACTTGTTTGACCTTCCTTGACCATGAAAGCTTACGTTTTTCTTGTGATGTCCTGTTCTGCTCATGTTTGTCTCCATGCGTTGCAGCTTGACCCCATGTTTGCAGTTTGTTTTGACATTTGACACGTGTTGATGCCTATCACTTTGTTTAATGTGAGAAAAATTATTTTTCTTTTTAAAGCTGAGTTGAAGGGCGTGCACGCTGAGTTCTGCTGGTTTTTTTCTTTGGCAAGAGAGATCGGGAGCATTTACACTCCAGTGGGAACACTCCTATTGCAGCCTGAGAGGGCTCCAGATGGCAAAGCAATGAGGGGTGAACCAACCTACTAAATGATACCACATGAAATGCAGCATTTAAAATCCCGTCTGGGTCCCTGCGGACATGCATGTGTTGAAACATGACACATATTTATACACCTGCTGATGAAGCACACAGACATGGTGACAGGCAGTGTCAGCCAGCTGACCCCTCAGCATCTGAGTTTGGATTTAAACACTTCACGGTGGCTCCTAGTTGTTAGTTTTAGGTTCTGTGTGTAAACGTCGGCCTCCTGTGGTTTCCTTTTAAAAGCTTTGCAGTACGCTGAGATTGAGTCTCACATTGGACCTTAGAAGCCCACAGATGTATCACCACGGTGATCTGAAATGATGTTGGCAAAGATATTTCTTAATGATTTCTTGTAATATATATATATATATTTTTAAATGGTGCTAATGCTAATAGGACTGAGTCGACAGTGCATCCGGCAGTGGAGCACATTCGATTGGGATGAAGAAGTTGACATTTTCAAGAAGTTTACATTTTTTTTAGCTCAATTTACCATCAAAAAGTACAAAATTAAGCCTCTTTATAAATGTAAAACAAAAATCAAACATTTATATTGATGCTAATAACTGCAACTAATGTATTAACCACTTCATTGCACAAATTGCTAATTTGTAATGTATCATTAAATCCAGGTCTCCCCTTGAATGAAAAGGAGGACACTGAAGAATGTTATATAATTGTAAATAAAGTTAGACATGAAGAAATTTAAAGACCTGTGCCAATGAAAATGAGGTTTTTTGTCAGGGTTGACGTGAGGACACAGATGCAGACGACACTCGTACATGCAAAGTCACTCATTTATTTGAATAGGAACTCGAAAACTGAACACAAATCCATGAAGGTACAAGAACCACCCGACAACCAGTGCAGGGGAGACGAAGACTTATAACAGGAGGAAGGGATGAGGAAAGTGAAAACAGGTCTGCCAATTAAGGAGGAAGAGAACACAGGAAGTAACAACCAACAACAAAATAAAACAGGAAGTGGAAACCAAACACAAAACCAACAAATGTCCTGGGTCCATAACCCCACATTTTTGGTGTTTTTAACATGTTCTTGTAGCATTTTTCTCACAATGGAGGACATATACTTTATATCAAAATTAAGCTCAAAATTGCATTTGCGAGTATTTCATGATTCAAATCATTGTGAATCAGGAATGAAAAAAATTCAGTTATAAAAATCTTGTAGGTGTGACATAGTGACTTGTGACATGACTTCTACGGCAAGCCAGAAGCTCCCTGCTTCATTTCATTCTGATACAACCACTAGTAGATGACTAGATCCATGTAAATCTTCGTTTTCTTCATCTGAGCTCCCATCTGGCTCAAAACTATACGGCTGGATAACTCTAATATTGCTCGCCATTTTTGTTGCACTGGTAATGGTTGGAGGTGTGAGGGGCTGTAAGCTAGTAGTGTAAAAAGATGAAGGATGAGTAGAGGGTGGGCATACTCTGCGTCAACAGTTTTTCCCACAACTCAGAGGTGAATTTCTACTGAACTCCTGTCACTCTGCAGAAACTATGTCCTAGAAAATTACACAGTTTTTTTTTTTTATTTTGCCCAAAAACGGCATAACCATAATGAAAAGACCACTGGAAATGCTTTTAAAATACATCAGAAGATGATCAGAGTGGGTCTTTAATTCAATAAAATCTTGTGTAATGTTGTCATGGTTTCTGAAGTCTACAAATTCCCAAAATGAGGGTTGTATTTTCTTTCTGTGTGCTATCCGACTATCGTTACTTCCAAGGAATGACCCATCCTAAAAAGAATGTTTGAACTTCATATTTTAAAGTCTCCTTTCAAATGCCTCTTCATAGATACAATTTGTATGTTTTTCTGTGCTTCTTTCCACTTGGAGGGCACAGAATTAACTGATTTGCATGATGATTAGTCATTAGTATGCTAATCATAAACAATTCATATATTTTATTCATATTGTGGCAGAATTGTTTCTCTCCTTTCGGCTGGAATTGTGACTAATGTTATTCCCCTGCAGTTCAGTACGGCGGCTGCTGAAGAAAAACACTCTGATCCTCACAATGAACTTAATGAAGATGAGATACATGAATGGAAATGATGTCAAATAGGTAAAATGAAGAGCTCCTCACTAGGGTGGTATTCGTATTAAATAAAGGTACAAAGAAAATCTATATTTTTGAGAATCTGAGTTACCCAGCAATTTTTAAAAGTAACACATAATGTTTGAGCTCTGCTTTGGATCCAAAGCAAACATCCTGTCATTTGCTGTTATTATTTTTCAATTTACTTGTGAGGTAGTGCAACGTTCTGCACCTCTGTGGCTTTTTGATAGAAAAATGGGGGCCAACCTGCACATCTCGGAGGAAGAAAAGCATAACGGAATAACTGCTTCCGTAGTGTGTCAGAGTGGAGCTCAAATGTAGTTTGGTCCGTCCTCCCAAGGACGATGGATGACATTTATCCCTTACCTGCGTGTGAGGAGACGCTCAACCCTTACATGATGTTTGTTGTTGTGGAGCCACGCTCCAAAAATCTTACCTTTGAAGTCGCAGGAACCTCTGCGAGACTTTGACGCCTTCTTTGTCTATGCTTCTTCAGGATTTGTTTAGCGTGACCTAAATTGCTGTGAAGTCAGTGCATCAGCAGCTCTGTCTCTTTCTTCCTTCCTTTCCCACGTCTGCTTTTCTTTGTCTCTCTGTGTGCCTCCTGTTCTCTTTCAATCTGCTTCAAGCACACTCTTTGCAGACAGAACGAGCTGAGAGGACTGTTTGGGGATGAAAATCAGCTTCTGTCACATTAACAGCCTTTTTTTAGTTAGATGTAGCTAAACTGTGGAGCTTCCTGCCTTCCTCGTTGGTCTGGAAATAACACAAAAAACTACGAAGGAGCCTTTTGGGGATGAAGATTCGACAAATCTGTTCCCACAAATCCGCAGAATTAAACAGTGATGATGTAGAGATTTAGTCAAGTCGCAGGTTTTAAGTGTTTTGCATCAACCCTGCACTGCTCGGAATAGAGACAGGTACGCTGCATGTGTGGATCTACTGACAGCTCTGTGTCACAGCCAGCACAAAGTGTGGATGTAGTAAACATATGACCTCCATAATAACCAGTATGGGGGCACTAAATCGCTTCAAATTTTGTACAGGTGTTGCTAAGCAACAGCATAATGGGTCTCAGTCTCCCCCTCCTCATATGGCTCTCCACTGGGATTGGTGTGCTTCAATCCCTGAAAATGGTTAATTAACTTCTACAAAAACTCCATTAATGGAGCTGATTAAGCTTCTGAGGGTTAAAAAGCATATCCAGGCTTACACAGAAATGTATGCTAACATGCAAATGCTCTTCAGACATCCAAGAGGTCTTTGGAGTCAAGTTTTGGTAATGTTTGGATGAATTCTGCTTGAATGGATATATTAATTACAATAAGCCACACAAAACTCCCAATCTTTGCACTTTTTATTTACTTCTAATAGGTACAAGAAGATATTTTAGAACATTCAGATTTAACTTCTTATTAGTATCATACTAAGTTATTTACACTTACCTATGGTTGACAGTTTTGAGAGAACTGTAGAAGGCAAACTTAAAAGCTTTATTCGAAAAAATAAAAATGGCAGTGTGCCTTGTAATCCAGAGTGCCTTAGATTAATTCTGGTTGTGCTTACTGATGCTGAAGTGATTTTTAGAGGTACACTGTCAAATGAACATATAAACGATCCTGATGTAGTTTGGAAACAAATTATGTAGGGGTTAAAACTGAACTTTTTGGCTGCAATGAGCAAAGATATGTTTGGTGAGAAAGAGTCCAGAGTTTAGTGAAAAGAACCTCTGTCCAACTGTTAAGCATGGGGGTGGATCAATCATGCTGTGGGCTTGTGTTGCAGACAGCAGCACAGGAAACATTTCACCAGTAGAAGGAAGAACGGATTCCACAAAATTTCACCAAATGTTTGGACACTAACTTGATGCCATCTGTGAAAAAGTTGAAGTTGAAGAGAGGATGACTTCTACAAATGATAATGATCCTAAACACACCTCCAAATCCACACTGTCTTACATTAGGAGGCAGAAACTGAAGGTTTTGCAGTGGCCTTCCCAACACCTGACCTCAACATCATTAAAAATCTATGGATAAACCTGAAAAGAGCAGTGTGTAACAGACATCCCAGAAACCTCAAAGAACTGGAAGACCTTTGGAAAGAAGAATGGATGAAGAAACTGCAAACAAGAATTGAGAGACTCTTAGCTGGATACAAAAAGAGTTTACAAGCTGTGATACTTACCAAGGGAGACAGTACAAGGTACTAACTCTGCAGGGTGTACAAACTTTTGCACACACTGTTATTTTGTTTTCTGTTATTTTGAAAGGGTAAATGATGGAAATAAAGCCTAATTTTTTTTTACATATTAAAAGAATGTCTCATCTGGAAACTGATGCCTTTAGAAGGTACACCTACATTCATATTATGCAATACCTGATTGTAACAACTGCGTTAAACTTCACTGTGTACGTAGTTAGCAATGTTACTTTGGATTAAAAAATACAGATGTAAAATTTGAGAAAATATATATATATATATTTAAATTGTTATCCAGTAGAATAAAAAAAGCTACAGCACATGGAAAGATGTAAGAGGATCTATGTGTGGGGAAAGCCTGTGTTTAGAATGATTTACCCATGGGAGAGTATGCCTAATAATCCTTGTATGGAAAAATCCAGAGTTTCTTTTATTTTGCACGTGGCTCAAACCTTAAATTTGCACTGAAGCATCATTGCCATTTATTCTTCACCTGTAAAACGACACAGTTCCTTTGCTTGTGCATTTGAGGGGGAATGTAGGGAGTGAAGGGAAAAGAATGGTTCATCATCAGAATATATGAAAGCGCCACGACAGGGAACTCTTTAAATGGGAGCTTTGACATAAGCCTGCAATCCTTTCTCACCACACTGCTCCTGCTAATCCCCCTTTATTCAACCCCATCGCTATGGAAACTGACTGGATGTCTCACCCTTGCTGCCTAACTTGTACCAAGCAGCCATGTCCGTTACTGACATGGAGGCTGTGCTGCAAAATGCTGGCTGATCACTGCTCCTCTACTGTTTCCATGTTGTCAGGAGTCTATACTGATGCTGCATAAAGTGTTTTAAAAACCTCCAGGAGGACTGTGAGAGGAGAAAGAGGCTAGAAGCTTTAAGCTGTGCCAGAGTGAGCACTTCAGCCTTAACTTGACTGTGTGATGGAAAGACGGAGGCGGTTGGAGCAAATCTTTGCATTCCTTGTGCCTGGTACCTATTTCATTTTTCTCCCTACCCTCTGGCAAAATTGCAGGAGAATATTCGTCAAGGTTTTAAAAGGTTTATGGACTTCAAAGCTGAGGGAGCTGGCTGTCCAGGCCATCAGTGAAACCACGGAATTCTTTCAGCGTTGGCGCGAATGGGTTAGAACCTGTGGACGAAATTTCCCTGCTGAGCTCTCATTTCAGAGCTTTTACATTAAACTGGAAGAGGCACATTTGCATTTGACACTGACATCAGCTCTGATCCACACCAACCCACTTCTACATTTTATGGACTAGAGTTCAGAAGAACCAAGTGGTAAAAATGACTTAACAAAGAAACATGCTCTTTAAAGATGATGAAAAAGTGGATAGTTTATAAAAAGAAAAAAATATATATTTTTTTTTTAACAAAAATGTTTCACACGCAGTGCATTGTGGTCTATATTTGCAAATCTAGTGAGCATCAATGCACACTGGTTTTTCGCAGAGACTCCTGGGAAATTTCTATCTCTCGATTTTGGAATTATAGATTTGGATGGTAAACGCACTTTACAGTGCATTACAATGTACAGTGCATTCATATTTTACCACCAAAATACTAAAAGCTTAACTCATACTCAAATTAACTTGTGGAGTGAATTTTTACCAACAATGTTTGCAAAGTATAACATCCCATCTTTAGAATCTCGCACAGATCCACTCACCTAAGGCGAAACTATTGTTAAGTTGTGCATCTGTTAAATTGCCTTGTCTGGAAAGCACAAGCAATAATTGCTTTTCAACTTCTTAGCCTTTTAAAAAAGCCGCAGGACGTTTTTCAGGTATGAATGATTTCTGGTGAGGTTCAAATATTCAAATTCATTTGAAGTATCTGCGATGTTAAAATGATCCAATATTTTAATATGGTTGTTTTATAATCTAATATTAAAAAATGTTGCATTGTTTCCCTAAGATGTAGTTTTTGCATCGAGTTGTGAGCCTTGAAATAAATAAATAATGTGCTTCATAATTATTTCATAAGTCATTTGTTCTTTCAAATCCACATGGAGCAGCGGCACAATCAATGCTACTTTAACATTTATGACAATTTTACATGCATCCATTCATTACTGATAACTATGCATTATTTTTACCTTTCTGTTATTTTTTTACTTTGAATCAATACAATGGCACCAGCTAAAAATGTCTGAGTTATCCATTAAAAACTGTGATTAAGTTTAAAAACAAACAATAGAAAATAATCAATCAACCATTTAACAGAAAATGGTTCCTTTCCCTGTCATTTTATCAAACCAAGTGATTTGGACTGAATTTCCTTTTTTTTTCCACAGAAATCATTAAGAACACTAGAAAGCTTTTTTATGAATAATGTAGAAATACATGTAAAAGAAAAGGAAAACTCTTTGGTGCAATCTGGAAAACATTCAGTATCCCCAAATTTATCAGAGGGTTAAATAAATCAGGAACAACCAGTGTTGGAAATAAGTTCCAAAAAATAAAGTATTCCAGTGTTGTTTTACTTCGTTCGGTCACAAAGTTACATGTTACATATTTAATAGAACATTTTAAGGGCCCACTGCGATGAAAATAGTGTTGTGGTTGATTTTAACAGGCTTTACTGACATTTTTCTGATAATACGTATTAAGAAAATTAAGCTTAATGTTGCATGTTTGAGTATTTTTAATTATTAATCATAAGCAAATGAAAAAAAATGCCATTTGAAAAAGAGCGTATTTAAGATGGTGAAAGCATCTTGGGTGTCTTTGTTCTCCTTGTCCGTACTGGCCTCTGATTCTAGACTGTACGACTGGATAGTTCCAATATTGCTCACCGATTTTGTTGCGCTGGTAATGTATGCTTATGAGGAGCTGTAAGCTAGCAGGAGAGAGTGTAAACAGAGAGCTCTCAGTTATGGGTGACGAGAAATGACGGCAGGTTTGCTCTGTGCCAACAGTCCTGCCCACAACTCAGAGGAGAATTTCTGATGAACTCCTGCCGCTCTGCAGAAACTATGTCCAAAACACATTTGTGTTTCTAATGTGGCTACTCCTTCTTTTTTAACAATAATTGATAGTCGTGTTACAACAGTAGTAATTTTGACCTGCTTTCATTTTGGAAGCTTTTTCATGTTTTGGTCTTTTTGAGGTTTGTTTTCTGTGTTCCCTTTGGCTTACGGTATAATTAATACAAGAGTCTTGTAACAAAATGAAATATTTGGAAAATAGGGACTACTTCTTGAGTTTTTTTCCTGACCCTCCTTCCTATCACAACTTGTCTTGTTGAGGGCATCTGGTATCTCATCTTTTGAGGGGGGCTACTTCGAGGATCTGGGGCTTTGTGTTTCTTTAGCTTGATTTTTATCTTGTTTTGTGTTCTTGTTATATCTTTTGTACCAGTTAGACTTTTTGTTCTTCCACAGTTATGGTTTAGTTATTTGCAAGCGAGCGTCACGGGGGAATAGTGGTTAGCACTTTTGCCTCACAGTGTGAAGGTCCAGATTCAAATCCTGGCTGCGACCTTTCTGTGTGAAGTTTGCATGTTTTTCCCGTGAACATGTGGGTTTTCTGTGTGCACTCTGCTTTCCTCCTGAAGTCCAAAAACATGCTGCTGATGTTAATTGATTACTCTAAAATTGTTCCTAGGTGTGTGTGTATGTGTGTGTGTGCTGGTTTGCGACAAACTGATGACCTGTTCTGGGTGCACCCCATCTTCTTCCAACAGTAGGTGGGAAAGGCTCCAACAACCCTGTTTTAAAAACCTCCGGGAGGACTGTGAGAGGAGAAAGAGGCTAGAAGCTTTAAGCTGTGCCAGAGTGAGCACTTCAGCCTTAACTTGACTGTGTGATGGAAAGACGGAGGCGGTTGGAGCAAATCTTTGCATTCCTTGTGCCTGGTACCTATTTCATTTTTCTCCCTACCCTCTGGCAAAATTGCAGGAGAATATTCGAAAGGCTCCAACAACCCTGTGCCCCAAAAGGGATTCAGTGGTGAGTTCTGAAGGTGGATGCTTGGATGTATATTGCAAATTGTTTAAATTACTTTCTATAAATGGTTCCAATCTATAAGTTAATAAGTATGACTTTAGTATTTTAGAAAATAATATTAAAAGACAGAATTAGTCAGAAAAGCAGTTACAGAGAAAAGACAAAAAGGTCAAAGGATGGACTTTTTAATTCAAAAGCCGGTTAGCCTCCTTGCTGACAATTATAAACAGAACTTACTGGTACTAGATTCTACACAAAACTAGGAAAAATATTTCTCAGATTTCAAGATTTTTTTGTTGCTTCCACGTTCATTTCTTTAAATTCATTTTCTGCACTCAGGTGCCAGCGATCTATCTGACTGGTGAAGGTTAAAAGTTTTTTGTTTTTTTTTTATCTTTCCTAGATCAACATCTTCAGACACGGAATCCTGTGATAATGCAACTCGAACAACTTAACATCTTCTTGTACATTGAATTGTAGGTATAATTTTCCCAAACTTGGAAAAAAATCCTCCACTTCCACACTGGTTATTGGAGACTTACATTTTCTGTCAGAAGTAAAATCTTAGTTTGCTACTTTGGATTAAGTAGACAACTCAAAGACTGACTGGGATATGACTTGAAAACCACAATGGCAGTTCATCATGCAGTGAGCTGACATGCAGAATATAAAAGAAAGCATAGGTAGAGTGGTGAAGCATCTTACATCACCTTCTATCCTACTTTTCTTGTCAAGGTGAACAGAGTTACATGTTACCACGCAACAAAAAGCTTTGCTGACCATTAAAAGCAGACACATTTGTGTTCTCACATTTTCAAAAACAGTGTGAAACTTTGTGCAGGCATTGATTTACATGTGGCATTATGAGAGAAACAAGACACAGATACAGAGAGAAGAATCCAAATAAAGGAAGCAGCAGACGGAATCTTTAAGGAGAGAGTTCCGAAAGGCAGGAAGGAGAGAGGGAAGCTGCCCTAGATTTGATTGTTGGGTGGGCTTGTTTATAAGCTGCTTGCAAAATGGCCAACATGACAGAGGTTTTAGGGCCTATGTACAAACAACCTTATTTCTGAATACAAAGTTAATTTATCTGCTTTGTGTTGGTCTAACATCTCATATTATCAAAATATTAGAGAGACTCTCACTTGCGAAAATACTTACAGGGAAGTAAATCATGATCAGATGAGATGTGCTGACTGTGCTGCATTGAGTAGATTCTGTCACTTTCTCTTGGGTTTTTGATTAGCTGGTGGATCCACCATGTTTGGGAGGTTAATGAACTGTACAACTGACAGTACGGTCAGCGGCATAGAAGCATAAACTCCTTATGATTCCCCTTCAGAGGTTTCAGCACAAATGTAATCTTTTTCGAAGCTTGGTGACTGAAGGATGTGTCAACACCGACATCCAGCAAATGAACGGAGAACTGCTTTGTGGCACAATGTCATAGCAATCATGTCTTCTTGAACACAAAAAAAAGGTAAAAGAAGCTTCTTTGGGAACATTTGTTTGCAAAATGGTAGATTTTTTACAAACCTGTAAATTGTAGACCTGTTGAGTTGGTCCAGTAAGATAAGACTGATGTTAATGATGAGTATTAGTCCAGTATTATTAAATTCTGTATAATTGAATCTGAATTGTGTTTGTTCATATGTTTCAACTAAAAGACAAATGAAAAAAAAGCAGTTAACAGGATTTGGTTGATCTTTTATAGTAAAAGACGTTTCACCTCTTCTCTTACTGGCTTTCTCATTTAAATATATATATACATATATATATATATATATATATATATATATATATATATATATATAAGCTATGTAGTTCCCTCTTCACGTTATGTTTTTAAATGTCCACAAAAATCCATAATACAACAAGACTCCTTTATTTAAGTTAATATTTGTACTCAGTTATTCTATCTAAATATTACCAATTGTAGATTTGTAAATCCCTGGCAACTGAAGAACAGTAGCCCTGTTTTGCAGATACGTTTTTGTCACAAAACGGGCAGAAGGCTGGTTCCAATTGCAGCAGGTTCATTGGTACAGGCAGGAGCAAAAGCCCAGACTAAAATTCCACAAAGGTAAATCTGTGTCAGTGTCCAGGCAAGGGTCAGTGTAGGCGGCAAAGAAGCAGAGGGAGAGATGAAGCAGGGTCAGGTACACAGAAGATCAAATCCGAATAAGAATGCTTGGTATGCAGGCTGAAAGGCACAAACAATACTTCTCATTGAGAGTGGTCCTGAGCAGTGTTTAAGTGTCCTGTGGCACTTGTGTCAGGTGTGTGGCATCCAGACATTGTGTGCTGGGTTTGATGGGAGTTTGAGTGCATTCAGTACTCTGGAGACAGCTCCCGCCGGTGACCAGAGGGGCAACAGAGCGCTGACTCCTAATAGACTCACTCAGGTTGGGACAGCGGGAACAACCGTCCTATGGTGGGCAGGAGGTCGATGGCACAGTCGTAGGACCGGTGCGGAGGGAGCTGTGTGCTTGTTGAAAGCCTCCCGCTGATCCCAGTATTGGATCGGCAACCCCTCCTCCCCTGTTGCGCTGCTCTCTACGAGGGTGGTGGGCGCGACCTGCCACGATAGAACATGGTCCATAGATCCTCCCGATGCTTGAAGGCAGTGTTGCTGGCAGTGACACTTTGCCATCATCTGTCAGATAGAGGCTTGGTTTTGGTGCAAAAACAGGTCACACTGCATAAACAACCCCACGCATTCCTCAGGGTCCCCGTTGAACTTGTCTGGAAGTGCCATCCAGGGTCCCGGTGCGTGAGCGAGCAATGGGTTAGGCGCGCCGCTAATACTTACAGGAAAGCATACTCAGATACTCATATTGAGTAGATGCCGTCACATTCTCTTGGGTTTCCACATTAATGAAGCTAATGCTACAACCTTTGGAAATATGATGTTCACAAAGAAAAACTGGTGGGTTTTTAAAAGTAATGGAAACATTACTTCCTCATGTAAACATGTAAGCCTGTAGTTTTCCAAAAAAATTTAACTTAATTGACTCCCATGAGTCTGATGATTGCATTTCTACAGGGAATTTGCATTAAGAAAACATGGTGACATTTCAGGAGTATTTATTTCTAGAAAAGTTGCCCACTTGTTTTTTCATTCATTCATTCATTCATTCATTCATTCATTTTCCAATCCGCTTTATCCCTTTCGGGGTCACGGGGTTGCCGGAGCCTAACCCGGCTACTCATGGGCGAAGGCAGGGTACACCCCTGGACTGGTCGCCAGTCTGTCGCAGGGGCACTTGTTTTTTGAAGAATTTGAAATGTTGAAATGTTAACAATGAGTGATTACTGATTGACTGGATGAATGTTAAGTCTCTAATGTCTTTAGAACAGATTTGCTGATTAAGAAATGGCCTAAACGAGAGTGTGAGCGGTGAACCGGAGAGAAGAAAGGGAACCCTTTGGTGTTTGGGTTACATAAGTGCGACACATCGCAGACTCAGATCAGTCATGTCCTGCTTCAAAACACTCTTTGTGAAAAGAGTTTACAAAAATAACTCATATTCCATAAATTATTTGTTCTTTAGTGTTCCAAAGATAATTTATGAACATATTTATTGATATTGTTTACTATTAAGGCTTAAGAAAACATGGTAGATGCCCTTTAACAAATAACAAACTCATTCTTTCTCTAGTTTGCTGTTTTAAGTGTGGATACTTCCTACTCTTCCTAATCCTAATCTATTTGTGAATAATTATTATTTTAGAAATTATATTTAATAATCTTCATATTCAATTTACAAATTTTGGGAAAGAAAAATCCTTTTTTGTTTGGAGTAACCTCTTTCAGTTAGATCTTTCTTTGACATTATTGCCCAACATGCTAGTGCTTGCAGATGGGATGAGTATGAGTATGATTGAACAGTGTGTATTTGATAACTGGGTGAGCGTATCCTACAACTGCACTGTGCAGTCCTAACTGTGCGCGCGCAGAGTTCTCACCGCGATAAAAAACGTCTGACACGCCCAGAGAAAATATGACACAATTTAACCATAATTTATTATTCTTTGTAAATAATAAATTAATTAACATTAATACATTTTTCATATAGTAATGTTTATTAATAACAGCTATAAAAAACACTGTGAAATTATACTGAAATGATTATTATTATTATTAACTGCCGCGTATGACCATTTCTTCTCTTTGAGCATTTCGGGAGTCGGTGTCATATCTTCTCCGGGCGTGTCAGATGTTTTTTTTGACGTTGTTAAGATCATGGTTATAGGCAGCTGGCCCCGTTGTTTTTTCATAGAGGTCTCCTTCCTGATTTTTTTATGTAAAGCACGGTGCTCTCGTTAAGTCAGTAATGGCGCCCAACCGACGGTAACTAAAGTTTACATGTATATTTTCCTAATAAGGTGAGTTACACGAGTCAAACTTACAGCACACAAAAAAAAAACCCCGCTGCACTTTCTATCCGCTGTTTTTTTTTCTATTAAAACACATAAAAAAATGAAAGTCCCGCCCCGCTGCCTCGCCAGATTTGATCTGAAATTTCGGCCAATCAGATCAACCAGAAAGGTTACCGCCCACTAAGTGACAAAGCACCCCCTGAAACTGAACGAGTGAAAAGGAAACTGAACGAGCGAAAGGAAAACGAAGTGAGCGAAGAGAAAACTGAGCGAGCGTGCAGTCAGAACTCCGCGCGCGCTCGCGGTGAGAGCTCTGCACACGCGGAGTTCTGACTGCACGGTGCAGTTGTAGGATACGCACACTCATTTGTAAGATACGCACACTCATTTGTAAGATACGC